>CM077078.1:270721318-271321318 GCA_039513925.1 Platanthera zijinensis
AAATGTTTTAGGCTGAAAAATTGTTATGTTAGAATTTGCAAAGTTAAAATCGTTCGCGAATTTTTCGGGTTTGGGGGGAATTTTGGAATCATGAACAACATGTGAGTGTTGCTCGAAGCATCCGATGGGGATCTAGGTGGAATGCCCTACCCGTTGCCCCTAGGTGGGTATAAATAGGCAAACCTTAGGAGTTACTACGGGTATGAGTTAACCGTGTACCCGACACGACCCGTTAAGCCTCCGAACCCGTTAATTGTCCAATATATACACTAACAATCTCCTCCTATATTTGTGACAAATAACGTATACGTTTCAGAGTGCAGAAAGTGGAGAATATTAAAATAAATTTCCGACTTAACACATTACTATAAGAGTTAGCACAGTTTTAAAGAAAACATAAACATAAATTTTAAAAACAATAACATAATACATGCAACGAAAAATGTGCTACTCAACAATAAATAAGTCTGAAAAAACAATAAAATGACTACAGATAAACATGTAACAATTCTACTCAGAGAGTAGATCATCATCATCTATGTCAAAATCCACTTTTCTCTCCTCCATCTTCACCAGTGCCTGCAAAGAATTTCATGAGTCAGACTCTATGAATTCATAAACATATGCAGTGACGTATCAAAGTAAGCTAGCTCTACCTAAATGAGCTTAGTACTTGTAGCAGTAGTGAAATAACACTGTCAGCATCTCTATCCAGTCTAGCTAGGACCAGTCAGGTTTTGATTTTAATAAATCAAACGTTGTTATCTTACTCATTAGTGACCACTATGTGCCTTGTCATATGACTTGACACATTGTTATTTGCAACATTATCAAATGTGGAATAATGTGCTATGATCACTAATATTAGATTAACTCATGCAACGCCTTTCTATTCCCAGTTCAATAATTCTCAAATCAGCTTACAATGAGAAAGATGTTAAGTCATCAGGTGTGGAATGAGTAACATCTAACCATCTTGGCCTTTCATCAAGAAATTATTTGGGGTTTTCAGTCTGTTATTAGATGCTTGAATGTTGCGACTATAGGTTCTTACCATAAAACATAAACATTGGAGGAAGTTTCATATTTTTATGAACCTTAATCCCATCTCCCCCGATGTTTTAATTGTGAGAACTCTATTTAAGCCCTTTGTCAAGGCGTCTGCAACATTATCTTTTGACCTCACATCAACGAGGTTCACAATCCCTTGACTCGTAAGGGAGGTCAACCAGGCTTGTTTCATCCGTAGTTGCCTTCTTTTGCTATTGAACAAAGTGTTCGTAGCAATCGTTTTAGTAGCCTGATTATCGCAGTAAACTGCAACAGAACTCAACTTCAGGCTCGACAATGGAATGTCCATCACCAAATCTCTTATCCACTCTGCTTCTTCTCCTGCTGAAGC
This sequence comes from Platanthera zijinensis, assembly GCA_039513925.1. Classification (NCBI taxonomy): domain Eukaryota; kingdom Viridiplantae; phylum Streptophyta; class Magnoliopsida; order Asparagales; family Orchidaceae; genus Platanthera; species Platanthera zijinensis. The sequence goes on from CM077078.1 coordinate 270,722,721, forward strand.
TAGAGCGTAGAGTTCGGATTCCATAGAAGATAGTGCAATACATGATTGCCTCTTGAATTTCCAGGCTACAGCTGCTCCTCCTAGTGTGAATATAAATCCACTAGTGGACTTGCTGTCATTTAATTCTGAGCACCATGATGCATCAGAATATCCTTACAACACTGGAGGATGACCATGATAACATAAAGCATACGTTTGGGTGTGCTTTAGATATCACATCAGCCTATCGAGGGCATCCCAATGGTCTTGGCTAGGATTATTAGTGAATCTGCTCAACATGCCGACCGTAAAGGCTATGTCAGGTCTTGTGCAGACCATAGCGTACATGAGACTACCAATCAGTTTACCATAATCTGACTGTCGAATCGCAGCTCCATCATTAGGCCTTAAGCGATTATTGTAATCGTAAGGTGTCTCCACTGCTCTACGTTCACTGTATCCCCACGTGTCCAACATGGACTTTATATAGTGGCTTTGACTTAGGGAAATGCCATTTTTCCCAAAGCTCACCTGCATGCCTAGGATAGTCTCAGCTATACCTAGGTCTTTAATGCTAAACTCCTTCATTAGTTCCGACTTAACGTCAGCCACTACGGATTGATCAGAATCAAATATCAGCATACATCCACATACAAGCATATTATAGCAACTTTGTTCGATCTATTATGTATGTAAAGACATTTGTCCGAGAGACTCGACATGAATCCCATGTCCTTACACTATAGTCAAACTTCTCATGCCATAATTTGGTGCTTGTTTTAGTCCGTATAGCGACTTGATTAACTTACAGACCTTATTTTCGTGACCGTATACTATGAAGCCTTCAGGTTGGCTCATGTATATCTCTTCGGTCAGATCTCCGTTCAAGAATGCAGTCTTAACATCCATTTGATGAACATTAAAGTTCTCAATAGACGCAATAGCAAGTAGGATCCTAATGGTTGTTAAGTGACACACTGGTGAATATACATCAAAGTAATCCACCCCACTAACTTGTGTGAAACCTTTAGCCACCAGGCGTGCTTTATACTTAGCTACGCTACCATCATGATTGAGTTTCTTTTTCAGAACCCACTTACACCCTATAGTTTTAGCCCCTCTTGGCTTATCAACCAACGTCCAGGTGTTGTTCTGAAGTAGAGAATTCATCTCTTCATCAATGGCTTCTTTCCAGAGTAGTGAATCCCTTGATCTCATCGCATCCTTATAGGTGGATGGATCGGCCTCAACGTGATAAGTGACAAAGTCACTACCAAAGGTTCTGGGAGTTCGCTCTCTCATCGAAGTCCGTCTAGACTCTAGGACACTACTGTCTACTGGGACTGAATAGGAGGTGCTCGATACTGATTCAGGGTCTTCCTCAGTAATAGTTGCTTGCATACCTGAGATTGTCAGGTTTTTATTCTTAAGGAACTTATCCTCAAAAACACTGCATCCCTTGATTCAATAATTATATTATTAGACAGGTCTAAGAATCTATCTGCAACACTATATTCAACACAACCTAAGTAGACACACGTGTTGGTCCTATGTCCAAGTTTAGACCGTCTAGGGTCAGAGACCCTGACATAAGCTATGCAGCCCCAGGTCTTAAGTCTAGTTAAAGACGGGGGTCTCTTAAACCAAAGCTCGTAGGTGTGACGTCTAACTTAGTATGAGAACTTTGTTTAGAATGTTATTTGCAGTTAAAACTGCTTCTCCCCAATAGGCAGTAGGCATGACAGCAGCGAGGAGCATAGAATTCAACATCTCTATTAACGTTCTATTCTTTCTCTCGGCTATACCATTCGATTGGGGTGAGTAAGGAGCAGTGGTTTCTGCTATGATCCTTTGAGAGGCAAGGAAACCCCGGAACTCACTAGACATATATTCTCCTCCTTTATCACTTCTAAACCTCTTAACTCTCATGTCTAGTTGGTTCTCTACCCTGGTTTTGAAAAGACAAAACTTTTCAAATGCTTCATCTTTAATTTAAGAAGATAGATGTGACAGAACCTGAGCAATCATCTATAAACGTGATCATATACTTCCTTCCTCCTCGGGTGACAAAGCTTTAAAAGTCATATATGTCGGAATGTATAAGCTCTAGCGATGTTGTGCTCCTAGTAACCGCACTAAAAGGTTTCCTAGTAATCTTAGTCTGAGCACACACGTCGCATTTCTCAGGCGGTGACTTAGTGTCTAATGTGATTTGGTGAGTTCTAGCTATTTGGAACATCTTCCTATAGTTCACGTGTCCTAGTCTCTCATGTAGAGTCTTAGGGCTAATTAAGTTTGATTGAACTTGTTGAACTAATTCGTTTGCTAGACTAAGTCGGTACATCCTATTTGGACGTATGCACATCCAAAATAGTGTGAGTGAATTGACAGTGTTACTCTACCGCTACAAAAAGTAAAAGACATATCAGCATCACATAATAAACTTATAGACACTAAGTTAGCAGCTAGAGAAGGAATAAACTTAACATTTTTAGAGTTAGAGTCTTACCTGAGGATAGCAGCAACGTTGCATTCCCCACCTTCAAGGCGTCAGCTGTCTCGCCATTTACAACTGTAACAGACTCTTTCACAGCAGTGAGCCCTGTCATAAGATCAGCATTGTTGTAAACGTGGCACGTCGCCCCCGAATCCAAGAACCACTCTGTACTGGCCTTAACATTTCCGACCATCGCAACAAAATCAGAAGACTCAGTTAGGCTAACCATATTGGCTTGGTTGCCATCCTGTGGTGCTTTGGTTCTTTCCCGTTTAGGGAGCCTGCAATCAGTTGCGCTGTGCCCCGACTTGTTGCAGTTAAAACACTTGCCCTTGAACTTTTTGGTGCGTTTGCTAGAGCCTGCAACCTGGGAGCTACCATGAGAGGGTCTGGTCCTCTTAGGGTTCGGCACGCGTTTAGAACTGAGAACCATGTTAGCCGCAGCCTTCTGCTTGCTAAAAGTTTCTAAAGCGTGTCGAGTCCTATTCTCATCCTCAATGCGAATAAATCGTTTGAGGTCATTGAGACCGACCTGCATCTTCTTGCGGTACATTTCAGTTTTGAAATTGTACCACGTAGAGGGCAGTTTAAAAATAATCGTGCCAGCAACAAAACTGTCTGGCAGGGAAATATTCTCACTATGTAAAGAATCTACTAATGCTTCAAAATCCGATACCTGCGGGAGAATCGCCTTCTCCTCATCGAACATGAAGGAAAGGAATTTGTCCACCAGGTACGCCTTGGATAGATCCTGCTCTTGCCTGAAGTGCTCCTCCAGTGCTTCCCAGATTTCCTTGGCGGTCTTCATCTTGATGTACGTCTTCGCCAGGCTGGAGGACAGGCAGTTCAGCAGGTAGTCGCGGCAGAAGTCCTCATCAGCTATCCACTGAGTCTCCGCTTTAGTCCCCATAACAGTAGCACGATCAGACTGAACTGTGTAGAACACGTTCAGATACTTCATCCCAAACTGCGTATTCAGCTTCCAATCGTTGAATTCTGTCGCTGTAAACTTCTCCAATTTTATCATTGGAACAGGAGAGGAAAAATTATTCCCTTTCATCATTTTGGGGCACACTTGATTTGCAAAAAATTTCCTTCGCAAAACCTCTTTCCAAATTTCTGATGGGCAAGACGTCTTTGCCACAAAGATCAATCAAGAGATTTAACAATCCAAGAGTAAACCTCCTATAACTTTACTGCAAAATTTGTAAACCAGGCAAGAAGTGGATGTAGACAATCGCTCCTCCTTGTCCTAAATCCAGACCCAACCGTTACAGAGAAAGATAATTCTCTATTCCCGATCAAAACCAGCCGCGGAAGAAGAATTCCAAAATATTCATTAACTAGAAACCTTAATTAGGACTTTCAAATATCTGCAGATGAGGATCCTGGTACAGTGAACAAGATCGTGGACTCTCTCTAATCTCTGCCGATGAGGATCAGAACAACGGCGGGGGCAGAAAAATCCAGGTGGCGAGAATTTAATTTTCTTACCGACGGCGGGACAAGAAAACAGCAGCGGTCGGGAAACAAAAAAACCTTTCTCCTTCCGATCGGAGCACCGGCAGTAGCGATCGACCTGTTTTTTTTCTCGATCGAAGCAGTGGCGGTCGGCGAAACCCCAGATCAGCGAAATAAATTGCAGCGCCTAAGTAGCGCTTCCTTCTCGCGATGGAACACACCGCGGCCTCCTCTATGCAGGCGGGGATTCTTCCTTCCCGATTCCAGGCGGTGAAATCGACGAGATTTTTTTCGATTTCAGCGGCGGAATAGATCTCTGCAGGCGGCGGGATCAAAATCGCGAAAGGGCGTCGACGGGAACAACAATGCTGGCGGAGTTCCTCTTCCGATCCCTGCAGTGGTTACCAGCAGCCGCGCAAAAAAAAAACTGCGGTTTTAATTTCCTTTCGTCGTTCGCGGCGGTTACGGGAAGAGAGACAGGAACGAACGAGCAATGGGGGCAGTTACTTCAAGTTTGTGAGTGTTGCTCGAAGCATCCGGATGGAGATCTAGGTGGAATGCCCTACCCGTTGCCCCTAGGTGGGTATAAATAGGCAAACCCTTAGGAGTTACTACGGGTATGGGTTAACCGTGTACCCGACACGACCCGTTAAGCCTCCGAACCCGTTAATTGTCCAAATATACACTAACACAACATTGGTCCGGTTGCGGTTCTTTTATTTTATTATCTGGACCGAAAGCGGAACCACAACATGCACGTCTCAATTAAGCGGTTTCAGAATTTTTAGACCCGATCCAAACCAGTTTGAAGCAGAACCTAACCGCAACCTGTTTATTTTATTATTACTATTAATGTATTTATAATATTGTTAGTTTGAAAATCTATCTATAATATCTATATTTACTATTAAGGATGAAATTGATGCGGTTTAAACCCAAATCACAATCGCACCAAAAATGGTTGATTTTAGACTGAGCAAAATGACACCGCACCAAGCCGTACAGTGTGGTTTGACATTAGTGCGGTTTGGAGTCATTTTTTGCTGTGCGATTTCGATTTTTATTTTGTTTTAAAAATATAGATGGTGTACACCTACTATTTAATAATAATTATGAGAGACAAATCTAATTATAACCGATAAATTAGTCAAATTGAATTAACTAATATATTATTCAAATTAAATTTTAATTGTAAAATAAGATTTCAAGAACAACAAGTTAAAAGTTTTTTTTACCCTATTCTGAATCATGAAATATTGAATTTGGAGCATGTTTAATTGATATAAATAAAAGATGTATGATTTTTTGGCTCAAATAAAATATATGAATAATACAATAACCTAAAAATTTACTTTTATAATAATAGTGCGGTGCGGTTTTGCATCGCCAAAAACCGCACCGTAGACTATGCAGTTTTGCAACCAACGAAACTGCTCCAACATCAAACCATTCAGTGTAGTTTAAAAGCGGAGTAGTTTGATGCGGTTTTGTGGTTTCAATTTTTAACTTTAAGTCATACTTACTATATTATACAATAAGTACTCTCTCTTGGCATACTGCAAAATTCCCTTGTTCGGGCCACAAGCTTCGAAGTCTCTTTTGCAAAAAAACAAAATGGGTTTTACTTTTTTCCTCCGGTTTTTTATTTTTGGCCTCCCCATTCATTCCACCAAATTTGATTTTTTTTTGTTGGAACCGGGCCGAATCATATAGAACCAGACCGAACCGTTAGTGACCGGTTTGGTTTTGCTTCTTGTTGAATCGTAATCGGAACCGTTGACACGACGATCACAAAAATTCTGTTGGAACCAGAATCAGAACATGAACCGTCCAAACAAAATAAAGTTTTGGTTCTAATTTGAAGAACCGTTATCTTAGCTGTTCGGTTCACGATTTTAGCAGAACCGGAACCGTGACAGCTGTAACGATAAATATATGGTTGTCCTGACAATCAACAACTTGATTTGAGCGACTAAAAACAACAACATATCACATGATTGGCTGGATCATACAAGCCACTAATGTGGCCCGTTAGTCCTACCACGGAGCAATAGTCGTTGCCTAAAATGAGAAAATTTGCTTCCTTTTCGGGGTCGACTGAGGCGTGAAACTCCTTTCAGACCGAGTTCCGCGAGGCGGTAAACTCTACCGCTGGTGGTAGTGGACAGTAAATAGAGCCATTTTGCTATTCTTTCTTGAACGACTCTGAACCAACTTCGAAAGGGCTTTTGTGCACCTTCTCTCCGGTCGTTCAAAGGCTTTCCTACATCAATATTGAAGATCAATAAAAGAACTTGAAGGCATAATTCAATAATGCTTATTCTACGCGAAACACGAACACAATGAAAATGACTATCTCTTGCAAGCGTTCACCATCGCCTTGAGATCTACAATATGGAGTCTTTTATTTACTGAATATAATTTCATATTATATTTTTCATTTTTGTATGTTCACCATCGCCTTCAGATCTACTATATGGAGTCTTTTATTTACTGAATATAATTTCATATTATATTTTCTTTTTTGTATGTACTTTTGTGTAATGGTAGATAAATTCGCCTTGTGAGTTGACGACTAGGTTCTTGTGCGGCTTAGGTAGGAATTCACCTTGTGAGTTGGTGACTAGATCTAGGGAGTAAGCCTAGTGAACAGCTTGAGGCCTATCTAAGAAGAGATGCTAGGGCCATTCGGTCCTTAGGGAGAGATATGCTAGGGCCATTCGATCCTTAGGGAGAGATATGCTAGGGATTTCGAGTGTTGGAGTAATATCACTCGAGGGGTCAATGACTAGCCCAAAGGCATGCACTTAGGTTGACTCACGCTTTTGAGGCATAAAGTAAAATCACTTGAGGGTTCAACGACCAACTCGAGGGTCTGAAATAAGGTTGACTCACGCTTTCGAGGCTTTGAGTAATATAACTCGAGTGGTCAACGACCAGCTCAAAGGGCCAGAAATTAGGTTGAATCCTACTTTTGAGGCTCGGAGTAATATCACTCGAGGGAGGCCAGGACTTAGGTTGACTCATGCTTTTGAGACTTGGAGTAAATCACTCGAGGGTCAACGACCAGACCGAAGGCCTGGACTTGACTTGAATCATGCTTTCGAGGCTCAGAGTAATATCACTCGAGGGATAAATGGCCAGCCCGAGCTCCTAGACTTAGGTTGAATCAAGATTTTGAGGCTTGGAGTAATATCATTTGAGGGGTCAACGACTAGCCCGAAGTCCTTGTCTGAGGCTGTCTCATACTTTTGAGGCTTGGAGTAATATCACTCGATGAGTCAACAACTAGTTCGAGGGACTGGACGTAGATTGACTCATACTATTGAGGCTTGGAGTAGCATCACTCGAGGGGGTCATCGACCAGCTTGAGGTTCTGGACTTAGGTTGACTCACACTTTCGAGGCTTGAAGTAATATCACTCGAGAAGTCAATGACCAACCCAAAGGCTTGGACTTAGATTGAATTATGCTTTTGAGGCTCATAGTAATATCAATCGAGGGTTCGACGACCAGTTTGAGTGTTTGGACTTAGGTTGACTCACATTTTCAAGGCTTGGAGTAATATCACTCGAGAGGGTCAACAACTAGTCTGAAGTCTTGGACTTAGGTAAGGATTATGTTGAAATGGAAATACAGAGATACATGAGTATTGATACCCATTCCTTCCTCGACGCTCATCTCGAGTCATCCGCGCTCTAAGTATTTTCGAGCGCTTCACCTTCTTGGTTCTACAAGCTGCATCCTCCCGTCTTTAGGGCTTCCAAGACCACGAATGGCTCTTCTTAGTTCAGGTTGAGCTTCCTTATGGATGCTGACCCAAAGGCGACACCGATCTTATTCAGTACCAGACCACCCTTCTAAAATTACATGATTTGTAGGTGTTTGTTGAAATATCTGATCCTCCTCCTCTTGGCCTCCTTTTGCCATAATTGGATTAGAGAATACAAATCAAAGCCTTTTGCCGTTGTGAGAGAAATGAAATGTGAAGTCATTCAACGTGAATGAAAGAATGATTTCATCATAAAGGATGTTGTGTTCATCAAATGCAGGAGAACACCCACTTTAATGAGACTCCCTAAATAACTTAAATCAATTTATTCAACATAGCTCTACTTTCGGCTCGAGATTTGACTTCTACTTTGTGTTTGAAGTAGATAAAAACCGCTCATAAAAATTGGCCCGCTGATCTGCACTGCTAAGCTTGCAACGGCCAGCCTGAGTCAGCCCTGTGTAAGTAAGGAGATTGCGGGGTCCACATACTCAACTCGCCCGTATTGAGGTCTCTGCCTTCGGATGGCCGACTACAATCTCCTTCATAGGTTGCCTAGACGACTTGCCATCATCCTCTCGCGGTGTCGACTAGCGGCGAGGCTTCTGCGACCTTGGCACCTAGAGTCAAGGGAGCTCGCAGTGCCTCCATCACCCCTTTTGTAAACTTCGCGAGGTCGGTTTTGGTGATGAACTCACCCGAAGCTTTAATTTGGTTGTCTTAATGTCTACTATCCTAAATATTGAAAAAAATTCAGATTTCTGCCTAAATTTTTAAGGATTTTCACTCTTCCTCTTCACAACAATTTAAAACACCAATTTAAGGTTGGTGACCGACGAAAAAACTGAAAAAATGTCGTCTACCAACCAATGTGACGCAGGAAATGCACGAAGACGTGAGCTCCGTCATCTACGTCAGAATGCTCTCCGCCTACAGTCAAATAACGACGAAGGTCTACTACCCTTTCCTAACCTCCATTTTTACCAAAAAAATAATGAATATTAACATCACACCCTACACTCAAAGCAGCCAATGAGCTACAACAACAACTGGGAGACACAATGTCTGAAGGGCCGTCTAATATTGCTGTTGAAGCAACTGAAACGCCGCCAAATCAAAATGCTCATGGAAAGGAGCCAACATGTCTTGAATTATACATAAATAGACGTACACGCAAAGCGAAAGATAATAGTTTGGTGGATGATTATGTTATATCAAAAAAGGTAAGAATGCTTTATTCTTGGATGCAATTTTTTGAAATGCAAATAATATCTAAATTATCTCTATTTGACTGAAATCTTTATATTTAGGTTGCTTTAGAAAATGATAGCTAAGCAGATGTTACAATGTCCCATTGACACAGACCACTTAGTGAAATCCATGAGGTTGCTTTTCGGTCTACATTTAGACCAGAGAATTATGGTCGTTGCCAGACCATGGGAATTAACCGTTAAGGTTACTTTACCATTTAATATTGAAAATAACATTCCAGTTATATCTAGCAAATTCATAAATATTTAATTTTTCTTAGGGAGAAACAACTCCAACATGCTTCTCAACAAGTGCAATTTTCCATAATTGTAGGATCCAAGCGCATACCCAATTGGTCAATAAGCTCAAACTTATGGAAATGATGCTACTTTTTCCCTTAATTAAGTAGCAAACGCTGAAACGCGCCACATGTAGAGTGAGGGACGCTGACACCTCAATAATCACCATCACATTTGCCTTGTTTTTGAGGTGCATCCTCCTTAGGCTTTTTAGGAAGTTTGTAGTTCGCGGTCTAGTGACCGCATTTTTCACAGTTATGAAACTTGTCATTCTTCTTTTTAAAAGAAATCATTTTGGCCTATAATTGTGACGAGGATTCACCTTTAAGTGTTAGTGATTTCTTTTAAGGTTTGTTGGAATACAAAACTAAGTTAGAAGCCTGAACGTGTTGACTAACTTGTTTTGTGCACTTTATAGTAGAGTTTTAATCCTCAATATGGATGAACTTTTAAGTTCATCAAGCCCTATCCTCTCTTTTAGTTTGTGCATTTCAGTCTAGAAAGTGTTCCACCCAGGAGGCCACTTGCTAATAATTAGACCGACAAAAAGATTATTGGACATGTCTTATATGTCATCCTTAAACTTGTTTCACATATTTTCTAGTTCAATAAGCTGAGAGGTGACTGTCGAATTCATATTATTGAATTGGAGATCAAAGAACATCTCTGTAAGGAGAGTTTTTGATAGTCCCTCTTATTTTTGTAAATGAGCCATCAAGCAATTCCAAATCTCTTTTTTGTCTTATGTTCACCGTAGGTCATGCTAAGGCGAGGTTTCAAGGAATTCAGAAGGTAATCCTTGCATAAATTCTCGTCTTTGTTCCACTGAAATTCATTGACCAACTAAATCCTTTTATAAGGAAAATTTAAGAACCAATTGAGTCTTTTAATAAGGAGAATCTTAGAACCAAGTCTAAATTCTTTTAAGAGGGATTCAAAAAATCTTTTTCTCTGAATGAAGAAGATGTAGAAGCATATTTTACACAATATGATTCTTCTTCAACAAAGCTTTTGAAGAATCACGATCTTTGATGCACTGTGTGTGGATTCTTGATTATAAAGACAACAACAACAGACAATTCCTCTAGATAGAGAGGGATGAATTCAATAGAGAGAAGGTTGAATCCAATCATGTGAGGAATTATGATGAAGAAGTATATGAAATTTTTGAGAGAAGGAGAGCCTTAGATCTGAGAGAAGAAATTTTGCTGGCTAGGGTTTCTGAAGACAAATTCTTCTTGAGGGAACAAGAGAGCTCTGAAGAAGAGAATCAAATTCAGCCGTGAGAAAGAGATAAAGAAGAGCTATTCTTTCTTTTTAATTCTTTAACATATATTTGACTGCTTCGATTAGAATTCTTTCATGATTTGTGTCAATAAACGTAATCACCTTCTTGAAATAGACTATCAACGACTCTAGTTAAATCTCAAAAAGGCCTTAATCTGCATGAGAATTAATAACAACAGTGTGGAGATAATTCAATATTCTATTACCAATGCGTCAAATATATGTCGACGTACGTCAGATTGTTAAGTAGAGAGAATTCAACGTAAGCTGAATATTTGTGTTCTGAGCAGACTTTCCTTTAGGAGAAAACTCGACGGAAGGGAGAATCATTGCTTTCGACGTGCATCAATTACTTCTTGACACATGAAATTAATTTCTCGATGTATAGACTTAGTCTAATTAGTCGATGTGTCGGTCACTTCTCGAAGAAAACTTAGTTAATTTTGTTTCTTGAGTGCTTTTTGAGATTTTGGCATCCTGGGCGTGATTACAACTCATACTTATACTGCTCACGTTATCACCTAGTAGAGAGAACTCTATACTTAGACAATTCCATGATCACTTAATTAACCTGTTATATCAAATCATAAGAATTTTCCGAACTATATGTTAATTTGTTATCACCTAGGAAATTTTTTTGACCAATTGTGTTAGGTGTGAGGCTAGCTGACTGTTGTAAGTGGGTATATTTAGTGAGAGGTTAGATGGTTGTGTTAGGTGGAAAGTTAGATGGGTGTGTTAAGATATGCTTGAAGGGCATGCCAAATAAGAAAAAAACATCTACAAATAAAAAACTTGGAAGGGTGAATTTTACATAATAATTGTAGAAATATGCAATAAAAAGACTGTTTTTAAATGAATAGAACTATTTTCATAATGGAATATAAATATTACTATGAATGCACAACCTATAATGGAATATAACTATTTTTATGATTGTATATCTTTAGTATCTTGGGTCATTTTGCCCATTCATTTTTTAATGAAATTTAATACTTAGTCAGTTAATGTGATGGCTACTGCTCATCTCCCTGAGGACTAACGCTCCGTTTGGGGGGACTTATTTTCACCAGTCAAGCGGTTACGACCGCATGAACTGAACCTAAATTAAGGTCTGGTTCATGTGATCGTAACCGCTTGACCGGTGAAAATAAGTCCCCCCAAACAGAACCTAAGTGAGGCTTGAGGTTTTAGATTGTGCAAGATGTCATAATTTGATACAAGAGCTTGTCTATTCTGCGTAAAAAATTGAATTTTTACCAACATGTGGATAATAAAGGAATCCCCACCAAAATAAACTATGCAACGACTCCAATAACAACACTGTGAGAGATTTCCTGCTCATGAGCCCTATTTTCTTCCCATTCATCCAAAAAAAAAACTTCAAAAAAATCTCTCGAGCCGGCTGGCATGCTGATTAATGAGGATATATGAGTTTGAGCTCAGGCCGCAATTGAGCCTGATCGAGCTTGCTACACTCGATCTCGAGTCGTGCTTTTATCGAATAGTTTCATTGAGCTAACTCAACTCAACTTGTTACTTGAGTTGCATGCAATCTCGCACAACCCAAAATCACAAACCACACTAAGCCCCTGGACAGATGAGAAGTAGCCATCACATTAATTGGCCAAGTATTAAATTACCTGTAAAAATGAAGTGAGCAAAATAACCCAAGATGCTAAAGATATACACTCATAGAAATAGTCATATTGCATTATAAGCTGTGACAATCATGGATGGATAGAGTTTGAACGTTTTAGCTCGAGAGGGATTGATTCAAAAATAGTAAAAAAGAGAGTCGAAAGCGGTTTTTTACTAGTAATAATCCAAATAAAGACAACTTCAGCAAAGGTGACAAGCCACTGTTTATTTTGTCATGATAACATGAGAATAAATGCGTGCTGTTCATCATCGCCCATCGGAGCGTGTCCATGGGTTGCATGAGATTACATGACGCGCATCTCGGTAGGAAGCAAGAAGGCAGAGCAAGAGCAGTTCTTACACCTATACTACGAGCAATTTGGAGAGAGCGCAAGGCAACGCACTTGAGGTCCCTTGGACACACTCATTCTGTTATTGTGCACAACTCGGTGTGATTTGCAGTGCAGAATGTGCAAGGGGAAGAGTTCTTTTGCCTTTAAATCGGTTGTAGCTTAGAAAAACACCTGACCCTTTCAAATAAAGGTTTTACCACTTTTATAGTTTTTTTTAGAGGGCATTTAGGGTATTTTTCGACAAATCATCATTTTTGATGGTTGGATAATTCCGTACCTCTGGAAGATTGGGCAGCCCAGATCAACCCGGCCGATTGTGGCAACCACCTTACTCGAAAGAATAAAAGTTCTCTAGCCTCATGGAAATTTTAGAGAAATTTCATTTTGACGTTATTATGAGCCGAACACTCGAACCTCTGGATCTTCAACAATGGACGATGAAAGGTCGTGTTGTGAGAATAGTAGTCATGGCCTTTCGGGGAGACCGACCATGCCTATAACGATCAAAAAAACACACTCTCTATGGAAGAGTGGCTAAGTATCATTGTTGGATTGATTAGTAAATCATGCAATAAAGAAAGAGCTGTTGGATTTGGCAAAGTTAAGCACGCTGACTTTTGCACTAGATATGAGGGCATATCTAGTGCGGGTGTACGGGCGCACGGACAAGATTCAAGGAGGTTTTAAATCGAAAAGTTTTTAACATGAAAGTTGTAGATCTCGGCGAGACGAGCAACTTTCATGTTGATCACTTTTCGATTTGGAGCAGTCTTGACCTTCGATTTGGGCCTCGAAATATGGGGCGACGAGAATGCTACAGTAAAGCCCAGAAAAACCGATTTTCGGATCCCAATATGAGTGTCAAAACAATTTCAAATCAAAAAGTGATCAACATGAAAATTATTCGTCTCGCCGATATTTACAACTTTCATGTTTATCATTTTTCAATTTGAAACTAGCTTGACCCCCAAAATGATTTGCCCGTACGTCCGCACATAAATGTGCCCGCATATGATATATCCCTCACTGAATGGATAAATAATTATAAAATTGTTATGCACCACTCATATTTGAACACCTAAAAAAACTCTAAAAATGAAAAAAATTGAAAACAAAATGCACTCAAGCCGAGATATCATGGGTGAGGAGGATCAGGGAAGAAAAATCAAAATACCTAGTATAGGCGAGGTGGTGGCGCGCGCAGATGCCAGCGAAAACGACAAGGAGGATGCGTGATTTCTAATTGCGTGAAGAAGATCCCTCAGATATTCTTGCGGAAGAAGTGCAGGTGTAAAAGAGGGTTGTTTTTCAGACCAAACTCCGTTTCGAAATCACGGGTCAGTTTGTTTCGGCGTTGGCGTTGGCAAAAGGAGCTGTGGGAATGGAGCTTTAAGAATTGAACTGTGAGAATGAAGTTTTTTAAAATGGAGAAACAGTTTGGTAAAACAGCGGTGACAGAGCTGTTCAGAATGAAGAAACAGTTTGGTAAAACAGCGGTGGCGTTTCTGTTAATTTGTATGATCATATTCAACACTTAATTCATGCACGAAAAATATTCCGCTTGTGTTAAGCCCTAGTTTTTTATTTACTGAAATAATAAAATAGCATAAATATCATAAGCAAATAATAATAACTTTAAACAGTTTTATTCAATAATATTTAGTCATAAACATGTCCCGCGAATGAAAGCAAGAAACATTATCGCAGATCTCTGTCTTCAACTCGCAAATATGTGCATCACCTGTAAATTACGACCAATTAGAAATGCAAAAATACAAAATTTTAAGTTTAGTTATGAGAAATAAGGAAATTTTAAATACCTATTAGCACAATGTATTAGATCAGCAATTGCATCTCGTAATGCGTACATCTCTGTTGTCCCTACACCAACACTCCTACTCTGACGCATGTCAATGGATCCACGTCGGTCTGTTCTAATTTCATTGGCCTCTGGATATATCAAATTATCATCTTCGTCGCATGCAATGAAATCAGGGTCCGCATTTGATGAATGTCGTCGAATGAAATTATGAACTGTCATTGTAGCGATAACAATATCTCGCTGTCTATCGAAACTGTATTGCGGCATATCCCGAAGGATTGCCCACTTTTTTTTCCAGATACCGAATGTGCGCTCTATGACACTGCGCAATGATGAGTGTGCCCGGTTGAACCTTTCTTGACGTCCTCGAATAGGACGATTGCCACGTGCAAAATCTGCTAGATGATATCGTGTTTCTGGGTAAGGCTTCAAAATTCCTCTTTCCAAAGATACCCAGCATCAACCAAATAGTACTTGCCTGCAAACAGTAAAACAGAATTTATTTCCAAATTATAAGCTAGGAAGATTCTCATGTGATTTTTTTAAAATTACCTGTAGGAGGATGAGGAAAATTCCAACAAGGTTCTCTTGTGGCTTTTTTTATAAATCCGACTATCATGCGCTGAACCCTCCCATCCGGCCATGACGAATGTGAAACACATGTTGAAATCACATACAGCCATAACATTTTGGGTTGTCACCCCATGCCGTCCAATATATCTAACTTTCTTTTCCGGAGAAATTCGAGCATCGACGTGTGTTCCATCTATTGCGCCAATACAATCTTTGAAATATGGCATGTAACGAGAATCGTTCAAAATCTGTGGCGGAATATTTTTGAATTCCCTGTCGGTTGCATCTATCATTTTTATCGACATGTCAACTAGCGCATTGATGCCCCTGGAAATGAATTTACTAATAGTCTCAGTCGAATGTTGAAATTGTTCTGACGCCTGTCTGACAGTACAATTCTGTGCCATCACGTATAAGGTAATTGCAAGTACCTCATGTGGAGTTGTTCGGCTAGAGCCACGCAACCCATATTCTTCGACAAGTGAAGTTAAGAGATCAATAAAAATTTCTTTTGACATTCTAAACATACTATGAAATCTAGCTGGATGACCACTCATTAACTCCACAAGCCATTTATGTCCTGTATGTGATGATGTCATGCATGGGGTTTGAGTTTGATACAATGTATTATACTCATGCGTCAAACATATAGTGGTATTCAGAAGCATCATGTAGTAAGCATTTCCATGAAGAAATATCGAATGATTCTGTATTTGTTCAGAATCATCAATTATGTTATCCGTGAATTCATCAACTTCTAACTGAAGATTTTGATCATCCATAATCTAAACTGCAATAAAAAATGTGTTAATAGACCGAGTATGCAAGAGAACATAAATCCCAAAATTCAAGCTCAGAGTCTATTACAAATATATCTTATTGAAGTGCAGTTCAAAAAACTATCATTTTGAAAAAACTATCAATCACCACATATATCATTAGCTTAAACCAAGTTCCATAGATAACATAGATAAACCTTAAACATAAAACATGAGCTTAAATCAAGTTCCATAGACAACATAAATAAACCCTAAACATAAAATATGAGCTTAAACCAAGATCCATAGACAAGATAGATAAACCCTAAACATAAAACAAGAGTAGAATACAAGTGATCATGGACCCAACTGCTGGCTCATGCATCGATAACGGTTCTTCAACCACCACACTCTCTTGTCTTCATCAAGACAAAGGAACATTTCCCTATTTGTTTTTTGCAACATAAAAACTGTTGCAAAGTCATATAGGAAATTATCTCCAATGATATCTTCGTGTTTATTGAGTTCTTTTACGACTTCCGCAATACTGTACGATTGATTTGAAGAATTGGTGGCTTCTCTAATAGCTAGTCCAACCGATCTTGTTTCCTCCACCAAAGACCCAATGTTTATACGTACTGCATGCTTCTCTCTCCCGATTTTTGCTTTGCCCTTATTTATACGTTTTCTCACCGTGTCACTTGAGTCTTCCTCATTACTATATGTCGGGCGGGTACATGAACCGAAGTCACCCGCATTCATTGGAGTAGAGATAGGCTCCACCTCCTCCTCCTCATCATCAATGAGTCGATCATCTCCCGTAGAAGAGTGGCGCTTTCCTAAACTTGGTGCCCAACAATGTTCTCCGGTCGCAGCTACTTCACTGAACATCATATCCAATTTCTCTTCGAGCTCTGGTGAGATGCCAGTATAGCGAAATTTTTTGGCTGCGGGGACAATCTAAAAAATAACAAATATATAATTCATTAGAATTTATATGACAAGAAATTGAAGGAAATAAAATGAACTAGCTTACAACCTTAAGTCGCTCATCCCACCATTCGTCAGACGCATCTATAGTCCTCCTTGAGGTGTTCCATCCCAAACCGGTCTCTTTTCCTTTAAGATCTTTCCACAATTTCCATTCTTTTTTCAGCATATCCCATTTATTTTTCATTTGTCCTCGATCGTATTGTCTGCCAGTGCGTGCTTGAAAATTTGCTACTAAATTATTCCATCCAACTTTATTGAAGTGTGTGGTAGGTCTATTACCGAGTTCAACTTCTTTCACACAAAGCTCACAATAGATTAAAACCTCATTTGCATCCCATGTAGCCGACACTCCACCTTCCTTAGGTTTACCCATCTAAGAAAAAAACTACATTAAATTAAACATTATCAGAATGCTGACAATATACAGACCGAGATATAGAGCATTGACTGAGCATTTCAAAATACAATATAGTTTTGGAGACAACGAGCTCCTCTTAAAACAAAGCAAATTTAGTTTTGGAGAGTAATGAAACATCTCAATAATTAGGTTAGAATTAAGCCATCTCATTCTTAATTTTAAGCTATAAACCAAGTCAGTCGTTTATGCTGAAGTTACCAACCAGTTCTATTTGTATAAGTTAATTAGTTATCAATAAGCCTATGGTAAAGCCAGTACAAATTTACGAGCTATAAAGTTATAGGAGAGAGTAATGATACATATATTTAAAAATACAAGGATATACAAGAATTAATATGATTTCCAACAGAAAAATCCTATATATATTTGATTTTTGCATTAAGAAAATTAAACAAAAAGTATTAGAAATGGCTATTCAAAATTTTTATTATATCTTAACTCTTGCAGATACAAGCGATAAACTACCTCGATGTTAAAGAAACAATATTAAGCATATGTGAAGTTTTTAGGAAGATTCATGATGGAGTATAGCCTAGAACAAGAAGTAATTGTAGAGTAATCAGAGAATTTTCAGTTATAATAGATGATATCAAATTCTGCCAACATGCCAACAATGTTAGACTTGCAGGTGACAACACCACATCTATCAATTTTCTAAAGCTTACATGGGTCAAAGTAAAATGCTCCAGATCTGGTGCTAGGGATAACATAAACACTTTTGCTGTTAGTGGATAGCATAAGCCCAGATCTGGTACTAGGTTAAAGGACTGGAGGAGGAGAAGAGGAGTATGAACAGATCCGGTGCCGGCGAGCTTCACCGGCACCGGATCTGTTGCCGGCGTCGTCTTTAAGTGAGTCGGCTTCTAGGGTGAACAACCGGAGGAGGAGAAGAGGGGAATGGACAGATCCGGCGCCGGCGAGCTTCACCAGCACCGGATCTGTTGCCGGCATCGCCGTCAAAGCAGCGGCTTCTATGGTGAACGGCCGGAGAAGGAGGAGAAGAGGAAAGGAGTTACCTGCCGCGAAGGAGGATCTGCAGTGTCGCGAGCGTTGGCACCGGAGCGTTGAAAAGGAGGGTTCTTCCGCTGTTGATAAAGCTCCGATTCAACGGAGAAAATGAAGAGGCGTTGTTGTCGGAACGCCCAAACAAACTGTTCAAAAACTAAAGTAGCGTTGCGGTGCGAACTCAACGGAGCAATATCGCTGAAACAAACGGGCTCAACATCTGGTTGAAGCGTTGCGTTGCCGCCTAGAGAAAGCGACAAGGATGAAGGAGGGTAAGCAAAAAATTAAACAATCAGGCCTAGTGTCCCGGGTACCGGGACCGAAAAACTTTGGGTGAAAGAGACCCCATTTCAGATGCTTATATTAAGCCCTGTGAGTAAATATTGTGATATCTGTAGTTTAATTCGATTGTTGATACTTAATGAATGGTGTGACGTAGTGTTGCCTTATTAATAGTAAAAAAATGAGAATTCTCTTAATCTATAGTAATATGAAAATTCTCTAAATATATTGTATAGATATAGTTCATAATTACATATTAAATACAATTTGATTAACAATAAAACAAAAAATTGTGATCTTTTTTTCATTAATTTTATGTAGAAATTTCAAAACTTTAAAATTCTCAAAGCAATATATTAAGAGAATATTCTCATATCAATACATATTAAAAAAGCTCTCACATTAGTATATGTGGAGAGAAATTTTTTATATTTGATATTGGCATAATCAAACTCATTATTATTTAAATTAAAATAGAATATAAAGTAAATATATAAAAACGGTTAAGTTGGGCGTCATAAACGCATGGATTAAACTGTTATTCGCAGCCACCTAAAAAACTGCTTCTGTTTGAACGTAAAAGTGGACGAAATTTCTTAGATGTATGATAGTTTAACCCCCATATTCAAGACCGTCACCACCATGCCAAATGGAACCTAGCTAGCTATGTGTCCCATGAAAGTGCTACCACCCTTGTGTTATGTGAAGAAAGTGTGTGGTCAGTGTGCGGTGGATGTGTCCCAGACACGAATATTTTTCTATTATTTATTACGTGCTGGATATTATGTTGAGATTGTGCTACCTCACCGATCCGTGTGCCCTCTTTATTCCTGTTTTGGGGGAGTCCTAAACATGGAAATGCTTTATGGGGGGAATATAATCTAGGGGATGTTCTTCCTATTTGGATTGAGCCCTGTTTTGGCAACCCCCTCCATATGTGTTCATCTCCATATTTTGATGACTCTTGATCCTATTATAAATAGGAGTCAGCCTTCTTTAGCCACATGATGATTCAGTAATATACAACAGTAGTGAGAATTCAGAGAGGGAAAGCTTTGAGCTTTTCAGGCGGTTCTTCCGACGAACGGCGGCAGCAGGTGGCGGCATCTGGCGCGCAAGGTTGCGGCGCATCCAGTCACCTCAGGCGAGGCGACATCCGGCCGGCCACCTGCAGTAGGCCCCAGAGGTTCGGCGGAATCAGGCGCGGCGACGGCGGCAGCAGGCGCAGAGGCGGCGATACAGGCGGAGCTAACGGAGGCGGCGCATCCGGTCACCTCAGGCGAGGCGGCATCCGGCCGGCCTCCAGAAGTTGACTCCAGGCGTTCGGCGGCTTCAGGCGGCTGATCCAGGCGGGATCGGCATCAGGCGGCGGAAGCAGGCGGTGATTCCAGCGGGGAAGATAGACAGTGTTTTCTGTTTTCTCTTGTTGTATCTTGTAACCTCATCTGTTTTAGTGGATCTTTCTGGCGCGCTCTCCCCGTGGACGTAGGAGCCCAACTCCGAACCACGTAATATCTTTTGTCGTCTGCGTGTTTGAAATCTTTGTTATTTTATTTTGCTGATTGTTTTGCTCATTTTAATTCCGTTGCGCTACCGCGGTACTCGGTCCGATTGCACAACAATTGGTATCAGAGGGAGGTTCCGCGGGGGTGATCGTCTGGACGTTCGGGTTCTAGATCTGGGTCAACGGTAGGTGACGACATTGGTCCGCTCCCTATCTTCCTAGATCGGCTCCGCGAATATCATCTTGATCGCCCAGTAGCTCTGCGAGCAAGACAATGTCGGCAAAATTCGAGATTCCAAAATACGACGACAAAATTGATTTTGGTCTGTGGCAAAAACGGATCAAAGCGGTGGTCGAGTTCGCGCAGAGAAAGGGCCTTGGCGAAGACAAAATCTTCGCAGCCGTGGAGAAGAAGGGCAGAGTGTCATCTCAGAAGTGCCCAGACATCGCAAGGGGAGCCATCTGGCTCAGGAGTCCCACCAAGGAACTCAGGTTTACTCAGGAGAAGGTGGAGTCGCACAGTGAGAGGTTGAGTGCGAGTCGTCTTGCAAAAGACTCGGTCTATAGGGCAAGGGCGAAGCACGTCGGGGTGCGCCACCGGGAGTTGAGGGAGTTCGGTAGAGGTGGAGGCATGGAGTTGCGGAAGATCTCTACGGAGGATATCGGTGTGAACATGCGAACGAAATCCGTGACAGGAGTCAAGTTCAAGAACGGTCTTGACTTGACTCATTCTGATGCATGTTAATCGAGGTGGACCCCAGGGAGAGGGGGCTTGTAGTCGCCGGTTGGGGAGATCCAGGTTGGAGGTAGAGTTACGTTCGTTAGGCTTCGAGGTGGAGTTCATCGCGTGAGGTGTCAAGGTGGAGTTTGTTGAGATTGTGCTACCTCACCGATCCGTGTGCCATCTTTATTCCTGTTTTGGGGAGTCCTAAACATGGAAATGCTTTATGGGGGAATATAATCTAGGGGATGTTCTTCCTATTTGGATTGAGCCCTGTTTTGGCAACCCCCTCCATATGTGTTCATCTCCATATTTTGATGACTCTTGATCCTATTATAAATAGGAGTCAGCCTTCTTTAGCCACATGATGGTTCAGTAATATACAACAGTAGTGAGAATTCAGAGAGGGAAAGCTTTGAGCTTTTCAGGCGGTTCTTCCGACGAACGGCGGCAGCAGGTGGCGGCATCTGGCGCGCAAGGTTGCGGCGCATCCAGTCACCTCAGGCGAGGCGACATCCGGCCGGCCACCTGCAGTAGGCCCCAGAGGTTCGGCGGAATCAGGCGCGGCGACGGCGGCAGCAGGCGCAGAGGCGGCGATACAGGCGGAGCTAACGGAGGCGGCACATCCGGTCACCTCAGGCGAGGCGGCATCCGGCCGGCCTCCAGAAGTTGACTCCAGGCGTTCGGCGGCTTCAGGCGGCTGATCCAGGCGGGATCGGCATCAGGCGGCGGAAGCAGGCGGTGATTCCAGCGGGGAAGATAGACAGTGTTTTCTGTTTTCTCTTGTTGTATCTTGTAACCTCATCTGTTTTAGTGGATCTTTCTGGCGCGCTCTCCCCGTGGACGTAGGAGCCCAACTCCGAACCACGTAATTTTTTGTGTCGTCTGTGTATGCTAGAATCTCGTTCCGTATTTTATTTTGCGCGATATTGGTTCTTGCTCATTCGTGAAATTCCGTTGCGCTACCGCGGCTTAACTCGATCCGATTTCACAACAATATTATACATGTATTATTAATCAATTAGGATCCTACATAGTTAAGAGTTAATTACGAGTGTTGTCAATTAGCTTTTAGAATTGTTGCGGGTTACTTGGAGCGCGAGGTGCAATAATTGAAAGTGTGTAGTTACGGTGAAGTGGGTTCTGAGTGCGCACTGAGTACAGAGGTGTACTGAGCCGTTGAGCGTGGTGGGGGCAGCGGAGGTTGTGGCGACAACGACGGTGAGCGTGAAAGTGAGCGCCGAGATGAGCGCAATGTTGAGCGCGACATTGAGTACGAAAGAGCGCGACATTGACCGCAACGGAGCGTGGGCGTGCAAAGCCGCGCACGTAGCTACGTGCGTGGTGAGGCGCGCGTCCCCCATGGGGACTGAAATCATCCCCCAAAGGGGCCGATTTCAGCGCCCCTCCTGGGTGCTGAAATCAGAGCTCAAGGGCACTGAAATCAACGCCCTTCTTGGGGGGTAAGGGGGGAGTAAAGTGCGGGGTGCATTTTACGGTAAAGTGCGGACATCCAACGAGATCCGCGTGGATGCCCGCACACATCTCAAAGTAGACACATCTCAAAGCGCTTTGAGATGTGTGTGTTAGAAATTTCGTTGACAGAAAGCTCCAATCCGTAAACAAAAAATAAACACCAATGGGATGCAATCATATCAAGGAACAAGCTACAATGCACAGCAACGCGGGACAACCTTGCGAGGTATTGGACATTAGCAAAACAAAAGACAAGATAAAACCAAAAACAGGGAAAACAACAGCTCGGCAGTGGACAGGTTCAGACTGGCAGCGACCTCCACAGACTCAGCTCGCAGCGAACAGACTCAGACCGGCAGTGACCTCCACAACATCAGCTCGCAGCGAGCAGGCTCAGACCGGCAACGACCTCCACAGCCCCAGCTCGCAGCGAATAAGACAGGTCACCGACGACCTCAAGGAACAACGACTACTCCTTCCCAGCTCGCCAGCAACAACAACACACTAGCTCGCCAGTGACAACTCCTAAATCAGCTCACCTTGAACAGACTCCAACCTGCTAGCGATTAGCTCAACAACTCACCAACGACTAAACCAACAGCTCGTCAACAACTGTCTCGAGTCCGCCCAAAGTAGCTCACTTCAGCAGCTCGTTAGCGGTTAGCCTCCAGCAGCCCGCCATCAACTAGCTTCAGTCCGCCCAGACAGTTCGCAACACCCGACGACTAACACTATCCAGTCCGCAGAAAGGCACCAAAACCACCTTGTCCCCCTTTACTTGACTATCAAAGAAGAGGAGAAGCATCATATTTATAGAGAGCGGACCCAGAACACCAAACACCAGATGTCGCAGCGGATCAGCCAAGAACACCAAACGGCGATTTCGACCAACCAGAAATCACCCTTCTCACTTCACAAAAATCAACACTCCCCCCTGAAGTGAGCCCCAGAGACAACACCAAGGAGAGATCGAAGTCACTCAAATGGCCCTTTGTACAAGGCCTTTGTGAGAATGTCTGCAATATTGTCTTGACTTCGCACATGCTCCACAACAAGAGATCTTCCTAGCACTTTCTCCCGAATAAAGTGGTGTTCAATCTCAATATGCTTTGTTCGTGCGTGATAGACAGGATTTGTGACAAGTTTCAGAGCACTCTCGTTATCACCGCTAATCAAAGTTGGACCCTTTATCTCCTCATCAACATCCTCCACAAGCCTCCGCAACCAGATGCACTCTTGAGCAGCAAGGGCAGGCGCCTTGTACTCTGCCTCTATGGTAGATAAGGATATCGAGTCTTGTTTCTTACTACACCAAGAGATGTCAGCCCCTTGCACATGAACACAAACCCGGATGTCGACTTTCGATCATCAGCATCTCTAGCATAGTCTGCATCCGTATACCCACACAGAGTGAAGCTTAACTCTCTCCCATACAATAGCCCCATGCCTAGGGTAGTCTTCATATACTTCAGAATCCCCTTGACTGCTTCGAGATGAGGCAATCATGTCTCCTGCATATATCGACTAACTCGACCAACAACATAAGCAATGAAGGTCGAGTGATAGTCAAGTAAATCAGACTCCCCATCAAGGCTCGAAAAATCTTCGGGTCAGGAAGAGTCCTCCCCTCATCCTTCCGAAGTTTCATCCCAACTTCAAGTGGAACAGAGGCGTTTTTCCCTTCCTTCATGCCGAAGCGCTCTACGATCATCTCAGCATAATCTCTCTGAGATACAAGTATACCTTTCCCCCCTTTCTCAATCCCAACCCAAGGAAATGGTGCAGTTTGCCTAAATCTTTCATCTTGAAGCCGATTGATAGCTCTGCTTTAAGCCTTGTCACCTCCCCGCCATTATTTCCGGTTATGATCATGTAGTCAACATATAAAAGAACCAGTACATGTAAATCATCCTTCTTCTTCACGAACATGCTGTAGTCAGAGTCAGATGAGTTGTATCCGCAGAACTGAAGGTACTCAACAATCTTTCCATACCAGGCTCTTGGTGCCTGCTTTAACTTGTACAGAGCCCCCTTCAATTTGCACACATGTTGTGGTAGAGACTTAGACACATATCCCAGTGGCTGCTCTTTGAATATATCTTTGTCAATCTCACCATACAAGAAGGCATTCTTCACATCAAGTTGCCACAACTTCCAGTTCCGACATACTGCTAAGACAATGACTGTCCTCACAGATGTCATCTTCACTACAGGACTGAATGTCTCCTCATAGTTTTCGCCGTACTTCTGTGAGAAACCTCGAGCAACAAGCCTCGCCTTGTATCACTCCACCATCCATCAACATTCCTCTTGACCTTGTACACCTATTTGTAGGTGATAGGCTTCATGTTTCCAGTCAACAGAACTAGGTCCCAAGTCTCATTCTTCTCTAGAGATGTCATCTCTTCCCTCATGGCTTCATCCCACTCTTTTATGCCTACTACGTCCTCAAACCGAGCAGGTTCCCTTTCGTCGAGTGGTCCTGCAAAGAAGCAGGAAACAAAACTCACAAAATTTCCTTCCTTGTATCGAGTGGGTGGTGTAATGGTTCTCTTTGATCATCTTAATCCCTGTCTACTTCCGGTCGTTTCTTCAAGCCCCTCAACTCCAGTCCCTTGCTCATCATGTCTTGAGACAATGCTCCCCCCGCTTCTAGAGCCCGAAGATCCATTTGAGTAAGAAGGAGAACACGGTGGAGCACTTGGAGACATCACGAGTTATACCTCAGGGTCCTCAACGACCCTTCCTTCGTCACTTCTTCCTTCATCTAGTAAGCTCGCAGAAGAGACTCCTTGATCAGTTCATCAAACACCACATCACGAGAGACGATAGTATTATGGGTGTGCACATCCATGTACTTCCACCCCTTCTTCTGTTCGTCATACCCAACAAACACGCATTTGCTTGCTTTGGGCTCTAGCTTCGTTCGCAGTTGATCCGGAATATGAACAAAGCATGTCGCACCAAACACCGTTAAGTGGGCCACACTTGGTTTTTCTCTGAACATTAGCTCATGTGGAGACATCATTTGATTTGGACTTAGGGGAAGCCTGTTGATCACATATACAACGCAAGCCATTCTTTTTGCCTATAAGGCCTTAGAAATTCCTTTCACGCACATCCAGCTATTGCACGTCTCTGACAGATGAAATTTTTTCCTCTCGACAATACCATTCTGCTGAGGAGTGTAGGCACATATAAGCTCTTTCCAGATGCTAGATTTCCTACAAAATGACACAAAAGCGTCAGAGGTAAACTCCCCTCCATTATCAGTCCTTAGCTTCTTCACTTGCTGCCCTAGCTTCCCCTTAATGAGCTTCTTCCACTCCTGGAATCTCACAAATTTTTCTGAATTCTCTTTCATGAAGTTCACCCAGGTATATCTGGTGTAGTCATATACTATCACCAACATGTATCTATTTACTCCGTAGGATGGGGTGTTGGAAGGCCCCATAACATCAGCATGAACACACTCCAATGGAGCTCTGCACCTTGAATCTGAACTGTCAAATGGAAGTCGATGCGACTTTCCGTATTGACACCCTTCACAAACGTGTTTGTTTCCGCAAGAAGAAAGACTCGACATACCATTTACTAAATTCTTTGTGGCCATGATCTTCAGCTTGTCCATCCCCACATGGCCTAACCTCTCATGCCAGATCACCGCACCACCATTTCCTTTTAGCTTATCTACGTAGGCATTTGCAGATAGGACAAACAAGTCTTTCCCCCGCCTACCTATGTGAGTAACATCTCCATAGATTCTGGACAAGTTCTTCACGAACTTCACCTCTTTCGGCCTGAACACGACATGATACCCGACATCCACCATATTTGTCACAGAGAACAAGTTCTTCCTCATTCCAGGAACATGATATACGCTCTTCAAGGTGAGAGGTCTCTCATTGCTACCCAGAGAGACGACCCCTTCCTTTTCCACTGGATGAATAGCATTATCAGCCATGATGATAACATCGTTTCCTTCATACACTTTGAGGGCCGCGAACTTAGTCACATCGCCAGTAAGATGATGATCACAACCAGAGTTGACAATCCAATCATCTTGGAAATTAATCGAAGTAAGGGAATCAACAGGCATTGCCGTCATCTTTGTAAGGAAGCAATTCCCCCACTGCTGTCCTACTTCGGATCCTCTATCTCTATGTTCTTCAAGCCTTTGATGTTCCTCCTTCTCAGCGACATGCCAAGCTTTAAAATTTGACTGACAGAACTTTGTTATGTGTCCGTACTTGCAACATGCAAAGCACAATGGTCTGTTCTGCTCGTCAAACCGTGGTAGAAAATTTCTCTTGTCTCCTTGATATGATGATGATTGTCCATCTCCAGTATTTTTCTTCTGCTTCTCCCAGGACTTCTTTTTCCCAGAGAACAATGCCTCACCTTCTCCTTCCGTGATGGTAACTCCTGCCATCTACTTTGCAAAACTTTCTTAGGAAGAAAGAAGATTCTTTAATTCCAGCAGAGATGGTTGAACATCCCACCCCTGAACAGATGTGATGAAGGTCACATATTCTTTCCGGAGTCCACGAATAATGTACATTTTTAACTTGGCCTCAGAGATCGGCTCATCAGGATCAAGAGCAGAGATCTCAGCGCAAATATTCTTTACATTCAGAATGAATGTCGAGATAGGCAACTCGCCTTGAGTGGGTCTTGCAAGCTCATTCTCTAGGAACTGCAACCACGCATCATTCTTCTTATTAAATAACCCATCTAGAGCTTTCTAGATCTCTGATACAGATTTGCATCTAATAATATGATCAAACAATTCTGGGGAAATGGCCCGCTTAAGCATGAATTCTGCTTTGGCATTGGTTTTCCTCCAAGTTCTGACAAGCTGAGCGTTGTCTCATGTTGCAACAACCTGCTCTTGCTCATCACCTCCAACAACCTCCCACAAGTCTTCTCCTAGCAGGTAGCTCTCCATGCACGATCTCCATTTTTTGTAGTTAACCTAAGTGAATAGCTCCATTCCAAGACCTCTGTCCATCCCAGGAAGGAAAGGAGATCAACCAACGAAAAAAGGACCACCGAGCGCAGCAAGCTCGACCACTCTCTGATACCATGTAAAAATTTCGTTGAGAGAAAGCTCCAATTTGTAAACAAAAAATAAACACCAATGGGCTGCAATTATATCAAGGAACAAGCTACAACACACACCAATGTGAGACAACCTTGGACATTAGCAAAACAAAAGACATGGTAAAACCAAAAATAGGGAAAACAGCAGCTCGACAGCGGATAGGTTCAGACTGGCAGCGACCTCCACAGCCTCAGCTCGCAGCGGACAGACTCAGGCCGACAACGAACTCCATAGCCTCAGCTCGCAGCGGACAGGCTCGGACTTGCAGCGACCTCCACAGCCCCAGCTCACAGCGAATAAGATAGGTCACCAGTGAGCTCAAGGAACAACGACTACTCCTTCCCAGCTCGCCAGCAACAACAACACACTAGCTCACCAGCGACAACTCCTACGCCAGCTCGCCTTGAACAGACTCCAGCCCGCTAGTGACTAGCTCAGCAACTCGCCAGCGACTAAACCAGTATCTCACCAACAACTGTCTCCAGTCCGCCCAAAGCAGCTCACTTCAATAGCTCGCTAGCGGTTAGCCTCCAGCAGCCCGCCAGAAACTAGCTTCAGTCTGCCCAAACATTTCACAACACCCGACGACTAACACCACCCAGTCCTCAGAAAGGCACCAAAACCACCTTGTCCCTATTTATTTGACTATCAAAGAAGAGGAGAAGCACCATATTTATAGAGAGCAGACCCAGAACATCAAACACCAGATGTCATAGCGGATCCGCCAAGAACACCAAACGACGATTTCGACCAACCAAAAATCATCCTTCCCACTTCACAAAAATCAACAGTGTGCGTGCATACACACTGACTATTAGATGCCCACACTTTATGATAAAGTGCATCACCCACACTTTACCTCCCCTTACTCCTTGGGCGTTGACTAAGCCAACTCCAATGGGGAGAGGTGCTGAAGCGCCTCCCCCAAGGGGCTAGGGTGTCATGCGACACCCTCGCGCGTGCACTGCGAGCAGTTGGGTACAGTGTTGCGTGTAGTTTCGCTCGCACTGCGCATGGTTGAGCGTAGTTTTGCGTGCACTACGCGCGACTGAGCAGTGCCTCACACACTGTGTGTTGTTGCGCAGTACTGCGTGCACTATGCCCGGCTATGCAATGCCGCACACACTGCGTGTTGCTGCTCAGTGATGTGTGCACTGTGTGCATTATGCACCAATGTTGGGTGTTCGACTTTCACATGCGTGCCCTTATGTGCTTCGATGTCTGTTTGAGTTGTTAAATGATCTCATATTTGTGCAAGAATGAGCCCGTTGGAATTGTATCGACAAGCCGGTCTACGCCATAGCAAACATTTCCCGCTCGACCAAACAATTTTGGGGGAACCCCATCAAATGCCCTCAATTTTTGGAGGTCGTGTTTTGTAGAAAGAGGGCTCGAAATTTTTTCCAGACAGTCATAAATCTTTAGATGCACGAGTTTGTTTTAAGGAATTGTCCTATATTTTGCGAGCTCGAGCTGCATTTTGATGTATGTTTATTGGTCATTTTTCTTTATTGCTTTCCATAGCTCTTCACCATTTTCTACACATCGTTGTATGTGGCGGCTGGTTGTAGCTTGTTTAGCTTGATGCGCTAGTATTGCGTGAGAGGAGGGTATCTCCTATCAACGATGATGACTAGCCGATGGTTGTGATTCGGGATCAAACGTACTATGATGGTGAAGATCTTTCTTGTTCGAACCGATAGCTTTGGTTAGGGGGCAGACCCTGTATTTCGGTGAAGAGTTCACTCGTTCGAACCGATGGCGATAATGAGGGTGAAAAGCCCTGAGAGTGGCGAATACTTAATATGATGGTAAAGAGTGAATGCGTTTGAACCGATAGTTGCAGTCAAGGGTAGGAACCCGTATGGCGGTGATGAGCAAATGCATTTGAACCGATGGAGACTGTGAGGTGGCAGACCCTAACGGGGGCGAGGACATACTATGATGGTAAAGAGCGAATGCATTCGAATCGATAGTTACAGTCAGGGGTAGAACCCATGTGGCGGTGAAGAGGGAGTGCATTCTAATCGATGACAACCGTGAGTGGGGCAGGCCCTGACAGTGGCGTGACCTACTATGTCAGTGTAGAGCAAATGATTCAAACCAATAGTTGTAATCTGGGGTAGGACCTAGTATGGCAGTGAATAGAGAATGCATTTGAATCGATGACGACCGTGAGGGGGGTAGGCCCTGACGATGGTGTGATCTACGATGAAGAGTGAATGCGTTCAAACCGATAGTGGTAGTCACGGGTAGGACCCCGTATGACAGTGGAGAGAGAATATGTTCGAATCGATGACAACTGTGGGGTGGGGTTGGGTGCCCTAACGATTATGGGACCTACAATGATAGTGAAGAGAGAATGCGTTCGAACTAATAGTTGCAGTCAGGGGTAGGATCTTATATATTTGTGTAGATCAAATGCGTTTGAACCGATAGGTGACCATGAGGGGCGCATGCCATAATGGTGACGTGACCTACTATGATGGTGAAGAGCGAATGCATTCAAACCGATAGTTGCAGTCAGAGGTAGGACCACGCATGATGGTGAAGAGCGAATGCATTTGAATCGGCGATGATCGAGAGGGAGCGAGCCATGATAGTGGTGTGCTCTACTATGACAGTGAAGAGCGAATGTGTTCGAACCGATAGATGAAGCTAGGAGGAGTGCGTATTCCTGAAATTGAATGAGCTTAGAAGTAGTTATAACATAGTTAATTAAAGTAGATACTCACATGTAAATGCAAACTTGCAGCTCATATTCTTAAGAGGGAAAAATTCAAAAAGCAAATAAATCGAACGTAAGTAATAGAGGGGGCTCCTTTTCCAGCTGTTGCTTTTCTGGATTAATACTCTGCGAAACCTTTCGATTAATCATCACGATGCACGACAGTTGTTGAAATTTTTGAAGTGAAAGTGAGAGGTTGATCGGGCAAACCGCGCGGCCTAGGCGGACAGTCCGACGGACTGGTGGTGCGGCCTGTGCGGTCTGTTTTTACGGCCTGGTTGGTTTGTCCTTGGAGGTAGTCGTGCGGATAAGTTGCTTATCCATGGCTTGGGTGGTCTGGTTTGGAGTCCGCGGAGTTCGCTCTATGTTGATTGTTCTTGGAGCTCGCGAGATCGGCATTGGCCTGTACCCTTGATCTCAGGCGGTGCAATTAAGAGGTAACTGCGGAGTTTGCGAATAGGCGAATTTTTTTGGATCTGGCGGTCTGAGCGGACTGAGAGTTTATGTCCACGAAGCTCGCGCCAGAGGGTCTCTGGTTGCTAGACTTGGTCACGATCCGTGACAAGTCCAGGTTGATCGCAGTTTCTGCATGTCCGCTGTTTGACCAGGCGGTCTGGGCCTTTTGGTTGTAGACTTGTTGATGTGGGCTGGAGAGGTGTCCATATGCGTGCAGACTGGCTGCCTGTCCAGCCTCCTTTGTAGCAGGCAGATAGGCTAGTGTCCGACCTTATCCGTGCGGACTGGGCGAATTACTTAATGCTAGTTGTGAGCTGGGGTGGTGTTTCTATCCATTAGGGCGGTGACCACACTCCTCTCCGTGCCTATAAATAGGACCCCCCCTATCACATCATAATCATCTGAATGAACAGTAAGTTGAGCGTAGGTTAATTGCTGTGGCCTCAGATTTTCTGTCCGCACAGTTTGAGAAGGTTAACCGGTTTGCTGTTTGTAGGTTGTGCGACTAGCACTGAGAAGCCAGGAGTTTGGTGCTAACTGTAGCCAGGGATCAATGAAGCTTACGGTTTATAATCAACGGTTAGCAGCAGGTCGCAGTTGCGGCCATCCGGTCTTCTCTCCTTCATCAATTCCAATTCAATAACCTGTCCGCCGGTCTAGGCGGTCTTTAGGCAGCGGCTTGTTCGCGGTCTAACTGACGATTAGGCGACCTCAGCGGTTAGGCGGCTTGCAGTTTGCGGACAGCTCTTCTTCAGCTTGAATAACGGGTAGTCCGCGCGACCTCACGGTCTCAGCGGACTTCACTGTTGAGTTCGACAAGGGAGGCGGTCTCGGCCTCTTCCCGCCTGACTTCTATTTTTTGTTGTTCTCTGCTTCCTTGTTTGTACTTGGCGAAATCATGTCTCTCCATGTATACATCTTGCTGTAAAAAAGACTGTTATTACATGACCTGCTTGTTACTTTCCTTGCATTTGATTTATTAAGCTTGGTTTTGGTTGGAGTGTTCCTGCGTCTGGTTCTCATTTTTCGCTATATCAAATTTTAACATGGTATCAGAGGGAATAAGGGCTTGAGCAATGATCAACCACCAAGTTTGCTCTTCTCTGGAAGTTTGTTAAATCAGTGATAGTGCAATGGATAGTGGGTTTGCAAGAGATCTGGGTATTGAGCATTTATCGCCGACCAACTTTAAGAAGTGGAGGTCGTGCATGGAAAGCTATATTCTTGAAGAGTACTTGTGGGAAGTGGTTGTGGAGACAACATAGCAGAGGTTACTGCTGCAACTGGTTCTGCTGAAGAGTTGAGAGTTTGGAGGAAAACGAATGTAAAGGCCGAGTTTACTCTGAAGCAGGCTATCTCACCAGAGCTCTTTGATCCCATCCTCGGATGTTCTTCTTCTACTGAGATTTGGACTTCCCTTGATGAGTTGTTCAATAGGAAGAATGTAGCTCGACTACAGTTCTTGGAGAATGAGTTGGCGAGAGCCACTCAGGGAGATTTGCCTATCTCAACCTTCTTCCTGAAAATGAAGAATCTGTGCGTTGAGATATCAGAGTTGGATCCTGATGAGCCTATCTCAGAGGCGAAACTCAAGAGGCACGTCATCTGTGGATTGCAGAAGGAGTATGTGACCTTCGTGACCTCTGTTCAAGGCTGGGCCACTCAGCCATCATTGCTAGAGCTGGAGAACTTGTTGGCTTCGTAGGAGAGCTTAGCAAGGCAGATGGCTGGTTTGACTATTTCTGGAGGAGACAGTGAGGTTCTCTTCTCAGGAAAGAAGAAGAGATGGGACAAGAAGAAGAAACCTGGTGGCGATGGTCCATCAACTTCATATCAGCAAGAGAAGAGTTACTCTTCTAAGCGTGATGAGAAGAAGAAGGAAGGACCAAGGTGCTACAGGTGCAATCAGCCAGGTCACTTCAAACAAGACTGTAAGGTGAAGCTTCAGCCAGTTCATGCTGCAGGCAAGGAGGAGACTTTCTCCAGTGCTGAGGGAGCTGGATGGGGGAATGCTTTCTTGACGGGCATGTGTTAGCGCATTGTCTTCTATC
The DNA here is from genome assembly GCA_039513925.1 of Platanthera zijinensis. NCBI lineage: Eukaryota > Viridiplantae > Streptophyta > Magnoliopsida > Asparagales > Orchidaceae > Platanthera > Platanthera zijinensis. Next base: position 270,755,151 of record CM077078.1, read on the forward strand.
AACTACCAAGATGATTAGATTATTAACTCTGGGTGCGGTCATCACCTCACCAGGGATGAGTCGAAGTTCTCTTTGTTACAAGTTTACTCAGGTAATGAAGCTATTATTACTGCTGATGATTCTGTGCATGCAGTCGAGAAGGAGGGAGTTGTGTCTTTGGGTAGTGATAAGGAGCCACTCACATTAAGGAGTGTTTATCACATACCGGGCATGAAGAAGAACCTCTTCTCAGCGACCAACATGGTTGATGCAGACTATCACGTTCTGTTTGACCTAACATAAGTGAAATTTCTCCGGAATGTATCAGCGGTTAAGGCTGATGTGGCTCATGTTGGTAGGAGAGTTAAGGACTTGTTTGTTTTATCAACAAGCTCCTATGTTGATCGGATGAGGGATAATGATAACGCGACTATCTGACATAAAAGGCCGAGGCACGTAGGGATGGACAAGCTGAAAGCTATGGCGGTGAGAAGCCTTGTGAGAGGCTTGCCAAAGTTGTCATCCTTCGACGACAGTCACGTTTGTGCGGGATGTTGTTGGGGTCCAACAATGCCCCCGGTGTTGGGAGGTACGGTGTGAGGTGCTATGGCCCACACTAGTCGAACAGAAGGGCGTGTCCCCTGGGCCTAACTGGCCTCCCCATGGATCCTGCCTAGGGTAGCCAGCTCCATAAAGGAGTGGTAACACCGTCCTCAAATAGTCCAGGATTTTGGAAGAGTTGGTAGTGCCATGTCCCTTCAAGTGGCATCAGAGGGAGGTTGCTCAAAAGGTATTTAACAATCGGAGTGATCTCCAAAGGTAGCTACAGTGAAGTGATTTTGGGTTCTGGAGAGAATCATAAGGAGCTAGGTTCCATGAAACTCTCCATCTGTAGAAAGGAGAACTTTGGAATCTGGAAGGAGAGGGTCAGGCTATTCATGGAAGCCTTTGACCCTAGAATCTTTGTGACTATCAAAGAAGGACCCTTCATTCCCATGAAGGTCTATATTCTGGATGCCAATGTACAGACTCCTAAGACTTATTCAAAAATGACCAAGAATGAGGTCATATTGGCTACATTGGACAAGAGAGCCCAGAACATCATTGTAAGTACAATTGATGATACAACTTTTCAGAATTTGGTTCACTGTCAGACCTCCAAAGAGATGTGAGACACACACGTGGTCTATATGGAGGGCACTGAAGAGGTAAGGGATGATAAGAAGTCTCTGCTCAACTAGGAGTATGAGGATTTCAGGCAAAACCTGAAAGAGAACATAACTGCTTGCTATGAAAGATTCTTCAGGATCATAAATGAGTTGAAGACCTATGAAAGGGTCTTCAATAATTATGAAATAAATGACAAGTTTCTCAGATCTCTCACTAGAGACTGAGATACTAAGATCTATGTCATAAGAGAGGTGGCTAAGCTTGCTGAAACTCCTCCCCAAATATTATTTGGAAAGCTGATTTCCTATGAGATGCAGCTAGTTGCCAGAAAAGAGGAGGAGGCCATCAACAAATCCATAACCAAGGAAAAGTCCCTGGCATTCAGAGCAGAAAGAACCAGAAATGGCAAGGAGAGGATTCCCTCTCCTCCAAGAAGACCAATTGAGTCAGACAACTCAAAATCAGAAGCATCAGATAACAACATGTCTGATGAGGATTTTACAGCTTTCTCCAGACAACTCCAGAGACTGATGAAGAAGAAGCATTGGAAGAAGAGGTATTCCAATTCCACTCATCACAGGAAGAATCACTCTAAGGCTGACATGTATGATTCCAAACCTAATAAATATAACTCTTCTAAAGTAGTTTGCTACTATTGTAATAATCCTGGGCATATGATAGCTGACTGCCCAGTGAATAGGAATGCGGCTGAGGAGAAGAAGCAGCATAAGTACAAAGGGAAGAAGGAGAAGTCCTTCATTGCTAAGAAGGAAAAGAGTTAGACAGACTTATTATCATCTGAGTCTAAAGAAAAGGAAACCTACATTGGGCTAGTTGTTGTTGCTGCTAAAGATAAAGTTATTGCAGCAGGAGAAGTCAATCCTCCAGTGAGGATAGGAATCAGGGCCCCTCTGACACTATCAGACAATAACTCAGAGGTGGATGAAGATTCCCACAGTTGCATAGGGCTGACGGCAATGACAGATGAAGAGGGCAGCCAGGATCAGCCTGGTCAAAACAAGGTATATTATTTACCTAATTCTGCTTTTATGCCTGGGTATGAGACAAGTCCTTGCTCAGAAACCTCTTCACCCAGTGGTGAAGAAGATTTTGTATCTGAAGGAGATGTCAATCAACTGATTGACAAGTATGGCGAACTTCTGAATGCCTTTAAGAAGGTCAAGAAGTTGTCTAAGAAGCAAGCTAAAGAAATTTCATCTCTTATGCTTGCAGTTGCCCAGTAGACTGTAACAGCTAATCTACTAGATCAAAAAGCTAGGAAAATAAGCCAACTGAAGTCCCTCTTGCATATCCAGATAACCTCCATCAAGCACAAGAACTGTCTCGTCAGGGAGCTTGAAGAGAGGCTTGAGAAGGAGAAAAGAATAGTGGCTAGCTATTCTAAGCAAAGTATTGTACTCCCCTCTATAGAATCCTTCTCCTCTCAAAAGGGTAAGAAGGGGTTGGGATTCAAGGGAAGTACAAGAGTTTCTCCTTCCAAAAGCAAGGGCAAAGATCCAGCTCAGCCTATTGCTTCCAAGCCTCCCATTCTTTTTAGAAAAGTTATGTTATCTTCTAACAGGTATGACCAAGACAGCTCCTATGGTCACTGGGAGAATGGTTGTTCCTCTGGTGTGAACAAAAATATTCACTGCCATGGTGAAAGTTCCAGCCGGGTAAGTGCCTTTATGGCTGCCCATGAGAAAATTCAAATGACCCAAACTGGACCATTTGTTTTTGGTACTTTAGCTCCAACACTCAAAAATGTTGTTGCAGCCAAGGCTCTGAATCTGACAGCTAAAGCTCAGACTAAGGGCAAGTCTAATAGCCAGACTGATTTGGGCATTTCTGATGCCTTCAAAAGCATGCTCTCAGAAAAGAAGCTTGTTGCTGATAACACTCAGAGCAGACCAAACAAGTTAGCTAGAAGACTTGCCTTCTATCAAGTTCTAGCTGAAAGAAATCAGAAAAGGGCTGCAACACATCTTCCTCCAGTTTAGGCTGCTGCTAACAAGGCTACATGGCCTACATAGAAGAGAAGATATAACATACATGATTGTTAGTGCTGTGGTAAGACAGGGTATTTTGCCATTGACTGCTGACACAATCCCAATGTGGCCAGAGCTAGGGTCAGTCCACCAGTCAGAAATTCTGCTGGTGGACATGTTCAGTTTCATACTAATGTGCACCTAGGACCCAATAGTTATTGGGGTCCTAAGGTAAAGTAAATTATATATTGCAGCTTAGTCCAAGTGGCCATAGCTCTGTATGGTACTTAGACAGTGGTTGTTCCAAGCACATGACTGGGACAAGGAGCAATCTTAAGGAGTACACTCTAGTAAAAGATGGACCCAAAGTTATCTTTGGTGGTTCAGATAGAAGGGTAACAAGAGGGTATGGTAAAATCACCAATGACATAGTCACCATCACTAAGGTGGCTTATATTGAAGGGTTGCAACACAACCTTATAAGCATAAGTCAGCTTTCTGATCTTGGCTATATTATTATCTTTCATAAGGATGAGTGTCTAATTAGGAGGTCAAGTGACCAAGAGGTCATCTTGACAGGAACTAGGAGTGGAAATGTTTATTGCTTAAACTTTCTTTGTTTAGATACAGATTCTTCTATCTGTCTAGTGGCAAATGCGAAAGCCTCTTATTGTGTCCTATGACACACAAGGCTAGCCTATGTAAATTACAAGACTATTGGTAAGCTCTTAAGTCAAGAGGTAGTTAGCAATGTTCCCAATCTGAAGTGCTCCAAGGAGGGCATATGTTCTGCTTGTTAGAAGGGCAGACAGATAAAAGCTTCCTTCAATGGCATTGAGACCAAAGATTCTGTGAGGTGTCTATACCTCCTACATATGGACTTGTTTGGTCCTATGCCAGTTCATAGTCTTGGTAGAAAGATCTACACCCTTGTAGTGGTTGATGACTTTTCTAGGTTTGCTTGGGTATTCTTCCTCAAGAGAAAGAATGAAACCCTTGATATCTTCACTAAGTTTGTCAAGCAAATTCAGAATGAGTTCAACAGCTCTGTGTTCAAAATCAGAAGTGACCATGGGACTGAATTCCAGTCTGATAGCATGATAAGGTTCTGTTAAGAGCATGAGATTCATCAAGAATTCTCATCACCTAGAACACCCCAGCAAAATGGGATTGTTGAGAGGAAAAATAGAACTCTCATAGAGGCTGGGAGGACCCTACTGAATGACACATCTCTCCTAGAATATTTCTAAGCTAAGGCAGCCAACACTGCATGTCATGTCCTCAACAGAGCCTCTATCACCAAGTGCCACAAAAAACTCCCTATGAGATCTTGAAAGGCAGAAAACCAAACATGAGCTATCTCAGAATCTTTGGTAGTAAGTGTTATGTGCTTCATAATGGAAAATCCTATATAACTAAGTTTGCTGCTAAGTCCTTTGATGGAATTTTTGTTGGGTATAAGAACCATAACAAAGTTTATAGGATCTACAACTTGAAAATCCAAGTTGTAGAAGAGTCTGTACATATAGTTTTTGATGAGTCTACCATGATTTACAGTGTGCTACCAAGCTCCTCTTTTAGTACTGTCGATACAGAAATGTTGATGGAAAAGCTAGCCATCAAAGATGGAGCTCCAGTGATGAAAGTTGAACTGGATATTCCAGAAGGTCCATCAGACACACTTGGAGCAGATGAAGATCAGCAAGGAGCTATTCCTGAAGCTGTTGCTGAAAGAAGATTGCCTCCTGTAATCAGGCACTTAAGATACCATCCTACACACCAAATCATTGGTGAACCAAGTCATGGAGTTGTGATAAGAAGCAGAAATCTGAATACAACTATGTTTGCAAGCTTCCTGTCACAAGTGGAGCCAAAGAAGTTTGAAGAGGCCAACATAGATCAATTCTGGATAGTGGCTATGCAAGAGGAACTGAACCAGCTCAAAAGATGCAAAGGCTGGAAGCTGGTTCCCAGACCTTATGGACATAATGTCATTGGAGTAAAGTGAATTTATAGAAACAAACTTGATGAAAATGACATTATAATAAAGAACAAAGCAAGGTTAGTGGCTAAGGGGTGCATGCAAGAAGAAGGTATTGACTTTGATCAAACTTTTGCCCCTGTAGCAAGATTAGAGGCCATCAGACTGTTCCTTGCATATGCTGCACACAAAAGATCCAAGGTCTATCAGATGGATGTGAAGTCAGCCTTCCAGAATGGTGACTTAAAATAGGAAGTCTATGTTGAGCAACCTCCAGGTTTTGTAGTTCCTTACTCATCTGATTCTGTTTATAGAGTTAGGAAAGCTCTATATGGGATAAAACAAGCTCCTACAACATGGTGTGAGACTTTGTCTAGTTTCCTCATTGAGAATAAATTTTCAAGGGAAAAGATAGACAAGACCTTATTTCTAAGGGAATCTAAGGGTAAGATCATCCTAGTTTAGATCTATGTAGATGGAATCATCTTTGGATCTACTGATGACAACTTCTGTAGGAAGTTTGCCAAACTTATGCAGGGAAAGTTTGAGATGAGCAGTATGGGTGAACTTAAGTTCTTCTTGGGTCTCCAAGTAAGACAGACTGATGATGGTTTATCCATATCCCAGTCTAAGTTCACTAGGGAGTTAATAAAGAAATTTGGTATGAAAAATTCCTCCACCATGAGAACTCCTATGTGATCAAGTATGCCCATATGCAAAGCTGAGGCAGGGAAACCTATTGATGAGACTTTGTATAAGGGTATAATTGGTTCCCTTCTTTATCTAACTGCTAGTAGGTCAAACATCATGTATGTTATATATGTTTATGCTAGGTATCAGGCTTGCCCCAAAGAATCTCATTACTCTGCTACAAAGTGAATTCTGAGGTATCTTAAGGGCACACCAGATCTTGGCCTATGATACCCTAGGAATGGGGAATTTGAACTAACTGACTATTCAGATGCAGACTTTGAAGGCTGCAATGAGGACAGGAAGAGCACTTCTGGCACCTATCAATTCCTAGATAGAAGACTAGTTTTATGGAGCAGCAAGAAGCAAACTGGTGTTGCAATTTCAACTGCAAAGTCAGAGTACATCTCAGCAGATAGCTGCTGTGCTCAGTTGCTATGGATACAACATCAACTCAAGGACTATAACTTTTAGATAAGTAGAAGTCCCCCTTTCTGTGATTCTACTAGTGCTATTTCAATTGCTAGGAATTCTGTCTCCCATAGCAGGACTAAGCACATTGAGAGTAGATATCATTTCATTAGGGAACATGTGGAATGCAAAGATATCAACCTTGAGTTTGTCTTAACTGACAAGCAAGTGGTTGATATCTTCACTAAGCCACTAGATGAAGCAAAGTTTAACACCTTCAAATTTGAGCTGGGTATGTTAAACCTGATATAGCTTCAGGTGCTCCTCATCTTGTTGCAAGTTATTTTATAATTTGCAGATAGAATTATTCTTTAAAGAAATGAAGACTCTCCAATTGAGGGGGAGCATGTCCATCACAATTCCAGCAATTCACTACTGCCTATTTGAGGGAGAGTAGATGATAAGAATCCTACCAGCTATTTGCTGAAGTCAAAAAAGGGAGGAAAAGATGATCAGATGATCAGATTTATGTTCAAGTGTGGTAGCAACAATTCAGGGGAAGTAGGTGCAGTGATGTTCCACTCTGTAGGCAAGGAAGTGTGGTGCTGACATCAGCAAAATCGACAAAGTCAACTAGGTTCAAATCAAGTACGGAGAAGCTGCAGAACACGACAAACTCTGTCGAGAAGCTACTGTATGTCTTATTCAATTAAAGCAAGGTGCAACTAGAAGATGATTGTGGGACCCACTGATCTATAAGAGCCGTTGATCGGCGAACTATAAAAGGAAGAGATGGGCCAAGACACAAGACAACTTTTAGGGCTTTATCATTTTCAAAAAGGTTGCGGCTGGACTTCATCTTCCTCGTCATTGTTGCAAGTAAAAGCTTGAAGTCTCCATGCAAAACGTTCAGTTAGCTATGTGTCTTCTTCATCGACACTAGCAAGATCAGAAGGCTTTCCTTCTGAGGGAGAAGCAGAAACAAGGAAGAAGTCTCGCAGATCAAGTTGCTTCTTAGTTTAGCAAGCCCAAACCTGAAGATCTACTTCTGAAGCTGAGAAGAAGGAAGAATAAAGTTGTTGACTCTGTCCTAAGAAGGAAGAAGAAGTAAAGCAGTTTACTATCACTTCTAGCTCAAGATCCTTGTAGCTGTGAAGAAAGTTTTAGCTGAGATAACTTAGCTCAAGGTGCTGTCACAGAGAAATTTCTCTATAATAGATATAAATCTATTCCATCTTTTAGGATCCAACTAGATCTGAGATTATAGGGCCACTATCCTAAGGTAGGGCAATCTTGCCTGAGTAGTAGGAGAGTGAAGCTCTCTGAGTTGTAGGATCCAACTGGATTTGAGCTGTAGGGCCATTGGCCTGAGGTAGGGCAAGTTGTCTTAGCTGTAGGAGAGTGTATCTCTCTGAGTGTAGGATCCCTTGTGAATCTGAGGTAGGGATGTCCTCCCAGCCTGAGTGTAGGGATTAACAGCCTGAGGTAGGTGATCTTAGGATCACTGAGTTATAGGGCCTTGAGCCTGAGAAGTAAGTCTTGGAGGAGACTGAGAGATCCTAAGGGATCTAAGGTGTAAGCTCTGTGGAGCATTATTTTAGAGAAGTGCATTGATTAATAGGAAGTTAGCAAGGTAGGAGGAGAGTGGATGTACCCAAAAATTGGGGATCCACTATAAATCATTGTGTGCTTTTATGTGGTGTTCTTTTTGTGCAGGTACTTGAAAGCAAATTACTGCCAACTCACTAAGCATTAAAGGAAGAAATAAAAGATATCAAAAGAGAAAGAAAACCTATTCACCCCCCTCTAGGTTGCAAGCTATCTTAAACTTAAGAACTTTCAAGTGGTATTAGAGGAGATCACAGGTTTGAAACCTCGGGGTTGTTTCTGGGAGGGGGGGATTGTTGGGGTCCAGCAATGCCCCCAGTGTTGGGAGGTACGGCATGAGGCGCTATGACCCACACTAGTCGAACAGAAGGGGGTCCTCTGGGCCTAACTAGCCACCCCGTGGATCCTGCTTAGGGTAGCCAGCTCCATAAAGGAGTGGTAGCGCCGTCCTCAAACAGTTCGGGATTTTGGGAGAGTTGGTAGCGCCATGTCCCTACAGATGTCAATATGGAAAGGCACATCTCCCTTCATTTGACAAGTCACAAACTAGAAGTAAAGCGCCATTGGAGTGTATCCATGGTGATCTGATAGGACCAACCGTTATGGCCAGTCTTGGAGGAAGCATGTATTTGCTCGTACTGATTGATGACCATATGAGGTACACGTGGGTGTACTTCATGAAGGAGAAGTCAGATGCTTTTCAGTTGTTCATGGAGTTCAAGGAGCTAGTAGAGGGTTGGCTTGGGCTGCGGATCAAGAAGTTGAGAACAGATAACGGAGGTGAGTTCGTTTCAACCAAGTTTTCTAACTTCTGCAGGAAGCAAGGCATCCAGAGGGAGCGTACTTGATGGAAACCTGCAAATGCTGACTTCATGCAAAAGGCATTCTGAGGTCCTTTTGGGTGGAAGGAATGGCCTGCACAACTTATATCATCAATCAGATGCCTCTGAGTCCGATCAACATGAAGTCTCCTCATGAGCTGATGTTCAAGGAGAAGCCCAGTGTTAAACACCTTCGGATGTTTGGATCAACCTGCTATGTACACATTCCAGATGCTCTGAGGACCAAGCTTGATGCAAAGACGAGGAAGCTTGTCTTTGTGTGCTACGATGAGTGGAAAAAGGGATGGAAATGTATGGATCATGTAACGAAGAAGTTTGTTGTATCAAGAGACATTTTCTTTGATGAACTGACGTTATATGGAGATAGCTCTGTTGAGCTGCAAGAGAACATGTCTGATGATGGGTAGGTGAAAGCTGTTAAGGATCTTCTGGTGGAGCTGCCGATGTCACCCTAAGCTCCAGGTGTTTCAAGCTCCGAGGTAGAGGCTTCTGGTTTAGGAAGCAGGGTGAGCATTTCTCCTTATTTTGCCCAAGGATGGAGCTGGTGCATAAGGCGTATCAGAGGCAATCAGTAATGGTCAGGCCCTTCGGAGATTGAAGAGGATCATTAAACCACCAGCTCGTTACAATGATGGAAACATGGTGAGCTTTTTCTCCTATTTCTTCGCAGGCCCCCTTGATGAGCAGGAGTCTTCAAAGTTTGAAGACACCACTAGGATGGAAGCCCTCAGAAAGAACAAGACTTGGGACCTTGTGCCTTAGGTCGTTGGCATTACTCCTGTGACGTATAAGTGGGTGTACAAACTAAATAAGAAGGCTGATGGGAGTATCGAAAGATAAAAAGCTCGTCTGGTTGCTCGAGGCTTCTCCCAACAGTACGGCGAAGATTATGAAGAGATGCTTAGTCTAGTTGCCAACATGACTTCGATGCAGGTTGTGATCGCGCTGGCTGCTTGCCAAGGATGAAAGATGTGGCAACTTGATGTAAAGAAAGCTTTTCTTTATAGAGAGATTGATAAAGACATCTTTATGGATCAAGCACCAGGTTACATATCTGAAGATCATCCGAACTACGTCTGTAAGCTTCAGAAGGCTCAATATGGGTTGAAGCAGGCTCCACGTGCATGGTATGGGAAGATCGCAGAATACCTCCAATTCTGCGGATACTTTGCCTCTGATTCAGATTCGAGCATGTTCATAAAGAAGCAGAGGGAGATTCAAGTCTTGGTGTTATTGTACGTGGATGGCATGATCGTCACGGGAAACTCTGAGGAGGAGGTAGCTAGGCTCAGGGCCGAGCTAGCTATACGATTTGAGATGAAAGATTTGGGTGAGCTCCACCATTTCCTTGGGCTTGAGATTGAGAGGAAGAAAAACGGGATACTTGTCTCTCAAAGGGGCTATTCTGAGCGGATCGTTCATCGATTCGGCTTGAAGGAGGGAAAGAGTTGCTCTACTCCTCTGGATTATGGCCTGAATCTTCGACGAGATCAGGGGAGGATTCTTCCTGATCCCTTGGTGTTCCGAGCTCTGGTTGGGAGCTTGATTTATCAGACGATTACAAGGCCATGCATTGCTTATGTGGTTGGCCGAGTAAGTCGGTATATGACGAAACCATGGAAACCTCATCTGGTAGTGGCAAGGAATATTCTGAAGTATGTGAAGTCAACTTCTAATGTGGGACTCCTATATAGGAGGGACACATGCTTTTCTCTGCATGACTACACTGATGATGATTATGGGGGAGATTCAGACGATCGGAAGTCGACGTATGGTTATGTTTTCATATGTGGATCATCAGGTATTTCATGGTGCAGTAAGAAGCAGGACTCAGTGTCCGTCTCTACTACAGAAGCGGAGTACAAGGCTTTGGCCTTGGCAGCTCGGGAAGCCATCTGGCTGAGGAGACTAGTAGAGGACGTCCATGAAGAAGTGCGAGGTCCAACTCGGCTTCGCGGTGACAATGAGAGTGCCCTGAAACTGGTTAATAATCCAGTTTGTCACACGCGGGCCAAACATATAGATATTGAACACCACTTCATTCAGGAGAAGGTGTTGGAGGGATCTCTTATGGTTGAGCATGTGCGGAGTGATGAGAATATCACGGATATCTTCACGAAGCCATTGTCGATGGGGCCATTTGTTCTACTACGAGGACTGCTGGGTTTGGTCACCACTTCTCACTTCAAGGGGAGTGTTGCAATTTTTGAAGTGAAAGTGGGAGGTTGATCGGGCAGACCACGCGGCCTGGGCGGACATTCTGGTGGACTGGTGGTGCAGCCTATGCGGTATGTTTTTGTGGCTTGGTTAGTTTGTCCTTGGAGGTAGTTGTGCGGATAGGTTGTTTATCCGCGGCTTGGGCGATCTAGTTTGGAGTCCGTGGAGTTTTCTCTATGCAGACTGTTCTTGGAGCTCGTGAGATCGACATTGGCCTGTGCCCTTGATCTCAGGTGGTGCGGTTAGGAGGTAACCGTGGAGTTCGCAGATAGGCAAACTGTTTTAGATCTGGAGGTCTGAGCGGACTGAGAGTTTATATCCGCGGAACTCGCGCCAGAGGGTCTCTGGTTGCTGGACTTGGTCACGATCTGTGACAAGTCCGGTTTGATCGCAGTGTCCGTATGTCCGCTGGTTGACCAGGCGGTCTGGGCCTTTTAGTCGTGGACTTGTTGATGCGGGCTGGAGCGGTGTCTGTAGGTGTGCAGACTGCCTGCCTATCCGACCTCCTTTGTAGCAGGCGGATAGGCTAGTGTCCGGCCTTGTCTGTGCGAACTAGGATGACTTCTTGGTGCTAGTTGCGAGCTGGGGTGGTGTTTCGATCCACTAGGGCGGTGACCACACTCCTCTCCATGCCTATAAATAGGACCCCCATATCACATCATAATCATTTGAATGAATAGTAAGTTAAGCGTGGGTTAATTGCTGCGGCCTCAGTTATTTTGTCTGCGCGGTTTAGGAAGGTTAACCGGTTTGCTATTTGCACTGAAAAGCCAGGAATTTGGTGCTGACTGCGGTCAGGGATCAGTGAAGCTTGCGATTTACAATCAGCAATTAGCAGCAGGTCGCAGTTGCGGCCAGCCAGTCTTCTCTCCTTCAACAATTCCACTTCAATAACCTGTCCACCGGTCTGGGCGGTTTGGCGGTCTGGGTGGTCTGGGTGGTCTGGGCGGTATATTCATCAGTTCAGCAATAACTTGTTCGCGGTCTAACTGGCGGCTAGGCGACCTCAGCGGTCAGGCGGCTTGCAGTTTGCGGACAACTCTTCTTCAACTTGAATAACGGGTAGTCCGCGCGACCTCACGGTCTCAGCATACTTCACTATTCAGTTCGGCAAGGGCGGCGATCTCGGCCTCTGTCCTCCCGGCTTCTATTTTTTGGTGTTCTCTGCTTCCTTATTTTTACTTGGTGAAATCATGTCTCTCCATGTATACCTCTTACTGTAAAGAAGACTATTATTACATGACCTTCTTGTTACTTTCCTTGCATCTGATATATTAAGCTTGGCTTTGGTTGGAGTGTTCCTGCGCCTAGTTCCCGCTTTCCGCTATATCAAATTTTAATAACAGTGGCGTTCCCGGGACAGGTCATACTGAATCATCGAGTCATTCCCTGTTCTGGCTAGGCTTATTGAAGACTGCAGGAGTGAGCTGCCTCCTAGTTACTACGAACAACTCCTCTAGGGGTGATAAAATTTATTGCCATATGCGGGTTGTAGGGAATGGCCTTGAATATCGCCTGGAGAGGATGGATGAAGATGGCGTTGTATGCCTAGTCGGACTCCACGACCAAAAATGGATGTCGTGTGTGACCTGCTTTTGAAACCCGCTAAGAGTGACGAGCAAAATGATTGTTTCTTGTACATGGACGTGGGTACTGTTGAAGTCGTATACTGGTCTCGTTGCCGGTTTGAGTTACTCTTTTGAAATCTTCATGTTGCGTAGGGTAGACATGAACATAACATCAACAGAGCTTCCATTGTCAATCAACATTCTCTTGATATGAAAGCTCAGGTTGTCGATTTCCGTATTGATGACAAGAGGATCTTGGTGGTGCAGGGGCAACCTTTCCAGGTCCTCATCTCCGAAACTGATAGTGGCGTCCTGCTGCACCTGGACTTTCCGATCTTCCTTGCGTTGGACGATGGAGTTGACAGAGCTAGAAGGATAGGGGGATCCAGCTATAGTATCTACTTCTTCTACCATTTACCTACCCCACTGCGAGCCCTAGTGCATGTGTGACTAATTTCTTCTAGGTTGGTGAAGAGCTGATTTACTATGGGTCTGGCCTTGCAGAAATCTACTGAGGATTCCTCGACGAATGAGGCGCTCGATCTTGTCTTTAAGTTCGAAGCACTCCTCAGTGATGTGTTTAGTTCTGTTGGGCATTGTATCCACAATGTACCTGATTTGAAGAAGTCCCTGTACAAGCTAAGTTGAATAGATAATGTATTTGATGATTTTCTTCAAGATGTGCTTGCAGCTATTCCATGCTAAGTACACACCAATGTCAGGGTGCAGTGGGTCAATATACACAGGTCTGCGCAACGTAATCCCTCGTTTAGCAGATCAGTGTGTTGACTCATGTGTGTTCTCTCTATTGGAGTGTACTTATTTTCAAGTACAGGGTTGAGATAGATCAAGAGCAGAAACGGAGCAAGGACGGGTCAAAGACCAAGTCATGGGAAGAAAGAAGAAAAATCTTCTAAGGAGAATTCGACGGGAATCACTAAGTGATTCTCGCCGATTCGACGGGAATCACCAGTGATTCTCATTGAATCGTCGAGAATCACTCGCCGATTCCCGCCGACTGCATCCGACTGACTCAACGCCTTCATGAATCCTGCTAAGTCAGAATCGTTGAGAATCAATAAGTGATTCTCGCCGAATCGTCGAGAATGACTCTGCATCCTCGCCTATTCGTAGAGAATGGTTTTGATTCTTGTCGATTCCCTCCGGATGTCATGGATTTCAACTGGAGTTCTTCCAAGGAAAATTCGACGGGAATCATGAGTGATTCCCGCCGACTTCGACGGGAATCACCAATGATTCCCGCCAAATTTGCCTTAGGCGATTTCTACTTACTCGTTGGACCGAACCAAGTTATCATGCGCTGTTTGAACCGGGCTTAGGGTTTCTCCTTGTGGGGCCCACAACGGTCAATTAGGGTTGGTCTACAATATAAATACTCGTATATTTCAAACTCCAACAAGGATCCTTCACGAGAAAAAGAACAAGCCGTCAAGCGTAACCTAGTCGATCGCGGAACGTCTTCCACCGCCGTCGTCGCTCGCAAGTTGTCACCGCCGCAGATCTTAGATCCTCTTTGATCGTCCGACGACAGAACCGAGGCTAAGCTTAGCATCTCACGTTTCTATCTTGAGATCCTTTGTCTCTTGATTTGTTGAGCGGGAATATTACTCCCCTCCGAATCGATTGAGACGATCGATCCAAGTAAGATCGTTGGTAGACCTTGCTAGCTTCCTCAAGAAGTTTGGATCTACAGAGCATCGCCGCCGCATTCACTTGCCGCCGCCGATCTTGGGAAGATCCTCTCCAAGAGAGTGCTCCGATCGTGGACTCTTCGTTTTCATCAAGAAAGCTTCATTGCACGAAGAGGGACATTGGGTTCTCCAAATATAGTTTGTATTTCTTGTACATTCTATTTTTACTTTGTTGTAAAAGAACTTTGATTCCTCGTTGTAAGGGTTGGGTGCAACCCGTGGTGGAGGAGTAGTGACTCCTTCGGGTGGAAGGGTTTCTTCCATAGTGTGAGGATTGGATTTCAATCCGGTTGGTGAAGTGATCGAGTCGTCCCTTGTTGGGAGATAGGTCGAAGGGAGAGAGTGGACGTACCCAAATTGGGGAACCACTATAACTGCTTGTGTGTTTCTGTGTTGTGGTTGTTTTTGTTTTCTTGTGCAGGTTAATTTTTAATTCCGCAAAAGACCGCAAATCACCTATCCCCCCCATAGGTGAAGTTAGTTGACACTAGATAACTTTCAAGTGGTATCATAGGGAGGTTACTCATCAATAAGGTTAACACCTTGAGTAAGTTCCCGTATTTAGTGTCAAGAAGATAGAAGATCTCTGAAATGGAAGGACTCAAGTATTCAGGGAAGATTCCAGTGTACACCAAGTTGAAATTTCCTATCTGGAAGGAAAGGATCAGGTACTACATAGAAGCAGTCGACCCACGACTCTTCATGATAGTGGAGGAGGGACCTTATATCCCCACTAAGGCCTCCACCATTGATCCAACCAAGAAAGTGCCCAAGAAACTGTCTGAAATGGATAAGGATGAGATGGTGCTTGTCGGACTTGAAAAGAAAGCTCAGAACATTTTGGTAAGCGCTGTCGATGATTCCATGATGCAGGTTTTCTGCAACTGCAGGACTACCAAGGACATTTGGCACTGCCTGATCATCCTGATGGAAGGCACTGATGAAGTAAGGGACGATCGAAGATCCCTTCTGAACCAGAAGTACGAGGCCTTCAGGCAAGGTCCCAAGGAAGAAATCGGAGTGACATTCGAGAACTTTCTGAAGATCGTCAATGCCCTAAAGGGCTATGGCAGAGTGTTCACCGATGGTGAACTCAATGACAAGTTCCTTAGATCCCTTACTAAGGAATGGGACACCAAGATCTGCGCCATCAGAGAATTTGGCAGACTGGCAGAAACAGATTCCCAAATTCTGTTTGGGAAACTTCTGTCCTATGAGCTTCAGCTGAACACAAGAAAAGCTGAAGAAGAAGCCGATAAAGCCGCTGCCAGAGAGAAGACTGTGGCCCTAAAAGCCAATGACTCAAGGAAAGGCAAGGGTGCAGCCTCATCCCACTCTCGGAAAATGGATGAGGAAGAAGAATCTGAGCCATGCTCTTCCGGCTCGGAGCTATCTGAAGAAGACTTCTCCCTCATCACGCGGGAGTTCAAGAAGTTCCTCAAGTTGAGGAATCAAAGAAAGAGAGACGGCTCCTCCTCCAGACATCAGAAGAAGAATTATTCTTCTGATAGGTATGAATCCAAACCGAACAAACATCGCTCTAATGACATTATTTGCTTTGGATGCAATAAGTCAGGTCACGTCATCGCTGACTGCCACCAAGGCAAGAGAGAAAAGGGGAAGGGAGAGGAGCATAAGTCCTCTAGAGATAAGAAGAAGGAGAGGAGCTATATAGCAAAAAAGCCAAAGACACTGAGTGAGTCTGATTCCTCAGACTCTAGTGATGATGAGGAAGCCTACTTCGGGCTAGTGGGTCGCTCTGACTCAGAAGGAGACTGCCCCCCATTTACTGGGAAGGTAAAAGCTCGTAACCCCTCTCTGACTCTGACTATGAGTCTCTTGATGATGATCTCGAGGATAGCCCATCTACCCGTGAAGCTGAGCTCCTCGAAAAGTATGAGCTTCTGCTCAATACCTTTGAGGAATGCCGCAAGAGGTCGAGGGCTCAGAAAAAGGAAGTCAAATTCCTTAAGACTGAGGGCGTGTCTCTGAGAGAAGAGATCACTAGCTTGATCTCTCTCCGACAGGAACACCTGGGCCTGACTTCTGAGCACTCAGAGTCTCTAAGGCTCCTTGACCTAAAATAGGAAGAAGTCAACAAGTTGGAAGAACAACTTGCGGCAGAAAGGTAGATTGTCAAAAGCTTCTCTATGCCAAAGACTGTTCTTCCATTGGTTGATACCTTCTCTGCTCAGGCCAAGGGGGCTGGCTTGGGGCATGTGGGTGTGCCTGGTAAATCATCCAGGAGAAACAGAAAGCAGAGGAAAAATAAGGCTGCTAAGAAGGCCTCTGCTGCAGAAAAGGGAAAGACCCCACTCAACCATGTTGAATTCAGGAAGCCTGTCTTTCCCTGCAATGAACAGGACTTTGAGTCAACCTATGACCACTTCTTCCGGCCCTCAGTTGAAAAGCCCAAGAGCCGATATGATGGTTGGGCCTTCCCCCGCAACTACGGCGATAGTGTCTTCAAGGCACCTTATGAGGAAATCCAAGTGGAAAATTATGGTCAATTCTCTAGCGGCCATAATAGGAAGCAGGCGCCAAAAGCCAAGCCTGTTACACTGAAGGAACAGGAAGTGAAGAAATCATGTGATTGCTGTCATCATGATGCCTCCACCTCCAGATCCAAGGCCCCAGCTGGACCCACTATTCCCAGGGTGAAGCTGGAGCCTAGGAAGCAGTACAACAGGTTCGACTGTTGGTGTTGTGGCAAAGTTGGTCACTTTGCCGTGGATTGCTGGTTTAATCCAAGGTTCAACGAGACTTCTCATGTTAGCAATGCGAGGCCGACCACTCGTAGGGTTAACCACCCGAGGGGGAGTATGCTAACAAGGAATCTAGGACCCAAGTTCGATTGGGTTCCTAAGGGAAACTGATTTTGTTTTGCAGGTATGTCCAAAGGCCACCAAAACGCCTATCTGGTACTCTGATAGTGGATGTTCTCGACACATGACCGGGACAAGAAGCCTGCTGCGTGATTACTCTCCAGTCGAAAATGGACCCAAAGTCATCTTTGGAGGATCAGATCGAGGAATCACCAGAGGTTACAGTATGATTTCCAACGGTATAATCTCTATCACCGATGTGGCCTATGTTGAAGGGTTAAATCATAACCTGATCAGTGTAAGTCAATTGTGTGATAAAGGGTACGACGTTAATTTCTGCAAGGATAAGTGCTTGATAATATCGTGTGCCTCTTCGGAGACGGTATTAACTGGCATTAGGAGCAGAAATATATTTTGTTTAGATTTTCTTAGCGTAGATTCTTCTACCCCCGTGTGCCTAGTAGCAAAAGGCAGTGCATCTCTTTGTGAACAATGGCACAAGAGAATAACACATATTAATTTCAAGACAATTAATATGTTGTTTTTTAAGAACTTAGTAAGGGATGCCCTACTATTAAGTGCATCAAAATAGCCCTTGTCCTGCATGCAAGAAGGGCAAACAGACTCGGGCTACCTTTAAGGGCATTGCAGACAAAGACTCCTCCAGATGTCTTTATCTTCTGCATATGGACTTGTTCGGTCAAGTGCAAGTTCATAGCTTAGGAGGCAAATCGTATACGCTAGTGATTGTTGATGATCACTCTCGGTTTACGTGGGTGTTCTTTTTGAAACGAAAGTCAGATACGTTTGATATCTTCACAAGTTTTGTCAAGCAGATTCAGAACGAACTTAACTGCTCAGTGGTCAAAATCAGAAGTGACCACGGAACAGAATTCGAGTCTGGTGCTATGACAGAATTCTGTGAAGAACTTGGTATCTTTTAAGAGTTTTCCTCCCCGCGTACTCCTCAGCAAAACGGAGTTGCGGAGAGGAGAAATAGAACGCTCATTGAAGCATGTATGATAATGCTGAATGACGCCTCTCTTTTAGAGTACTTCTGGGCAGAGGCTGTCAATACGGCTTGTCATGTGCAGAACCGAGCGTTGATCAACAAGAATCATCGTAAGACGCCTTATGAGCTATTGAAAGGCAGGAAACCTACCATATCCTATTTGAGGATTTTTGGCTGCAGATGCTATGTACTCAATAATGGGAAGTACCCGCGTACTAAATTTGGTGAAAAATGCTTCGAAGGCATATTCATGGGCTATAGTAGCCATAGTCGGGCATATATGGTCTTCAATAAGAAAACCATAGTGGTAGAGGAGTCCATTAATGTTGTTTTTGATGAAGGAAGCTTGCTTCATATCAATTCTTTCAGTGACATTCTTGAAGATGCAGGTACAAGACTTGAACAGCTAAGTCTCGATGAGACCGCTAAAGATGTAACTCCCAAGTACGTCAAGGTTTCCACCTCAACGTCAACTGGAGAAGTTGAAGATCAGGATGGAGAAAATCTCCTAGAAGAAGGAGATGCCCGGGATGATATCAGAGCTCCAGATGACAGACTCCTAGAGCTCCGACACGTGAGGGATCATCCCAGATATCAGATCATCAGAGATCCTCGTGACGGTATCAGAACTCGGAGAGGTACAATTAACGAGATTTTGCACCTTAGTTTCCTGTCACAGGTCGAGTCAAAGAAGTTCGACGAAGCGAACAAAGATGCAGCATGGATATTGGCCATGCAAGATGAATTGCATCAATTCGAACGATGCAACGTCTGGACGCTTATTCCCAGAACAAAGAACCAGAATGTGATTGGCACCAAGTGGATCTTCAGAAACAAACTGGATGAACACGGTGTCATCATAAAGAACAAGGCCAGGCTGGTAGCTCAAGGTTACAGATAGGAGGAGGGGATTGACTTCGACCAGACCTTTGCACCAGTTGCAAGGCTCGAGGCGATCAGATTTTTCCTGGCGTATGCTTCGCACAAAGGATTCACTGTCTATCAGATGGACGTGAAATCTGCATTCCTCAATGGAAAACTGAAAGAGGAAGTATACGTCGCGCAACCCCCAGGTTTTGTTAATCCTACTTTCCCTAATCATGTTTATTTTCTTAATAAAGCATTATATGGCTTGAAACAAGCTCCTCGAGCTTGGTATGAGACTATGTCTAGTTTTCTTCTCGAGAACAAGTTCTCGAGAGGAAAAATAGATAAGACATTGTTTCTTAGGGAAGTCAAAGGCAAGATCTTGCTGGTGCAAATCTATGTCGATGACATAATTTTCGGCTCTACAGACAACAATCTTTGCAAAAAGTTTTCTTAACTTATGCAAGGAAAGTTTGAAATGAGCAGCATGAGAGAGCTGAAGTATTTCTTGGGACTTCAAGTGAAACAGTCTGAGGATGGAATTTTCATCTCTCAGACGAAGTTCACAAATAAACTCCTCAAGAAATTCGGAATGGAGAATGCAACCTCTATGAGGACTCCAATGGGATCCACTGTGTCTCTGGACAAGGATGAGAAAGGGAAACCTTTTGATGAAACCAAATACAGGAGTATAATTGGATCCCTGCTCTACCTTACTGCTAGTAGACCGGATATTATGTTCTCCACATGCGTATGTGCCAGAAATCAGGTGAACACTAATGAATCTCATTATGTCGCTGCAAAGCAAATTCTTAGATACCTTAAAGGTACACCAAATCTTGGCTTGTGGTATCCAAGAAACAATGATGTCGAGCTGATAGGCTTTTCAGATGCGGACTTTGCAGGAAGCAGGGATGATAGGAAAATCACTTCCGGGACGTGCCAATTCTTTGGAAGAAGACTTATTTCTTGGAATAGTAAGAAGCAGAATTGTGTCGCAACCTCCACGGCTGAATCTGAGTACATCTCATCAGGCAGCTGTTGCGCACAACTTCTATGGATCAGAAATCATCTCAAAGATTATGACTTGCAGTTCAAAGAAGTTCCGATGTATTGCGACTCCTCGAGCACAATAGCAATTACGAACAATCCTGTGTCGCACAGCAGAACGAAGCATATTGAAGTGCGCTATCACTTCATTCGGGAGCAAGTGGAAAACAAAGATATATCTCTCTGCTATGTCCCCACGGATAAGTAGGTTGCAAATATCTTCACAAAGCCCCCAGACGAGGCCAAGTTCAGTCTCTTCAAAACTGAACTCGGCATGCTGAACTATGAAGAGTGAAGACTATAAGGCTCAAGGCTCTTGGATCAAGGGGGAGCAACTGCAAGGAACTCAAGCTCGAGCATGGTTTCAAGATCTGAGGGGGAGCATGTGTCTTTAAGTGCAGTCCCAGATTTGCAGAAGCCGAAAAGGGGGAGATTACCCTCTCTACTAAGGCTAAGGTGACTGCCAATGTTATGTATGCTCTCACGAAAATGGTAATGAATCTCACTCTCAACTGAATTCTTAGTTTATGATTTTCATTCCCATATGTTCTATTCACCTTAGCTCGTAGGGTTTAGGCTTCTTCAAATAAGGGGAGATTGTTGGGTAT
The DNA here is from genome assembly GCA_039513925.1 of Platanthera zijinensis. Taxonomy (NCBI): domain Eukaryota; kingdom Viridiplantae; phylum Streptophyta; class Magnoliopsida; order Asparagales; family Orchidaceae; genus Platanthera; species Platanthera zijinensis. The sequence goes on from CM077078.1 coordinate 270,775,679, forward strand.
TGTATCCACAATGTACCTGATTTGAAGAAGTCCCTGTACAAGCTAAGTTGAATAGATAATGTATTTGATGATTTTTTTCAAGATGTGCTTGCAGCTATTCCATGCTAAGTACACACCAATGTCAGGGTGCAGTGGGTCAATATACACGGGTCTGCGCAACGTAATCCCTCGTTGAGCAGATCAGTGTGTTGACTCATGTGTGTTCTCTCTATTGGAGTGTACTTATTTTCAAGTACAGGGTTGAGATAGATCAAGAGCAGAAACGGAGCAAGGACGGGTCAAAGACCAAGTCATGGGAAGAAAGAAGAAAAATCTTCTAAGGAGAATTCGACGGGAATCACTAAGTGATTCTCGCCGATTCGACGGGAATCACCAGTGATTCTCGTTGAATCGTCGAGAATCACTCGCCGATTCCCACCGACTGTATGCGGCTGACTCAACGCCTTCATGAATCCTGCTAAGTCAGAATCGTTGAGAATCAATAAGTGATTCTCGCCGAATCGTCGAGAATGACCCTGCATTCTCGCCGATTCGTCGAGAATGGTTTTGATTCTTGCCGATTCCCTCCAAATGTCATGGATTTCAACTGGAGTTCTTCCAAGGAAAATTTGACGGGAATCATGAGTGATTCCCGCCGACTTCGACGGGAATCACCAATGATTCCCGCCAAATTTGCCTTAGGCGATTTCTACTTACTCACTGGACCGAACCAAGTTATCAGGCGCTGTTTGAATCGGGCTTAGGGTTTCTCCTTGTGGGGCCCACAACGGTCAATTAGGGTTGGTCTACAGTATAAATACTCATATATTTCGAACTCCAACCGGGATCCTTCACGAGAAAAAGAACAAGCCGCCGAGCGTAACCTAGCCGATCGCGGAACGTCATCCACCGCCGTCGCCGCTCGCAAGTTATCGCCGTCGCAGATCTTAGATACTCTTTGATCGTCCGGCAACAGAACTGAGGCTAAGCTTAGCGTCTCACGTTTCTATCTTGAGATCCTTTGTCTCTTGATTTGTTGAGCGGGAATATTACTCCCCTCCGAATCGATTGAGACGATCGATCCAAGTAAGATCGTTGGTAGACCTTGCTAGCTTCCTCAAGAAGTTTGGATCTACAGAGCATCGCCGCCGCATTCACTTGCCGCCGCCGATCTTGGGAAGATCCTCTCCAAGAGAGTGCTCCGATCGTGGACTCTTCGTCTTCATCAAGAAAGCTTCATTGCACGAAGAGGGACATCGGGTTCTCCAAACGTAGTTTGTATTTCTTGTACATTCTATTTTTACTTTGTTGTAAAAGAACTTTGATTCCTCGTTGTAAGGGTTGGGTGCAACCCGTGGTGGAGGAGTAGTGACTCCTTCGGGTGGAAGGGTTTCTTCCATAGTGTGAGGATTGGATTTCAATCCGGTTGGTGAAGTGACCGAGTCGTCCCTTGTTGGGAGATAGGTCGAAGGGGGAGAGTTGACGTACCCAAATTGGGGAACCACTATAACTACTTGTGTGTTTCTGTGTTGTGGTTGTTTTTGTTTTCTTGTGCAGGTTAATTTTTAATTCCGCAAAAGACCGCAAATCACCTATGCCCCCATAGGTGAAGTTAGTTGACACTAGATAACTTTCAAGTTCTTTGATGGAACTCGCAGTTCTTCAAATGTTCTCCCCTGGCATTTGGGAAGAGTTCTCGCGAACTTTGGAGCGCCATGTTGTCTTGGATCGCGTTGAGCACATTGATATGAGATATGTTGAAGGGCGTGTAATCCTGAGACAGTCAGGGCCCCTGATCCCTCCGATGATCCTGACGATGCTCGTTGTTGTGGCGCTCTTCTTCCTTTCTAGAGGCCTGCTCTTCTTCCTTTCTTGAGGCCCGCTCTTCCCCCTTCTTCCTCTTCTGACTTCCTTCGAACTACTGGTAGTGCACCTCAATGGATTTATTAGTAATAATTTGAGCTTTGACATGGTGCACGAGGTCGGAATAGCTGGACACTGTTTCCCTCATTAGTGCCGCGTAGAAATCACTCAGGCAGAGTTCTCCCAGGAAGACTCCCCACAGGAGCTCAGAGTTGACCTCAAGGATTTTCTGTGCCTTTGTAGTGAAGCGGTGGAAGAAAATATTAAGAGACTCCCCCTCATTTTGGCGGATACCTGATATGTGAGATGGGCCCCTTACAATCTTGCGGTTGGCTATGAACTGATCTACAAATTGTTGAGTCAGTTCCATAAAGTTATTGACAATCTCTTCTCTCAGAGAGTAGAACCGTGTTCACGCTCTCCCTATAATGTGGCCGGAAATACTTGGCATAATAGTTGGTTCGGTGCATTATAGATCCTCCAAATATTGTGAAGGATCAAGCGCATACCCAACTGCACCAAAAGCCCGGACTGTTGGAGAGGGCGCTACTTAATTTCTTAAATAAGTAGCAAAGCGCCACGAGTCAAGTGAAGGAACGCCGGACCCAACAATCCCCCCCGACATCCAACACAACTCGTCGGCTCAGAGGTGGGGTTACCACATAGCCCACATGGCTCAGAGGTGGGGTTACCACATGTCCACGGTTTGCCAGACCCGCCAGACCCACACAGGTAGAAGGGAAAAATCAGGATTTAATAGCCCCCCCGGTCTTGAACCCGTAACCTCCCTCTGATACCAATTGAAGGATCAAGCGCATACCCAACTGCACCAAAAGCCCGGACTATTGGAGAGGGCGCTACTTAATTTCTTAAATAAGTAGCAAAGCGCCACGGGTCAAGTGAAGGAACGCCGGACCCAACATATTGGTGAAGTTGTTGACGTGATCCAGGGGATGTCCGTTGCGTCATACGATTCAATGCTCGAGAGCTTGAAGTCGTGTGGGATTAGATGCACCAGAACCTCGGGCGCAAATGGCGAGCCGTTACGGAGAGGGTGGTGTTTACATACGGCCCGTCATATGAATTGTCCATACTTTTCAGCGATCATGTTGCTAATTTAATCATGAGTGAGCCTTCCAATTTGGTGCCAGAAGCTTGCTGCTTCCGGGTTATGATAAACAATGGGTTCTTTGGCCGGCCGGACTAGGCATGTCAAATTGGTCATTTTAGAGAACTCTTCTTCAGGAATGTGATGCTCTTAAGTCAAGTGCTCGTTCAGAGCACGATGTAGTGCTTGCAGAGGTAAAATGCCTTGTTTGAGGGCAGGATTAGGAGCTTGTGGCACTTCTTTTTTCCTTAAGAGCACGAGCATCTTATCATGTTGCTCTTCCATTTGGTCCATGCATCCCTCTAATGTTTCCATGGGTTTAAAAGTGGCCTCTTCCGTGAGAGGCATGTTGATGAGCGAGTGAGAGAGAGCTGGATCGACGTGCCCCAGGGACTGATTTTTCAGTTGTGCTGGTAGATTTTCTTGCCATTGTTATTTGTCTAGAGTACGGTCGTTAGGCAAGTACTATCATCTAAGTACTTTGCAGAGTTTAGGAACACCTTTCTCACAGAAGATGACAATCTATCAAGGTCACTCGAATCGCTCGTAGACCGGACGAACGAACAGTCTTAGCTCTAGAGTGGGTCGAGCGTGCAAATAATATAACAGCCTCCCCAGCTCCATGCTCGAAAGAACGGCCACCGACACCCTCAACACCATGCTCGAAAGGGATCAACCTCAAATAGTCTACAGATCATGCACCCCAACCCCTCTCCAGGACCACCGACGGGTTATTGGAGGCCGCAACATCCCTTTGATGAGGGAACTCGATAATTAAATTGGATCATACGAGGACTTTCTAGGAGGTCACCCATCCCAGTACTACTCTCACCCAAACACGATTAACTATAAAGTACTTTCGCTCAATTGGTGATGATATGTGAAAGAACTTTATAATTAAGCGTGTTCAGGCTGGAGTAGTCTTGAGATGGTGACCTCCTAGGAAGTCCCGGTAGGGGCGCTTAACTTGAGTTTCTCTCAATAAAGGAAGGCTGTGGACTCCAACAACCCACTTGTGTATGGAGAGGGGTTGGGGTGTATGGTCTGCAGAATATTTGAGGCTTAATCCTTTAGAGCGTGGTGCTGAGGGTGTCGATGGTTGTCTTTTAGAGCGTGGTGCTGAGGGTGCCGACGGTTGTCCTTTAGAGCATGGTGTTGGGGAGACCGTTACGTACTTTTTTGTAATGACCTCCCCAACACACGACTCAAAAGGACGGTGGCTGGCACCCCTAACACCACACTCGAATTGGTTCAGCCACAAATACTCTGCAGACCATGAACCCCAAACCCTCTACAAGCCCACAGGCGAGTTGTTGGAAGCCGCAATCTCCCTTTGATGATAAGTGATCCAATTAAGCATCCCTACGGAGACTTCCTAGAAGGTCACCCATCTCAGGACTACTCTAGCCCGAGCACACTTAACTATAATGTTCTTTCACTTCTCATCACCAATTGACATGTAGTAGTTCTACGATGGGTGGCCTCAAATAGTTAAGCGTGCTTGGGCTGGAGTAATCCTGTGATGGGTGACCTCCTGGGAAGTCCCCATATGGGCGCTTAACAAGATCACTTCTTATCGAAGGGAGGCTGCGACTTCCAACAACCCGCCCATGGGCTTGGATATCACTTCTCATCGAAGGGAGGTTGCAGCTTCCAACAACCCGACTGTGGGCTTGGAGAGGGGTTGTGGTGCATGGTCTGCAGACTATTTGAGGTTAAACCCTTTCGAGCATGATTCTGGGGATGTTAACGATCATCCTTTCGAGTAGTGTGCTGGGGAGGTCGTTACAAACAATCACAGAAAATTCAAACAACTGGCGAAGAGACTTTTTTAACGTGGAAATTTCGAAATTAGAGGTATTCTGTGATCTTTCCGTACTATGCTCGAGGAGCCTACTTCAAGCCGTAAAGAGCCTTCTTGAGCTTGCATATGTATCCTGGATGAACTTCAGAAACATACCCAGGTGGATGCACCATAAAGATATCCTTGTCAATCTCGCCGTAAAGGAAAACATTCTTTACGTTGAGTTGCCAAATCTTCTATCCTTGGCAAACCGCCAAAGAAATCACCACCCGCACTAGAGTTATCTTGACTACAAGACTAAATTTCTCCTCGTAGTCTTCTCCGTACTATTGTGAGAACCCCCAAGCTACAATGCGAGCCTTGTATCGCTCGATGCTTCCGTCAGCCTTTTTCTTCAGCTTATGCACCCACTTGTGGGTTTCAAGAGTAATGCCTTCGACCTTGGGCACAATATGTCAAGTCTCGTTCTTCTTAAGGGAATCCATCTCCTCATCCATGACATCCTCCCACTCCTTGACCTCAGTGGCATTCTCAAAGCATGAAGGCTCCCGCTCGTCCAGGGGACTTGCAAAGAAACATGAGATGAAACTCACCATGTTCCCGTCCCTATACAAAGCTGGTGGAATAATAGTTCTCTTGGACCTCCACAGAGCTTGACCCTGATCCACCACTCCACTGCTTCTTCTGTACTAGCTCTGATCCCGGGCATACCGGGAGCATCGCTCTCCCTACTTCCCGATCCAGAAGCCTTTGCACTAGAGCTAGACGAAACCGGAGCACCTGGTGATATAGACAACTCTACTAGAAGATCCCAAGTAGCTTCCTATTAGCCTCCATCTGACCAGCTCTCCCATAGCTCTATAGATGAGCTACCCTGGTACGATGTAAGTTCGTTGAAGACGTCTCTTGAGAAAACAAAATTCTTTGTTGCAGGATCGATACACTTCCATCCCTTCTTCCTCTCATCATAGCCCACGAAGACAAGCTTGTTCTATGGCTGATCACTGCTCAAACCTCTGTCCGTCTGATATCATATAAAGTTTCACAGAAGCGGGGAAAAGATCGCAGGAACACTCAACCAAACCAAGCTCAAGTAAAACCAGCACAATAGAAAGAAGAGAAACTTGAATTATCTATCTTCTTTATAGCATGCGACATACATTGCAAGACCTGATTCGTCAATGCACCCGATGGAAACAAAAAATAATGAGCAAGAGTAAACTGGGCGGACTGCTAACAGTAACTGCCAAACCGCCTATCTGCAGAACAGTGTCCGCTGAAGCCGCCAAGTCGCCAAATCGCAACTTAACTGCGCAGACTCTTTGTTATTGAAAGCTGAAAAAACTTTCCGCAATTGCAAGCAGCTTGAACACAAGGTCGCCTAGCTGCCAAAAATGACGAACAAGCTGCTGCCGAACTGAATAGAGTCAAACGACCGACTTATTGAATTGGGAAAAACTTTGTCAAAGAGAAACTGCCTGACCGCAAGCCGCAACCTGCTGTAACCCACTAACTGCTATCCGCAAGCCGTACCGAAACCTGACAGCCGCAATGAAACCTGACTGAAGTCAGACCCAAGTCCTTGGTTGATCAGTGGTAGCCACACAGTCTGCATTACAATAAAAACTGGTTATTCTCTAAGCTGCACAGATAAGTAAACCTAACCACAAGTTTTAACCCAAACTTCAATCTTACTGTTCATGTTAATATATGAAGAGCCAAAAACTCCTATTTATAGATGTGGGGAGAAGTGTCGTCACCACCTATAGTGATTAGAGTTGTCGCATAAAACCAAAAACCGCAAACTGAACCGGAACCGTACCGGAACCATACCGGAACCGCAAAGAACCAAACCGAACCATTCGAAAATTATTCGGGTTCCGGTTTGAATTTTGGAACCGTGAACAACAATGGTCTGTGTGTGGTTCTTACATTTTATTATCCGGACCGGAACCGCAACATACAAGTCTCAAACGGTTTCAGGTTTTTTAGATCTGATCCGAACCGGACCGAAGTAGAACCGAACCGCAACCCGTTTATTATTATTATTATTATATTGTTATTATTTTATAATTTATCTATAATATTTATACTTATTATCACGAGTGAAGCTGGTGTAGTTCGAACCCAAGCCGCAATCGCACTAAAGGGGGTCGATTTTGGACCGAACAAAACTTCACCGTATAAAAACGTGTGGTTTGGTTTGACATTGGTGCGGTTTGAAGTTAATTTTTGTAGTGCACTTTTGATTTTTATACAATTATATAATATATTTTCAATTTTACTTACATATTTTTTTGAAATATTTTATTTAAAAAATATAGAAGATATACAACTACTATTTATTAGTAATCATGAAAGACAACTAATTGTAGCCGGTTGTTACGGTTGAGCATGCCGACGAGACATGCGCAAGCCAACTAGAAGTTGTTGCAAGTCTACACGCGTAGGAAGATGATTGATACTATCCCACCAATCGTTGAAAAGACCGTCGAGAAGTGCGCAACATGATTATTTCTATTTCAATGTTGTTTTGAGTTTTACTATTTACAACCAACTTTTATTTCATTTCACCAAGTTTGATTTTGGTTTTAGTTAGAATCGATTGGAACCAGACCGAACCATTAGTGACCGGTTTGGTTTTGGTTCTTGTTGAACCGTAACCGGAACCGTTGACACGAAAGTTCCAAAAATTAAGGTGGAACCAAAAACCAGAACCGGAACTGATCAAACCAAATAAGATTTTGATTCTAATTTGAAGAATCGTTACCTTAGTGGTTTGGTTCATGGTTTTAGTAGAACCGGAACCGAATCAGAACTGTGACAGCTCTAATAGTGATAGGATAATTGCTCATTATCGTGTGACTAGCCGCACCAGGTCGCACATGAGTGCGGACACAAAAACAGATCGCATGAGACAACCTGAAGTTGCTGCAGACTCCATATCCAGTGCGCACAAAACATGCAGACTCGACGAACAAGGAACAACTGGTTTTGGCACAAGCCGTGACCAAGTCCAAACCTTCAGCAGTCTTTGACGAACTCAACATAGGCAGACTCCGCAACCCACGAGCTAAATGCAAGACGGACTTTGCAATCCAGGCGGACTCAACATCCAGACGATGCCACACAAGAAAATACCCAAGACACAAAACCATGCCGATCTCGGCGAGCTCCAGAAAAGTCCACAACACGCCGAACTTGGCGAACTCAAGATGAGTCTGCAACATCTGCGGTTAGACATCCTTATTAGCCCGGTTACAGTGAGCTGAGACAAACCACAGAAGACTGACATCCCGCCGAAAGCTATCTGCCAGTTCGCGACAGACTCTAAGGACTGTACGGTCTGCCCAATTAGACCGCCCACCATTCCAATCTCACGTCAACAAATTTAACACACTCGACGAATTTAACTTAGACAGAATCTGCAACTTCTGAATGTCCATTTTCTTTGTGATGCTAGTTGAAGCACACTCCCTTAGAAAGATTACACACGAGGCAACACGATGTTCTATACAATGAAGGATTACATTGCACAGAACTGTGTTTGCAGATCTATTGTAACCTGACAATAGTTTGTACTTTGCGATAATAACCTACACCGCACACAACTGAAACTAACATCAAATACACCGTCAATTCAACTTAGTTCAAGAGACACTTCTTCAAATCAGGATTATTCTGGATACAATACCCAATATAAAGTCAAGTGGGTGATTGTGATAAATTTGATTTAATTATGTATAAATTTGAGAATTCTCTTAATATATGTAGTATAAATAGTATATGTTGAAATTTAATTTTAGATACTTTTTCTTTCTAATGTATTTTTTATTTTATTATATTATATATTTGAAAATTTAATGCACAGAGAAAGATATTATTTAATATTTTATGATTACTCCCTCATTAATTAATTTATTTGCACCAGTGGAATGAGCACGGGCCACTCGTGCATAGTATCTGGTCGTCAACTATATGAGTTTCATTATAAGCATTTTTTTGTATATTTTTAATATTTATTTTCTGATTTTTCTCCTTAATTTTAAATTTATACACTTTTTTATTATTTTAGCAAATACCAAATTTATTATATTTATTTTATTCTAAAATTTTATGGGGCAGTCTTAACTATCATTGTAGGATCCTACTTGATGAATAATGCATGCATAATATTTATATTCTAATTTAATTTAAATAATAATAATGCTACAATTGGATTAATATAAAAAATTCTCTCAATATATACTAATATGAGAGTTTTCTTAATATATATTTATGTGAGATATGACATTTTATGAGAATTCTCTTAATATATAGTATAGATATGACATTATATTGCATTATGTTATAATTATGAACTATATTTCATGATGCATCTACACTATAGGTTAAGAGAATTCCAATATTACTGAGAATTCTCACTTTTTTTTACTATTAATAAGGCAACATTACCTCGCATCATTCATTAAATACCAATAAATGAATTAAATCACAGATAACACAGTGTTTACTCCTGCGCTTAATATAAGAATAAACTCGGGGTCTCTTTCACACCAACACTTCTTCTGCAAGAATATCTCAAGGATCTTCTTCCCGCAGCAAGAAGTTGCACATCTGAGTTGTCATTACGCCCTTCTTCTCGTCGCAAGCATTTGCACCTCCACCCTGCCTCCGCTAGGTACTTTGATTTCCATCCCTCGGATCCTCCTCGACCAAGATATCATGACTTGAGTGCATTTCTGAACATCTGGAATTTAATGAATCATCATTTCTGAACGTCTGTTAAATTTTCACTCAAGAAGGTCAACTAGATAGCCTAAACGTCAAATCAATATCTTCAAAACTATCTAGCTCACAATTTTATAATTTAGGTGATCAAATATGATCAGTTATTGCTTGACAATTTTATAATTACCCACTCATTGTTTTTTAATTCTAATCTTTATGTAACAATTGCATTCTAGTTTATATATATACTAGGGACAGATATGGGGCTCCGCCCCTACGACCAATCACGACAGTATCTGACAGTGATATATACCGGGCTCCGCCCCTATCATTTAATTAATACATCTTAAAATAAACACATCATCAAGCATTTTACTTTAATGTATATATAATCATGCATTCTAAATAAAGGTTAATAAAATTGATGAGCTTAAAGGTAGCTTCTCGAAAATATCACTGACATGCCTAATGACATTCTTTCTTGAAAAAACTGTTGACATGTTTAATAATAGCCTACTATAATAAGTTTATGAGCTCTGCCGAAAACTTTTTCTATTTTATGAATTTTCATCATTACATTTAATTTTAAAATATGATGTAATTACATAAATAGACATTTGTATTTTTTTGAAATATATTATTGTATATGTTAAGTCATTAGAGTAAAAAAAAGCTATATAGGTCAATTTTGAATGTTGCATCGAAGCCAACTTTTTTTTTTATAATAGTGAAATGTATGTATATATATATATATATATATATATATATATATATATATATATATATATATATATATGTGTGTGTGTGTGTATAGATTAAATTTAACTTATTTTGTAATTTTAGATTTCTTTATAACCATTGCAAAAGTCAGTGTTTAACTTCTGCAAATTCAGCCGCCCATTCCAAATAAAGATACTTGCATTGTTTTTATTGGCCAGTCTCCCCCAAAGACTGGTGGGGCTACAATTCTCACAACACAACCTTTATCTCCGATTGGTGAAGATCCGGAGGTCTGATCGAAGAACCATCATCGATGTTGAACTCATAACGTCAAAATGAAATTTCTGTAAAAATTTCATTGAGATCGGAGAAATTTTATTTTTCAGTAAGACAGTTGCCATCGTATGACGGGTTGACCGGGGTTGCCCGAATCCGCCAGAGGTATAGAGTTATCCAACCATCAAAAATGGTGTTCATTAGGATGTAAACCGGACACTCAAATTCATTTGTGAAACATATATGCATAATGGCAAAATCTCCCAAACACCCTCTAAAATGCAGGGGGGGGGGGGGGGGGGGTGTTATAGGGTTTAGGGTGTTCAAAACCTTTGTTTAAAAGGGTTGGGTGTCAATTAGGTTATGTGTTTTTCTAAGCTACAACACGTTTAAGGCAAAAGATCTCTGGGCTCATGGGTTGCCCCGCTGCAAATCACACTGCGTTGTAAATATGGGAGAACGAGCGCGGCCAAAGAACTTCATGCGTGTTTGCGCTCTCTCCAAACCACTCACAGTGGAGGCTTAATAACTGCTTTTCCACTCTCTCCTCTTTTCGCACCGAGATGTGTATCATGAAATCCTAGGCAACCCAAAGACACACACACCAATATGTGTATCATGAAATCCTAGGCAACCCAAAGACACACACACCAATATGTGACAATGGAGACGACACACATTTATAATCATGTTATCATAGTAAAACATACATTTATTTGGATCATTACAAGCGTATCTGTAGTTGCTCATGTAAAAAAACCCACTTCGGCTCTCTCTTTAACTATTCTTGCATCCATCTCTGATCTCTCTCTCGAGCTAAAACGATCAAACTCAGCCCACTTCATTTTCTTTTTCACTTAATTTAATACTTGGCCAATTAATGTGATGGCTACTTCTCATCTCTCTAGGGGCTAAGTGATACTTGTGGATTTATGATTGAATAGCTATTTTTTGATTGTATGATGTGATGCATACTAAAGATATACACTCACTAAAATAGTTATATACCATTATAAGCCGTGACATTCAATTCATTGTAATATAGTAATATTCCATTATGTAAAAATAGTTATATTACATTAGTAGTAGCCATTCTTATTGCATATTTCTACAATTATTTGGTAAATTTTACCCTTAGGAGTTATTTGTCTTATTTGGCATGCCCTTCAATTATATAGATATCTCTATTTTACGGCATGGCTCACGGAAAATCTCCTATTAAACTCGGGAGTACTGCCACTACGAAGGTGATACCGAAGCAGACGGCGCCGATGCGGCGAGAAAGCATTGGCACAAGAGGCGAGCGCATAAATCTCATAACAAATCATTTCAAAGTGTCTACCCCCAAGAGCGGGGACTTCTATCACTATAATGTATGTATTCTACCCTCCATTTCCTTTTAATTTTGCTTATTGGATCTTTTTTTTTGCTCAGGAAAATAATGACTGTTTTTTTGTTAAATGAAGGTCACCATGACATACGAAGACGATAAGCCTGTATTGGGCAAGGGAATCGGGCGAAGAGTGATACAGACGATGCAAGAAAATTATGGCAAGAAGGAGCTTGCCGGCAAGGCGCTCGCCTATGACGGCGACAAGTCGCTGTTCACCATCGGCCCCCTCCCCGAAGAAAAAAGCAACTTCATAGTCGAGATCAATGATATACGTGCGGCGAGGTGAGTTTCGCTTCATTGTGTCCGTTTGGCAAGGCGGTAGTGGCCATAAACGTGATGATTATGAACCGTGGTTCACGAATCCCAAAACTCAGAGCTATGGAGCTTCATACATTTTAAAGCTCAAAAGTAGCTTTTTTTCCCCTCAGTGACATGACCAAACTGACCAATTGTTCTCAACTTTTTCATTGTAGCAGTTGAATGAAATTTAATTCGCATTCTCCACATCTTATTATTCTATGTAGGCCGAGCGGGAACGTCGGCACGAGCAAGAACGTTCCTCCCAAGGGCAGCCAGCCTCCTAAGCCAAACTACGGTGTGAAAACCATCAAAGTTGAGTTGCGTTTCGCCACGAAACTACCCATAGGATCCATACTATCGGCTTTGCAAGGACGGGAGACTGATAGCACGCAGGAAGCTGTGCGCGTGCTCGATATCGTCTTACGGCAAAACGCAGCTAAACGGTATGCCCACTCGAGCCCCTTGCCTTTTTTCTTCTAAACTTCGGAGAAATGATTTGCTAGTCTCATCCGCGTTGCGTTTTCTCACAGGGAGTGCCTGCTTGTGCGGCAGTCGTTTTACGACAAGTCATCCCCCTGCTTCCAATTGGGAGGCTATGTGCTGGGCTGCCCAGGTTATCATACGAGTTTTCGAACGACAAAAGATGTTCTATCATTGAATGTTGGTATGTAATTATGCCATTTCCAAGCTAGTTCATTTTGCAACTCATTGACAAGCCCAAAATAAATTTCATGCCTTTTAATGAACAATACCCTTGATGCAGATGTGTCGACTACGGTTACCATTCAACCCGGACCTGTTATTGAGTTCCTTCTACAGAATCAAAATTGTAAACATGTTGATCAAATTGACTGGCCAAAGGTAAGTGAGGGTTTGCTATTCCTCCAGATCATAGTTATACACTTTTACTTAAATAGTAATATTGATAAATGAGTATTCTAAGCTTTGTTTGGGAGAGTGGTGGCGGTTATATATGAACAAATGCGATTGTTAGGGATGTAAGTTGGAACCAACCGAACAGCATAACCGAACCAAACCAAACCAAAGGGCACGGTTCGGTTTTAGTAGCCTACGTCGGTACAGGTTCCATTTTAAAAAAACCGTGTGGTTCGGTTCGATTCATGGTTCAAAATGTCAAAACGAACCAAATCGAACAGAACAAAATTTTATTAAGTTTAATAAAATTTTAATACCTTATCAATATAATTAGGCCTAATTACCTCTTGTTAAAGCTTACATAGAAGTCACACTGTTCGGTTTCATAATAGTTCACTAGTGACAATAATCTAAATGCTGCATATTTTGTTAATACTTACTGTTCCTTTCTAATATTAAATGTTGCATGTTGTGCTAATACTAGTTACATACAAATATGCAATAGTACTTTGTTTTTCTTCTTATAACAAATTTCTATTTTTATATTTTTTAAATCACTCAAGCCGAACTGAACTCTACGGTTCGATTTGATTCCAATGGTGTAAGCAATTCGGTTCGGTTCTAGTTTTTTGGAACCATATGTGAGTGACTTGATTAGCGGTTTTGATGTAAAACTGAACAAAACTGAACCGTTACATGCCCAACGGTTGTGAACGTCCAAACCCTAGAAAATAAAGTTTCAAATGCAAGTTAACTAATGCATGCTTCTGTTCATACGATTACAGTTTCACACCGCCACTGCCCAAACATCCTTGACAGAGCATAAAAAACATTAGATTTTTGAATATACTAGTTGTTGATGTTATGCTCGGCTTTATTAATTGTGCAGGCAAATCGGTTGCTCAAAAGTTTGCGGGTGAAGATCAACAACCAGGAATATAAGATTATCGGGTTCAGTGAAAAGATTTGCTCCAAACAAACGTACGGTTTCTTAATTAACATCATGTTTTTTGCAAGCATACTAAAGTTTGTGCATGAAAAATCGATTCACATATAAATTTAACAATAATTTCTTCTCCATGTAAAAGATTTATGCCCAATATTTAGTTGGATGCGCTGGTTCCGGTGAGTCCGCTGTATCGTGCGGTGGCCCGTGTGTTATATTAGTCACATAAGGGCGTACCCAAGGTTTTACACGCGTGTGACTATAGGTCCCAGACTTGGGCTCTGTTTGTTTAGGTGTTTTGCTCCATTTTCGATGGAGAAAAAAATGTCACTGCTGAAAATTAATATATGTTTGGTAAACCTAATTAATCTTCCATTCCCAACGCTCCAAAATGTCTTTTTTGACCTTCAATATATGCCATAACAACCCCTCCATTTTCACCTCTCCATTCCCACCACTCTCATATCCAACACTCCAAAACACCACCGCTGAAACAAACAGAGCCTTCGTGTTTTGTGATGGGAACCGTGGGGTTTTGCTTATCTCACCGTTGATAAAAAAAAAGAACTTTTGAGCTTGGATTGCTTACTTTGTATTAAACGATTGTTATTTACTTTCCCAGGTTTACACTGAAACCGAAAGCTGGTGAAGTTGGCAATCCTGTGGAAATTACTGTGCAAGAATATTTTCGGAAATATAGGAACTTAAAAATACAATATGCTAATCTGCCGTGCATTAATGTTGGAAAGCCCAAACGCCCAACATACTATCCAATTGAGGTTTTTATTTTATTTTTTTAATTAGAAATCCCCCATTATTATACATATATATATATTCTTAATTATATATGTCATGAAACTCAAACTTTGTATGTCTTCAATGACTCTCTTAGCTTTGCACTATGTTGCCTTTGCAAAGATACAAAAAAGCCTTGACGGTTACTCAACGGTCTGCCCTTATTGAAAATTCCAGGCAAAAGCCGAACGACAGACTAAAATCTTTAAACCATGTGGGTTTACATATAACTAGCACTTGCATCCCTCTCTTTATCCTTACAATTTTCTTGCATGAATTGAATTGACCATTGTTTTCCATGTCAGGCTATGAATATCTGCAACTACGAGGCCGATCCGTTTTTACGAGAATGCGGCGTTAGGATCAGCCCGAATTTCACCCAAGTCGTCGGCCGTGTTTTACAACCTCCAAAGGTTTGCGTGCTCGCTCGTCGTAGTTTCTTTAATTGCCCCGCAGGTTCGTCTTAATTTGCCTAACTTGCTTTTCCTTTTCCGTAGGTGAAAGCCGGAAATGGCAAGGATATTTTCATAAAAAATGGGCGATGGAATTTCAACGAAAAGGTTTGCTTTTAATTGTTGATGTTTTGCCATGTTGTTTGTTGTATGTAGTATATGCAACTTATTTCTTCCTTGTAATTCAATTTATTTTTGCAGACATTCATTGCGCCTGTCACAGTAAAGAACTGGTTTGTGGTCAATTTTTCCGCGCAATGCGATACCAGGGCTCTCATTAATAGCCTAATGAGATGCGGAGAAATGAAAGGAATGGTATGTTCTTCTCTTTTCGATGTCTCTCGCTCGCTCGCATGTTACCTTCCCTTACAACACTACTCTCTTTAATTTTTTCCCACATTCTTTGTTTTGTGGCAGAGATTTACAAACCCAAATATGCTTATTGATGAAGAACGTGGCATGTGGAGGGAGCCTGCGGCCGCAAGAGTTGAGTCCATGATAAAGCAAGCCAAGAAAATAAGCAATCCTAATTGGTTTGGAGAAACAACTTTTATTCTGTGCATATTGGCCGAAAGAAAAAACTCCGACGTATATGGTTTGTTTTCGGATCCGATTCTCTAAACCATTGTCATGCAAGTTTTTAAGGTCAAATTTATTTGATGAGCATAATTAATTATTCAATTGACAGGACCCTGGAAAAAAAAGTGTCTTTCAGAATTGGGTTTCATAAATCAATGCATCGCACCCACCAGAGCTGTTAACGATCAATATTTCTCAAATGTGCTTCTCAAGATAAATGCAAAGGTTAGTTTAGCCTTTTCTTCCATCTGTTATATATATAAATATATATATAGATAGACACACACACACACAATTATCACTTTCAATGTTTACATTTCATGATATTCATGCACAAAAAGACACTGCCCCTAAGATTTTACTTTAAAGAGGGGTACTTATGTGCATGAATGTTATGAAAATGTAAATATTAAGGGGAGGGTTTTGTAACTTCAGAAGTTAGAGGAGTGTAAGCTGCAATTATGCATATATACTTTGAGTAGAGACACAGAAAAATAACCTTATACACACACACACTATTAATTACTCTTTTTTTTTTCTGTAAATTAGCATAATTATAGGTTGCATTCCCCTTTATCTTATGAAATTACAATTACCTCATCTGTCTAAGAATATTAATTTGCAGAAAACCTATTTTTTTGGTACATGTTTTGAAAAGTAAATTTATCTGAGATGTATTTAAAAATTCAAAACATGAAGTCTAATTAAATGACGGGGAAGATCCGTGTAAAGGGAATTTTTTTCCCGTGAGAGTAACACACTTATTAATAGGTGTGAGAAGGGCAGATCCGGCCGTAGGATTTGCTTTCTATTTGGATTTCAACGGCAAAGATCCGGCCGTATCTGGTTCGCTGGTACACATATACGGTTGTATCTTCACCAGACACAACTGAGATCTGGCCATTGAAATCAAGATCCTACGGCAAAAACACATCTCGCACCTATGAGAGCTAGGTGCATTACTCGTACCAAATTCGCGCTCGTGTAAAGGACCATACATATACCATTAGAGTTTTGATTTTTTTTTCTTCAATTCTCAGCTCGGCGGCTTGAATTCGCAATTGCAATTTGAAATCCAACGTGCAATTCCGATGGTCAGCAACGTTCCAACACTCATTTTAGGAATGGATGTCTCCCACCCTGCTCCTGGACGGGATGATGTCCCTTCGATTGCGGCGGTAATTTTCTATACTGATTTTGCTATATTTGCATCTACTATGAAAAGCGGCAGCAGCGTGAAACCGTGGTGGTGGTGGTAAATGCAGTGGTTGCATGTAAGCACCACAGTTATTTTACCACCACCACCGCTCTCTAACCGCTCTCCCAAACACAAACAATTCTCTCAACTACCTATCTTATATTTCCTTTTTTTTAAAATTAATTTTTGGTGTCATTTGTTATAGGTTGTAGGGTCCAGAGAGTGGCCATTTATCTCAAAGTACCGGGCTGTGGTAAGGAGTCAATCGTCTAGGGTTGAGATGATCGATGCCTTATATAAACCGGTTGAGCTTACAAAGGGAGGTGGTGCCGACCATGGCATATTCTTGTAAACATCTTTCTTCATCATAAACTAGGCTCCGTTTGGGGGGACTTATTTTCACCGGTCAAGCGGTTACGACGGCATGAACCGGACCGCTTGACCGGTGAAAATAAGTCCCACCAAACGGAGCCCTAGTCTTCATTTATCTCCTTCTTCAGTTTAAAATTTTATGTTGTCATGTTTGCAGTCATTAATTACTTATTATCTTTCATTGGGTGCGTTTTGCTGTACAGTGAGCTGGCTTATGATTTTTACGTGAGCAGTGGAAAAAGAATGCCACAATCAGTCATTATTTTCAGGTAAATTAATATAACACACAGTTACATACAACAACACTCATGCCTTTATCCCACTATTTACTGGGGTCGGCTATACGGATCTTTTGTTGCCCTATCTTTACTCATAAACTCACTATGCCTCAGTACATCATGTCTTTCCTTGTAACTTATGTATATATATATTCTTTCAAATTATGTTTTTCGCAATTAATTATTATATTTATTGTGTACATTGATTAGGGACGGAGTAAGCGAGTCTCAATTCAACCAGGTCCTTAACATTGAGCTGGATCAGATCATTGAGGTCATCTTCTTGTTTCCATCTTTATAATTTTTATGAAAAAAGATTTTTTTTAATTTATAGTAATATTTACATAGTAATGAATGATGATGTAATTATAATTAGTTAATAACTTAATATCATTTCGACACACACACGAGAGCGCACGCGCGCGCACACACACACGAGTGATATAGGCACGGGACTCCGCCCCTATGGCCAACAACGAAAGAACCCCGGCCGAGACAAACACTAATTGATGCGAAAAATAGTTATACATCACCTTTCAATTTTTGTTACAAAAATCATCATTCTCATTAATTATCGTCCCCTCTTCTTTATTCTTCATTCTAATAGTTTATTCTTTTATGTTTGTTTTAATGATTCCAGGCCTGCAAGTTTTGCAACGGGAATCCGGGGAAATGGCCGAGGCCCAAGTTTACGGTTATAATTGCGCAAAAGAATCACTATACAAGATTTTTTCATGATACGAAGTCTCCTTATAATGTTCCGCCGGGTACGGTACCCCGTTTTCGTAGGAATTTACAATTGCATTGGAGAAAATTATACGTTTTTTGCTTCTTAAAACATTCTAACAAGATTATGAAATTGTATAAAATTTGTAGGTACTGTGGTCGACACCACAGTGTGCCATCCTTCCAACTATGATTTTTACATGTGCCCACATGCCGGAATGATTGTAAGGATCCTCCTGCTAGCTTCTTTGTTACTATTATTATTATTATTATTATTATTATTATTATTATTATTATTATTATTATTATTTTGTCAACACAATATATATATGTGTTTATTTATTTATTTAGGGCACAAGTAGACCCACGCATTATCACGTGCTGTTGGATGAGAATAAGTTCACTGCTGATCAGCTTCAAGAGTTCATCCACACCCTCTCTTACACGTAAGCGTTCTGGATTTTATTACACTCTTTAATTCAAGATCGTCCTTTTTAAAGAAATTTATGATTTGATTGCTTGTTTTTTTTTTGGGGAATTTTACAATTTCAGGTATCAAAGGAGCACAAGTGCGATCTCCATAGGTACGATTTATGGCATCGTGTTTCGTCTCATTTTCTTTTCGCTTTGGCTTAGGCTCCGTTTGGGGGGATTTATTTTCACCGGTCAAGCGATTACGATCGCATGAACAGTTCATGCGGTCGTAATCGCTTGACCGGTGAAAATAAGTCTTCCTAAATGGAGCCTTAGTTTGGAATGGTGATGACAATGAAAAAGTTCTATTTATATAGTCATCAGTGTTTTGGAAAGCTAAAAGTAGTTTTCTATATTGAATCATTGTCTTTCCTGAGACATATAGGCTCAGTTTGGGGGGACTTATTTTTCCCGGTCAAGGGGTTACGAACCTTAACTAAGTTCTGGTTCATGGGGTCGTAACCGCTTGACCGGTGAAAATAAGTCCCCTCAAACGGAACCATAATCAAATAATTGATTTCTAACTATTGTTTTTCCTACGGTCACAACCGTCTAATAACATGTTTTTCCTGTTTTAGTGGCACCGGTATTGTACGCTCACATGGCAGCCGCACAAGTGGCCCAATTCGAAAAGTTTGATGACCGTTCTGAAACTGCTTCGAGAACTTCTTCGCAACAAGGAAGCTCCACCGCCGCCGCTGCCCCTCGCCCGGTGCCCCAACTGCCCAGGCTACATGAGAAAGTTCGCAGCTCCATGTTCTTCTGCTAGCTAGGAACCACATGATTGCGTACCCTAGCTAGCTTTTCTTAAATAATTCTCTGCTTCCTTCTATGATTCTTTTCTTTGTTAGTTTTAGAAACTTTTTGTATTTCGGTTTTTTTTTTCTGCATGTGTTGTTTACTTTGTGTTTTGGTCGATGAGCTAGGGACGGTTGTTCCTCAGCCAACCCCATTGTTGTCAATAAAATAATAATAATGTTAATGTTTATTTATTTATTTTTTTGCCGAATTTTCTTATATGCGTGAGTTTCTTAGGCTCCGTTTGGGGGGACTTATTTTCACCGGTCAAGCGGTCGCGACCGTATGAACCGGGACTTAATTAAATCCCGGTTCATGCGGTCGCGACCGCTTGACCGATGAAAATAAGTCCTCCCAAACGGAGCCTTAATCTACATTATATTTATATGTAACTTTAGCTTGAAAGGTTACTAATTTTTGGGGTCGAGCAGTCTTCAAATTTAGGAAATGGGGCTATAGGCTATTTATTAGAAATATTGCCGCCACCGCCCCGGTAGCTTGTTCTCTAGAAGATTTCCGCTTCCCATATAAATAGGGCTCCAGTCTCCTCTCAGAAATATGAAACAACAATTCAGATGACAAGGTTGTTGTTAGCATCTTGCGGCTAGCATTAACGGTAAGGCGGCAAGCACCAGGCGGTAACTCCAGTGAAGGCTGCAATCAGCAGTTGGCGATCTTACGTCTAGCGCGCGGCGGTAAGACTAACTGTCAACGGTTACTGTGGTTAAGCGACTAGCAAGTGAAAACTTCTCTCGGCGACCTCCAACGGGAGATAGGTGATCAGTGGTGCGACCTCTGCGGTTAGAAGTGTTTGTAAGTTGTAATACCGAATTGTGGGTGTGTGTTGTGGTATTGAGTTGTATGAGTGTGAAGCTCTATAGTAATTTTGTAACCTCTTGGAGATTAATAAATAGAAGTTGCTTGACTTCTCTTTGTTTGTTTTTGGGCTCATTGTGTTAACGCTTCCAACCCTATTCCGATAAGGATACATGTGAAAAAGAAGGGATGATCTTGGAGGCGACACCTCGACGCCACCTGTAGAAGTTAAAGCAAGAAAGAGTTAAGAAGGAAGTTAGAGATAACTTGGTAAGAAAGAAAGCAGAACCAAAGAAGAGTCAAAAGAGAGACTTGACTGAGTTTCTGATCTTATCAATGTCATAAATGTAATAGCCTGACTTTTCAGCTATATATATCTGGACTTCACCTGTAAAATAGATAATAAGAAATAAACAGCTCCTTCTTGCTTCTTTCAATTATTTCTTCTGTCTAATAATCTGAATAAGGAATCCAATTTAACCAAGATTGGTATCAGAGCCATCAAAGTTAGTTTTAAGGTGACGATTCTTTACTAGTAAAATCAGCTATCAGTTATCAGGATATAGCTAGACAGGAAGAAGATATGGCTTCATCATCTACCAATTTGCTTCCCCTCTATAGCCACACTAGAGTTCCAATATTTAATGGTGAGATGTATGAGTTTTGGAGCATTCGTATGCAGGTATGCTCACTCTCTTTGACTCACAAGACTTATTGGAAATTATAGAGCTGGACATAAATACAAAATAAAAATATGAAGATATGTCACCATTAAAAATCACAGAGATCACATCTTCTGTGAAGGCTGCTACAAAAGGCAATCGAACCAAAAAATACAAGAGCCCTACTTCTTATACAACAAGGAGTATCCAATACCATCTTCCCCAGAATTATGGGTGCCTCTTCTGCCAAGGAGGCTTGGGACACTCTTAAAGCGGAGTTTAAAGGAATACACAAGGTAATTTTTATCAAAGTACATACCTTATGGAGACAAATTGTATGTTGTAGAGATGAGAGAAGTGGAATCTACTTTAGTCTTATATGCTAGTGTATCCAACATAACAAATCAAATCTGTAATCTTGAAAAAGTTGTTGAAGATCAACAACTTGTTCACAAAATTATGAGAAGTTTACCAACTAAATATGATCATTTAGTAGCAGCCTTAGAAGAAGCCCATTATATGGACCTGTTAACCACCTCGAAGCTAATGAGTTCTTTACAATCTCATGAAGATAGACTAAGAAAATATGCCCCAGTCATGGAACAGGACCTTCAAACCTACACGACTTATGGGTTTTAGAAAACAAAGAAGTATAACCAAAAAGGGAAAGAAAGGGGCAAAGGCATGCATCCTAACACACGCATGTATTGTGAGTTGTGTAAAAAAACTAACACACAATACACAAGATTGCTTCAATTGATGCAAAAGATGCAAAAAACCAACTCATTTTGCTAAAGATTGTTGGTACAAAAATAAAGAGGAAGCAAAGTTCACAGAAAGAGGGGGCAATGAGACTGTATTCTTCACTAGTGATAATACTGAACCAATCAAACCAGTGAACTCAAGGTAGTATGTCGATAGTGGAGCCTCAAGTCATATGTGTGGGGATAGAACACAATTCATTACCCTAGATAAAACTACAAAATCTATAGTATATCTTGGAGATGGAAATTCACAAAAAATTGAAAGAAAAGGCAATGTACTAGTTACAACACATACCAGACAACTCAAAGAAATTAAGGATGTCCTGTGGGTACCACAATTAATCCAGAATTTGCTAAACATAGGACAACTACAAAATAAGGGTTATACAATAATCTTTATAGGCAAACTATGTCAAATCATAGAAGATAGTTCAAACCAGTTAATCATTTCTATCCCTATGACAACAAATCATGTTTTTACCTTGACATGAAGTCTATTTCCTTAACTGTTGTACAACCAAAAACTAAACAAGTGTTAGATTCAACATTGTGGCACTATCATTTTGGACATCTCCACTGAAAATCTCTTCAACAGACATCAAAGATAACAATGGGCATGCCAAACATCCCAATACAGAAAGAATTCTGTCAAAGATGTGCAGAGGCAAAGGCACACAAACTTCCTTTTCCTAAACAAACTACCTGGAGAAGCAACTCAGAATTGAATTTAATTCATGCAGATATATTGGGGCCAGCTCAATATTCCTCTCTACAAGGTAAGAGATATTACTTCCTATTAGTCGATGACTATTCTAGATTTATGTGGATTTATTATCTCACACAAAAATCATAAACATTCGACTTTTTAAATTATGGAAAGTAAAAGTAGAAAAGGAGTTTGAAAAATCTATAAAGGCTTTAAGGACTGATATGGGAGGAGAATTGCTCTCTAAAGCCTTTATAAATTATTGTGAATAAGAGGGAATAAGAAGAGAGCTGACAGCACCACAAAGCCCACAACAAAATGGTGTAGTGGAATGCAGGAACCACACTATTGTTGAGATGACAGGGGAAATGATGCTACCAATAAACTTACCTAAAAGTTATTGGGCTGAAGCGTCAAACATTGCCGTCTACTTACCAGACAGAACACCAACTAAAGCATTACAATCTAGCACTCCATATGAAACCCTTTATTTCAGAAAACCATCATTAGCTCATTGTAAGGTATATGGATGTATAACCTATGTATTAAAAACAAACAAAAGAAAACTAAAAGCAAAAACAGAAAAGCTTCTCTTCATCAGACATGCTGATCAGTCAAAAGCATATAAATTATACAATCCCACAATAACAAAACTCACAATCTCAAGAGATGTACAATTTCATGAGGAAAAGGCTTGAGATTGGGGATCGGATAATACTCAACTAATCAATCATCCCACTGTGGTTGAACAATGGAACTAGATCCCTTGCACCCTCCAAACAGCACCTGAAAACATCACAACTAGCCAAATACAAACAAGTATTCTGGGCTCCCCATTATCATCATCTCCCCATGAGATAAGCCACATAGACAAAGTGTAACGCCCCGAAACTCAAAAGAGTGACGGGTGGCGTTTTGAGCCAAGTATGGAATTTGGTAGAGGTGACACGGCCTGGGACACGGGCGTGTCCCAGGGGCGTGTCGTGCTTTGGTTTGGCAATGGTCACGTGGTCGACGAAATTGTAGTCAACGGTCGTCGGGGCAGTGAACACGGCCTGGGACACGGGCGTGTCCTAGGGCGTGTCCTAGGGCGTGTCAGGCACTCAAATCCTTTCACTCAACGATCGTTGAGTGAGGACGCACAGCCTGAGCCAAGGCGTGTTCGGGTCCGACACGGGCGTGTCAAGTTCGACACGGGCGTGTCGGATACCCGTGTACTCCTCGGGTCGTTTGGCAAGTTGTGCTTTGGTAGCTACACGGCCTGGGACACAGACGTGTCCCAGGGCGTGTCTAGCACACGTCTTGTGACACGGGCGTATCACATGGTCGTGTCGTACTTTGGACGTTTTGGACCTGTGTCGATGGAAGAACACGCCCAACTATACGGGCGTGTACTGGATGACACGGGCGTCTCAAGCCTAACACGGGCGTGTCGAGTGCCCGTGTTATTTTCGGGACGCGACGGTTTCAGCGGCGAATGAGTTACACGGCCTTGGACACGGGCGTGTCGCAAGCCGTGTTCGACCCAGGAAGTTCATTTTTAGTGCGAATCGTGGCCGTCCGTTTCCTGATTTTGGGATCCAACGGCTCAGGGTTGTTCTTGCTGGGATATACCCGGGAATAGGGCTTAGAAAACTCTCATTTCTTTTGGGCTATCTCTTTCTAACTTCTAGAGAGAGGGGAGAGCAAGGAGGAAGAAGGAGGAGGGAGATCCGATCACCGGAGGAGATTCGGAGCGCCAAATCGCAAACCGAGCCCAGATCTGCGGAGGCAAGATCATCGCGGCGCTTTTCATCCGCGTAGTTTTCCATGGCGCCGAGTAAAAACGCTAGGGTAACGATTCTCATCTTGAGCATGTGAAGCTATTCTTCTTTTGCATAGGGAAAACCCTCTCCCGCGAATGTGAGGTGAGTTGCGGTGTTCCTTGGGGTAGATATGTAAAGTCCCCCTTGTTTAGAGTCCGGAATCGTAGTACGGACATAGGCATGGTGTGTGAAGCCTACCCGAACATGTTTGTCTGGATCGATGATGTTTTGCTATGCATTGTTAGTCGGAGAAGACTCCGTGCCTCTGTGTTGTTTTCGGGTTTCTACGTGGTAGATTACAACATGGAGTCTTGGCGATTAACCCCAAGGTGCACCCGGAAATCTATGCGGAAGCGAAGTTCTGCCGTTTTGGTGGCCTGGGAGACAACCATGTACATAACGGGTCTATGTACCGTGTTTGATCGAATGTTGGGACTGGGGGAAGCTGGGCCCGCGTCAAAGGCCAAAGGGCCATGGCGGGGTGAGCAACGGGCTGGTGGAACCATACCCGCTCCATCTGTTTCGGTTAAAGAGACCTAAAGTTACGTGGCACTTACTGATGATTTGGAGAACGAGTCTAGGCTGCGGCTGAAAGGACTGAATGCTCACGAGGTTTGACGCCCTGGGGGTTGTGGTGCAGCCAAAGATCGGACTAGGTTCGGACTGGCTTCACCAAGTAAGTGCCCTGAGAGCACAGGGTGTATGGCCGTGTGTGCGTGCACCTGTGATGTTGTGTTTATTCACTTTATTGCTTGTTTTGCTAACAAGTGCAGGGAAGGAGCTTTGCCGCCCCGAGATTGGGGGCGAAATCGTTATAATTTGGTCAGCTTTAGCTGACCGTTATTCTTGTTTGCCACCGTTGCGGTGAATTGTGTTTGCAGGTGCTGTAGAGCCGAGCGGCAAATAGCGGGCCAAAGCCCAAGTTGCTGAGCCGGCCCTCGAAGGCCTTGTTTGTTTTATATTTAAATCATATGTGGCCGGCCTGCGAGCCGAAGTTTGTAAGACACTGTTTAATTATTGTGAACTCTTGTAAGGCCAGAAGGCCAGAACTTTTGTGTATTATGTAGTTCATTCCTACTGGGTTTTGTTAGTGGACATTCGTGCTTGTGCTGGGTTCTTTCTCTTGCAACTGAATAAAATTGCTTCCGCTAGATGCTCTATGTAGGATGTTGTGATTGGAAGGATGGTTTCATCTAGTAACCCACCAGTCTGTCTGTGGTATATGGCGTCGGGCCCCGACCGGACCTACTGCTATATGCTATGTGACGGATAGGGGTATTACAATTTGGTATCCGACTACCGGTTTCAGTCAGGCTTAAATGAATTCGTGGACGAATTCACTTTAAGGGGTGGTGAGCAGATGTGTGTGCGTCATCGTTATAACATGAAAAGAACCCATGAATGTCCACTTAGGAATGAAAATACACATGTTTGAGGAACCTGCGTGTTCCTATAATTACTTTTTGCAATTTTGTTCGGTCTCTTATTGGTGTTTTGAACGACTATAGGTGTCCGGGAGTGGCGAGTGGCAGTCAGAACGCACACTTTCTGAGAAAAGTACTGCACCCAGCGACGTGCCTGAGACCCCTACTCCTATTGAAACCATAAGAAGGGTAGTTGAAGCGGTGTTCGCTGTGACCAACGCACAACATGGAATAATAGTGCAACCCTCTCTCCCTGAGATGTCACCAACACCGGGCGGTGTGATGGAGCAAATGGAATTTAGAGGCCCATTAGGGCATCAGATGAACATAATTGTGTTGCAAGGAGCGCACTCAGTTGACAAATATTTACAGACGTACCTTATGATAAGGCGCTACCCTGGCTTTGAGTGGGAAAGCGAGCAGTCTATAGTCGATAGATTTTATAATGGCCTACACAGCGAGTTGCATATCCTACTACTAGGACCAAAGATATTGGGATTCCGAGCCTTGGTGGAGTCGGCCAGAAATTTGGAAGTAGAGTTGGGGAAAGCTTGTCAAATACCAGTGAATAAGGTACCAAACCCTGCAGATCCTATAAGGATTGCCTACCGCAGAACGCTGAGAAAAGAAGCAAGATCCTCTACTAGCCAGGCTACTTACAATTGCCATTCTTGTGGAAAGAAAGGGCACTTTGCCCAAGATTGTCGGGAGGGTGCTCAGACGACAAAGAAAGCTATGTTAGGAGCAGTTGAAGACTCTGGTGCTAAGAAGTCAGAGTTCAAGGTGCCAACTTCGAAGTCCGACTTCCGAAGGTGGAATAAAAGGCTAGGACTTCGGATCCAGCCCATTCTTCTGGTGCATCGGGGGTGACTACAGGTCGTGCATCGGGCGCATGCTTTAATTGTGGAAAGATGGGACACTATGCCAGGGATTGTCGGAGTGGATGCCCAATGTCCGAGAAGAAGCCGGGTGCAACATCTAAGGAGAAGGGCAAGGCGGTGGAGTCCACCGCATCACTGTATACTCCGGCACAACCGAGAGTGGACATCCTTGGCCAGCAGAAGGTATTGTGGCTGACCATCGGGAGGTCAGGTATGGTCTAATTGATAGCAACTTAGCTTCTTATACCTGTTACTTTATGCGCATTAGCTTAGGACTGGAAGTTCTAGGCTTTGTTTTGGATTTTTGGTAATCCGACGAGGGCATAGTTTCGATACGGGAACTTCGCACTCCTTTTGTCCGAAGGATTTGTATTGCGCATCGGAGTATCTCCTTCAATGGTAAAGGACAATTTGGATGTGTTATTGCTCAGTGGTCGTTCGATGCGCGCGGAGAGAGAGTCTGTGTCGCAAGGTTACGGTTTGGGAGTCAGGAGTTCGACTTGCAAGCGTCGTTACTACTACCAGGGGAGGCTTCGAAGCCTAAGCCTACATTGGATAGTATCTCGGGTGTATCCGAATATCCTGATGTGTTTCCCTAACGGTCTCCTTGGAGCCCCACCATAACGAGAGATCGATTTCATAATTGAGTTAGTGCCAGGTGCCAAACCTATATCACGCTCTCCTTATAGGTTGGTACCTAAGTAAATGGCAGAGCTAAAGGTTCAACTCGACCAGTTGTTGGAGCAGGGTTATGTGCGTCCAAGTTCGTCTCCTTGGAGCGCACCGGTCCTTTTCGTTAAGAAGAAGGACGAGAGTTTGCGACTCTATATTGATTATGGAAAACTGAACAAGTTAATGGAAAAGTGCAAGCACACGATCCCAAGGATTGATGATCTTTTGATCAGTTGGTCGGGTCATCGGTATACTTAAAATTAGATCTTAAGTCCGGTTACTATCAGCTGAGGATAAGGGAAAGCGATTTTCCAAAGACAGCGTTCGGCGCAAGGTATGGGCATTTCGAGTTTACGGACATGTTGTTCGGGCTGACTAATGCGCTGTCAGTGTTCATGGATTTGATGAACAGATCGTTCAGGGAGTACCTAGATCATTTTGTGGTCGTCTTCATTGACGACGTATTGGTGTACTCGCAGAGCAAACAGGATCACTTCAAGCATCTGCTTTTGGTGTTGGAAACGTTAAAGAGGAACAATCTCTATGCCTAGTTCTCCAAACGCGAGTTTTGGGTTATCCTAGGTAGCGTCCCTCGGTCATAAAGATAGTAGAGTGGGTGTTGCAGTGGATCCAACGAAGATAATTGTGACACGGGAGTGGCCTGTGTTGCATTTGGGAGCGGAAGACCAGAGTTTTCTGGGGCTGGCTGGCTACTACAGGCGCTTCGTTGAGAACTCCTCGCGGATAGAGTTACCCCCTCATGACTTTGACAAGGAAAGATAAAAAGTTGTTTGGACGCCTGCGTGCACACAAGCTTTCGAGGAGTTGGAGAGACGGTTGACCGCAACGCTTATTCTATGTTCGTTGGTTGGGACTGAAGGTTTTAAGATCTACAGTGATGCTTCAGGTAGTGGTTCAGCTCAGGGTGTGTCCTACCGCAGTATGGGAGAGTGATAGCGTATGACTCGTGTCAGCTGAAAGTGCATGAAAGCAATTATCCGGTTCACGACTTGGAGTGGGCAGCCGTTAATCTTGCGCTAAAACTATGGGGGGGGGGCATTCTTTGGAGGGCGTAAAGGTCGATGTCTATACCGACCACAAGAGCCTGAAGTACCTGTCGTATCAGAAGGATCTGAACTTAAGGCAATGAATTTGCGGATGCGTTGAGTCGCAGGGATCCCTCCCAAGCCAACTGGTTGTCGGTTCATGATGGGATGTTGATTCGGGAGTTGGAGGCATTAGACATCTGCTGTGTTGACAAGCAGACTAGCGTCGAAGCATTGTTGAACTAGACAGAAGTTCAGTATGACCTGGCTGATCGAATTCGACAGGCTATGGATTGGGATAGCAGCATGAAGGAAATCATGGATGCAGCTCAGATGGGTCAAATTCCCAATTTACGGTGGAAGATGGACCGCTAAGGAAGGGCAGTCGTTTGTGCGTCCCAAATGTGGATAATTTACGGGTGGAGTTGATGTACGAGGCTCATCATACCAAATACTCAATTCACCCAGGGAGCACGAAGATGCACCGAGATCTAAAGAAGTTGTCCTGGTGGGCAGGACTCAAGAAGGATGTGGCACTATATGTGGCTAAATGTCAGACTTGCGCCTTAGTGAAGGCAGAGTGCCAAAAGCCAGGGGGTTTCTTGAAATCTTTGTCTATTCCGGAGTGGAAGTTCGACGATATTTCGATGGATTTTGTGCATGGCTTGCCAAGATCGCAGAAGGGAAACGAAGCCATCTGGGTGATCGTAGATCGGTTAAAAAAAGTGTCGCACTTCATTCCGCATAGGTAGGATGATTCAGTGGAGAAACTGGCGAAGCTATATGTGGATAATATTGTTAGAGTTCATGGTGTACCCCGCAGTATCGTGAGTGATAGAGATGGGCGTTTTACGTCCAATGACTTGAGGTTGGTGCAGCAAATGTTGGGGACTAAGCTGAAGTTCAGCACAACCTTTCATTCGTAGATGGATGGGCAGACCGAGAGGGACAACATGACGATGGAGGACATGCTTCACATGTGCGTTATGGACTTCGAAAAGCAGTGGGAAGACCATCTATATTTGGTGGAGTTTGCGTACAATAATAGCTACTAAGTGAGCATACAAATGGCGCCCTTCGAGGCCTTATATGGTAGAAAGTGCCACACGCTGTTGTCGTGGCTAGAAACAGGAGAGGCAAGGTTGTACAAAAAGCAAGAGGTGGGAGACGCTACTTCCATTGGTACGAACCATTTGGGAGCGTTTGCTGATCGCTCAGGATAGACAAGCTAAATACTACAATGCCAAACATCAGAACGTGGAGTTCGCGGTTGGCGATTGGGTGTATTTGAATATAAAGCCGTTCAAGGGTGTTTCACGGGTACGATGCTTGAAGAAGCTGAGCCCGAGATACCTTGGACCATTTGAGATGTTGGAGCGGATCAGCGAAGCAGCTTATCATCTAAAGCTATCGGTGGAGTTGAGTGGTCTACACGATGTATTCCACATATCAGTGTTGCGGAAGACAGTGCAAGAGCCTTCGCAGGTGATCGAGTTGATCAAGTACCGGTTGACGACTAGGGTCAAGCCCGTTCGTATTGAGGACTCTAAAGTCAAGCGACTTCTTAACAAGGATATCAGAATGGTCAAGGTCCATTGGGACAATTACGGTCGTGAGGAGCTCTCTTGGAAACGGGAGCAGACCATGCTTGAGGAGTACCCAGAGTTATTCCACTCAGGTAGCGCTTTTGGTTTTGTATATCTTTTCCTTTGGTAATTTCGTGGACGAAATTTGATAGAATTGATTTCAAGACAACCTAAACACCTAGAGGGGGGGGGGGGTGAATATGTTCTTTTCTTTTTTTACTTAAGGCAGAATAATATTCTAGTTCTTAAAATAGAATCTAAGTTATTCTATAGCAATCACAGCACAGAATCACAATCATACACACATCACAGATTGCACAAAGGTTTATAGTGATTCCCCAAGGTCTGGGTACATCCACTTTCCCCCTTCACCTATCTAGCAGTGTGCTAGATTCGGCCTAACTTCTTCCTTCTTCTCAGATCCACAGATCTTACAGCTCAGAATCCTGAAAGGTTCCTACAACTCAGAGTGTAACCACACTCCTACAACTCAGGCTAACAACCCTACCTCAGCCTTGCCACAAGGCCTACAACTCAGAGATCAATATCTCCTACACTCAGGCTCAAAATCCCTACCACTCAGAGATCTATATCTCCTACACTCAGCCTTTATAATATAGGCTTACAACTTAGATCTATAAAAAGATCCTACAAAATTTGATAAATATTTAGATGGACTCTTACCCTTGTTGAGAGAGAAGGGATAAGAGGTTTCTTGATCAGCTTCTTGATAAAACTGATGGCTGAAATGAATCTGTTCTTAACTTTCTTCAAAACTTCTTTAATCTGAACTCAGTATGGTTGATCTCCTTTGAAGTTGACTGACTGGCAGCTTCCTTCTTAGATTCCAGAATAGATCTGAATCTTTCTTAGCAGATTAGTTCAAGATCTGCTTCTTAAGAGACATGTAAATGTCTCCTCCTTTACTTCAACAGTTAGAGATCTCTCTCTCTCCAGAACTTCTGTAGTTTATTCAGAATTCTTGCTTGAATTCTTCTTAGATCTTCTCACGTAAATCTTCTGCTGTATGACGTGCACTTTCCTGTTGTTGTATATATTGTTTGATTTGACAGAATCCATCTATATATATCGACTTCATCCATGGTAACCGGCTGATCCGGTTTCTAACCAACTTCTGACAGGTCTGACAGCTTCAGCAAAACTTGTTGGAATACACAGCTGTCAAGTCTCCAGTCAGTTCTTGAACCTTTGTCTTTGTCAGCAAAGCGTCGAGACAGATTGTCATTATGTGTCGACACAAGTAGATTAAGTGTCGACACAAGCTTTGGTGATGTCGACATAATTCCTTTGGTGTCGACACAGCTTCTTGACACTGCATCTGTTGAATGTGTCGACACTGCTTCTTTGTGTCGACATAGTCACTTCTTCACTGCACAGCAATCAACATTGTTGAAACTCTGCTGAGTGTCGACACAAGTCCCGTGTGTCGACACAGTTGATATAGTCTCAGAATTTGTGTGTCGACACTGCCTCCAGGTGTCGACACAGTTGATGTCGACTAATACTTCTGTGTGTCGACACTGCCTCCCGGTGTCGACACAGTTGATGTCGACTACTATTTCTATGTGTCGACACTGCCTCCCGGTGTCGACACAGTTGATGTCGACTAATAAATCCTGTGTGTCGACACAATTGCTTTAGGTGTCGACACAGCTTTTCCAAGTGTCGACGCAAGTTTTCTTAAGTGTCGACACATAGACTTAGAAACTTTTTCAGCATTTTGGCAAATACTTATCCTGCACATATAAACTTAAAATAACATCAAATACACCTTGATGTATATCATTGAGCTATGTGAGGCTTCTCCAAATCAGGTACACATTTTCCAATGTACCCAACAATCTCCCCCTATTTGGAGAAGTCATAACCCTTTAGTCAATGATATACACCACTTATAATAAACAAATATGATGATGTATATAAATAATAAATGAGAGGAAAACTTATAAACAAAAATATAACCAAATCACATCACAGAATAAGAATGCAACTTGAATGAACATGAAACATTATTTTGTTTACATTAACAAAAAGTTTCTTAACAACTATTTACATAGATTTCTTTTAAAACTAAAAATTACATTGTTCTTGCAAAATCTAGTAAATCTATCCTAAGGCAGAACAGGCTCCTTGATGACTATGTCTTTTCCTGGCTTAATCTGAGCTTGCATAGGAGGTTCTACATCATCAATAGGCTTCTTTCCTTTCAACTCTGCCTTCTTTTGAACTTTAACCTTAACTCTTTGCCTTTCAAAATAATGAAAAGGCTTAGGGAAGTACTTGCTAGGCTCCTAAGCATTAGGAGGTAGCTTCCCAATCTTAGCCTTTCTCCTATGTTGCACAATGGCTTCCTGCCTTGCCTCATACTTCTGCCATTCCTGTTCATTATACCATTTGACCCTTTCATGAACTTGATCTTTCACAGCTTTCCAGGCAGTCAAAATTATATTTCTTGAAGTGGGGCTCCAATTCTCAAAATCAGGCTTTAACTCATCCTGTTCTCTGAATCTTTTCTTTGAAAGTTGAACTTCCTGCTGAGCTTTCAAGGCAGCTTCTGGCATTTCAACTTTCTCTATTATAACATTTTCAACATCCTGTGGAGGACTGTACATTGTCTGAACCTGTTGTTGAATCATATCAAAATCTACTGGAGGGTTGATGATCTGAGCAACTTCAGGTTGATCACCTCCAGCATAAGCAGGTTGCACACCAGACTCAGCAACATTGTCATCATCACAAAGAGGTGGATATCCCA
Organism: Platanthera zijinensis; assembly: GCA_039513925.1. Taxonomy (NCBI): domain Eukaryota; kingdom Viridiplantae; phylum Streptophyta; class Magnoliopsida; order Asparagales; family Orchidaceae; genus Platanthera; species Platanthera zijinensis. The sequence goes on from CM077078.1 coordinate 270,808,485, forward strand.
GAGTGGCTCTGATGCTATTGGATATCCATTTGGCATGATCTGAGCCTGCATTGACTAACACTCTCTGCCCCTTTATGGCTTCTCTTACAATGTGATCTCTTAAGTCATCTTTTTGAAATCTTATTTGGCCATCAAGAAAATTTACACCATCTTTATAAAATGATTTTATCTTAAGAATCTGATCAGAAATTGTTTTCTGAGAGGTAGTAATGGCTGTCTTAAATGAATCCAAGGCTTCCCGTAGCTTTTGATCAAATTTCTCTTTCTCCTTAGCCCTTGCTTCAGTCATTGCAATAATTGTTTTCTTTACTTCAGTGACTATCTCATTGTGAGATTCAGTCAGATTATCATTCATTCTAATCTGATTTTCAAGGACATAGCCTTGTTTGACAGCAATATCATCCACTTGTTTCTTGACCTCTGCTTGTTGCTTTGCTAGAAATACTACAGCATTGCCCCCCTTGTGGAAGCAATCTGTCATCTCTTTCTTATGGAGATTGACTTCAAACCTTATGGATTTAATATCCAGAGCCAAATTAAATTGAAGTGATTTATGGCTTTCATCCACATACTTTTCTAGAGCCATTCTCTGCTCATCCAATTTAACTTGCAAAGCCACCATTAATGAGTTGTAATCAGCCTCTAGGGCAGGTTGTGAAGTAGTAGTTTGCAAAGCCTTCTTATAGCTCTGGATTCTTCTCTTAAAAACCATCAATTTTCTTTTCTTGGCACTTCCAATTTCTTCATCCTCTGAAGCAGAGGTACTGGCAATATCTACTCTTTTCTTAGGACTAGGAGGCAGCTCCTTCTCAGTCCTATGCTGCTCTCCCTCAATGTCAGCCTGCTCCCCCTCAAACCTTACTTACTCCTCCTTATCTGCTGCTCCCTCAATGTCAGGAAACAATTCTTCCAGAGTGAACTCCTGTTGAGTGTGAACTGGTGATACAGCTTTCTCAGGAGCATCAGCAACTACAGATGTATCCTCCATGATTATATATAGTGCTGGACTATTGACATGAGGTCTCTCAAGAATAGATTGTGAATCCATTTCACTTGCCAAGTGAATTCTCTCTTCCTCTTGTACCTGTGCAGTAATTGTCTCCCCCTGCACTTGTGCATTCTCAGCCAAGTCCTGTGTAGGTGATCTCTCAGCAGCTTGTTGGCTTGCTATATCAGGCATGTCCTTGGTGAGGACCCTATCCCATCTAGAGATGATCCTGATGTCCATTCTTCTCATATGATTGATCTTAGAACCAGGAATCTGGTTCATTACTTCTGGAATTTATCCAGCCAAGTATAGACTCATTATTCTAGCCACATTAGGCTTCTTGATGCATTCCTTAATCTTTTAAAACAGTACTGCAGACCAATCTGTGTTGAGTTTAAAAATTATCCTTGTCATGAGGGTGAATATATAGGCAGAAATCCTATCATGTCCCTCTGGCTTAAACAGAATCACCTTTCCAACCACTTCAGATAGAAATTTACCTTGTTAATTCATCCCTTTCCTGGTTATAGTTGTTCCAATCTTCATGGTGGGATCCAATTCACACCATTGTAGTGCCTCCCTTGTTTTTAATACTGGTACTTCTTCTTCATCCTGAGTTCTTGGAAGATGAAGAATTTTTATCAAACTTTTCAAGGTCATTTTGACTCTTGCTCCATGAACTGTTGATTTAATCTTAAGTCCTTTTGAGTCTACTGTTGCTGCAACAAAGAACTCAAAAACCTCCTTCTTCCAAATCTTGGTTGGTTCGGATATCAGAAACTCCAAACCATTGTCAGTGATTAAGGTAATTACTCCTTTAATCTCTGAGTCTGCATCATTAAAGGCATGGTGAACCACCTCATATCCTTCATTAATATTATCTTCAACCTTTGGCGCCATTGGGATGGTTAGAAAGCTTGGATTGAGAGAAGAGAGTTTGTCGACACAAGGGTTTAGTCTCGAAAATCTGGAGAGCGTGTCGACAGAATATGTTCTTGACCTATTTATACCCTTCTAATCAAAGAAGATCAAAAGGCGGGCAAAAACTGTCAAAAAGTGTTGACACTGTCGAAATGTGTCGACACATACTTCTATTGTCTCGACAACGGCGTTGACTACTATGTGTCGACACCAATTGATGATATGTCGACACTAGACCTACTTAGTAGTTCATCAGAAATTCTGTGTCGACTCTTATTGCAAGTGTCGACATAATTTCTGGATGTGTCGACACCATTACTCTGGTTGTATCGACACCACTAACTGAAGTGTCGACACGACTTCTCTTGATGTGTCGACACAGATTTACTGAGGTGTCGACATCACTTCTCTGAATGTGTCGACACAGATTTACTTAGCCAAATCTGTTAGACTAATCTATGTTTAACATTTCTAATTCAATTTTAAATTTATTGAATTTAGTTTCATCTAAAGGCTTAGTAAATATATCTGCAATTTGATAATCTGTTTTGACAAATTCTAGTGAGATGTCCTCTTTCTCTACATGTTCTCTAAGAAAATGGTATCTTATTTCTATATGCTTAGTCCTATTATGTGAAACATGATTATTAGCAATAGAAATAACACTAGTAGAATCACAAAACAAAGGTGTTCTACTTACCTGAATACCATAGTCTTCTAGCTGGTGTTGAATCCACAACAGCTGTGCACAGCAACTTTCTGCTGCCACATATTCAGACTCAGCTGTGAAAATTGCCACACTAGTCTGTTTCTTACTGCTCCAAGACACCAATCTTCCTCCTAGAAATTGACAGGTGCCTGTTGTGCTTTTTCTATCTTCTTTGCAACCTGCAAAGTCTGCATCTGAATAGTCTGTCAGTAGAAAATCTCCATTCCTGGGGTACCAAAGGCCTAGATTAGGTGTGCCCTTTAGATATCTCAAAATCCTTTTTACTGCAGTGTAATGTGATTCTTTAGGGCATGATTGGTACCTAGCACAGACACATGTTGCATACATAATGTCTGGTCTACTAGCAGTTAGATATAAAAGAGAGCCAATTATTCCTCTATACAAAGATTCATCTACAGGTTTACCTGTATCATCTTTGCAAATAGGCATACTTGTTCTCATAGGAGTTCTCATGGTAGAGGATGATTCCATACCATATTTTTTAATTAACTCCTTGGTGAACTTAGACTGGGATATGGACAAACCATCATCAGTCTGTCTTACTTGAAGGCCCAAGAAGAACTTAAGTTCCCCCATGCTGCTCATCTCAAACTTCCCTTGCATAAATTTAGCAAACTTCTTGCAAAGGTTGTTTTCTGTAGACCCAAATATTATGTCATCTACATAAATCTGGACTAGTATTTATCTTTCCTTTGGATTCCCTTAGGAATAGAGTTTTGTCTATTTTCCCCCTTGACAATTTGTTCTCAATAAGGAAAGTAGACAGGGTTTCATACCAAGCCCTTGGGGCTTGCTTTAACCCATACAAAGCTTTCATAAGTCTATAAATATGATTAGGTTTGAGATAATCAACAAAACCTGAGGGCTGCTCTACATAGACTTCTTCTTTTAGATTTCTATTTAGGAATGCTGATTTTACATCCATTTGGAATACCTTGAAGCCTTGATATGCTGTATAGGCAAGGAACATCCTAATTGCTTCCAGTCTTGCTACTGGGGCAAAGGTTTGATCAAAGTCAATACCCTCTTCCTTTCTTTATCCTTTTGCAACAAGTCTTGCTTTGTTCTTCACAATGATCTCATTCTCATCCAGTTTGTTCCTAAAGATCCACTTTGTTCCAATGATGTTGTGGTCTTTTGGTTTAGGAACTAACTCCCAGACCTTGCACCTTCTGAACTGATTCAGCTCCTCTTGCATGACATCAATCCAATGTGGGTCTAGAATAACATCTTCAAATTTCTTTGGCTCCAATTGAGATAGGAAGTTTGAGCAAAGCACTGTGTTCAAGTTCCTGCTTCTGGTTTGCACTCCATGTCTTAGATCACCAATTATCTGATTTGCTGGATGATCCTTTAAGTGTCTAACAGCTGGAGGTAGACTATCTTCTGGTTGAACACCTCCAGTCTCTTCAATATGCTGCACCTCTTGGTGTACATCTGCATCTAGAGAGTCCTGTACTCCCCCTAGACAGTAGCCACCATTTTCCACTTCCTGCTCTTCAGTTGTTTCTTCTGTAATGGTAAGCTTGTCCATTTTCTCATTAATACCTGTAGAACTGCATGAGCTACAAGGCAACTCACTGTTAATCAGTCTTGTTTCATCAAAGACAACATGTACAGACTCTTCTACAACTTGAGTAATCAAGTTGTAGACTCTATAAGCCTTACTATTATTGCTGTACCCAATAAATATCTCATCTTAGGATTTGGCAGCAAACTTAGTTAGATAAGACTTAGCATTGTTAAGTACATAGCACTTGCAACCAAAGATCCTAAAATAGGATAAGTTTGGTTTTCTACCCTTCATGATCTCATAGGGAGTCTTTTTGTGGCTTTTGGTGATAGATGCCCTATTGATCACATGACAAGCAGTGTTTACTGCCTCAGCCCAGAAATATTCTGGGAGAGAAGTATCACTCAATAGAGTTCTACCAGCCTCAATCAATGTTCTATTCTTCCTTTTAGCAATACCATTTTGCTGTGGTGTTCTAGGTGAGGAGAATTCTTGAAAAATCCCAAATTCTTCACACAGTTTTGTCATAGTCTCAGATTAAAATTCAGTGTCATGGTCACTTCTGATTTTGGCCACTGTACTATCATGTTCATTCTGAATTTGCTTGACAAAACTATATAGAATACTTGGGGTTTCTGATTTTTGTCTCAGAAAGAACACCCAGGAATATCTAGAATAGTCATCTACCACCACAAAAGTGTAGACCTTCCTACCTAGACTATGAACTGGCATAGGACCAAATAGATCCATATGTAAGAGGTATAGACACCTCACTGAATCCTTATTTTCAAGGCTATGAAAGGAGGATTTTGTCTGCTTGTCTTTTTGACAAGCTGAGCATATCCAATCGTTTATACACTTAACATTTGGACCATTCCTTACTAACTCTTTGCTAAAGAGTTGGCCAATTGTTTTGTAGTTAAGATGGGCCAGTGATACACACAAAATAGAGCTTGAAAACGCAAGTATACGTGCCGTACAAGTAATACAGAGTGAGTGAGATCGTTCCCACGGGGAAGTGATGGGTTTAACGCTTACAATTACTAGCTACACCATTTCTATGAATCCAAGTAAAACGGTTAATTGATTTTCTGAAAATAGATTGAAACTTTTAGATAAATATTAAAACTAATTTAACTAGATCTTAAAGTAACTTCTTAGCAATTAGAGAAAATAGCCTTGCATTTCTGATTTCATATGTATAACATGATGATGATAAAATAAATATTTCATTTGGTTTAGCTTTGAATTATCTTGCGATGATTTTTAAAGAAGAAATCTTTATCTCTCGATACAAGAAGTCTTAATATCTACGCAACCCTAGTTATCTCTAACTTAGGCGAAACGAAAATATTATGAAGCGCAAAAATCTAATTCGCTAGCATGAAAAGGAAATCTCTTTCACTTTTCAAAACTCAAGAGATCTTGTGATGCACACACATTTCTCCTCTCTCGATTCTTGAAACGCCGTAAAAATAAAGAAATTTTGGTTAATGATTCACACTACTCATCTCTCGATTCTCGCACTGCGATAAACTAGCCCTTAAATTAACGTTGCGACGCTCATCTCTCGATTCTCGCGGCACAATATAATAAAAAGACATGATCCAACAATTTCACCATAAAAATCACAAGATCTATAAAGATAATCACAAAACAAACTCAAAATCAAAGATGTTCATCATAAAAATACACATACTACTCTCATCATGCAAGACTAGAGAGTTTTAGTTCATGACTGCGGGAAAATAACACAAAACTGAAGAGATCTTACTAGACATTTCGAAAGAAATGCGAATCTTACCTTCTCAAGTGACGTGGAAGTGTTTCCTTCAGCCCGAATGCCGAAACTGGACTGGTTTCCCCTTCAAAGAATTTCTCCCCAGGTTTTTTTTCTCTTCTCTAATGGCCGAAATAATGAAGAAGATCATCCTCTTTAATAGCTGAAATCTTCCTCTTTTAAACTTTCGTTTTCCTCCTCCCAGTGGGCCCCACATCCAGTCATTTTTAAATACTGAACGGATGCTAAAAATTAGGATGTAACTGTTGAAAACTTTGTAATTTCAGATTTGAATTTCTTGTAACTGTCAGAAATGTTGCGAATATGTTGCAACATTTCTTGTTCTGTATTTCTGCACAATTTGACCTGCCAGATTTGTTGAGAATATATTGCAATATTTTTCCCAGATTTTCCACAATACTTAGCCTTCAATCCTTGACTTAAATTCTCCCCGAATCCTATCATAAAAACATATAAAAATGAGTGTAACAACCATTTTGACTTCAAATCATGCGGCAATTGGATTTTTATCTACTTTTCATGTATAAATATCACATAACATGACTGAAAATGGTTAAAATAAGGATGAAGATAACTTCTTTTTGCGAAGTTATCAGCCAGCCTCTTGTGCCATTTGACACAATGAGAGTCTCTCTCATCAGCTACAAGACAAATAGGAGACATATTGTTCTCACACTCAAAATTAAGACAGTACACATTTATTTTTCTATATCCTATCAAAATGATCTTTTGATCACTTGATCATTTGATATGACATCCATTCTTAATAAATGAAATGTCATATCCTAAATTACTTAGCTGACTTATGCTTATAAGTTTGTGTTTCAAACCCTTCACATAGGCCACTTGAGTGATAGTAATCTGGTTATTAGAAATGTTACCAAACCCTTTGATGATTCCCTTTTCAGAACCACCAAAGATTACATTAGACCCATTTATAATAGGTAAGTACTCCTTCAACAACCCCTTTATTCCAGTCATGTTCCTGGAACATCCACTGTCCAAGTACCATATAGGGCCATGGTAACTTGAACTCACCTGCAATAAAGAATTACCTCTCCTTAGAACCTAAGTAAATCTTGGGTCCTTGGTTCAAGTTAGCTTCATACTTAATAAATCTACCTGCAGCTCTTCTAACAGGTAGACTGTTGTTCTTCCTAACACTAGTGTTATGCCAACAATCTATGGCATAATGACCTGTCTTGCCACAACACCAACATTCATACTTGTTGTATCTATTTTTAGATATATTCTTGACAGTCTTGTTGACAGCAAATCTTTTGTATTGTGCTGGTACTGCTGCAGCTACTCCCACTGGTTTCTTACAAACATGGAGTTTATGAATATGGGCTGCCTTATTGACATAATCACCCTTGTCATTCAGAACTTCAGTCTTACTATGACCATGAGTATTCTCAAGGTCATACTTGTTAGAAGGCTCTTGTACCTTTCTAAAAACTACAGGGACTTTAAAATTCAGTGGCTGGACTGAGGCTTTGCTCTTTCTCTTGAATTTGACAGCTCTGGTGTTACCTTTAAAGACTATTCCAGCCTTACCCTTTTGAGCCACAAACTCATCTATTAAGGGTAAAAATGATTTTTGCTTGGAATAACTAGCCACCAAATCTTTTTCCTTTTGAAGTCTGGCTTTCAGACTTTTAATTAGATCATTTTTGTATGTGATTGTGCCCATCTGAATAACAGTTATAGTTTTTAGTTTGACAATCTCATTCAATTTTTGATCCAACTTTTTCTCTAAATCAGATGCAGCCATCTTAAGATCTGCAATTTCCTTAGCCTGAGTTTTGGCCAGGTTTTTGCTTTTCTTTAGTGCCTGCAACAAGTCCTCATATTCATCTATCAGCTGATGAATATCTCCTTCAGACTCAGATCCATCCACATCACTTGATGCAGATGTAGCTGACTCTGTGCCAGTACTACAATCTGAATTACTAGAAAAACATTGTACCTTACTAGGACCAGGCTGATCCTGACACTTGTCTTCTTCTGATACAGCCATCTGTCACATGCACTGATGGTCTTCTTGTTCATAGATAGAGTTCAGCAATTGCATAAACTCATCTTCTTCATCTGCTGCATATAGACCAATGTATGCATCAGCTTCAGATTCAGATTCTAAAGATGACTGGTCTGTCAAGCTCTTCTCCTTCTTGGCAACAAAGGATTTCTCCTTCTTGCTCTTTTGTTGAGTCTTTCTTTTATCAGCAGACTCCTTTCTTTTGTCTGGACACTCAGGCACAACATGTCCAGGCCTATTACAGCAGTAGCAAACTATCTTTGATGTTGTAGATTTGCTAGGCTTAGACCTGCTCTTGTCCTTCCTTGATGACTTCCTCTTTTGATAATAGTCATCCACAGGCTGAGATGTAGAGGGCCTTGACTTCCACTGCTTCTTCTTCAGGAATCTCTGAAACTGCCTTGTGAAGGCAACAAAGTCTTTATCTGAATCATTGCTGTCTGAACTTTTGTTGTCTGAATTATCTGAAGTAATTTCAGCAATAATCTCAGGAGATGATGAAGACATCCTCTTATTCTTCCTAGTGGTATCCACCTTGAAGGCCACAGACTTTTCTCTATGCTCCCCTTTTGCACTTTTTCTTCATCTTTCCTAGCCATCAGCTGCATCTCATATGACAGCAATTTTCTAAACAAAGTTGGAGGAGAGATATCTGCAAGTTTTGCCACTTCCCTAATGACACAAATCTTTGTGTCCCAATCCTTTGTCAAGGATATTAGAAATTTATCATTCAGTTCATATGTACTGAAGATCCTTCCATAGGACATCAACTCATTTACTACTCTATAGAACTTCTTATAACACTCAGTTATACCATCTGACTTTCCTTGTTTGAAACTCTCATATTACTGGTTCGGCATAGATTTTCTATCTTGTCTGACTTCTTCAGAACCCTCTATGTAGACTATCAAAGTGTCCCACATTTCCTTGGAGGTCTTGCAGTGAATCAAATTTTGAAAGGTTGAATCATCTATGACACTTACTATGATATTTTGGTCTCTTTTATCCATAGTTGCCAGGATGATCTCTTCCTTAGTCATCTCAGAAAAATCTTTGGGAGTTCTTTGATTTGCATCTAGAACTGACACCTTCATTGCAACATAAGGACCTTCCATTATAGTAATGTAGATCCTTGGATCAGAAGCCTCCATGAAAATCCTGACCATTTCTTTCCATATTCTAAATATCTCTTTCCTGCATATGGGTAATTTCATAGAACCTAGTTCCTTAGGATTTTCTCCTGAACCCATTTTCTTGATCTTAAATCTGCCTTATGGATCTTACTCAGACTGTTAAGTCCTTCTTTGAGCAACCTCCCTCTGATACCACTTGATAGAATTAATTTTAAGACAACCTAAACACCTAGAGGGGGGGGGGGGGGTGAATAGGTTCTTTTCTTTTTTACTTAAGACAGAATAATATTCTAGTTCTTAAAATATAATCTAAGTTATTCTATAGCAATCACAGCACAAAATCACAATCACACATACATCACAGATTGCACACAGGTTTATAGTGGTTTCCCAAGGTCTGGGTATATCCACTTTCCCCCTTCACCTATCTAGCAGTGTGCTAGATTCGGCCTAACTTCTTCCTTCTTCTCAGATCCACAGATCTTACAGCTCAGAACCCTGAAAGGTTCCTACAACTCAGAGTGTAACCACACTCCTATAACTCAGGCTAATAGCCCTACCTCAGCCTTACCACAAGGCCTACAACTCAGAGAAAAATTTCTCCTACACTCAGGCTCAAAAGCCCTACCACTCAGAGATCTATATCTCATACACTCGGCCTTTATAATATAAGCTTACAACTCAGATCTATAAAAAGATCCTACAAAATTTGATAAATGTTTAGATGGACTCTTACCCTTGTTGAGAGAGAAGGGATAAGAGGTTTCTTGATCATCTTCTTGATAAAACTGATGGCTGAAATCAACCTGTTCTTAGCTTTTTTCAAAACTTCTTGAATCTGAACTCAGTAGGGTTGATCTCTTTTGAAGGTTACTGAATGGCAGCTTCCTTCTTAGATTCCATAATAGATCTGAATCTTTCTTAGCAGATTAGTTCAAGATCTGCTTCTTAAGAGACTTGTAAATGTCTCCTCCTTTACTTCAATAGTTGGAGATCTCTCTCTCTCTCAAGAACTTCTGTAGTTTCTTCAGAATTCTTGCTTGAATTCTTCTTAGATCTTCTCACGTAAATCTTCTTCTGTGTGACGTGCACTTTCTTTTTGTTGTATATATTGTTTGATTTGACAGAATCCATCTATATATATAGACTTCATCCATGGTAACCGGCTGATCCGGTTTCTAACCAACTTCTGACAGGTCTGACAGCTTCAGCAAACTTGTTGGAATACACATCTGTCAAGTCTTCAGTCAGTTCTTGAACCTTTGTCTTTGTCAGCAAAGCGTCGAGACAGATTGTCATTTTGTGTCGACACAAGTAGATTAAATGTCGACACAAGCTTTGGTGATGTCGACATAATTCCTTTGGTGTCGACACAGCTTCTTGACACTGCATCTGTAGAATGTGTTTACACTGCTTCTTTGTGTCGACATAGTCACTTCTTCACTTCACAGCAATCAACATTGTTGAAACTCTGCTGAGTGTCGACACAAGTCCTGTGTGTCGACGCAGTTGATATAGTCTCAGAATTTGTGTGTCGACACTGCCTCTAGGTGTCGACACAGTTGATGTCGACTAATACTTCTGTGTGTCGACACTGCCTCCTAGTGTCGACATAGTTGATGTCGACTACTATTTCTGTGTGTCGACACTGCCTCCCGGTGTCGACACAGTTGATGTCGACTAATAAATCCTGTGTGTCGATACAATTGCTTTAGGTGTCAACACAGCTTTTCCAAGTGTCGACACAGGCTTTCTTAAGTGTCGACACATGGACTTAGAAACTTTTTCAGCATTTTAGCAAATACTTATCCTGCACATATAAACTTAAAATAACATCAAATATACCTTAATGTATATCATTGGGCTATGTGAGGCTTCTCCAAATCAGCTACACATTTTCTAATGTACCCAACAAAATTCTTTTAAGAGGGAGAGAGTTGTAACGCCCCGAAACTTAAAAGAGTGACGGGTGGCATTTTGAGCCAAGTCTAGGATTTGGTAGAGGTGACACGGCCTGGGACACGGGCGTGTCGTGCTTGGGTTTTGCAATGGTCGTGTGGTCGACGAAATTATAGTCAACGGTCGTCGGGGCAGTGAAAACGGCCTGGGACATGGGCGCGTCAGCCACTCAAAGCCTTTCACTCAACGATCGTTGAGTGAGGATGCACGGCCTGAACCGAGGCGTGTTCGGGTCCGACACAGGCATGTCAAGTTCGACACGGGCGTGTCGGATACCCCTTTCCTCCTCGGGATGTGTGGCGAGTTGTTCTTTAGTAGCTACATGGCCTGGTATACGGGCGTGTCCCAGGGCGTGTCTAGCATACGGCTTGTGACATAGGCGTGTCACATGGTCGGGTCGTCTGGACGTTTTGGACTTGTGTCGATGGAAGAACACGCCCAACTACACGGGCATGTACTAGATGAAACGGGCGTCTCAAGCCTGATACGGGCGTGTCGAGTGCCCGTGTTCTTTTCAGGACACGACGGTTTCGGCGGCGAATGAGTTACACGGCCTTGGACACGGGCGTGTCGTAAGCCGTGTTCGGCCCAGGAAGTTCATTTTTAGTGCGAATCGTGGCCGTCCGTTTCCTGATTTTGGGATCCAACGGCTCAGGGTTGTTCTTGCTGGGATATACCCGGGAATAGGGATTAGAAAACTCTCATTTCTTTTGGGTTATCTCTTTCTAACTTCTAGAGAGAGAAGAGAGCAAGAAGGAAGAAGAAGGAGGGAGATCCGGTCGCTGGAGGATATTCGGAGGGCTAAATCGCAAACCGAGCCCAGATCTGCAGAGGCAAGATATCGCGGCGCTTTTCATCTGCGTAGTTTTCCATAGTGTCGAGAAGAAACGCTAGGGTAACGATTCTCATCTTGAGCATGTGAAGCTTTTCTTCTTTTGCATAGGGAAAACCCTCTCCCGCGAGTGTGCGGTGAGTTGCGGTGTTCCTTGGGGTAGATATGTAAAGTCCCCCTTGTTTAGAGTCCGGAATCGTATTACGGACATAGGCATGGTGTGTGAAGCCTACCCGGACATGTTGGTCTGGATCGGTGATTTTTTGCTTTGCATTATTAGCCGGAGAAGACTTTGTGCCTCTGTGTTATTTTCGGGTTTCTACGTGGTATATTACAACAGGGAGTCTTGGGGATTAACCCCAAGGTGCACCCGGAAATCTTGGCGGAAGCAAAGTTCTGCCAACCGGGTACATAGCGGGGCTATGTACCATGTTTGATCGAATGTTGGGACTGGGGGAAGCTGGGCCCGCATCAAAGGCCAAAGGGCCATGACGGGGTGAGCAACGGGCTGGTGGAACCCTACCCGCTCCATCTGTTTCGGTTAAAGATACCTAAAGTTAAGTGACACTTACTGATGATTTGGAGAATGAGTCTAGGCTATGCCTGAAAGGACTGAATGCTCACGAGGTTTGCCGCCCTGGGGGTGGTGGTGCAACCAAGGATCGGACCGGGTTCGGACTGGCTTTACCGAGTAAGTGCCCTGAGAGCACGGGGTGTATGGTCGTATGTGCGTGCACATGTGATGTTGTGTTTATTCACTTTATTGCTTGTTTTGCTAACAAGTGCAGGGAAGGAGCTTTGCCGCCCTGAGATTGGGGGCGGAATCGTTATAATTTGGTCATCTTTAGCTGACCGTTATTTTTGTTTGCCACCGTTGTAGTGAATTATGCTTGCAGGTGATGCGGAGCCGAGCGACAAATAGCAGGCCAAAGCCCAAGTTGTTGAGCCGGCCCTCGAAGGCCTTGTTTGTTTTACTTATTTAAATCATGTGTGACCGGCCTGCGAGCCGAAGTTTGTAAGACACTGTTTAATTATTATGAACTCTTGTAAGTCCATAAGGCCAGAACTTTTGTGTATTATGTAGTTTATTCCTACTGGATTTTGTTAGTGGACATTCGTGCTTGTGCTTGGTTCTTTCTCTTGCAACTGAATAAAATTGCTTCCGCTAGATGCTCTGTGTAGGACGTTGTGATTGTAAGGATGGTTTCATCTAGTAACCCACCGGTCTGTCAGTGGTATATGGCGTCAGGCCCCGGACGGAGCTACTGCTATATGCTATGTGACGGATATGGGTGTTACACAAAGACATTCCAGAGGCTTCTATTCAATCACCAATACTGAAAACTAAAAGCTTGAGGGAAATATATGAGCAGTGTGAACTTGCTTTAAGTTTGTTGGAACACCCAATTACTAATTTGGGCAAGGATCACTATGTTTTTAGGAAATCAGTTTGACCTAGATGTATAGTTGAAAAGGTCAAGTTAGAATGAGTCTAGGGCTTAGAATTTAGGTTTGAAACTGCCCCCAGGACCATTCAAGGATTCAGACTTAGAGCTGAGACAAAGACAATTATCGTCGAGCTTAGGTCGACGAAACGTTGAACTCCATTCGACGCTCTCTGAACTCAACTATACTAAATCGTCGAGCTCCGGTCGACGATCTTCGAGCTCAGATCGACGATCTGCCTTCAGCTTATTCTTCAGATCGCTGAGCTCCGGTCGACGATCTTCGAGCTCAGGTCGATGTTTTCTGTCTAATGTTCAATCCAATCTCTGAGCTCAGGTCGACGATCGTAGAGCTCAGATCGACGTTTGTCCTGAGAGATCGACGACTTTGAGGATTCAAATTCAGTCAGCTTTTGGAATGTTTTTCAAATTCTCTCAGCATTTATTTCAAGAGATCTGCTAGCCGTTTTCACTTATTCTGGAGCAAGTTTCAAGGGATTTATCAGAGAATGTTTATTGGACTTTCCTCCAGAAGACAAAACATTAATAGAAGACATTTATTGTCTGCTAACGGCTATCTTGGATAGAGGATCTTAAGAGAATAAATCATCTTTTCTAGTCTGACAGATATACAACAAGAGACTACACAAGAATAGACAATCTACAACAAGAAATTCTCAGTACAGATTCACAGGATAGTGAGATCAATTCAAAAAATCAAGTGATCAATCCTGGAGAATTAGTTGAATATTGGCATACTGAAAAGTGATCATAGCTTCAACATCAAGGACTCCAGACAATTCATATTTCAGCCTCTGCTGAAACCATCTTCTGCTGGAGATCTGAAGCTTCTGAAGACCTATCACCCTAGCAAAGCTCTCATCTTTCTCAGGGGGAGCTTTGACAACATAATCAATCCACTAAGTCTTCTCTCAGTGATTGAGACAGAGAAGACAACTTCACCTCTTCCTTTTTCTTTTCCTGCTGTAAAAGGGTTATCAAAACTCCCTTCAAAAGTCTTGATTCTGGTTCTGAGAGCCTTGTCAAAACTCAGTGGTGGCAAGACACCTGATCAAAAAATCTAGTTTGGTTTTTGAGCACCTTATCAAAAGCTCATTGGTGCCCAGGATACCTGATCAACTCATCCTGCAGTGGATTCCTACCAAGGGTGGTAGAAGAGTGGATGTACCCAGGTTTTTGGGGAACCACTATAGTTCCTTGTGTCTTTTGGTTTCTTGTGGATATTCTTTGCTGTGTGCTGTGATTTTTTTTGTTTTACTGCTTTAGTTTTATTTACTATATCAAAGCACCTTACACCTATACATAAATTAAGCCTTTACTGCTGTGCATTTTTAAATTGTAAATTTACTTTAAAATACTCTATTCACCCCCCTCTAGAGTTAAGATAGATCTTACCCTCACTTTCAAAGTTCAAACATACTTGTATCATTTGAAGAGGCATACACCTCACAGCCCTGGAGAAAAGCCATGGAATACGAGTTATAAATTATCAAAAACCATCAAACTTGGTCTCTAACTAAAAGACCCTTTAACCAGGAAGTAATCGTCTTAAAATTGATTTACAAAGTCAAAACAAATGAAACTAGTAAATTAATAAAACCTAAAGCACAGTTAGTAGCAAAGGGGTACTCACTGATTCTAGGTAGAGATTTTGAAGAAACTTATGCACCTATGGCACGCATGGAGATAATCAGATTCATCATAGCAAAAGCTGCTCAGAAAAACTACCCAATATATCAACTGGATATTAAATCTGCATTTCTTTACGATGAACTGAAAGAGGAAGTCTTTGTGAAACAACCACATGGATTCATAACTACTAGACATGAGCATGATGTATATAAACTTCACAAGGCTCTATATGGCCTTAAACATGCCCCTCGAGCCTGTAAAAGTTATATCGATGCATTTCTGCTCCAAGATGGTTTTAATAGAAGCTCTGTGGAAGCTTCTCTTTACACCAAAATAGAGAAAATTCACATCCTAATCGTGTGTATATATGTCGATGACATTATTTATACTGGAAGCTCTGTATTAATGATGCAATCATTTAAAGATGTAATGTTGCACGGATATGAAATGAGTGATCTAGGTTTATTAAGGTTCTTTCTTGGCATCCAAATTACCCAAAATTCAGACCATATTTTTCTATCACAAGAGAAATATGCAACTGAACTTCTCAATAAAAACGACCTTAGCACTTGCAATCCAACCATCACTCCTCTGACAACAACATAAATTCTAGTAAAACAAAAAGATGAAGAAGAAAGCGTAGAAGAAGAGAGCTACCACAAACTAATTGGCTCTTTGATTTATCTAACGCACACTAGACCAGATCTGGAGTTTGGCATCAATAAACACTCTAGGTATGTTTCTAATCCAAGTAAACATCACATGGAATTTGCCAAACATCTTTTACGATATGTTCAAGGCACCAAAAACTATGGATTGATCAATGAAAAAGGAGGGACTGGAAATCTACTTGGTTACTGTGATTTTGATTGAGTGGGTGACACAGAAGAAAGAAAAAACACCAGTGCTTATCTCTTCAAGTATGGAAGCCGATCAATCTCATGAAGTTCACACAAACAACAAACAATCACCTTGTCTTCTAACAAAGTAGAATACATGGCATTGTCAAATGATGCATGTGAAGCAACTTGGTTAAACACCCTAGAGCACCAGATCTATGAAGGAGAAGAACAGAAGGAAGAAAAAGTGATTCTCAACTATGATAATACTTCAACAATCTCACTTACGAAAACCCCATCTTCCACAACCCCAGTAAACACAATGCAGTAAAGTATCACTTTATCCGAGAACAAGTAGAACTTGGAAAACTGTGAGTGAAGTACTGCCCGACGGAAGTTCAGGTGGCCAACATCTTAACAAAAGCCCTACCTCGACACAAATTTCTTCTGCACCGAACGAGGATGAACGTCGGGCCGCCTCCCGATCAAGAGGGGGTGATAATGAAGGGATGATCTTGGAGGCAACACCTCAACGCCACCTGCAGAAGTTAAAGCAAGAAAGAGTTAAGAAGGAAGTTAGAGATAACTTGGGAAGAAGGAAAGCAGAACCAAAGAAGAGTCAAAAGTGAGACTTGATTGAGTCTCTAATCTTATCAATGCCATAAATGTAATAGCCTGACTTTTGGCTATATATATCTGGACTTCACCTGAAAAATAGATATTAAGAAATAAACAGCTCCTCCTTGCTTCTTTCAATTATTTCTTTTGTCTAATAATCTGACTAAGGAATCCAATTTAACTAAGAACATGACCAAATTTTATTTTAAAATTGTGAATAAATTGGTACCCTTGGTTGACACCTTCTTGAGCGAGCCACTAACATCGACGACTACGACAACTCCCCCTGGATGATGACATGGACGAGCAAATTCCAAGATGAGGAGCCACTGAAGGTGTTATTACACAAGCACAATGGAATTATAATACAAAGAGTCTGAGGATACTTTTTGTATCTCAATCTATATCTTTCTGATCTTAGTACACATATATAATAACATAACAAAGAATGCAGATAATTTATAAAGTATAACTCAAGTGGTGGCTTTGACTACTGACATATTACATCACAAACTATTCAAATGTTATAGGTACACCTATCATAAAGATAAGAAGGATCTAGTTTACGTCTGACCTTTCCCCCTTTAAACTGGACCTTTCATCACCCTAGACGATTTTAGAGCACAGTGTTGAATTCTTAAGTACACTGGAGAATGAAATAGCCACTCTTCTTCTGCAAAGCAACCAAGCACACAAGCTTTCAGGAAACAAGAACTAAGCAACTACTCTCATCGAGCTTGCATAAAAGAAAAAAAGGCCAGTAGAACTGATGGACTAGGCCAGCTCCCGGAGTACATAAGACAAAAAAATGTGGAGAGATTGACATCAAATAGGTACATGAAAACATTAAATAATAAGTAAGGCCCTGACGGGTTCACATTCCTATGAAGGCAGGGCAAGCAGGGATGGAATGGCGTCGTCTGGATCATCTTCCCAAATGGATGTGCATAGATCTATGCCTCCTTCTGGTTCTCCTTCGATGTTATTGCTGAGGTGGTTGTCTGAACTATGTTCCAACACCCCCTATAGTCCAGAAATCATACAGTCTTCATCTTCTGTCGAAGGGGGAGAAAGGTGGGTGTAGAGAGCGGATTGGTGAGGAGATCCGCGATTTGATCTTTAGATTTGTAGTGCCTTAGGTCAATTTCCCTTTTTCTGACCAGATCCCTGGTGTAGTGCACTCTAATATCCACATGCTTATTTTTGTTGTGAAAGATGGGTTTTTTTTTGCGAGAGCAATAGCAGAAGTATTATTGACCTGAATTGTTGTAGGCTTTGATTTTTTTGTATCTCCCCTCATTTCTATAATTAACCTTTTCAACCACGCGGCTTCCCTGGCGGCTTCACTAAGGGCGGTGTATTACGCTTCAGTGGAGGAGAGAGCATCATTTTTTGTTTTCTGGTGCACCATGAGATGGGATTGGGACCAAGGTAGTAAATGAATCAAGTTGTGCTACTCCTATCGTCGGAACACCCAGCCCAGTCATTGTCGTAGTAGCCCATGAGATTGCACATTTTCCCTTTCTCATATTTTATCCCAAGCGATCTCATGCCATTAATATACCTCAGAATTCTTTTGGCGGCTATCACACGTTTAATGCTAGGAGATTGCATAAAGCGTGACACCATGTTGACCGAGAATTCAATGTCTGGATGGGTGTTGGTTAAGTAAATGAGTGAGCCCATAAGGCTCCTGTACTGTTCAGCTGATGTTTTCTCCTCTCCATCTTCTTTCTTTAATTTCTCTCCTGTGATCATGGTCCTCCAGGAAGTGATTCGATGGTTGTTTGGGTTCTCCTTCTTGCCATGGGAGCTAGTCACGAGTACCACTGTGTAGAGGGTACTATCTTCTAAATCTCCAGAGGATGCTGGGAAATGTTTCCCACAGGCGGCGCTAAACTGTTGTGGCCAAACTCGATGCCTCAGCAGTATCAGATTAACTTAGACTGTCTTAGCTCACTGAGCGATCGAACATTCACATAACCAATGAGAGAGAGAGAGATTTTGCAAATGATATTTTGACGTGAAAAAACCCCTCAATCAGGTAAAAACCACGCGACTGGATCAGTGGTTGTCGAACTTCACTATCTGCTTTCAGTTGCAACTTGCTAGAAGAATTGAGGCCGACAGGTCGCTCCTCGTTGCACTTTGAAGATGAGAGAGAGTTACTTAGGCTCACGGCGAGCAACAGACTGCTTCGCGTGAGGTTACTTACTGGGGCATTGCAGACAAACATGCGCTTGCTGTAGTAGGAATTTCCTTTTTGTCGCTCGCTTATGCACTTTTGCATATTTTTGGTGGAGAGGCGCTGGACCGAAGGTGGCTCGAAGGAGGCTCGAAGGTGGCTCAAAGGAGGAATCTGGCAGAGCTCTGACTTGTGCAGGAAGAAAATAGGGGAGAGAAAGATGAGAAATATGGAGGCATGCGGCTCCTTTTATAGCCTCTAGGAGGTGTTACGGTGATTATACAGCTATCCGCACACCATAACCACAAATATCATAATTTAAAGTATAGTTTGGAGCGAATATTATTCGCACAATATTTATTAAGCATATACACATTATCCCATTATTGACCCCCCCTCCACTTGAAACATCCCTAAAAAAACTAGACCTCTAGGAGTGGTTTTGTCATGACTAGGTCATGATAAAACCATAAGAAGCTCAAAGGACCAAGTGAATAAGGATCAAGGTGAAAATCACCTTGGTCTGCCTATAACACAGTCTCACCACCAGACTTAGGGTTTGACCCTAGGGCTTCAACTTGACTTCATGACCCCACCACAACACCCCTAACCCCTTGGGTGGTTCATAGGGTCACTAAGGACCCATTGGGTGCAATCAAAGTGGTTAAGTTGACGTAAGTCCACCCTAACCTAAATGGGTCAAACTGGCCTACTTAGGGTCTATTGACCTCCCCCTAGTTAAGTGGACCCAACACATGCCTTCCTAACACTAAAGTGAGGTCAATGGGTCACCAAGGACCCATTGGGGTCAACCCAAGAGGCTAGGTTGACCGAAGTCAACCCTAACCCTAAAATAGCCAAAGTACCATAACTAAGGGGCAGGTGACCTCCAAAGTGCCAAGCCAACCCTACCCAACCCTATCTAGACCCTAGAGGAGACCAATGGGTCACTAAGGACCCATTGAGGGTAACCTAAAGGGAAAATTGACCAAGGTCAACCCTAGTCCAGGTTTAGGTGAAACTAGCCTAAATGGGCTAACCCAAGCTCAAGCCCTATCCACTTGGGCTAACCTAAGGTTAATTATCTAATATTATGAGTTAGTGGGCTGCCAATAGGCTGGAGTAGTCATCAAATTCAGCCTTAATGATTAGGAGAGAGAAAACTCCATTTTTCCCCTTTAATGGAGGAGAGAGAAAATGAGGGAGAAGGCCATCCATAGCATAGGGAGGCCAAGGGCCACCCTTTATTGCTGGATTCCACTCCTCTAGGGAAGAGGAGGAGTTTGCAGCCATTTCCTATCCAAATTGAGCCCAGGTTCACCCCCCACCACCATGGCCAAAATTCTTCATTAAGGTCATTAATGGTCATTTCAGCCTACACCATTCCCCTCCCCCCATTTGAGTGCTTTAAAAGCTTCACCAGGCAGAGGGGAAGAGTTTCCACATTTTTTCTGAAGGAATCGAGCCCTCCCACTATGCGGTTGCAACATACCCGACGACACCACCACCGGCCATGGCGCACCACCACCACACTCGCCGGCAAGCCCGGTTATCGGTCCTCCTCTACTCCTCTCTTTGTGGGCTAGATCCTTAGATATTTTAGGAGAGAAATCAGGCTCAATTGAGCCCGATTGGAGAGGAGATTTTCAAAAATTTTCATGGATTTTCAACCTTGCAGGATCACCGGAAACTGCCCCTCCGACGGCCGTGTCGTCGCCCGGCGATAGCCCCCACCTCAACGAAGGTGGTGGCGGTGGTGGCTGGCCAGGGAGGGGGATGGGTGGCCAGGAAAATGGCTTGGGAGATGCTCCAGGTCGGGCAGATCACAGCCCTTGGCTGGAGGAAGAAGATGACCAGGAGCCCTCTGATCTGCTTTAAGATCTGTGTTGGATCCTATTTATTTACTTTTGATTTTTGTATTTTCTGTCCTGTTTACTAGGCTGTCTTAAATTAAATATTAAAAATAACTAGGGCCCCCTATAGAAAAAGTTGCAAACATGCAAATTGTAGACCTTGAAGTCTAGTTTAATTTAAAATTTATTGCAACCCATTTAGGAAAGTGGTTTGACCACATCACTCATTTTGGTGAGGTCTATACATAGGATGTAGCAGAGGTTGATTTCAGTGCCCCCATCATTTTAGCCATCCAAATGACTTGAAATTTGGACTGAGGGTCACTATTATCTATACCAACAACATATCCAAAATGGGAATTTTTGGATATAATTTTCCTATAGTATTTGTAAATATTTAATAAACCAAAAATGATTGAATTTTAGGTTCTAATTACCTCAAATGTACCCAAAATTTTGGTGGCAGACTCTTAGGATCAATGTTTGACCTTGATAAAAATCTCAGCCCAATTGAGTTTGATTTGAATAGTTTTTGGTGTGACCAAAATTTGGTCCCCCAAAGGGGTAAATTAGGGCAAAAAAGTGTTTGGGGAATGGAGGGGCCAATTCTCACCCAAATGGGTTGGGACCTTGGCCAGATCCCCATGGTCTGTAAAAACACCCTCTCATGGAGTTTGAGATGGATTGGGGTGGGTTAGCCCTAGGACCCTAGTTCAAATCCTAAGGTTGAACTTTAGGGGTTTGTGAAGGACATGGGGTGATATGTCCTTGTATGGACTTGGTGTTTAGTTCATGAGATTCTAGGGTGGTGAAATGCCCTAGGGAGGAATTTAGTGACATTTAGACCTAGGCACATAACTTAAACCAATTAGAGTTAGTTTAGGCTTATACATTTTAGGAAAATATTGAAGGGTCATATGACCTTGGATCCTTAGGAAATTTTTGCAGGAAGGTCTTTATAACAATATGAGTCTCAAGAAATTATTGTAGAATGTTTGGAAGATAGTAGCTTGTACTTGTAGTTTTATTCCTTGTGTTTCCCCTATTGATGATTTTGATAAAATAATGGTTAAAATAACTTAGAATGTTATGAAACTTAATCAGTAATGTTTTGTGATTATATTAAATCTCTTGCAATTTTTTTTGTAATATTTGGATTAAGTTTAGTGATGATTCCTTCTTTACATCTATTTATTGGTATTATCTTGGAGTAATTAATTACAGGTTAATTCATTTATGAAAATTAGTGCAATTTGACGTTCTATGATATTTTGGCATCCTGTAGTGTTCATAAATTTTGGGTGGCCATAACTCTAGTACTTCATGTTCAAAATTACTCATGGCCTAACTTTTGGGAAAATTAAATAAATGCCAAATTAATTAGGAAAATTATAGGTTTCTGGATTTAGGCTAAAATTGTCATGATAGACCCCCATTAAATATCTTAAGGCTTTTGGATAAAAATTTGGAGTACCTCCTATCATGTACATCATATAGCTTAGGTCGGTTTGCGTATAGTAAAACTGTAGAAAATTGGGATAGCATGTGAAATGAGCTTAGGGAGTTGGGGTTTAATGTTTTAATGGTTTTGGTGAGTGGAAATAGTTCATCATTAGGAATCATGATGAGGATAGTGCTAGGTTGACTTGTGTAAAGTGGTGCGCGGGATCGACGAAATATCGTCTTTCCCGTGGAGAGGAAGAGTCAAATACACTAGGGTTAAATCCAATATGACATTAAAAGGGATCATGGATTGGGTATTAACCAATAAAATTAAGTGCCTTGTGAAAGGGAACGATGAGCTTCAGCTACCATCATAGTTCCTAGTGCCCTGTGAGAGCCCTTCACCGTGAATACCTAGGGCAGTCCAAGGTTAACGTAAACCGTAAGAGTAATAAGAAATACTTAGGGATTACACTTACACTCATACTCCCGGTGTTGTGGGAGTTAGGATGGGTCTAACGAGCGGTAGGCTCGGTGGTTGTGGAAATGGGCAGGTTAGCCCGGTGCGCCGATGACTCGGTAAATAATTGTGACGGACGGGATAGTCCGGGGAGCTTTGGCTTGGTGGGAGAATATAATACTATTGTATGTGCATAAGATAAAAGGTGGTGGGTCTTTGGTATTGGACTGTCGTTCACACAGACATCGATACGCTGACTCGACGGGTGTGGTTTGCACTTAGCCAAAGGAAGTCTGGTGGATATGACCAGCATTAGTACGTGGTGACTCTGCTTGTGTCCTTCCAGAGGCGTACATAAGGGTTAGGCCTGGTAGTGTTGATAACCACCTAGGAGTGGGGGGCCCAACCCACTGTCTCCGTTTGCCACTACGAAGGTTCCTGGGAATGAAGCTAGCTTCCCAAAAGGGGGGAACTAAAGGTCTGTGCGCATAGAGTTGTGTGTGTGTTTCACTTGCATAAACCATGTCATAACATAGCACTACACTCATACTTGCATATAAACCTGACACCCCATCGTATACATCAGTATGAGACTTTTTATACGATGGGAGCCTTGCAAAAGACCCCTTAACTTATAAGTTGGTATGAGCATTCATATAAGTTAAGATTTCTTATTTCTTAGTTTACCTTTCATGTACTTATTGCCTATCTACTTGTTTACACTATTTGCTTACTTATAATTGTTGTGGCTTTATACTCATGATAGACTAGTTCTGTCCTCACCTGCTTTCTTTGTACTCTCCACCTTCATTAGCTTCCCTTTCCTTCTCCCTGCTCGGTGCCTAAGAGTTATGGGGGAGGGATGGGGGATGATAGGACTTAGTATTTTTGACTAACGGTCGATGACCACAATATTTCAGGGACTCCGGATGGGAGACAGGGAGCAACATCAGGGGATACAAAACCAGCGGAGTACGGTGCTCATGGAGGTGGGCCAGTCTAGAACAGGAGCACCAGCTACTGGCTCCATGAGTGATTAGTTTACTTAGCTTACGCGAGATTTTGTAGTGAGGATTGATGTACCGGGCTTGAGCCCGTTTATATTTCTTTGTACTGTTTTACTTCAGTACTTTTATTATCTTATGGACTTATCGTGGTTTCATATTATATGTGATTGTGGACTTAGTTTTATCTAAACTGTGCATAAGCTTCTTTCCCTTTGGTGATCGTAAAGGCCGACAGGATCAGCATTTTGTAGCGACCTTCCCGAGTGTCGGTGTCATCGCAAAACGACGATTCTGGGCATAAGAACTCGGTGGTTTAAAAAGAAAAAAAAAAGATCTTACAAACTGGTATCAGAGGAAACATCGATCCAAAGAGAAGTAGTCCACAAAATCCCTAGGACACCCCACGCGAGCTTAGTTTGTGGACAAACTAGCAGTGGAAGCAATGGTGTGCCCATAAGGGGAATCACATGTAAAAGTTCACTTTGTTCTTTAGTTCCACTTGTACATTATCTAACATTGGAATTTTTTTCCTTTGTAGCCTACAACGAACCCTACTCCGCTGTAGGCTACACCTCAGGCACTGAATGTGGTTCCACCCCTGCCGGCTCTAACTCCGTTCCAGCAAACGGAGATGGGTCAGACACTGACGACCATTCTGGAGGCCTTCAGGACTCAGCAGGCCCCGGCTCCACAGCCAAATCCCGAGGCCAACTGGATGAGTGCCTTTCGGGGGCTTTCTCCTCCATCCTAACTTCGGACAGAGTCAGCAGTCCGTACGAAGGAGTGGTTGGACATCATCTACGAGATGCTGGCTGGAATTTGATGCCCGATGGAGGAGGCGGTTTCTTTGGCAGTTTCCTGCTTAGAGTCACATGTGAAGAGATGGTGGAAGTCACAGCTAGACACAAACTTTGCTGGAGTGGATGCGCAGACATCTCCTGGGAGGAGTTCAAAGCAACTCTATTGGAGCATTTTGTACCTCAATCAGCGAGGGATGAGTTGGAAGACAGGTTCCTGCAGTTGAGGCGGGGTAACAGGGCAGTGTTAGAGTATTACCGAGAGTTCACACATTTAGCCCGCTATGTGGACTCATATCAGTTGGATGACGCGGGCTATGCCAAGAGGTTCTACAAAGGCCTACATGATGACATGAGATAGGCCCTCCTCTTCATCTCTGATGGGAGCCTGACCAGGATCTTGGAGATGGCCAAGAAGCGAGAGGTGGATCAGCTTACAGTTCGGGGCCAGAAGAGACCGGCTAACGACGCAGTGATTGATGGCAGGAGGGACCAGCCCAGAGGTCATGTCATTGTAGAAAGGAGGATTGGGGATCAACCCCGCCGGGAGGATATGCAAGAACAGAGGGACCCAGTGGTATTGGCTCCTCAGCCTTTACAGATACGAGAGATGCCAAGGATAGGGGAAAGGGCACAGGTATGTTTCCGATGCAACCAGCCGGGGCACTTCAAGAGGAACTGCCCCTTGAGGGAAGCACCCCTGCCAGCACTTCAGAATGCCCCACCTACTTGGCAGTTTGGTGGTCAAGGATGCGGCCGAGGACGTGGATTTAGGGCGGAGACCGCAGGCAGGATAGAGGGCAAGTGTATGCCTTGGACCTGGCTCAGCCCTGGAACCCAAAGCAGGTGATAGCAGGTACGCCGGTGATTTTAAGTTCATTTCTTTCCTAAAAGCTAGACTCATAGATATAGAATTGTTAGAAATAGGAAAGAAAACTATAACTAGCTTTCTAAGACATTTAACCACCTCAGGCATAGTCTTCATCAGCGGCAAGCCCGCTCATACACGGTTCGATACGGGTGCTTCACACTCGTTCGTGTCAAAAGCATTCATGGAAGGACTAGAAGGCGTGGAATGATTCACATGCTTGATGATGAGGGTGCATCTACCCGACGGATCAGAGCTATTAACCTCTGCCCATTGCAACATGGAGGCAAAAATTGGCAGAAAGGCATTCGAAACACCAGCGACGATCCTAATGATGCCAGACTTCGACCTGATCCTGGGCATGAAATGGTTGCATTGGAACCATGCCCAGATCGATTGCCTGTCGAGGAGGATCACCTTGAGGCACTGGGACTCCTATGTTGTCATTGAAGGTATTAGATCTACCTCTCACTCTTACTATCGTCTGTACAGGCTGTCAAGGCCCATCTGCAGGGAAACGTGATCTACCAAATGCTGTTCGAGATGGCCGAGGCCAAGGATTCCATCCCTAATATTCCGGTGGTATGATATTTTGCTGACGTATTCCTGGAGAATTTGCTTGGGCTACCCCCGCATCGGGAGAAGGATTTCCAGATACAGCTCGTGTCGGGGGCTAAGCCGACATCATGAGCTCCTTATCGGATGGCCCCAAAGGAGTTGGTGGAGTTTCAAAGCCAGTTGCAGGAGCTAGTGGAAGCCAAATTTGTCCGGCCAAGCTCTTCATCTTGGGGAGCTCTGGTGTTGTTCATCAAGAAGAAGGATGGGACACTCCGATTATGCATTGACTACAAGGCTTTGAATAGGCTGATGGTCTGGAACACGTATCCTCTACCGAGGATTGACGAGCTGTTTGACCAGTTGGAGAGATCTCATTGGTTATCAAAGCTGGATCTGAGGTTAGGTTACTACCAGCTGCGCATTTAGGAGGAGGATATCCCGAAGACAGTTTTTAGTAGTAGATACGGGTTGTATGAGTTTACCGCGATGCCCTTCAGACTCACGAATGCACCATTCACATTCATGAGTTTGATGAACCGGGTATTCGAGCCATATCTGGATGTCTTCGTCATCATTTTTATTGACGACATTCTCATCTATTCGAGGACTGAGGAGGAGCATGTGCATCACTTGGCTCTGACCCTAGAGAAGCTCCGAGAGCACAAGTTATATGCTAAATTCAACAAGTACCAGTTTTGGCTGAATGAGGTGGCCTTTCTGGGCCATATTATCAGTGGGGCAGGATTGACAGTAGATCCGGCGAAGGTTCAAGCAGTACAGGATTGGCCACCGCTAAAGACGGCCACTGATGTGAGGAGTTTCCTAGGGCTTTCCGGATACTACCGAAAGTTCATGGAGGGATTCTCTTGGATTTCTCTCCCTCTCACATCTCTGATGAAGAAGGAGACTCCATTTATTTGGACGTCACGGTGTGAGGCTGCCTTTTTGGAGCTGAAGGGTCGGCTTACCTCAGCCCCTATACTTGCTCTTCCATCTAGGAAGGAAGGATTTCAGGTCTATACGGACGCGCCATATCAGGGGATGGGTGCTGTTCTGATGCAGAACGGACACGTGATAGTTTACGTCTCCCGCCAGTTGAAGAAACACGAGCAATATTACCAGGTGTATGACTTGGAGATGGGAACAGTTATCTTTGCCCTGAAGATCTGGCGGCACTACCTTTACGGGATCCACTGAGATATATTCTCAAACCACAAGAACCTGAAGTACGTGGACACAGAAGGAGCTAAACATCTGGCAGCACTACCTTTACAGTGTTGCACGATGTCTTCCACATCTCTTCACTTTGGAGGGCTCTACTATGCCTTAAGCAGCTGATTTCCACCACAGACGGCTCGGTGGCCTCAGATCTATCAGTCGGCATGGAGCCGATCAGGATCGATGATATGACGATGCGGGTCTTGCGATGCAAGAAGGTTCCTTTAGTCAAGGTTTTATGGAGAAACCATAGGCAGGAGGAGCACACTTGGGAGCCACAAGACTTGATGCAGCAAAAGTACCCGGAACTCTTCGAGTCAGGTATACCTTCAACTCCTAGGGATGTTACATACTTTTACTTCAGTAGAAATCTCGTAGGCTTAACCTTAATTTCGGGTACGAAATTTTTATTTTTATATATTGGGATTTGTAACATCCCTTAAACAGCTATACCCCTAGAAGTGGTTTTGTCATGACTAGGTCCACCCTAACCCTAAATGGGTCAAACTGGCCTACTTAGTGTCAATTGACCTCCCCCTATCTAAGTGGACCCCACACATGCGTCCTAACCCTAAAGTGAGGTCAATGGGTCACCAAAGACCCATTTGGGTCAACCCAAGAGGCTAGGTTGACCCAAGTCAACCCCAGCCCTAAAATGGCCAAAGTGCCCTAACTAAGGGGCAGATAACCTCCAAAGTGCCAAGTCAACCCTACTTAGACCCTAGGGGAGGCCAATGGGTCACCAAGGACCCATTGAGGGTAACCCAAAGGGCAAATTGACCAAGGTCAACCCAAGTCTAGGTTTAGGTCAAACTAGCCTAAATGGGCTAACCCAAGCTCAAGCCCTATCCACTTGGGCTAACCTCATGTTAATTATCTAATATTATGAGTTAGTGGGCTGCCAATAGGCTTGAGTAGTCATCAAATTCAGCCTTAATGATCAGGAGAGAGAAAACTCCATTTTTTCCCCTTTAATGAAGAAGAGAGAAAATGAGGGAGAAGGCCATCCATGACATAGGGAGGCCAAGGGCCAACCTTTATTGCTGGATTCAACTCCTCTGGGGAAGAGGAGGAGTTTCCAGCCATTTCCCGGCCAAATTGAGCCCAGGTTCACCCCCCACCACCATGGCCAAAATTCTTCATTATGGCCATTAATGGCCATTTCAGCCTACACCCTTTCCCTCCCCCCATTTGAGTGCTTTAAAAGCTTCACCAGGCAGAGGGGAGGAGTTTCCACATTTTTTCTGAAGGAATCGAGCCCTCCCACTATGCGGTTGCAAAATACCCGATGGACAACCAACGGCCATGGCACACCAACACCACACTCGCCGGCAAGCCCGGTCACAGGTCCTCCTCTACTCCTCTCTTCATGGGCTATGTTGGGTACACTGGAAAATGTGTACCTGATTTGAAGAAGCCCAACTTAGCTCAATGATATACATCAAGGTGTATTTGATGTTGTTTTAAGTTGACATGTGCAGGTGAAGAAGTGTTAAAGAATGCAGAAAAATATTCTAAGTCCATGTGTCGACACCTGAAGAAACAGTATCGACACTTCAGAATATTTGTGTCGACACTTGAAGGAAGCTGTGTCGACTCACAGGAAGATAGTCGACCACATTTGTGTCGACACTGGGAAGCAGTGTCGACTCACAGGAAGATAGTCGACCACATTTGTGTCGACACTGGGAGGCTGTGTCGACACAATGAGACAGAGTCGACACACATTGGCAGAAGTCGACAATACTTGTGTCGACACCAGAAGACTAAGTCAACACATACTGAGTTCTGAATCTACAACAACTGTGTCGACATACAGGACTTGTGTCGACACACTGCAAAGTCAAGACCAAGTTATTCTCTGAAGAAGCTGTGTCGACTTAAAGGCAAACTTGTCGACATCATCAAAGGCTGTGTCGACACCAAAGTTACTTGTGTCGACACATACAGACAGTTGGTCTCGACACTTCCTGACAATCTGTCTCAACACATTGCTGACCAAGACTAAGGCACAGGATCTGTTTGAAGACTTGACAGCTGTGGGTTGCAGCCAGTTAATTGATGTTGTCAGACTTGTCAGAAGACAGTTATAAACCGGATCAGCCGATTACCATTAAGAAGATCTATAAATAGACAGATTCAGAGAGAAGTAAAATGAATGAGAAGATTGAACTTTGGCAATCAAATTGAGAAATCAAATCAAGAAGGTGTAATACACTAAAGAAGATCTTCATCAGAAGATCGAAGAAGACGATCTCAGGATCAATCTAAGAAGAGTTCTAACAAGAATTCAGAAGTATCATCAAAGGTGTTGGATAGAGAGGGATCCACCCATTTTGAAGAAGAAGAAGGAAGCCATCAGTGGTTTCTCAAGAAGCTGTTTGGAAATCAACTCGGCTAAGTTCAGATTCAAGAAGCTTTGAAGAAAGCTCAGATTCAGTTGATTTCATCAGCTGATCAAGAATTGTCTTGTCCTCTTCTATCTCAACAAAGGCAAGACATTAAAACTTCTTTTCTAAATTTCTGTAGGATCTGTTTTACACAGATCTGAGTTGTAAGCCTGTGATATAAAGGCTGAGTGTAGGAGAGTTGATCTCTGAGTGGTAGGGTTGTTTGCCTGAGTGTAGGAGAAGGTTCTTCTCTGAGTTGTAGGCCTTGTGGCAAGGCTGAGGTAGGGTTGTTGTGCCTGAGTTGTAGCAACCTATCCAGGTTCTGAGCTGTAGGATCTGAGGATCTGAGAATAGTGGAAGTTTGGCCGAATCTAGCATACTGCTAGATAGGTGAAGGGGGAAAGTGGATGTACCCAGACCTTGGGGAACCACTATAAAACATTGTGCAATCTGTGATGATTAAATGTCTGTGAATGCTGTGCTGGATGTTTTAATTTTTGTAATTGAATTCTGCCTAAAAATTTGAACAAGCAATTAGAACATATTCACCCCCCCTCTAGGTGTTTAGGTTGTCTTGAAAGTAAAACTATCAAGTGGTATCAGAGCGAGGTTCCTCAAAAAGGACTTAACAGTCTGAGGTAGATCTGAAAGGCAGAATCAAGATTCAAGAAGATGGGTTCTGGAGAGAATCATAAGGAGCTAGGGTCTATGAAATTACCCATATGCAAGAAGGAAATCTTTGGAATTTGGAAAGAAAGAGTCAGGTTGTTTATGGAGGCATCTGACCCAAGAATATACATCACAGTTCAGGAAGGATCCTTCATTCCAATGAAGGTATCAGTTCTTGATGCTAATATTCAAACTCCAAAGAGTTATTCTGAAATGACCAAGGATGAAATCATTTTGGCAACCATGGATAAAAGAGCACAGAACATTATTGTAAGTGCCATAGATGATTCAACATTTCAGAATCTGATTCACTGCAAGACCTCCAAAGAAATGTGGGACACATTGATTGTCTACATGGAGGGATCAGAAGAAGTAAGACAGGACAGGAAATCTATGCTCAATCAGGAATATGAAAGTTTTAGACAAGGAAAATCTGATAGCATAACTGAGTGCTATAAGAAATTCTATAGAATTGTGAATGAGCTAATGTCCTATGGAAGAGTCTTCAGCACTTATGAACTGAATGACAAATTCTTGAGATCCTTAACAAAGGATTGGGACACAAAGATCTGTACCATAAGAGAAGTGGCTAAATTGGCAGAGATCTCTCCTCCCACCTTGTTTGGAAAGCTGCTATCCTATGAAATGCAACTTTTGGTGAGGAAGGAGGAGGAAAAGAATTCAAGAGGAGAGCATAGAGAAAAGACTGTGGCATTAAATGCAGAATCCATCAGAAAGAATAGGAGGATATCACCATCCCCTCATAAGGAAATTGCAGAAGTCAGTTCAGAAAATTCAGATAATCAGGGTTCAGAAAGCTGTGATTCAGATGCAGACTTTGCTGCATTCACAAGGCAATTCCAGAGGTTCTTGAAGAAGAAATAGTGGAAGTCTAAGCCCTCTACTTCACAGCAAGTTGATGACTATTATCAGAAGAAAAAGTCATCAAGGAAAGAAAAAAGCAGATCAAAGCCCAGCAAGGCTACTACTTCAAAGATTGTCTGTTATTGTTGCAATAGACCTGGACATGTAGTGGCTGACTGTCCTGATAAGAGAAAGGAGTCTTCAGACAAGAATAAGACTCATAAAAAGGGCAAGAAGGAGAAATCCTTTGTTGCAAAGAAGGATAAGAGCCTAACAGATCAGTCAACTTCAGAGTCAGAATCTGAAGCAGAAGCATATATTGGACTATGTGCTGTATCTGAAGAAGAGGAGTTTCTGCAGTTGCTAGACTCCATCTATGATCAAGAGGATCATCAGTGCATGGGACTAATGGCAGGATCAGAAGAGGACATATGCCAGAATCAGTCTGGTCCTAATAAGGTACAATGTCCTTCTATGAAATCTGTTTGTAGTACAAGTACAGAATCAGCTATATCTGCATCAAGTGATGTAGATGCATCTGAATCTGAAGGAGATGTCTATCAATTGATAGATAAGTATGGGGACTTGTTGCAGGCCCTTAAGAAAAGCAAGAACGTGGTTAAATCTCAGGCTCATGAAATTGCTGAACTAAGGGTAGCTGCAACTGAGTTAGAGAAAGTAATTGATCAAAAGTTAAATGAAATTGCCAAGCTGAAGAATATAACTATTATTCAGATGGGCACAATTAATTATACCAATGATCAAGTGAAGAGTCTGGAGGCCAGACTAAGAATTGAAAAAGATTTAGTGGCTAGTTACTCTAAGCCAAAGTCTGTCTTACCCTTGATTGATGAATTTGTGAATCAAAAGGGTAAGGCAGGATTAGGATTCAAAGGTAACTCCAGGGCTGGCCAATTCAAGAGGAAAGGCAAAGCTCCTGTCAAGCCACTGAACTTTTCAGTCCCTATTAAGTTTAGAAAGGTGGAAGTGCCTTCTAACCTATATGATCATGAAAATATTCATGGTCATATTAAGTCTAATGTTCTGAAAAATAAGGGTGTAAATGCCAATAGGCCTACTCATGTTCATAAACCCAATAGTTATAAAAAATCAGTGGGTGAAGCTGCTGCAACACCAGCAATGGACAGAAATTCTTTTGTCAAGGATGTATCTAGAACTAGATACAATAGGTTTGAATGTTGGTGCTGTGGCAAGAGAGGCCATTTTGCACTAGACTGCTGGTATAACACAAGTGTTAGAAAGAACAATAGTCTACATGTTAGAAGAAATAATGGTAGCTTTGTTTATGCTAACTTGAACCAAGGACCCAAGACTTGCTTGGGTTCTAAGGGTAAGTAAATCTGTGTTGCAGGTGCATCCAAGTTGCCATGCCCCTATATGGTACTTGGATAGTGGTTGTTCCAGGCACATGACTGGAACAAAGGGGCTACTGAAGGAGTATTCATCTGTCAAAGATGGACCTAAAGTGATCTTTGGTGGATCTGAAAAAGGAGTCATCAAAGGGTTTGGTAACATTTCTTCTAACCTAATTACTATCACCCAAGTGGCTTATGTAAAAGGTTTGAAACATAATCTAATAAGCATAAGCCAGCTGAGTGATTTAGGATATGACATTTCATTTGTTAAGGATGGATGTCATATCAAAAGGTCAAGTGATCAAGAGATCATTTTGACTGGGTATAGGAAGAGAAATGTATATTGTCTTAATTTTGTATGTGAGAATAAAGCTTCTCCCATCTGTCTTGTAGCTGATGACAATGCTTCTCATTGTGTTAAGTGGCACAAGAGATTGGCTCATCTTAACTACAAGACAATTGGCCAACTCTTTATCAAAGAGTTAGTGAGGAATGGTCCTCAAGTTAAGTGTATGAAGGAAGGAATATGCTCAGCTTGTCAAAAGGGCAAGCAGACAAAATCCTCCTTTCAAAGCCTTGAAAACAAGGATTCTGTAAGGTGCTTATACCTCTTGCATATGGATCTTTTTGGTCCTATGCCAGTTCATAGTCTAGGTAGGAAGGTCTACACTTTTGTGGTTATAGATGACTATTCTAGATTTATATGGGTGTTCTTTCTGAGACAGAAATTTGAAACCCCAAGTGTCTTACTTAATTTTGTAAAGCAAATTCAGAATGAACTGAATAGTATAGTGGTCAAAATCAGAAGTGACCATGGTACTGAGTTTCAATCTGAAAGCATGACAAAGTTATGTGAAGACTTTGGGATTTTCCAAGAGTTCTCCTCACCAAGAACACCTCAGCAAAATGGAATTGCTGAAAGAAAGAATAGAACATTAATTGAAGCTGGTAAAACTCTATTGAGTGACACCTCTCTACTAGAATATTTCTGGGCTGAGGCAGTAAACACTGCTTGTCATGTGATCAATAGGGCTTCTATCACCAAGAGTCACAAAAAGACTCCCTATGAGATTATGAAAGGTAGAAAACCAAATCTATCCTACTTCAGAATCTTTGGTTGTAAATGCTATATACTTAACAATGGTAAGTCATATTTGACTAAGTTTGCTGCCAAATCCCAGGATGGGATATTTGTTGGGTACAACACAAATAGTAAGGCCTATAGAATCTTCAACTTGACTACTCAAGTTGTTGAAGAATCTGTGCATGTTGTGTTTGATGAAACAAGATTAATCAACTGTGAGTTGTCTTGTAGATCAAATGACTCAACAGGTATAAGCAAAGGAATGGACAAGCTCTCCATTGCTGAAGCTTCAAGGGAAGATGGAGTATTGGAAAATGAAGGATATTGTCCAGGGGGAGTACAAGACACAATAGGAGATGAAGAAAACCAAGAGGTTCAGCATAATGAAGGAGCTGGAGATGTTCAACCAGAAGGGAATCTTCCTCCAGCTACAAGACATTTAAGAGACCATCCAACTGATCAGATAATAGGTGATCCAAGACAGGGAGTGCAGACTCGAAGCAGAAGTCAAAGCACAGTTCTGCATTCAAGTTTCCTGTCACAAATGGAGCCTAAGAAGTTTGAAGAAGCCATCCAAGACCTGCACTGGACTGATGATATGCAAGAGGAGCTGAATCAATTCAGAAGGTGCAATGTCTGGGAGCTTGTGCCTAAACCAAGAGGCCACAATATAATTGGGATAAAATGGATCTACAGGAACAAGTTGGATGAGAATGGAGTAATAGTGAAAAATAAAGCAAGATTGGTTGCTAAAGGATACAGGCAGGAAGAAGGGATTGACTTTGATCAAACCTTTGCCCCAGTAGCAAGGCTGGAGGCAATCAGAATGTTCCTTGCCTATACAGCCTATCAAGATTTCAAGGTATACCAGATGGATGTGAAGTCAGCATTTCTGAATGGTGATCTTAAAGAAGAAGTATATGTAGAGCAGCCATCAGGTTTTGTAGATCCTCTTAAACCTGATTATGTTTATAAGCTTAGAAAAGCTTTGTATGGGTTAAAGCAAGCCCCAAGGGCTTGGTATGAAACCATGTCTACTTTCCTTATTGAGAATAAATTCTCAAGAGGAAAAATTGACAAAACTCTATTCCTTAGGGAATCCAAAGGCAAGATCATCTTAGTTCAGATCTATGTTGATGACATAATCTTTGGATCTACCGAAAAAAACCTTTGTAAAAAGTTTGTCAAACTTATGCAAGAGAAGTTTTGAGATGAGCAGTATGAGGGAACTGAAGTTCTTCTTGGGACTCCAAGTAAGACAGACTGATGATGGCTTGTCCATATCCCAGTCAAAGTTTACTAAAGAACTAATCAAGAAGTATGGTATGGAGTCATCCTCCATCATGAGAACTCCTATGGGGACAAGTATGCCTATATGCAAAGATGATGCAAGTAAACCTGTTGATGAGACTTTATATAGAGGAATAGTTGGTTCTCTACTATATCTCACAGCTAGTAGACCAGATATTATGTATGCTACATGTGTCTGTGCTAGGTTCCAAGCCTGCCCTAAAGAGTCTCATTATACTGCAGTCAAAAGGATTCTGAGATATCTTAAGGGCACACCTAATCTAGGCCTTTGGTACCCTAGGAATAGAGATTTTCTACTAACAGGTTATTCAGATGCAGACTTTGCAGGCTGTAGAGAGGATAGGAAGAGTACAACAGGTACTTGTCAATTCTTGGGAGGAAGATTGATATCTTGGAGTAGTAAGAAGCAGACCAGTGTGGCTATATTTACAGCTGAGTCAGAATATGTTGCTGCTGGCAGCTGCTGTGCACAACTATTGTGGATACAGCATCAGCTTAAAGATTATGGTATTCAAGTAAGTAGAACACCTCTTTTGTGTGATTCTAAGAGTGCAATTTCTATTGCTAATAATCCTGTTTCTCATAGTAGAACTAAGCATATAGAAATTAAATACCATTTTCTTAGAGATCATGTAGAAAGAGAAGACATCACATTGGAATTTGTTAAAACAGATTATCAAATAGCAGATGTATTCATTAAGCCTCTAGATGAAACAAAATTCAATAAATTTAAAATTGAATTAGGCATGCTGATCATTGATTAGATTATCAACAAACTTACAAATAACATATTAGATTATCAAAGGGTCTTAAGTGGTGTAGACAGAAACAGAAATTGGCTAAGTAAAATAGTGTCGACACATTCAGTGATAATGTGTCGACTCAGTGAAGTAATGTCGACAAAGTCAGAAATATTGTGTCGACACAGAGAATATGTGTCGACACTTAAGAATTAAATTGTTGACTTATCCAGGAATGTAGTGTCGACTTCACCAGAATAGTGATGTCGACACTTACAAATTTTGTGTCGACACTTATCCTAAGAGTCGACACAGATTTTTTGATACTCTACTGTATCTCTCAGGTGTCGACATATCCACATTTGGTGTCGACACATAGTAGACAGATTTGTTGTCGAGACAATAGAAGTTTGTGTCGACACATTCCATCTGTGTCGACACATATAGACTGTTTTTGCCCGCCTTTTGATCTTCTTTCAATAGAAGGTATAAATAGGTCAAGAACTTATTCAGTCGACACGCTTACAAGGTTTTCGAGACTGAAACCCTGTGTCAACTTTCTCTCTCTCTCTCTTCTCTCAAGCTTTCTCACCTGAACAATGGCGCCGAAGATTGAAGACAATGTCAATGAAGGTTATGAGTTAGTAAGGAATGCCTTTGCCGAAGCCCCAACAGATGTTCAACGAGTTATCTCTCTTATTTCCGACTCCGGATTAGAGTTCATAGTTTCTGAACCTTCCAAGATATGGAAGAAGGAGGTGCATGAATTCTTTATCTCTGCATCAATAGGTTCAGATGTTCTCAAGATAAAGTCCACTGTGCATGGGTCGATAGTGAAGATTACCCCAAGAAGTCTAAGGAAGATTCTATATTTACCAATAATTGAAAATGAAGAAGAAGTCCCTGCTTCTAAGTTAAGGGAGGCTATCCAATGGTGCGGATTGGATCCCACTCTGAAGATTGGAGCTGCTTTCAACAGGAAAGGGATGAATCAGCAAGGGAAATTTCTGTCTGAAGTAGTTGGCAAGGTGATTCTGTGCAAACCAGGGGGACATGATAGGATTTCAGCCTATATGTTCAGCCTCATGACCAGAATTGTGTTTACAATTCCAACTGATTGGTCAGTTGTAATCTTTGAAAAGATCAAGGAAGGAATAAAGAAGCCAAATCTGGCTAGAATTATGAGTTTATATCTGAATGGAGTGATCCCTGAGGTAATGCAACACCTGCCAGGAACAAAGATCAATCACATGAGAAATATGGACATGAGATTGTTTTCTAGGTGGGATAGGGTGCTGTCTAAGGATGTGCCTGATGAGAGCAGGTAGGACACCCCAGTGAAATCCTCTTCTCATGCTCAAGATACTGAGCAGCTTCAAGAAGAACAAGAGAGGAAGCAGGATGAAGATCACCCTGTGTCTACTCCAGCCCAGCAAGACACTATACCTGCACAGATGCAGGGGGAGCAAGCTCATTCACCTGCCCAGATTATATCTACTCCTGACCAGGTACAGTTGCAGGGGGAGCTGGTGTATTTCCTTACTAAAGACATTTCTAATATTTCTATTTTTGACCAGGTGCAGGGGGAGCAAGTATACTCATCTGCCCAGGTCATTACCAATACTGAACAAGTACAGGGGGAGAAGATGTCTGACCCAGTGCAAGAGGCAGTCCAAATTGATATCTCCAAAGATCTGAATATAGAAGATCTAATTGATACATCTTATGTTCAAGCTCAGAAGGAATATACTCTAGATGAGTTATTCCCTAATGTTGATATGGCTACTGATAGAGTAGAAGAGGGGCAAGAGATTGAAAAGGCCCTTGACATGGAGATAGAAATTGAGAAGGAGCAAATGGTTGAGGGGGAGTCTGTGCATGTTGAGGCTGAACAACATGGCACTGAGACAGATATTCCTCCTCCTCCTCAAGAAAGAGTTCAAGTTGATAGTTCATCTGAATCTGAGACTGAAGAAGCCAGAATGGCTAAGAAGAGAAAACTTGTAGTCTTCAAGAGAAGGAGCAAAGGTTATAAGCAGGCTCTACAGACTACAACTCAACCATCCCATTCTGAATTTAATTATAACAAGTTTATGGTTGATTTGCAAGTTAAGTTAGATGTCCATAGAGTGGCAGTTGAAAAATATGTTGATGAGAGCAATAAGGCCCTTCAATTTGACTTGGCTCAGGATATAAAGTCAATTCGATTTGAAGTCAATATGCATAAGAAGGAGATGACAGATTGCTTCCATAAGGGAGGTAATGCTGTGGTGTATTTGGCAAAACAACAGCAGTCCATCATCCCTAAAGTGGATGATATTGCTTTAAAGCAAAGCTATGTTTTGGAGAATCAGCTAAGGATGAATGACAATTTAACTGAATCTCATCAAGAGATTATTGATGAATTGAAAAAGACTACTCCAGGCCTGCCTCCAGCTAGAGTAAAGGAGATGGAAGAATTTGATAAGAAATTTCAAGCTGCTATTGAATCTGTTAAAACTGCTATCACTACCTCTCAAAAGGACATATCAGACAAGCTTCAAAGGTTAAAACCATTTTTTAAAGAGGGTGTGAATTATCTGAATGGACAGATCAGATTTCAGAAGGAAGATCTAAGAGATCATATTACCAGAGAAGCCATAAAGGGGGAGAGGTTGTTAGTTCATGCAGGCTCAGAGCACACCAAATGGGTGACCAATAGTATTCGAGCCACATTGGGATATCCACCTTTGTGTGATGATGCTATGGTGGCTGAGTCAGGAATACAAACAGGTCTACTTGAAGGCAATCAACCTGAGGTTGCCCAAGTCATTTACCCTCCTCCAGATTTTGATATGATTGATCAACAAGTTCAAGAAATGTATAGTCCTCCAAAGGAGGTTAACAGGGTTGTTATTGAGAAAGTGGATAAGCCTGAGGCCACTTTGAAAGAACAGCAAGATGCTCTACTATCTAAGAAGAGATTTAGAGAGCAGGCTGAACTTAAGCCAGATTTTGAGCAGTGGAGCCCTACTTCAAGAAATATTATACTCACTGCATGGAAGGCTGTGAATGACCAAGTTCATGAAAGAGGAAAGTGGTATAATGAAATAGAATGGCAAAAGCATGAAGCTAGGCAGGAGGCAATAGTACAGTTCAGAAGAAAAGCCAAGCTGGGTAGGCTGCCACCAGATGCTCAGGAGCCGAGCAAGTACTTTCCAAAGCCCCTTCATTACTTTGAAAGGCAAAGGCTCAAGGAAGAAGCAAAGAAGAAGGCTGATCAAAAAGGCAAGAAGCCAGCTGAAGATGCTGAAGCTCCTGTGAAGGCTCAAATCCAATCTGGCAAAGGGATTGTCATAAGAGAGCCTGATCAGTCTTAATTTTAAGTTCTTTCAAAAGTATTTTGTAATGTTTTGATTAAATCATTCAATGTAAAACTCTGTAATCAAACATTATCAAGTTATAAACAATATTTTGTTTGGAATCATATAATGTTCACTCTGTGATGGATTGTTCATATTTTGTTTGGGATCATATAATGTTCACTCTGTGATGGATTGTTTATATTTTGTTTATATTAAGTATTCATGTTATGTCATATATCATCATATTATACTTTTTATAAATGGTGTATATCATTGGCTGTAAGGGTTATGACTTCTCCAAATAGGGGGAGATTGTTGGGTACATTGGAAAATGTGTACCTGATTTGAAGAAGCCCAACTTAGCTCAATGATATACATCAAGGTGTATTTGATGTTGTTTTAAGTTGACATGTGCAGGTGAAGAAGTGTTAAAGAATGCAAAAAAATATTCTAAGTCCATGTGTCGACACCTGAAGAAACAGTGTCGACACTTCAGAATATTTGTGTCGACACTTGAAGGAAGCTGTGTCGACTCACAGGAAGATAGTCGACCACATTTGTGTCGACACTGGGAAGCAGTGTCGACTCACAGGAAGATAGTCGACCACATTTGTGTCGACACTGGGAGGCTGTGTCGACACAATGAGATAGAGTCGACACACATTGGTAGAAGTCGACAATACTTGTATCGACACCAGAAGACTAAGTCAACACATACTGAGTTCTGAATCTACAACAACTGTGTCGACACACAGGACTTGTGTCGACACACTGCAAAGTCAAGACCAAGTTATTCTCTGAAGAAGCTGTGTCGACTTAAAGGCAAACTTGTCGACATCATCAAAGGCTGTGTCGACACCAAAGTTACTTGTGTCGACACATACAGACAGTTGGTCTCGACACTTCCTGACAGTCTGTCTCAACACATTGCTGACCAAGACTAAGGCACAGGATCTGTTTGAAGACTTGACAGCTGTGGGTTGCAGCCAGTTAATTGATGTTGTCAGACTTGTCAGAAGACAGTTATAAACTGGATCAGCCGGTTACCATTAAGAAGATCTATAAATAGACAGATTCAGAGAGAAGTAAAATGAATGAGAAGATTGAACTTTGGCAATCAAATTGAGAAATCAAATCAAGAAGGTGTAATACACTAAAGAAGATCTTCATCAGAAGATCGAAGAAGACGATCTCAGGATCAATCTAAAAAGAGTTCTAACAAGAATTCAGAAGTATCATCAAAGGTGTTGGATAGAGAGGGATCCACCCATTTTGAAGAAGAAGAAGGAAGCCATCAGTGGTTTCTCAAGAAGTTGTTTGGAAATCAACTCGGCTAAGTTCAGATTCAAGAAGCTTTGAAGAAAGCTCAGATTCAGTTGATTTCATCAGCTGATCAAGAATTGTCTTGTCCTCTTCTATCTCAACAAAGGCATGACATTAAAACTTCTTTTCTAAATTTCTGTAGGATCTGTTTTACACAGATCTGAGTTGTAAGCCTGTGATATAAAGGCTGAGTGTAGGAGAGTTGATCTCTGAGTGGTAGGGTTGTTTGCCTGAGTGTAGGAGAAGGTTCTTCTCTGAGTTGTAGGCCTTGTGGCAAGGCTGAGGTAGGGCTGTTGTGCCTGAGTTGTAGGAACCTATCCAGGTTCTGAGCTGTAGGATCTGAGGATCTGAGAATAGTGGAAGTTTGGCCGAATCTAGCATACTGCTAGATAGGTGAAGGGGGAAAGTGGATGTACCCAGACCTTGGGGAACCACTATAAAACATTGTGCAATCTGCGATGATTAAATGTCTGTGAATGCTATGCTGGATGTTTTAATTTTTGTAATTGAATTCCGCCTAAAAATTTGAACAAGCAATTAGAACCTATTCACCCCCCTCTAGGTGTTTAGGTTGTCTTGAAAGTAAAACTATCAGGCTAGATCCTTAGATATTTTAGGAGAGAAATCGGGCTCAATTTAGCCCGATTGGAGAGGAGATTTTCTGAAATTTTCATGGATTTTCAACCTTGCGGGATTGCCGGAAACCGCCCCTCCGGCGGCCGTTCCGCCGCCAGGCGATAGCCCCCACCTCAACGAAGGTGGTGGCGGTGGTGGCTGGCCGGGGAGGGGGATGGGTGGCCGGGAAAATGGCTTGGGAGATGCTACAGGTCGGGTTGATAATATCCCTTGGCTGGAGGAAGAAGATGACTAGGAGCCCTCTTATCTGCTTTAAGATCTGTGCTGGATCCTATTTATTTAATTTTGATTTTTGTATTTTTTTGTCCTGTTTACAGATCTATCTTAAATTAAATATTAAAAATACCTAGCGAACCCTAAAGAAAAAATGGCCAACAAAAAATTGTAGCCCTTGAATTCTAGTTTAATTTTAAAAAAAATTCAACCCATTTGGGTAAGTGGATTGATGACAATACTCATTTTGGTGAGATCTATACATAGGGTTGAGCAGAGGTTGATTTGAGTGCTCCCATTAATTTAGCCATCCAAATGACTTAAAATTTGGACTGAGGGTCACTATTATCTATACCAACAACATATCAAAAATGGAAATTTTTGGATATAATTTTCCTATAGTGTTTGCAAATATTTAATAAACCAAAAATGATTGAATTTTAGGTTCTAATTACCTCAAATATACCCAAAATTTTGGTGGCTGACTCTTAGGGTCATTATTTGACCTTGATAAAAATCTCAACCAAATTGGGTTTGATTTGAATAGGTTTTGGTGTGACCAAAGTTTGGTCCCCAAAGGGGTAAATTAGGGCAAAAGAGTGTTTGGGGCATGGAGGGGCCAATTCTCACCCAAATGGGTTGGGACTTTTGCCATAGCCCCATGGTCAGTAGAAACACCCTCTCATGGAGTTTGAGATGGATTGGGGGTGGGTAAGCCCTAGGACCCTAGTTCAAATCCTAAGGTTGAACTTTGGGGGTTTGTGAAGGACATAGGGTGATATGTCCTTGTATGGACTTGGTATTTTGTTCATGAGATTCTAGGGTGGTGAAATGCCCTAGGAAGGAATTTAGTGACATTTAGACCTAGGCACATAACTTAAACCAATTAGGGTTAGTTTAGTCTTATACATTTTAGGAAAATATTGAAGGGTCCTATGACCTTGGATCCTTAGGAAATTTCGGCAGGAAGGTCTTTATAATAATATGAGTCTCTAGAAATTATTGTAGAATGTTTGGAAGATAGTAGATTGTACTTGTAGTTTTAATCCTTGTGTTTCCCCTATTGATGATTTTGATAAAATAGTGGTTAAAATAACTTAGAATGTTATGAAATTTAATCAGTAATGTTTTGTGATTATATTAAATCTCTGGTAATTTTTTTATAATATTTGGATTAAGTTTAGTGATGCTTCCTTCTTTATATCTATTTATTGGTATTATCTTGGATTAAGTAATTATAGGTTAATTCATTTATGAAAATTAGTGAAATTTGGTGCTCTCTGATATTTTGGCATCTTGTAGTATTCATAAATTTTGGGTGGTCATAACTCTAGTACTTCATGTTCAAAATTACCCATGGCCTAACTTTTGGGAAAATTAAATAAATGCCAAATTAATTAGGAAAATTATACGTTTCTGGATTTAGGCTAAACTTGTCATGATAGACCCCCATTAAAAATCTTAAGGCTTTTGGATTAAAATTTGGAGTACCTCTTATCATATACATCATCATATAGCTTAAGTAGGTCTGCGTATAGTAAAACTGCAGAAAATTGGGATATCATGTAAACTGAGCTTAAGGAGTTAGGGTTTAATGGTTTACTGGTTTTGGTGAGTGGAAATAGGTTCATCATTAGGAATGATGATGAGGATAGTGTTGGGTTGACTTGTGTTAAGTGGTGCGCGGGATCGACGAAATATCGTCTTTCCTGTGGAAAGGAAGAGTCAAATTAATACATTAGGGTTAGATTCAATATAACATTAAAAGTGATCATGGATTGGGTATTAACCAATAAAAGTAAGTGTCTTGCGAAAGGGAACGATGAGCTTCAACTACCATCATAGTTCTTAGTGCCCTGTGAGAGCCCTTTATCGAGAATACCTAGGGCAGTCCAAGGTTAATGTAAACCATAAGAGTAATTAGAAATACTTTAGGATTACACTTACACTCACACTCCCGGTGTTGTGGGAGTTAGAATCATTCTTTTCATGGCGTCGCCTAGGCGTTGGCGATGCCTAGGCATCAGGGCGCCCAATTGTAAACAAGGCGTTTGGCGCCCTTTTTTTTATTAAAAAATGGGAATAGACTGCGGTTTATATATAAATCGCAGTCTATTCAAAAATAAACCCGAGCTAGGGTTTATGGTAGAATAGACTGCGGTTTATATATAAACTACAGTCTATTCTACGGTTCATATATAAACCGCAGTCTATTCTAGAATAGACTGCGGTTTTTACATAAACAACAATCTATTCTACCCTGAACCTTGGAATAGACTGCGATTTATGTAAAAACTGCAGTCTATTCTACCCCTGAACCTTGGAATAGACTGCGGTTTATGTAAAAACCGCAGTCTATACTATCTATTTTTAACCCTAAACCGTAAAAATCAAGTTTTATCCCGAGTTTTTGGTTCTTCTTTTTACAATCGCTGCTCTTCCTGCTCTTTGCGAGAAACCCTAGAGGCTATTTTGGTCAAGTTTTTGCTCTCCTTTGCTTCGATTTGACGATTCTTCTTCGGCAAATCTAATCTTCTCACTTAGGTATACTATTTCTTAATACCCTTCTCTGTTTTGTTCAAGTACTGTAGAGTATAGTATTAGTATTTAGTACTTTATTACTGTATTATCATACATGATACAACACAATGTGCCGAAATATTTCAGTTTAACTCCTATAATATATTTCTAAACCTCCTGAGTAACATAGTAACATATATATTTAATTATTTATATGTGTGAATCGTGTGATTGTGTGGTAGACTGCTACTAGTAACTACTAACTAGTAGCTCAATATCATATTTATAAACAAGTAAACAACACAATGAATGAATTTTGTTTAGGTTTTTTTTATGGCTTAGGTTTTTTTAGGGTTTTACAGGAAAATGTCGGATAAGGGATCTTCATCGAGGTCAATAAGAGGCTTCACAAAAATGAATGAATTGAATAAGCTCAGGCTAGAGGGGAAGAAGCTTATTATTTCTTTCCGTGATGATGGTCACATTATTCTCGGGCCTGAAACAAATAAACTGATGAGTTATATGAGATTTATTGTGAAGTCTTATGTGCCAATTACATATATTGCATGGAAGGATGTTGATAGACAGATTAAAGATCAAATGTGGGCAGAATTAAATGTACGTAACCTTGTTATCAATGATTACATAACTTTGGTGTTTTGGTTATTTTTTAATTGATATTGTTTATTAATTTCAAATTTATTTTGATAATATTGATGGTCATTACAAGGCATTAATGAAAAGCATGGGTGAAAGTTGGAGGACTTGGAAATCCAAACTTTTCATCAATTATGTAAAAGATGTTGATTTGGAGCATCGATACAATGTTCCTGTCAAGTATAGTTTTATTACTGCCGAAGACTGGAGAGTTTTTGTCGACCATCACACTACTCCAGAATATATGGTTATGTATTCTTATTAAATTCAATGTTTTATATCATTCTTTAACTTTATAACTTATAAGCAAATTACGTATTAACACATATTTATTTGTGTAGGAGAAAAGTAAGGTTAATAAAGAAAGAGCAAAAGCACGAAAGACCTTTCATACTACTTCCAGAATGGGTTATTCTGGATTAGAAAAAAGAATAGTATTAGCTCTCTATTTCTCTCTCGTATTTTATATTTTAAAATTTGGCTTTCTCAATTATTTGTATGATAATTTAATTTCATTTTATTGTCAAGGTTGAACAAAGTGAAGCTGCACCAATTTCACGTGCGGAGTTATGGAAAGCCGGTCATAAAAAAAAGACTAGTGAATACATTAGTCAAGATGTAGCTGAGTTGGCATCTAAAATGGTAAGTGTAAATGTGTCATTTCATTATTTTTAAATTATTGAT
Source organism: Platanthera zijinensis (assembly GCA_039513925.1). Lineage (NCBI taxonomy): Eukaryota > Viridiplantae > Streptophyta > Magnoliopsida > Asparagales > Orchidaceae > Platanthera > Platanthera zijinensis. The sequence goes on from CM077078.1 coordinate 270,853,155, forward strand.
AGTGATATTTTTGAGAAATATATTTTCTTATCTGCAATTCTGTTCCAATGTTTATTACTTTTGTTTAGGACGAGATGTCGAGCTAAGAGTCCCAGAGTGCTGAAACAATGTCACAGGGAAGAAATGACATTCTTGCATCTATTCTAGGCCAAAAACATCCGGGCAGAGTTAGAGCCGATGACAAGTTTTCCACAATTACAATTTTTTTTCAAGAATGATAGGCAGAGTGAGAGGACACCAGTAGCTCATATTGAAGATGTTGAAACTATAGTACAAGAAAGATTGAGCCAACAATAAGAATTTTGGAGCCAAAAGGAACAAGCGCAATAAGAATTATGGAGACAAAAAGAACAAGCGCAACAAGCCGAGATTAGTACTATGAAGAATCAAATTGAAGAACTTATGCGCATGTTTAGGTCTGGAACTGGAACAAGTGTTGCACTTGCAGTTGCACAGGTATTTTTATGTTTAAATATTTAACTAGAACATGTGTTCTTTTTTTGCGCAGGTAATTAACTATTTTTTATGTTATTTTGGGTTTCTCAGCCGGAGCATGAATCCAGGTCATAAGAATCTGAGTGTAGTCAGAGTAGACATGAGATAATACCTTATACGGTATTATAATTTACAATATTATTTGTGACTTTTATATAATCAATGAATTCAATAATGATGTCCATAATATTAATTCTTTTATTTCCACAGGCTGGTGAGCATACAAATGAATTCATTGATATGTTGTCCAGTTTCATAACTAAAATGGAGAATGAAGATAAAATAATAACTCTTGAATTAGATTCAACATTATTTGGGAGTGCTAAATCAACATGTACATACTTTGAAAATTCAGAGCTGCATGATTTTCTAAATATGAAAATGATTGGAGCTAACATCCTATTAGCATGCATTGGGTGAGTACTGTGAATCTGACCACTGAGTATTACATGCCATTTTTTGCTTTTAATGATGACTATGCCAAAGAAAATTCAAAAACACGAGTTGAAGATCTAAAAAATAGGCTTAGACGGCTTAGTCAACTCCAATCAGATTCTTTACTATTTTGCCCTATAATAGATTGTAAGTATGAAAATTCTCTGTATCAAATATCAATGATTAATGATTATTACTATTTTTTATTTTAGGTAAGTTATTAATTTTTTCATTTGTTTAATTGTTTCATAGACAACATTGGATGTTGGCTATTATTGATTATAAAAATTATACAGTTTATTGGCTTGATCCCCTAAATAATGACATCCGTGATGATATTAAAAATGTTATTATAAAGTAAGTTTATTAATTAGTTATTTACTTAGTTTCCTATTTGGAATTCAGATTTTGCTATGAACTAATTTTCTTTTTATTTTATGAAGTGTATTTAAAGATTTAGCAAAAGAGCGGCGTACCGGTTTTAAAAAACTAAAAGTTACAAAGTTGATTCCTGTAAGTTTTAGACTTATAGCCTATATGAGTATATATATTGTAATTTAAATTCAATAGCTTACATGATTCCGGTAATTTTAGAATACTTACCAATTGTTTATTTATGTAGTGCCCAAAACAACCGGATAGCATTCAATGTGGGTATTACATCATGTGCTATATGATTGATATAGTTGATGCTCTTAAAAATGTGTCAATGCCATCTTTGGTAAAGGTATGTGACGTATGTCTACAACCCTTTAGTGCATGTAGATTGGTAATAATTATGTTGAATTGATTTTAATAATTTATTTTTTATTGTAGATGTATCATGGAGTGAAACAATTTTCCCAGGAGAAAATAGATAATATTAGAAAAAAGATTTGTCATTATATAATTAGTTTAAATGATTATTAAATAGTTTTTTGTGTGGAATAATTGCACATGATATCATGATTACACTATTTAAATTCATTTGAGAATTGAGAGTTCTTTAAATTGTTCATTGTGATAATTTTTTTAGCCGTTATTTATTTCATTGTCCCGACCTAACTCTGCAATCTATAGGTCCTGTTTGTGAAAGATGGAAGAACAAAACAACAACAATCTTGCTCCATCTATTGATAGCAATGACCTTGATCCAAAAACGGATCCTAAACGAAAAGCAAAGTCAAATGATCATGGTTGGAAGTATGGTCATTGGCCCAACCTAGAGGATAAAAATAAAGTTAAATATAATTTGTGTGGTAGATTGATAAAGGGGGATATCAAAAAGTTGAAGCAACATTTATGTGGCGGGTATGGAGATGTATCCAAGTGCTTCAAGACTACTTCTGAAATAACAGCTGAGATGTATTCAGCTTTAAATGCTAAAAAAGATAATGTGGATCTGACTGTTGATGATAACAATGAGAGTGACCAAGAAAGAGAGCCAACAAGGTCACAAAATGTATCCCCGACATTATCTACAGCTAAAACCTCATTTGTCCCAAGTTCTGGGATAAGTGCAAAAAAAAGAAAGGTAATCCACTTCCCACAAAAAAGGGGGCCTATGGATGCTCATGTGAGGCGTGCTCCTGAAGATATAGTCGATGATAGACGTGCAAAAGGTCCTGCACAAATGACTATCGAGAGATGTTTTAGATCACCTGAAGAGAAAAAGAGAGTTGATAGTTATGTGGCTGATTGGTTCTATGAGTGTTAAGTTTTGAAGTCATGCTTAAAGCAGTTGGACAATATGGGCCTGGTTATAAATGTCCTAGTTATCATGATTTGAGAGTCCCATTGTTGTTGAGTACAAAAGAAAAAGTTAAGGAGGTGAAGAAAAACTATCAAGCGTACTGGAGGAGATATTGTTGCACACTTATGTCAGATGGTTGGACAGACAGGAGTGGGAGACATTTGATCAATTTCCTAGTCAACTGTCCAGAAGGAACCTATTTTATGGGTTCTGTAGATGCATCCAGTCAGATTCAAGATGCTACAATGTTATCAAAGTTGCTTGATAGTAAGATTAGAGATATATGAACAGAGTGCGTTGTTCAGGTAAATGTTTTGGTTTAACTAATTTTCATATTTCAAGTTTAATAGTCTACAACTTTCAATATATACAAAGTTATGTCGTATGCAGGTGGTGACTGACAATGCTTACAATTACAAGGCAGTGGGTAGAATTTTAATGGAGAAAAGACCCACATTATTCTGGACTCCGTGTACAACTCATTGCATTAATCTCATGCTAGAAGATATAAGTAAGCTACCATCTAACAAAATTGTGATAAAAAAGACAAAGATGATTACAAATTTCATCTACAGACACACTCGTTTACTTGAAGCAGACATGAGTACTATAGGTGGTGATCTAGTTAGGCATTCGGTAACTAGATTTGCAACATCATTTCTTACTCTACAAAGTTTGTTTAAGAATGTGGAGAAGCTGAAACTATTCTTTGTGTCGCCTTCATGGAATGTCTCTACTTTGGCAAAAACTAAATCTGGAAAACAAGTTGTTGAAACAGTACTTTCAATCGTTTTTTGGAATGGAGTAAGAGATTGCCTCAAAGGAGGAAAGACACTAATTATCGTTTTGTGATTAGTAGATGGGGATGAAAGGCCGGCTATGCCTGAAGTATATGTGGCGATGGAAGAAGCAAAGCAAAAGATTAAAGAACATTTTGATAATAAAGAAAGATTATATAAGAAGATTATTGAAATTGTTGAAAAAAATGGACAAATCAAATGGAACAACAATTGTATAGGGCTGCTTTATTTCTTAATCCAGACAAATATTTTGAATACGAGGAGAAACATTATGATGATGCCTGGAAATTTCAAGATGCTTTCAATGATGTTATTGCAAGACTAGTGCCCGATCAAGAATTGCAAGACAGGATTGCAGAGCAAGGTACTAACTACAAAGCATCTCGAAATAGTTTTGGTAAGCCTATGGCTATTAGGCAACAAACCACCTTAAATCCAAGTAAGTATTGATTACATTTCTATTTATTTTTTTAATTATTTATATGTCAAAAAATTGACATTTGTCTTAAATTAATAGTGGATTGGTGGGGTGCACATGGAGGACCGAATGTTTACCTTACAAAGGTAGCATTGCGCATACTTAGCTTATGTTGTTCATCTTCTAGTTGTGAGCGCAATTGGAATACTTTTGAGTTTATAAGTAACTACGTATACCAAAAATCAATATAAAATTTAATATTTTTATAGTTACTAATAAGTAATAAGTTTGTTATTATCTTAAATTCTTAATTCAGATTCACACAAAGAAAAGAAATAGGTTGGAGCATCAAAGGCTTAACGATCTTGTATACATCCAATATAATCGTCGTCTACAAGCACGATTACAAGAAAGACATGAAAAGGGAAGAAATTACAACCCTTTAGTGCTTGACGAGCTAGATTGGAGTAATGAGTGGATGGTGAACAAACCAAAGGCAGAGGATGCTCTAGTTTTTGATGATGATAACCTCACATGAAATGATGTAGAGAGAGATATTGGAACTGAGGCTCGAAATTTACGAAGTGGGGCTGAAGTTAATCTTCAAATAATGGCTGAAAGGGATGAGAACTTAGATCATTTTTTCATTACCAATGATGATGAAGATATTGAGGATAATTATGGACAAAACCTAAGTACCTCACACCAACCAATCACATGCAATGCCAATGATAACTTACTAGATGATGATTCTAGTTGAACTTTTCTAATTTTTCATTTTTTTAAAACATTCATTATTCATGCTTTCTCTGTGGATTGGATGATGATTCTAGTTGACATTTTGGATTTGGTAGCTTGGTACATTATTATATTAAATGTTATTGCTTTCCATGTGTGTTTACTGTTTGTACTTGGTAGTTTGGTACTTGGTGGTTGTGCCAGTGTGTGTATAATTGTATTTAGTAGTTTGGTACTTTGTGGTTGTGTACTTAGCTATGAAAAAACTCTGTGGTTGTGTTTGTATTTGGTAGTTTGCAACTTGGCCGGCTGTATTTGTATTTGGTAGTTTCTAGTTTGTTACTTGGTGGTTGTGTAACTTGTGTTTGTATTTGGTAGTTTACTGAATTACTGCTTAATGCTAACTGCCCAAGTGCCCATATATGATATATTGATATATGATATATCAGAAGCTACTTCTTACTGATTTACTGCTATGAAAAAAAACTGTGGCTGTGTTTGTATTTTGTAATTTGGTGTAAGTGTGTAACTTCTATCTTAATATTAAAAAAAAGAGCTTTCGACTGCGGTTATTATAATAACCGCAGTCTAAAGTGTGGCTGGCAGTATATAGACTGCGGTTATTATAATAACCGCAGTCTATAATCTTCAGTCTAAAGAATGCGGTTACTATAGACTGCGGTTATTATAATAACCGCAGTCTATAGTAACCGCATTCTTTAGACTGAAGATTATAGACTGCAATTATTATAATAACCGCAGTCTATAGTATTTTTTATAAAAAAAAATTTAAATAGAAGGAAATTAGCGCCTTGCGACTTGCTCGCCTTGTGGTCGCTTAGGCGTCCGCCTTGTCGCATAAGCGTCAAGGCGCCCGACGCTCGCCTTGGTTCGCCTTGATGCCGTGACAAGAATGGTTAGGATGGGTATCATGACCGGTAGGCTCTGTGGTTGTGGAAATGGGCAGGTTAGCCCGGCGCGCCGATGACTCGGTAGATAATTGTGACGGATGGGATAGTCCGGGGAGCTTTGGCTCGGTGAGAGAATATAATACTATTGCATGTGCATAAGATAAAAGGTGGTGGGTCTTTAGTATTGGACTGTCGTTCACACCGACGTCGATCCGCTGACTCGGCGGGTGTGGTTTACACTTAGCCAAAGGAAGTTTGGTGGATATGTCCAACATTAGTACGTGGTGACTCTAGGTTGTGTCCTTCTAGAGACGTACGTAAGGGTTGGGCCTGGTAGTGTAGATACCCGCCTAGGAGTGGGGGGCCCGACCCACTGTCTCTGTTTGCCACTACAGAGGTTACTGGGAGTGAAGCTAGCTGCCCAAAAGGGGGGAACTAAAGGTCTGTGCGCATAGAGTCGTGTGTGTGTGTTGCACTTGCATGAACCATGACATAACATAGCACTACACTCATACTTGCATATAAACCTGATACCCCCATCGTATAAATCGGTATGAGACTTTTTATATGATGGGAGCGTTGCAAAAGACCCCTTAACTTATAAGTTTGTATGAACATTCATATAAGTTAAGGTTTCTTGTTTCTTAGTTTACCTTTCATGTACTTATTTTTTATCTACTTGTTTACACTATTTGTTTACTTATAATTGATGTGGCTTTATACTCATGATAGACTAGTTTCGTCGTCGTCTGCTTTCTTTATACTCTCCACCTTCGTTACCTTCCCTTTCCTTCTCCATGCTCGGTGCCTAGGAGTCATGGGGGAGGGGTGGAAGATGATAGGACTTAGTCTTTTTGACTAACGGTCGATGACAATAACATTTCAGGGACTCCGGATGGGAGACAGGGAGCAACAGTAGGGGATACAGCACCAACGGAGTGCGGTGTACATGGAGGTGGGCCAGTCTAACACAGGAGCACCGGCTATTGGCTCCATGAGTGATTAGTTTACTTAGCTTCCGCGAGAGTTTGTAGTGAGGATTGATGTACCGGGCTTGAGCCCGTTTATATTTCTTTGTACTGTTTTACTTCAGTACTTTTATTATCTTGTGGACTTATCATGGTTTCATATTATATGTGATTGTGGACTTAGTTTTATCTGAAATGTGCATAAGCTTCTTTCCCTTTGGTGATCGTAAAGGCCGGCAGGATCAGCGTTTTGTAGTAGCGACCTTTCTGAGTGTCGGTGTCACCGCAAAACGGCGATTCTGGGCATAAGACCCCGGTGGTTTAAAAAGGAAAAAAATGGGGTCTTACACCACTAACCATGGTGGTTAGTGGGTGGTTATGCTCGACATGGACGGCGACGATCGTGGCGGAACGATCGGACGGCGGGGAAGGCGCCCAAGGAGGGCAGGAGAGGCAGTCGGCCACCACCTCAAGGGTGGTCGGCCCCGGTGAAGACGGCAAGCCGTCGACGTGGCGCCGGCCCGGGGTGCGGCCGGCCCTGACGGCGACCACCGAGCACGGCCCCGGCGGCGACCACATAGCATGGGTTTGACTCCGGCCGCCGGGCGTGGCCCCGGCGCCGGCCACGGGGTAAGACCCCGGCGCGCCCGTCGGGCGTGGCGCCGGCCGGGCACAAGGCGCGGCCGGCCGAGCACACCCGGACGCGGGGCGGGGTGCGGCCTGCCGCGCCCAGCACCTTCCACGGAGGCCGCGAGGCGCGGCTCCTCCATGTTCCCCACAAACATAGTGGAATCATGGAGAAGTGAGCTATACGCACCCCAATTATGCTATAAATGGACTTATCCCATCAATTTATTTGAGAATTCTCTTAATATATAGTATAGATATGATATTTTATTACATTGTGTTATAATTATAAACTATATATTTTACGATGCATCTACACTATAGATTAATTGGGGACAGTTTCCCTCATGAGTGCCGAATAGAAGCTGTTTGGGTGAAGTCCTCCGAGGAAGATGCCTCTGAGAAGTTTGGGGTCGACCCCTGAAATTTTTCGTGCTTCTGAGGTGAAACGACGAAAGAAATCTTTGAGGGATTCTCCCTCATTCTGCCAGATACTGGAAAGGTGCGAGACATCCCGAATGATTCTACGGTAGTCCACAAATTGTTCTGAAAATTGGCATGCTAGCTCTGCAAAGTTGAAAATGATTCCCTCTCGAAGAGAGTGAAACCAGGTGCAGGCTTGACTCTTTAGAGTGGCTGGGAACACTTGGAAGAACCACTGATCTGTGGTACTAAAAATCCTCATTATGGTGAGGAAATGGTTGATGTGTTCGAGTGGATCCTCTATTCTGTTGAACGTCTCGATGTTGGGGAGCTTAAAGCCGTATGGGACTGGATGAGCAAGAACCTGTGGGGCGAGCAAGGAGCCCTGGTGGAGAGGGTGGCGCGCGAAGATGCCCCGTCGTCCAAGGTGTCCCTACTCTTAGGCAATCACCTCACTTATCTCTTCGTGGGTGAGTGTTTCCCTTGGTGTCGTACATGATACTTCTTCTTGATGATGATGATGGTTTCCCACAGTGCCCCGATGAGCGGGGAGGGTGGAACTGGTGGCATCAGAAAATTCTTCATATTCATTCTCCCCTGGAGGGTTTGCTGAGGCAGAACATGATCTTGAGCCGGAGGTAGGGGATTAACCAGCACGGGGGGCTGAAGAGGCGCTTGAGGAGCTCTGATATTCTGGAGGAGGGCGAGCATCTCGACCTGATGCTCCTCCATTTGCTGCATGTTCCCTTCCAAGGAGGCTAAGTATGGAAGAGCGACTTCTCCGCTGAAAGTCGCGTTGGCGAGCGAGTGGGAGGGAGCCGGCTCAACGCGCCCTCCAAGAAGTGATCCATTGGTGGTTCGGGTGCTCCTTCTTGCCATGGGAGCTAGTCACGAGTACCACTGTGCAGAGGGTACTATCTTGTAAATCTCCGGAGGATGCTGGGAAATGTTTCCCACAGGGGGCGCTAAACTGTTGCAGCCAAACTCGATGTCTCGGTCGTATCAGATTAACTTAGACCGTCTTAGCTCACGGAGCGATCGAGCGTGCACACAACCAATGAGAAAGAGAGATTTTGCAAATGATATTTTGACGTGGAAAAACCTCTCAACCAGGTAAAAACCACGCGACCAAATCTGTGTCGGTCGAACTCCACTATCTGCTTTCGGTTACAATTTGCTTGAAGAATTGAGGGCGATAGGTCGCTCCTCGTTGCACTTTGAAGATGAGAGAGAGTTACTTAGGCTCACGACGAGCAACAGACTGCTTCGCGTGAGGTTACTTGCTGGGGCGTTGCGGACAAACGAGCACTTGTTGTAGTTGGAATTTCTTTTTTGCTGCTCGCTTGTGGACTCATACAGATTTTTGGTGGAGAGGCGTTGGCCCGAAGGTGGCTCGAATGAGGCTCAAAGGCGGCTCGAAGGTGGCTCAAAGGAGGAATCCAGCAGAGCTCTGATCTGGGCAGGAAGAAAGCAGATTAGAGAAATATAAGAAATAAGGAGGCAAGGGGCTCCTTTTATAACCTCTAGAAGGTGGTTACGGTGGTTACACGGCTATCCACACATCATAACCACAAATATCATAATTTTAAGTATAGTTTGGGGCGACCCCATCAATTTATATGAGAATTTTGTTAATATATAGTATAGATATGATATTTGATTACATTGTGTTATAATTATGAACTATATTTCACCATGCATCTACACTATAGATTATGAACTATATTTCATGAAGTGTATTTCAAGATGCAACATAACCTCACATCACACATTAAATATCAATAAATGAATTAAATCACAAATAGCATAGTATTTACTATTTACTCCCGGCGCTTAATATAAGAATAAGAAAGCTGTGGTCTCTTTCACACCTACACTTCTTCTGCAGGAATTAAATCAGAAATAGCAAGAAGTTGCACATCCTCGATCTCCTCGCAGCAAGCATCTGCACTTCCACCTCATCTCCACTAGGTACTTCAAGGCTTGAGTGCATGTTTTCAATTTTCTATAATTTGTAGAGTATTATTTAGGTGCTCAAATATGAGTTGTTGCGTGACAATTTTATAATGGATATAATTCTCTTAATATATAGTGTCATCGATGTTGGGTTCGTAATTAATGTCAAAATGAAACTTCTCTAAAATTTCATAATTGTGACCCGAGAACTTTTCCTTTTTTTCACTAAGACGGGTGCTACCTTTTGAAGGGTTGACCGGGACTGCCCGAATCCATCAGAGGTATAGAGTTATCCAACCATCAAAAATGATGATCATTTGGATGTAAACCGGACGCTCCAATTCGTTTGTGAAACAAACATCGTGGTGAAATCTCCCAAACACCCTCTAAAAAACAATAAATGGGGTCAAAATCTTTATTTGAAAGGGTCGAGTGTCAATTAGGTTACATGCGTTTTTCTAAGCTACAACCCGTTTAAGGCAAAAGATTTTTGCGCTCTTGGGTTGCACCACTACAAATCATACCGAGTTGTATACATTGAGAGAGCGACTGCGGCCAAAGAACTTCAAGCGCGCTTGCCCTATATCCAAACATCTCACAGTGGAGGCATAGGAGATCCGGAACTGCTATTGCTCTCTCGTCTCTTTGTATTGAGACACGCATCATGAAATCACAAGCAACCCAAGGACACACACCAATGCGTGACGACCTACAACACACATTTATAATCATGTTATCATAGTAAACATACAAATTGTGGTTTGTCACCTTTGATGATGCTGACTTTTTTTTCTAATCATTACTAGTAGCAGATTCGTGGTTGTTCATGTAAAAAACCCACTTTCAACTAGGTTTGTAATGGTTTGATTTTGTTCAGTTTTTGATCAAATGCACTAATCGAACCATTCGTATGTGATTCCAAAAATTTGAAACCAAACCACTTACATCATTGGAACCAAACCAAACTGAACCGTTTGGTTTGAGTGATTTTAAAAAATAAAAATAAAAATTTTGGATAAGAAGAAAACAAACTATCATTGTATAGCCTTATAAAAAAATTAAAGTGAAAACCATAATATTTAAATGGGAAAGGCAAAAACTGAAAAGTGAAAACTATGATATTTAATAGTAATAGTAAATCTTTTATTTTGTTATAAGCTTATAGCGAAATAAAATGGGACCTTTTAGATTATTGTTTAAAACAGTGACTTTTATGTAAGTTGTATTAAGAGTGAATGCCTAATTATATTGATAATAGATTAAAATTTTATTAAAGCTAATACGATTCAGTTTGTTTCGACTCAGTCTGACATTTTGAACCGTGAACCTAACCGAACCACACGTTTTTAAAAAAAAAATGGAACCGTGATCAAACCGTAGGGTACTTAAACTGAGCCAAACCGTGCAAATTGGTTGGATTCGGTTCAATTACGTGATTCGGTCGGTTCCGACTTACAACCCTACTTTCAACTCTCTCTTTAACCATTCTTGCATCCATCTCTCTGGAGCTAAAACGATCAAACTCAGCCCACTTCATTTTTTTCACTTAATTTAATACTTGACCAAATAATGTGATGGCTACTTCTCATCTCTCTAGGGGCTAAGTGATACATGTGGATATATGATTGTATAGCTATTTTTTGATTGTATGATGTGATGCATACTAAAGATATACACTCACTAAAATAGTTATATACCATTATAAGCAGTGACATTCAATTCATTGTAATATAGTAATATTCCATTATGTAAAAATAGTTATATCACATTAGTAGTAGCAATTCTTATTGCATATTTCTACAATTATTTGGTAAATTTTACCCTTAGGAGTTATTTGTCTTATTTGGCATGCCCTTCAATTATATAGATATCTCTATTTTACGGCATGGCTCACGGAAAATCTCCTATTAAACTCGGGAGTACCGCCTTTGCAAAGGTGATACCAAAGCAGAGGGCGCCGATGCGGCGAGAAGGCACCGGCACGAAAGGCGAGCGCATAAATCTCATAACAAATCATTTGAAAGTTTCTACCCCCAAGAGAATGGACTTCTATCACTATAATGTATGTATTCTACCCTCCTTTTCCTTTGAATTTTGCTTATCAGTTCTTTTTCTTTGCTCGGGCAAAGAATGACAATGTATTTTGTTGATTGAAGGTCATCATGACATACGAAGACGATAAGCCTGTGGTGGGCAAGGGAATCGGGCGAAGAGTGATACAGGCGATGCAAGAAATGTATGGCAAGGGGGAGCTTGCCGGCAAGGCGCTCGCCTACGACGGTGGCAAGTCGTTGTTCACCATTGGCGCCCTCCCCGAAGCAAGAAGCAACTTCGTCGTTGTGCTCAATGATATGCCTGCGCCGAGGTGAGTTTCTGTTCATTGGGTCCGTTTGGCAAGGCGTTGACGGTCATAAATGCGGTGATTATGAATCGAATCCCAGACCCCAGCTAAAGAACTTCATACATTTTAAAGCTCAAAATTAGCATTTTTTCCCCTCAGTGACAGTTATATCAGTGTCATCATGATATATCTATGGAGGAAAAACATTATACCAAACGGACCACTTGTTCTCAAATTCCTCAGTGTAGCATTTGAATGAAATCTAATCCGCATTCTCCGTGTGTTATTATTCTCTGTAGGCCGATCGGGGGCGTTGGCACGAGCACGAACGATCCTCCCAAGGAGAGCAAGCGTGCTAAGCCAAACTACGGTGTGAAAACCATCAAAGTTGAGCTGTGTTTCGCCACGAAACTACCCATAGAATCCATACAATCGGCTTTGCAAGGACGTGAAACTGATAGCACGACGGAAGCTTTGCGCGTGCTCGATATCGTCTTACGGCAAAATGCAGCCAAACGGTACGCCCACTCGAGCCCCTTTGCTTGTTTTTTTCCTACACTTCTCCCGCGTCGGAGAAATGATTTGCTAGTCTTGTTCGCGTTGCGTTTTCTCGCAGGAACTGCTTGCTCGTGCGGCAGTCATTTTTTTACGGCGAGCCAAAAAGCTTCTTCGATTTGGGAGGTTATGTGCAGGGCTGCCGAGGTTATCATTCAAGTTTTCGAACGACAAAAGATGCTCTATCTTTGAATGTTGGTATGTAACTATGACATTTCCAAGCTAGTTCATTTGCAACTCATTGACAAGCCCAAAATAAATTTCATGCCTTTAATTAACAATACTGTTGATGCAGATGTGTCGACTACAATTACCATTCAACCCGGACCTGTTATTGAGTTCCTTCTACAGAACCAAAATTGTAAACACTCTGGCCAAATTGACTGGCCAAAGGTAAGTGAGGGTTTATTATACACATTTACTTAAGCAGTAATATTGATAAATGAGTATTCTAAAGCTGCGACTTATCGCGCCTTATTTGCTCCGGTGAGGTTGGAAAAATTCGTCATTGTCATAGAATGTTTGTTTGGTATGACAAATGTTACTACCGTCACACACAAAAAAAAGTTTAGGGCATAAGATTTTGGTATGACAATGACATTTTTGTCCAACCTCACCGGAGCAAATAAGCCGCAATAAGCCGCGTCTAAGCTTCGTTTGGGAGAGCGGTAACGGTTATGTATATGTGAAGGCAGTTATAAAAAAAGGCATGTAGCATTTTTGGGGGCAAAGCAGTATTCTAAGCTTCGTTTGCATGCTTCTGTTTTTACAATATTTAAAGTTTCACACTTACGACGCCCAAAAATCCCAAACAGAGCTTAAAAAACATTAGATTATTGAATATACAAGTTGTTGATGTTGTGCCCGGCTTTATTAATTGTGCAGGCAAATCGGGTGCTAAAAAATTTGCGGGTGAAGATCCATAACCAGCAGGAATATAAGATTAGCGGGTTAAGTGAAAAGATTTGCGCCAAACAGATGTACGTTTTCTTAATTACCATCATGTTTTGCAAGCTTACTAAAGTTTGTGCATGAAAAATCAATTCACATATAAATTAGACATTTATTTCTTCTCCATGGAAATGATTTATGCCCTATTTTTTGTTGGATGCGCCGGTTCCGGTGAGTCCGCTGGATGGTGCGGTGGCCTGTGTGTGATATTAGTCGCATAAGGGCCTACCCAAGGTCACCCTCGTGTGACTATGGTCTCAAACTTTGGCTTTATATATTTCTGCGTTTTTCTTCATTTCCGACTGAGAAAAACGTCACTGTCAAAAATATATGTTTGGTAAACCTCCATTCTCCGTTCCCAACGCACCAAAATGCCATCGCAGTCTCCTCCCTTCATTCTCACCGCTCTCATCCGCAATGCTCCAAAACATCACCGCCGAAACAAATAGAGTCTTAGTGTTTTGGGATTGGAAACGGCGAGGTTTTGCTTATTTTACGGTTGGAAAAAAAAGTACTTTGAGCTTGGATTGTTTACTTTGTAGTAAACGATTGCTATTTACTTTCCTAGGTTTACATTGAAGCCTAAAGCTGGTCAAGTTGGCGATCCTGTGGAAATTACTGTGCAAGAATATTTTTGGAAATACAGAGGCTTACAATTATCAATTTCTAACAATCTGCCCTGCATTAATGTTGGAAAGCCGAAACGCCCAACATACTATCCAATTGAGGTTTTATTTTATTTTTTTAATTAGAAATTCCACATTATTAAGTTTCAAAATTTATAAATTTCTCCCCTTTTATTAATGAAATTGCAAAAACTTCTCTCGAATGTTACAAAACATAACATTTACCTCCACTGAAGTTCACATTTCATAACATCCATTCACAAAATACTTCCCTCAGATTACATTTTCAAGGGGGGTATTTTGTGCATGAATGTTATGAAATGTGAACTTCATTGGAGATAAATGTTATGTTTTGTAACATTCATGGGAGGTTTTTGTAATTTCAATAATAAAAGAGTTGCAATCTGTGATTATGCTAACTTCCAGGGAAAATTTTGATTTTAACATGAAATTTCTGTGATTATGCAATCTGTTATAACATGAAATTCAAATTTTGTATGTCTTCAATGCCTTAGCTTTGCACTCTGGTGCCTTTGCAAAGATACAAAAAAGCCTTGACGTTTTCTCAACGGTCTGTCCTTGTGGAAAATTCCAGGCAAAAGCCGAACGACAGACTAAGAACTTTAAACGACGTGGGTTTATAACTAGAACTTGCATCCCTCTCTTTATCTTTACAAATTATTTGCATGAATTGAATTGACCGTTGTTTTCCTTGCAGGCTTTGAAAATCTGCGACTACGATGCCGATCCATTTTTAAGAGAATGTGGTATTATGATCAGCCCGAAATTCACCCAAGTCGCTGGTCGTGTTTTACAAGCTCCAAAGGTTTGGGTGCTCGCTCGTCGTAGTGACCCTAAACTCCACACCATTACTCTTAATTTGCCTAGCTAACTTGCTTTTCCTTTTCCATAGTTGAAAGCCGGAAACAACAAGGATATTTTCCCGGACAAAGGGCGATGGAATTTCAACGGCAAGGTTTGCCTTTTTTGTTTTGATGCTATGTCGTGTTGTTTGTTGTATATAGTATATGCTACAACTTGTTTTTTCATTGTAATTCAATTTATTTTTGTAGACATTCATTAAACCCGCCATAGTAAAGGACTGGTTTGTGGTCAATTTTTCTGCGAATCACGATGTCAGGGTGCTCGTTCAAAACCTAATGAGATGCGGAGAAACGAAAGGAATTGTATGTTCTTCTCTTTTCGATGTCGTTCGCATGTTACCTTCGCTTACAACACTACTCTCTTTAAAAAAAATTCCTAATTCTGTGTTGTGGCAGAAATTTGAACACCCGAGAATGCTTATTGACGAAGAACAAGCCATGCGGAGGGAGCCTGCGGCGGTCAGAGTTGAGGCCATGATAGCCGAAGCCTTTAAAAGACACGAGGATAAAAAGTTCGGAAAACCAAAATTTATTATGTGCATATTGGCCGAAAGAAAAAACTCTGACATATATGGTTTGGTTCTGGATCTGATTCTTTAAATCAGTGTTATGCAAGTATTTTAAGGTCAAATTTATCTGATGAGCATAATTAATTATTCAATCGACAGGACCCTGGAAAAAAAAGTGTCTTTCGAATTTGGGTGTCATAAATCAATGCATCGCACCCACCAGAGCTGTTAACGATCAGTATTTCACAAATGTGCTTCTCAAGATAAATGCAAAGGTTAATTTAGTCTTTTCTTCCATCCGTTCTATATATGTACACACACACGAGTGAGCAACACTGAGAACACATTTTTAAAAATAGAAGAAAAAATATATATAAATATATAAATAAAAAATTTGGAATTGTTTTAAAAAGGAGGGGTAAAATCAGAAAGTGAATGTTTAACCAAAAAATATTTTATCCTTTTAACATAGTATGTATATAGAGACAGATATTACCCTCGAAGTTTGGGTAATTACAGCTTGCACCGTTCTAAATTTTAAAATTACAATTACTACTTTCAATGTTTACATTTCATAACATTCATGCATAAAAAGACCCGGAAAATTTTACTCTTAAGGAGGGGTATTTTTGTGCATGAATGTTATGAAAATGTACATATTGAGTGGAGGTTTCTGTAAATTCGAAAGTTAAAGGTATGCAAGTTGTAATTACACAAACTTTGAGGATAGACCCTGGTAAATAACCTTGTATACACATACACACTATTAATTACTCCTTTCTCTGTAAATTAGCATAATTATTGGTTGCATACCCCCTCTATCTTATTAAATTATTTATATTTCATAACATGTATGTCTAAGAATATCAATTTGAAGAAAATCTATTTTTTAGTACATGTTTTGAAAAGTAAATTTATGTATGTGAGATGTATTTATAAATTCAAAAATGGGGTGTAAACGACATGGACCGTATATGTACAATTAGAGTTTTGAACTTCTTTTTCTTCAATTCTCAGTTCGGCGGCTTGAATTCGCAACTGCACTTTGAAATCAACCATGCAATTCCAATGGTCAGCAACGTTCCGACACTCATTTTAGGAATGGATGTCTCCCACCCTGCTCCTGGACGTGATGACGTCCCTTCGATTGCGGCGGTAATTTTTATACTGATTTTGCTATATTTGCGACTACTATGAAACCGTGGTGGTAAATGCAGTGGAGTGGAGGTTTGCTAGTGCTAAAGCTTCACCACACATGCATAGTTATGCTCAGTGGCAGGACTAGAATTTTGACTCAACCCGGACATTTGTCCAGGTGTGCCCGTGAATAGTTCCGCCCCTGACTTATTATGTTGGAGTTCTGTGTTGTTTTAAGAAAATAGCGTTGGTGGCCACGCCTACACAAATACCACAATTATTTTACCACCACCACTCTCTAACCGCTCTCCCAAACACAAACAACTCTCTCAACGACCTATCCTATTTTTCGCTATTTTATTAATTTTTGGTGTCATGCATTTGTGGTAGGTTGTAGGCTCCAGAGAGTGGCCACTTATCTCAAAGTACCAGGCCGTGGTAAGGAGTCAATCGTCTAGGGTTGAGATGATTGATGCCTTATTTAAACCGGTCGAGCACATAACGGGAGACAAAAAAGATACCTACGACCAAGGCATATTCATGTAAATATCTTTCTTCATCATAAACTAATTTTCATTTTTCTTGTTCTTCGGCTTCGTTTGGGGGGGGGCATATTTTCACCGGTCAAGCGGTTACAACCGCATGAACCGGACCTTAAATAAGTTCCCCCAAACGGAGCCTTGGTCACTTTTAAACTTTATACTGTCATGTATGCAACCTATTAATTGCTTATTATCTTTGATTGGATGCGTTCTGGTGTATAGTGAGTTGGCTAAGGAATTTTACATAAGCAGTGGACAGAGATTTCCAGAATCAGTCATTATTTTCAGGTAAATTAATTAGTATGTATACACATAGACACACACAACAACACTCAACACTTTATCCCACTATAGTGGGGTCAGCTATATTGATCATTTGTCGTTATTGTGCCATATTTGTAGTCATAAACTCACTAATGCCTAAGAACATCATGTCTTTACTTATAGTTTCATTTCAATTTTTTATTGGTTTACACTTCCTTGTTTAACACACATAGTGGCTAAACTCTCACAACCCCCAGCAGGTGTCTCTAATAGTCTCATTTGTACGTGTCTGAACCATCTTAGTCTTGTTTCTCGCATCTTCTCTACAATTGGTGTCACTCCTGCTTATTGCTAATACATTCATTCCTAATTTTATTCAGTCTCGGGTGTCCACACATCAACCTAAGCATTCTCATCTGCTTATTCTTTCAAATTATGTTTTTCGCAATTTATCATTATACTTATTGTGTGCATTGATCAGGGACGGAGTGAGCGAGTCACAATTCAACCAGGTCCTTAACATTGAGCTGGATCAGATCATTGAGGTCATCATCTTGTTTCCATCTTTATTTTTTTTGAATTTATAGTAATATTTAATTACATACTAATGAATGATGATGTAATTATAATTAGTTAATATCATTTGGATACACACACGTGTGACTAGCACAGTAATCTACCCCTACAACCAACCGCAAAAGTACTCCCACTGCGACAAACACTATCAATTAATTAATGCAAAAAAATTATATATCATTTTTTTGCTGAAATTATCTTCATCCTTTTTAATTAATGTCAAATCAACTACTGATCATGAATTTAATGATAGTTTCTAGAAAATATCGCTGACATACATAATGACATTATTCTTCAAAAATATTACTGACATGCCTAACGTCAACCTACCATAACAGTTGTGGGACTTCTACTAAAAACTTTTTTGATTTTATTGATTTTCATCGTAACTTTTAATTTAGGGATAAAGTGTAATTACTTGAATGAAAATTATATTTTAAATTTTTTGAAATAGATGAATGGACATGAAGACATATTTCACGAGAGACAAGTTTTTGCATAAGGACATATATAAAAGAATATTGGTCTTCAATAAAAGAATCTTGAATATTCTAAAACAAGATATTAAATTCTTTTCTTTATGTTTTTTGTGCTCTTCTCCTCTTATAATATTCTAATAGTATTGATATTCTAATTGTGTTCTGAAACAAGATAACGCTCTTCTCTTATCTCCATTCTAATAGTATTGATACTAGTTTATTCTTTTATGTTTGTTTTATGATTTCAGGCTTGCAAGTTTAAGAAGGAGAATTGGAGGCCCAAGTTTACGGTTATAATTGCGCAAAAGAATCACCATACGAGATTTTTTCAAGATATCAAGTCTCCTTATAATGTTCCGCCGGGTACGGTACCCCATTTTCGTAGGAATTTACAATTGCATTGGAGAAACTTATACGTTTTTTGCCTTTTAAAACATTCTAACAAGATTATGAAATTATATAAAATTTGTAGGTACTGTGGTCGACACCACAGTGTGCCATCCTTCCAACTATGATTTTTACATGTGCCCACATGCCGGAATGATCGTAAGGATCCTCCTCCTATACTGCTAGCTTCTTTGTTATTATTATTATTATTATTATTATTTTGTCAACACAATATATATATGTGTTTATTAATTATTTAGGGCACAAGTAGACCCACGCATTATCACGTGCTGTTGGATGAGAATAAGTTCACTGCTGATCAGCTTCAAGAGTTCATCCACTCCCTCTCTTATGCGTAAGCGTTCTGGATTTTATTACACCCTTTAATTCAAGATCTTCATTTTTAAAGGAATTTATGATTTTGATGTATTTTTTCCCTTTTTAATTTTACAAATTCAGGTATCAAAGGAGCACAAGTGCGATCTCCATAGGTACGATTCATCCTATCGTGTTTCGTCTCGTTTTTTTTCCGCTATGGCTTTGTTTGAGACGGTGATGACAATGAAAAAAGTTCCATTTACACAGCCATCAGTGTTTTGGAGACGTTTGCCTGCACTTTTACGAAAGCTAAAAGTAGTTTTATATATTGCTTTTCCTACCATTGTCTTTCCTGACAAATATAGACTCTATTTGGGACAGCTTATGTTGTTGAATAAGCTGTTGATTGAAAAGTGATGCTTGAATAGAGAAATTATAAAAGCAATGATGAATAAATAGTAGACTGTTTAGATAGTCTATTAATTGATTTCTTATGATTGTTTTTCCTACTATCACAACCGTCTAATAACATGTTTTTTTCTGTTTCAGTGGCACCGGTATTGTACGCTCACGCGGCAGCCGCACAAGTGGCCCAATTCGTAAAGTTTGAAGACCATTCTGAAACAGCTTCGCGACAAGGAAGCTCCACCGCCGCCGACCCTCCCCCGATGCCCCAACTGCCCAGGCTCCATGAGGACGTTAGCAGCACCATGTTCTTCTGCTAGGAACGACATGCATGCATGACTGCATAGTCTAGCTAGCTTTTCTTAAATAATTTTATGCTTCTGGTTTTGGAAACTTTTTGCATTTTTGATTTTTTTTTTTTTTTCTACAAAGTGTTGTTTACTTTGCGTTTGGTCGATGAGGGATTGTCGTTCCTCAACCAACACGATTGTTGTCAATAAAATAATAATAATAATATATGTTAATGTTTTTTTAGCCGAAATTTCTTATATGCTTGAAATTTTTAATCTACATTATATCATTATATGTAGCTTTAGCTTGAAAGGGTTTAGTAATTTTTTTTGCTGTTTTTGGTTGTGGTTCCAAACAGGATCCGGATCCGTTTAGGTTATATTGAGATGATCTCTCCCTCCCGTGCACGGCAAAGAGTTGTACCGCCTGTTGAAATTGTTGTAGTGGAAGTGGGCGGTCTGATTGAGCAGACCACAGAGTCCGCCGCAGGTTAGGCGCTTAGGTGTTGGCGGATAGCCGAATTCTGGCTTTTATTCTCTGTTCTGCGGTCTGATTTAGCAAGCACCCTGGGAGGTAACCGGACGGATAGTGTTGGGCTAACCGCGGCTATCGCGGTCTGGATTATGAGATCGCGGAGTCCGCTTGGAGCTGGCTGGTTCTCTGGCTCACATGGAGTATGCGGTTAGGCACAGATAGCGGTGGTTTACTGCTGGGCTTACAGTAGTTGTTCGCGTCTGAAGCCAGAAACCGCTGGTGTTAGGGACTTATCAATTTGTCTGTGCCAAGTCCAGTTGGTTGCTTAGTCGCGGAGATCGCGCGGCTTGTGCGTTCTGGTTGCGAAGATCGGCAGACCATCATGGCGCGGTCATTGTTCGGGACGCGTGGATGTCAGCTTAATTCTAAGTCCACGCGGACTGGGGATGCTGTCAGCTTATCTATGCGGACTGGTGGGTCTTACCGTATGGACGGTTAAGACGTCTCCGCGTGCGGTCTGATTTTCGTATTCACACTCTTATGCGGATAGGTGGTGCTAGCCTCGGGTGGATGGGCAGTGACCCTATCGCTATGGGTGTTGACCGCACTCCCCTGGTCGCCTATAAATAGGGGTCCCCGGCTCGTCATAATTAACGGGAACAGTGAGAACTCAGCTCGCGTTTTGAACTTGCGGTTAGATTTTTCTAACCGAGCGGCTAAGTGAAGTTGACTTGTGTTGTATGGGATATGTGGATAGCACCAGGCGACTAGGCAACTAATTGGAAAGTTCGGTGTGGAATAGTTCGTGGATAGCAGTCTGTGGTTTATAGCAGGTCGTGGTTTGTGCGGCCAACAATCTTCTTCCTCGGGGTCGTGGATAGTTCAATAAGCAGTTCGCTCGGTCTCAGCGGGTAGACTATTTCCCTATTCGACAAATCTATTAGTGGTTAGCTTTGCGGTCAAGCAACCTCGCGGTCTAGCGACTAGGAAGCTGTAGATAGAATTATCTTCCCAGCCATTCAATAACTGATAGTCTGCACAGTTTGAGTTGCGGTTTGGCGACTTGGCAGGTTCGGCGGATAGGTTAGCGGTTTACGGCTTGCGCGGTTTCTGTGTCCAGTCTGTCGGCTTCTCTCTTGTTTGTATTTTGTTTTGCTTCCATCGGGTGCATTGTGAATCATGTCTCGCAATGTATGTCTCGCAATGTAAAGAAGTTTATTAATTCCATACCAGCTTTTGTGTTTTTATTGTCCTGGTTTCTACTTGGCTTTGGTTTGATTGAGTGTTTTGCGACCTTTAACGAATTTCAAGAAATTTTCACGTGGTATTAGAGCGGCGTTGAGAATTTAGCAGTTGATCAGCCTCAGAGGTGTGTTATCCTTTGAAAGTTTAAGTAAATCAAGGTTAAGTAATGGAAGCAGGTTATGCAAGTGGTCTTGGAATTGAGCTCTTAACGCAGACCAACTTTAAGAAGTGTAGGTCTTGTATAGAGAGCTATCTTCTTGGCGAGGACCTTTGGGAGGTCGTCGGTGGAGACGACAGACAAGAAGTGGTTGTTACTACTAGGAATGTTGAGGCGGTGAGAGCTTGGAAGAGGAAAAATGTTAAGGCAGAGTTCACTCTAAATTAGGTTATCTCACCGGAGCTCTTTGACTTCATCATAGGATGTCAGTCAGCTGTTGAGATCTAGATGTACTTGGATGGCCTGTTTAACAAGAAGAATGTAGCTCAGATATAGTTCTTGGAGAATGAGTTGGTGAAGGCCACTCAGGGTGATCTGTTTATATCATCCTTCTTTCTGAAGATGAAGAACCTCTACACTGAGATATCGGCGTTGGACTCAGAAGAACTTATCTTAGAGGAGAAGTTGAAGAGGCACATCATACGAGGACTGCGGAAGAAGTATCTTGCCTTTTTAACTTTTGTACAGGGCCGGGCCATTCAGTCATCGTTGCTCGAGCTGAAAAACCTGTTAGCTTCGCAGGAGAGCTTGGCAAGGCAAATGGATGGAGTATCTATCTCAGGAGGAGAGAGCGAGGTTCTTTACTCTTGCAAGAAGAAAAAATGGGACATGAAGAAGAAGCCACATGTTGGAGATGGTCCATCTTCTTCATCATATCAAGAAAGGGCCAAGGCTCCTAAGCAGGATGAAGGCAAGAAGAGAGGAGGACTACGGTGCGACAGATGCAATAAGCTTTGTCACATCCAGAAGGACTGCAGGGTTAATCTTCAGCTGGGGCATGCTGTAGAAAAGGAAGATGCTGAATCCAGTGTTGAGGAAGGTAGATGGGGAGTGCTTTCATGATGGGCACTTATGTTCGTGCGCTGATGTCCATCAACTATCGGGAGGACTGGATCGTGGACTCGGGGTGTGTTCATCACCTCATCGGTGACGAGTCAAAGGTTTTTTCTCTACAGGCATACAAAGGTAATGATATTATAATTATTGTTGATGATATTATGTATGCAGTAGAGAAAAAGGGGACGGTTTCTTTAGGAAGTGATAGGGATCCACTCACTTTAAGGAGTGTGTATCATGTGCTGAGAATGAAAAAAAATCTCGTCTCGATGACCAACGTGGTGGATGTTGGGTATCACGTTCGGTTCGACCCGAAAGAAGTGAAATTTCTCCGGAATGTGTCAATTGTGAAAGCTGACGTCACTCATGTTGGAAGGCGGGTTAAGGACTTGTTCATATAGATGACAAGCTCCTATATTGAGAAGATGATGGCAAACGATAGAGTTGATATCTATCATGAGAGGATGGGGCATGTTGGGATAGATAAGCTGAAGGTTATGTCGTCAAGAGGGCTGGTGCATGGCTTTCCTAGTCTTTCATCTTTTAGATATGATTATGTTTGTACGGGATGTTAGTATGGAAAGGCTCATCGTCTTTCATTTGACAAGTCATAGACCAGATGCAAAGCACCGTTGAATTGTATTCACGGTGATCTTATGGAACTTACTGTCACCCCCAGTCTTGAAGGTAGCGGGTATATGTTGGTTTTGGTTGATGACTTCACCAAATATACTTGGGTATACTTTGTGAAGGAGAAGTCAGAGGTGTTCCTAAAGTTCATAGAGTTAAGGAGCTCATGGAAGGCAGGTGTAACACCCCAGGTTTCCTGGAATGAAAACAACAAAAAGCTGGTCTTTGGAGCTATCACTAGCTTTAGCTCGCTATCGCCAGGTGATAGCGTGTCACGTGGCATTCGTCCATGTGTTGGCAGATGGAAAAGCATTCATTGAGCGGCGTTGACTGGGTCAAGCGTCCACCACTGGAGCTATCGCATTGCGGTAGTGGATATCGCCCAGCAATAGCATTAATTTAAGTTTTGTGGCTGAAATCGTGGCCTTTTGTTACTTTTGATGAAATGATCTTGTGGCTGAGTTTAAATCCCGTGTCCACCAAGTCAGAGGAGTTGGGGAAAGAAACTCATTTCTCTCTCTCTCTCTCTCTCTCTCTCTCTCTCTCTCTTCAAATCTCTCTTCAACCTTGGAAGTAAAGAAGAAAGGAGGAAGAGAGTTTGAGGAATATCGTTGGAGAGCTACTGAAGGAGTTCTTACGGTTGGATTTGTGATCTGATGCTAGATCCGCAAAGAGAAAGGCAAGACACTCCTTTCCATCCAGACAAAATCTTTGTTCATGACTCCTAAGCAATCTACAAAGGTAACGATCTTCCTTCTTGGACAAGTGAATTTCTTATTTGACATGTACATAGAAATCCTCACCAATTGGTGAAGAATAGAGGATTTCTAACGGGTTGATTGATGATACCTGATACGCCCAAAACTGTATACGCAGTTTATCGCAAGTGTACGTGCCGTGTCAAGTAATAAATAGTAAGTAAAGATCATTCCCTCGAGAAGATGGTGGACTCAGCGCTTGCAATTACTAGTGCTACCTTTTCTTTAAAGTCAAGTGGAATAAAATGATGTTTCGAAATACTAAAATTTTAAAGTAAAACTTCTAATTACTCGAAATAAACTATAGAACCGGGAGAATAATACTTTG
Source organism: Platanthera zijinensis (assembly GCA_039513925.1). Lineage (NCBI taxonomy): Eukaryota > Viridiplantae > Streptophyta > Magnoliopsida > Asparagales > Orchidaceae > Platanthera > Platanthera zijinensis. Next base: position 270,877,412 of record CM077078.1, read on the forward strand.
TTATCAGAGACTAAAGATAATCTTGTATCGTGATTTCCTAAGTCTAGCGTGACAACTCTTGTAGGTAGTTTTGCGATGATGAGTGGTGACACGTCTGGTAACGATTTTAGAATAGAAATCCGTACCTCTCGATATCGGAAGTCTCTAGTTCTCTATTACCCCGGAGGTGAAATAAGAACCGCTTAAAGATTGAAAATCAAAGTTACTAGTATCAAGGGGAAATCTCTTTCTCCCTTCAAATACTATACCGAATCCACGATATACTTACGCAACTCCTCTCTCGATTTATGAAGCGCAGTAAAAGGATAAAATCTCGACCAAAGATTTCAAATTAAAGATCATGAATTAAGCACAAGCATTCATCAATCATTCACAAATCCAGAAATTTAAGTAATTGTCATCACACTTGACGAAGTAATCTCACAATACAAGATTAAAACAAATTAGTTCATCACGATGGATGGAGCACACCAACAAACAAGAAAGATCTTACAGCGCATGATGGAGGAAAAACAAAATAATGCAGGAATTTGCTCTCCGAAGTGTGCCGAACCAGTCCGTCTTCAAGATCCGGCGTGCCCTAATTCTTCTTCTCCAAGACAAGCCCTTTTTCTTTTCTCCTTTTTCAGTTCTCCCCCCATTCTGGTCGAAAATTCCTCTAAAAACGTCAGCCCCCTTTTCAAAAGATGTGTCCTTTCATATTTAAAAAGGTGGCAGTTTTTATTTAAAAAATCTGAATTTTCGGAACAGCTGATGTTGCAACATCAAAAATAGGTTGTTGCAACAACCTCCTTAGACAAAAATGAGAATTTCATCTTTTCTTCTCCAAATCAATTTCTTTGGTGTCACCTGCATGGAAACTATCAAATATGATCAAATAAGTAAAATATTCCTCAAATATAGATTTTAATCATATTCTTATCAATTAACTTCAATTTGCTCTCCTTTTTAATAAATATCAGAAGAAATAATGGGCTTAGATAACTTCTATTGAGAAGTTATCACACCCCCACACTTGAACCGTTGCTAGCCCCTAGCAACGATAATTCTTGACACGATAGTTATCACACCCCCAATCATATGAATGAAGAAATTATGACACGATACAAATCCGGATGGTTCTCCTGCCTTAAACACTATAAGCAAAGTTTACTCAAAAATTTCGCTTTACTTAACTGATATGCTTACCAATCAACACGAGTTCAACCATTCATTAGTTAGATGAAAAATAAAGCTCAAGTAAGTCACTTAGTGTGGTGTATGGTTTTCTCGAAAATAAGTGATTTACTTCCAAGCAAAACCTCTTATTGAACCCCCTACATTTTTAGGAAAGGATGAGAGTAAGCTAAGTTGCTGATTTAGTCATCACAAGAGATAGTAGTGCAATTGAAAATAGGATAGGAACAAGCTTTGTTAGGAATTGCGGATCGAAGTTAATAGTACATTTATATTCCATAGCTAGTAATCATAATAATTCACCAAGTTATGGGGTTTATCGTCACACACATTTTTATAAATCAAAATTGGGATCATTCCAAATATAAGTGCACATACCTAGGCCACATATCACTATGATCTTTAACCATTCTTCTTTTCGTTGTTTTGTTTGTTATTTCTTTTTTTTTGATCATAGTAGGGATCATTCCAAGTATGTAGACATATATCCAGGCCGCATATCACTATGAATTTCATCTATTCTTTTATAATAAAACACCCATAATATGCTAACTTATTAAGATAAAACTAATGGAAACATAGGGAATGTTTAACATGTAATGAAGTGAATGAAAAGGTTCAAGCTCAAAAGTTTGGGTGGATGATCGAAATGGTGCGACTAGCTAAACTCATGCTTGGCTTATATCTTTCACTCTGCTCTCGTTCACCCCTCCCCATTATTTTTAGAGGTCAATAACAACGGATTGTACTGGAAGTAAACCAAAAATTTTGTGCATACCACATATGCTTAAGTGAGCTTTAAATATATATATATCTTAACTAACTTCATTGAGTGAACTCCTAGGATTCGAAGCTATACTAATTGATTGTCAATGAAAAATCAGAATAACCTATTGTTTAAGTGTTTCAGGCATCAAGACCATTAAATCCGTGAGCGATCAAAGTATCCTTACCCAATATGCAAGGGCTATACCACCATCACCCCCACACTTGAACCATTGCTAGGCCCTAGCAAGTCTACTCCTTTAGTTATGAAAATCCTTGTATATAATTTTACTACTGAGCAAGTGCAAATAAAGTAGAAGAGACTTTGAAGTTCAAATTACTCCCCTGAAAGTGACTGTGCAGGAAAGGTGTGCTCAGCACGGCCACAACTCCTTCAGGTTTTTATTCCACCCCTTTATGTGACAGGTTCCATTGTTAACATTTCTGCAGTACCTGCAAACCAATTGCACTATGCCATATTCTAATTCAAGTGCACAATTAATAATTAAAGAGAAGATTGAATATTTGTATTATGCACATTTTTAAGTATGATTACACATTTAGAGGTAGTACCAATTGCACAGCAGATGTTAAGAAGGAAGAAGTAAAAGTTCAGCAAATATAACATCTCATAATTTGCCAGCCCAAATCAAGTCAGAAATGTATCATCAAAACGCTATATAAGACTCCAAAATAAAACATGTGATTGGTACCATCCCGTTGCAGCACTAAAACATTTGATTGGTGCAACAAAAAGCTATCTAAGACTCAAAAATAAACAGAAATGTATCATCAAAACGCATCACCTGCAATCATATCATATCATACCAACACGATAGTTCTCAAAAGAGGCATAATAATAAACTCACAAAAACTGAATGTAATGCGATTTTACTCGTCGTCTTCTTCGTCATCCTCCTCCTCTTTCTTTTCTTGATCCGACTCAACGAACTCTGTGGGGTCAAGGAGGCTCCAGTCAGCGTTTAAAAGATTCCCAAGCTCATCAAACTGCCACTGGTACTCAAACTGCGGCTCCGCAATCGGTAACTTTGCCTTCTAAAATAGTATGTCTTGTCTCCTTTGTATGTAGTCGAGCCTGGAGCGGAAGTAACAGTGCTGGCACCGGAGATAAGCCTTTATATACTCAACACTATCCATCACATCTGCCAAAGATGCTCCTTCGCCGCTTGGGATGTTCACCGTTTCGGGCCTGCCATCTGATGAAGAGGTGGGGTCTCTTCTGCCCCTCTTTGGTGGTACCTTTCCCACTATTATATTGACCTCCACCACGGTCTCGGTAATATGGTGCTTCAATTCCTTCACCAAATCCTCCTCCTCATCCTGGACTCCAGCGTTCCGACACAGGTCGGTCACAAGTGCAGGGAACCACAGTTGTTTAAGCTTGTCCTCTTGGATCTTCTGCCTCAATTGTGTTGCAATGATTGACCCCAGGTCGAATTTTATTCCTTGTAAAATGCAATAGATCAAGGCTATTTTGTGAAAAGGCACACTATTCAGGTGTCGAGTTAGCAGGATGGTAGCATTGATAAATAAAAGCCACACTTTCGCCTTCCGATTCAAACATGTGGCCTTCATTGTCTTAGCCCTCTTATTAATCCATTCTGGTTCCGGTGTACAGCAAACAACCGCTGCCATTTCCTGAGGTGTTACCCTAGTTAGCACAGTGGTGTAGTCCTCTTCTCCTTCATCCTCTAACTCAAACATGTCAGAAATCCGTTGCGGCGAAAACTGCACTGTTTTCCCGCGAACTGTCACGGCATCCCCCTCAGCATATCGAGCGTTCGCATAAAATTCGTAGGCTAGGGTTAGGTTGGCCTCAGGCCGAGGGTGACAAAAAACCTCCCATTTTAGGGCTGCAATTTGCCCAACATACTGTAAGCTCCAAGCTTTTTTTTCCATTGAGAACCCCCTTTCGAAGATAAAAGGTATTGATCTGATGAATTTAAACCGTTCCCATGCCTCATCACTCTGAAATTTCTTACCCTCCTGAGCAGTTTCCTTCACTTTCCTCTTACCTTTTCTTTTTGAAGACATTCCTAACACATATAGAATCTCTATAACAAATATACCTATGAAGATGAATGCTTGAGTGGAATGGGGTACGGAGGCTAGATCGATTTACGTTAAGGTTTGGGTGTTGATTCGAGCAACTACCGTAGTCATCTTCTCAAAGGTGAATCTTGTTGATGTGGTCGATGTTGCCGCTCGATGTTCGCCGCCTGGTACTAAATCCGATCGATGCGCCGCCGTTCACCGATCGAACTGCCACCGCCATCATTCTCCGTTCACCGATCGATGATGATGATCGATGTTCGCTGTCGTTCGTCGTTCGATGTAACCCTAATGAGGAATAATGAAGGGAACTGCCAACGGGTTTGGTTTTTTTTTTCGAACTTAAACATATAGAAGGGTTTTGGCCGGGTATGCAGTAAACCAAAATAAGAAATAAATCGGTCCAATTGGACCGGCCAGCTCTTCCGGAAGAATGAAGGGCAAACAGAAAATAGAACACTGCAACACTATATTTCTGACGTTGCAACAACCTTCTGGACCCCAATTCTGCGGCCCGGTTCGGTCGAACCGCGCTGAACCCACCGCCTAATTCCTTCTTCACGCACAGACAGTAAGTGTGGCATTGCAACGTCATTTCTGCTATGTTGCAACAGCAACCCATTCTTGCTAGTTCTAATCTAATTTCCCAGAATTTTCTTTGTCACTCATGCGACTACGAATACACTCTACAAACATTACTAATTAACATATTAGTTAAATACGCAACGTAAAAGAGATAAAAATTTAAACGATGGGTTGCCTCCCACCCAGTGCCTAATTTCAAGTCCCGGCAGGACGTTCATCCCTACGAATTTAATTTAACGTAATAAACGACGCTTGTCGTTCTTTCCCGCCGCCTCGAAATAACTTTAATCGTTCTCCGTTGACCTTAAACTCTGACCCATCCTTGGTGTTCTGAATCGTCACTGCGCCATACGGATGCACCTCCTTAATCCTAAACAGACCCAACCAACGTGATTGAAGTTTTCCCGGAAACAATTTCAAACGGGAATTAAATAATAAAACCAATTGATCTTCCTCAAAAATTTTTTTAACCAAACATTGGTCGTGCCATTTCTTCGTTCTTTCTTTATAAATTCGCGCATTTTCGTAAGCATTCATCCGTATTTCTTCCAATTCATTGAGCTGCAAACATCTTTGCTTACCGGCCTCTTGAAAGTCATAATTTATTTTTTTTATAGCCCAATAAGCACGATGCTCTAGCTCTAAAGGTAGATGACATGTCTTTCCGTAGACTAGTCTATACGGTGTGAGACCAATGGGCGTTTTGTAAGCAGTTCGATATGCCCATAATGCGTCATTGAGTTTTTGCGACCAATCCTTACGATTTGTGCTAACCGTCTTTTCGAGTATTCTTTTGATCTCCCGATTGGACACCTCGGCTAGCCCATTTGTTTGGGGATGGTAGGCTAATGCAACTTTGTGCGTGATTCCATATTTTCGTAGCAAGGCTGCGAAGTGAGCATTACAAAAGTGGCTCCCCCTGTCACTAATAATAGCTCGTGGCGTTCCAAATCGATTAAAAATGAAGTTTTTCAAGAAATGTAAAACGACCTTAGCATCATTTTTAGTTGTGGCTATCGCTTCCACCCATTTAGACACATAATCTACGGCCAATAATATATATAAATTTCCTTTTGAGTTTATAAATGGCCCCATGAAATCTATTCCCCATACGTCAAACAATTCAACCTCAAACATTGTATTCATGGGCATTGACTCATTCTTCCGTATATTCTCACTTCTTTGGCACCGATCACATTGTTGAACGAATTCCTTAGAGTCTCGGAATAAGGTGGGCCAAAAGAACCCAGTGTCTAACACTTTCGTCGCTGTTCTTTTTCCCATAAAGTGCCCCCCATATGGAGAGCTATGACATTTTTCTAGTACAGCCTTCATTTCCTCCTCAGGCACGCAACGCCTAATCACACCGTCAGCACCAGTCTTGAAAAGGAAAGGCTCATCCCACAGGTATGAGCGTACCTGATATAAAAATCTTTTTATTTGCTGGTAATTTAACTCAGGGGGCATAATATTGCTAACTATATAATTAACATAGTCTGCATACCATGGTGCCGGCCTCTCAGATATTGCCAATAACCATTCATCGGGAAATCTCTCATCAATTTCAGTTTGTAACGTTGATTGCAAGTCCTCGATCCTAGAGAGATGATCAGCTACCGGGTTATCCGCACCCTTCCTATCCCTGATTTCTACATCAAATTCTTGTAATAGAAGCACCCAACGAATCAGACGAGGCTTTGCATCTTTCTTATCCATGAGATAGCGAATGGCAGCATGATCGGTATAAATAATGACCCTCGTGCATAGGAGATACGACCTATACTTCTCAAATGCATAGACTACTGCTAGCAACTCTTTTTCCGTGGTGGTGTAATTAATTTGAGCGTCCACCAAGGTTTTGCTAGCATAGGCTATGGTGCGGAAAACCTTCTCTCTCACTTGCCCTAAGACTACTCCCACCGCGTAATCACTTGCGTCACACATCAACACAAATGGTTCTTCCCAATTTGGAGTTACCACTATAGGAGCCGAGATTAACCTATTCTTTAGTTCATCGAAGGCAAGTACACAAGCGTCGTCGAAATGAAATTTTACATCTTTTTCTAAAAGACCACTTATCGGCTTCGCTATCTTCGCAAAGTCTTTGATAAATCTCCTATAGAACCCAGCATGTCCTAGGAAGCTTCGCAACATTTTAACGTTTTTAGGTGGTGGTAGCTTTTCAATTACATCAATTTTAGCCCGGTCCACGCCCAAGCCTTTCTTTGACACATGATGTCCAAGTACTATTCCTTCCCTAACCATGAAATGACATTTTTCCCAATTAAGCACTAGGTTAGTTTCTACGCACCTAACTAGGACTTTCTCCAAGCACTCTAAACATTCTTCAAATGTTTTTCCAAAGATGAAAAAGTCATCCATAAAGATCTCAATGCCGTGTTCCATAATATCAGAGAATATTGCGATCATGCATCTTTGGAACGTGGCCGGGGCATTACACAGACCGAAGGGCATCCTTCTAAAAGCAAAGGTTCCGTAGGGACAAGTAAAGGTCATCTTTTCTTGATCTTCTGGATCTACAGTGATCTGATTGTAGCCTGAGTATCCATCTAGAAAGCAGAAAAAAATCATTTCCTGCTAGTTTATCTAAGACTTGATCAATGAAGGGTAAGGGAAAATGGTCTTTTCTTGTGGCCTTATTAAGCTTCCGATAATCCATACAGATTCGCCACCCGGTGATCGTTCTAGTGGGAATCATTTCATTCTTTTCATTTCTTACCACCGTCAGTCCTCCCTTCTTGGGGACACACTGTACCGGTGAGACCCAAGAGCTATCCGAAATGGGGTATATTATTCCAGCATCTAACCATTTGATAATCTCTTTCTTTACCACCTCTTTCATGGGTGGGTTCAGTCGACGTTGAGGCTCTATAGATCCTGCAAAAGGTTCTTCCAAAAGAATCTTGTGCATGCATAATGATGGACTTATGCCTCGAATATCTGCAATGGTCCACCCTATAGCCAACTTATATTGCTTTAATAATTCAATCAGTTTTTTATGTTGGGTAGGGTGCAATTTCGAGTTGACAATGACCGGTAGGGTGTTATTCTCTCCTAGGTACTCATACGCAAGATGTTCGGGTAGAGGCTTTAATTCCAATGTTGGTGGGTTAATGATGGATGGTTTGACCGCTAGAGACCTATCTAACATCTCAAGTGGTTCCGGTCCCCTTAACGCAGTGGCTTGCCTCTCAAAAACATGCAAACAATCAAGAACTTCATCTTCATCATCAGTTAGCTCTTCAATAGTCAAAAATCGGTTTAAAATATCATTTTGATTTTTAGATTTGTCCTTAGTATTAAATTCAAGGACCGATATACTATGCACTTCTTCCATATTATCCTCTTCTCTATGGGGGAATTTCATTGCCTTGAGAACGTTAAATGTTACATGCTCATCATTCACCCTCATAGTCAATTCACCTTTGTGAACGTCAATCAAGGTTCTTCCAGTTGCTAAGAATGGTCTTCCAATGATAATGGGAATCTCTCTATCCTCCTCCATATCCAGTACCACAAAATCTGCAGGAAAGATGAACTTATCTACCTTAACCAAAACATCTTCCACTACCCCTTTTGGAAATGCTAGTGTTCTATCAGCTAGTTGTAGGGTAATTGAGGTTTTCGATATTTCTCCCAACCCCAACTTCCTATATATTGATAAGGGCATTAAGTTGATGCTCGCTCCTAGATCACACAGAGCCTTTCCTTCGAAGTGATATCCGATGGAGCATGGTATCGTGAAACTTCCCGGATCTTTTAATTTACGAGGGAGTTGCTTCTGAAGAATTGCACTGCACTCTTGAGTGAGTGCTACCGTTTCATTGACTCCAAATTTTCTCTTCTTAGAGAGAATATCCTTCATGAACTTCACATAGCTTGGCATCTGTTCTAGGGCTTCGGCAAAAGGGATATTTATTTGCAGTTTCTTAAAGATTTCTACAAATTTTTGGAATTGTTGATCTAACTTGCTTTTCCTTAATCTTTGTGGAAATGGTGGTGGGGGGTAGACGACCGTCTTCTCCTTACTTCTTCCTAGTTCACCGTTATGCTCTCTAGTCTTTTCTACTAACACTTCTACCTCCTTCTCATTGCTCTCATCGTCTTGTTTTTCATCTTCATTATTAACACAAGGTCTATGATCTTCTAAATCATTTTCTTCAATGTTCTCGTTAGCTGGTTTATTAGTCAAATCGCTTACAAGTTCTTTTCCGCTACGTAGGGTGACAGCCTTGCATTGTTGGTTGTCTCCCTTAGGATTTGGAGTGGTGTCAGATGGAAGTGTGCCCGGTGGTCTAAGACTCAAGGCGTTGGCAATTTGACCTAACTGGGATTCTATCATGCGTAATGACCCCTCTAGATTAGAAATACGTACATCTCTCTTTTGCATCGACTCCATAAACATCTCATCAGTCAGTTTCCTAGGAATACTAGGTTGATTAAAAGCATTATTCTGTTGTGGATGTGGGTTGTTCAGATTAAATCCAGGTGGATGGTTTGCTCCCGCATTATTCTTCCAAGAGAAGTTTGGATGATTTCTCCACTCGGGATGGTAGTGGTTTGCAAAACCTGGTGGTACTTGCCTTGGTTGGCCTCCGATATAATTCGCCTCCTCCGTTATTTGATTAAGTTGTTCAACCGTTAGGGGTGCATTAGGTGTAGAGGTAGACAATAAATCTAACCTCTTATTAATTAGATTAAATTGGGATGATATTTGTGCAGCTAACGATGTAATCTGGTCCACTTGATGGACTCCAGCCGGTTGAATATTACCTTGTCTTTCATAAGCCTGATAATTATTAGAAGTAAGATCTTCTAATATTCCGTAGGCATCTTCGGGATATTTTTTCATTAAGGAACCTCCTGCGGCTCCGTCAACTAAAATCATGGTTGCCGTTTGCAAACCATTGTAAAATATAGAGACTTGTTGGTGTTGGTGCAACCCGTGGTGCGGACATTTTCGTAACAACTCTTTAAAACGCTCCCACGCTTCATAAAGAGTCTCCCCAGGATTTTGCATGAAAGTAGTTATGTCCCTAATGAGTTTTGCAGTCTTCGAAGGTGGGAAATACTTATTTAGAAATTTTTCAACTAGTTGTTCCCATGTGGTAATAGAGTCATTGGGTAATGAGTCTAACCAATCTTTCGCTCGTCCCTCTAACGAAAAGGGAAATAGTCTCAACAAAATCGCATCTTCGGATGCTCCATTGAATTTGAACATGTCACAAATTGCTAAGAATGTACGTAGGTGAGAGTTCGCATCTTCGTGACTAAGACCCCCAAATTTGTTATGTTGCACTTGTTGCATAATTAGTGGGTCCATTTTAAAGTTATTTGCCGCAATTGCGGGTCGCGCGATACTAAAGTGTAAACCTCCCCTTAAAGGTGTATTATAATCGCGACACGTCATTCGTGGCGCGGCGTCTTGACCATTATGGTCCACTTGTCCTTCATGATTATTTAAGTTCTCGTGATCGTTGTTATCCATCTCTTGATGAATAATATTCAGCATTCTGCAAAGTTTTCTGTTTTGCCTACACGCACGCTCTATTTCTGAATTGAAAGGCAAAAGTTCAGTAGTTCGATGTCTGGACATGCATAAACAGAATTTCAGATAGCAGTAACACCCAAACAATACAAGATAAAACAACAAAACAAGGACTTGAGCTCTAAATACTCGGGTTTAACTAATATCGCAAGAAATAAAACACTAAATACGTCGCACCTCCCCGGCAACGGCGCCAAAACTTGATACGTCCAAAACTGTATACGCAATTTATCGCAAGTGTACGTGCCGTGTCAAGTAATAAATAGTAAGTAAAGATCGTTCCCTCGAGGAGATGGTGGACTCAGCGCTTGCAATTACTAGTGCTACCTTTTCTTTAAAGTCAAGTGGAATAAAATGATGTTTCGAAATACTAAAATTTTAAAGTAAAACTTCTAATTACTCGAAATAAACTATAGAACCGGGAGAATAATACTTTGTTATCAGAGACTAAAGATAATCTTGTATCGTGATTTCCTAAGTCTAGCGTGACAACTCTTGTAGGTAGTTTTGCGATGATGAGTGGTGACACGTCTGGCAACGATTTTAGAATAGAAATCCGTACCTCTCGATATCGGAAGTCTCTAGTTCTCTATTACCCCGGAGGTGAAATAAGAACCGCTTAAAGATTGAAAATCAAAGTTACTAGTATCAAGGGGAAATCTCTTTCTCCCTTCAAATACTATACCGAATCCACGATATACTTACGCGACTCCTCTCTCGATTTATGAAGCGCAGTAAAAGGATAAAATCTCGGCCAAAGATTTCAAATTAAAGATCATGAATTAAGCACAAACATTCATCAATCATTCACAAATCCAGAAATTTAAGTAATTGTCATCACACTTGACGAAGTAATCTCACAATACAAGATTAAAACAAATTAGTTCATCACGATGGATGGAGCACACCAACAAACAAGAAAGATCTTACAGGGCATGATGGAGGAAAAGCAAAATAATGCAGGAATTTGCTCTCCGAAGTGTGCCGAACCAGTCCGTCTTCAAGATCCGGCGTGCCCTAATTCTTCTTCTCCAAGACAAGCCCTTTTTCTTTTTCTCCTTTTTCAGTTCTCCCCCCATTCTGGTCGAAAATTCCTCTAAAAACGTCAGCCCCCCTTTTCAAAAGGTGTGTCCTTTCATATTTAAAAAGGTGGCAGTTTTTATTTAAAAAATCTGAATTTTCAGAATAGCTGATGTTGCAACATCGAAAATAGGTTGTTGCAACAATCTCCTTAGACAAAAATGAGAATTTCATCTTTTCTTCTCCAAATCAATTTCTTTGGTGTCACCTGCATGGAAACTATCAAATATGATCAAATAAGTAAAATATTCCTCAAATATAGATTTTAATCATATTCTTATCAATTAACTTCAATTTGCTCTCCTTTTTAATAAATATCAGAAGAAATAATGGGCTTAGATAACTTCTATTGAGAAGTTATCAATACCCCTAGTATGAAACTTGCATATAGAATCCGGAATCGAAGTACGGGATAGACATGTTGTGTGAAGCCCATCCGGATAGGTTGGTTTGGATTACTGATGATTGATTTGCGTGTTAGAACTTCGTGGTTGGCAAACCCTCCCTTTTCGTTGTTGGAAGACTCTCCCTTTCCAGATCCAACGACTGAAAATTATTTGACAGGCATCAGATGTTACACTGTGCAATCACAACAGTTCCCGATACTTTTTTGTATATATATATATAATTTCAGATCTATGGTTATGCTTTTAACTATTCTCCTGAATCCCCTTCTGAATTGCTCTGAAGAGCATATATCGAATCTGACAGTTTTCTTTTTGTGAATCGAAAACCTAGCGCTGACGATCTTCTCCTACACTAGAACCTAGCAGTTTGTGGAGACGAATGTCTCGATCATCGTTTTAGCCCACTTTTGTGTGATGAATGTGTGCCATTTCTTAGCATTAGTGTGGATTTCTTGTATAGTCGCAGATCTACTTCTGTGTTCTCGGAAATCATATTGGTCATAAAAAAAGATTTGGAGTAAGTCTTCGTTTTTGATAAAGAAATTTCTGGAGCATCTCGATCGAGTTGATACTCAATTCCACACAGGTGTCATGCATTAATTTCTTCATTAATGGTCTTCGCAAGATCTGTATGTTTATAGTTAGGGTTTTCTAGATTATTTCCACTGCACACATGTAATCTATCAACCCCTACAGAAAACCTAATACGCGGAGCCCACACCGCATGCACTCTAGCGGCGCGTCGCCGACGTCGTCCAGCTCCACCACACTTCTAGCCTCCTCCGGCCGCCACCATCATCGGGCAACCTGCTCGGGCCATTAGAACGGCTCGAGAGGGGCATGTTTGTCATTTTTGGAAATTAGTGATCCAAGTGATCAGAATCAAGCAACGTTGTTTGTTAACTCCAAATCTAGTTAGATGCAACTACCAACACGACCCTTCAAAAAAATATAAAAAGTCTTTCATGCCTTCATTTGAAGACAAGCTACTAAAGAGACAAGAGAGAGGTCAAAGGTTTTCTAATGAGTACTTGAGACTTAGATCGTCCATTCGCACTGAATTCATTCAGCTCGCTCTATAATCTGTTGATGCTCAACGCTCAACTAAACGCATCAACACCCACAGGAAAGGGCGACGTAAAATAACACTCTCTTGGATGCTCTCGCGGAAACTTTGTGGACACAAGTCATTTTTTCCTCTTTTCGTAGCTTTCAAAGCTTTTAAACGAAAAGGTGGTTCATCACCCTCCTAGAATCAAGAACTCTTGTAACCTCAAGGAATATTGATAGTGTTGAAGCAAAAAACTGGCCTCAACGAGAGTTCGGACCTTGGGGTGTAGCCAGCACCTACTTCTCCCAAACCAAGACCCCTGACTAGTAACAAAGAATTAGGAACTGACCCTAAGCCTCAGCTGGGAGGTCCCTCCACTAACTCGGAAGATCTCTGAGCGCTTCCCCTCCAAAGTCAATTGTTGGCAAGGAGAACCTCAGAAAGCACTAGCAGATTTTAGAAATTGTGAAAGCTTGCCTTCTGAGGAACTCTATGGGTCTATTTATAGATTTTTAGTATGGTCTGCAAAAAGCGTACTTTTGCTGCCCTAAAATTACTAAAATTCCCCTGGGTTGGTCTGCCAATAGCCAAAATCCGCTATTCTGAGGAGCTAAATGCAGACCTAGGGGCATCCAGGTAATTTCCACCCAAGGGTACCCAGGAAATTTCACCCCTGGGGCACCCCTGGCATAAACCTTTTCACTGGACTTGTGGGCTTCCCGCTTGTTACGTGTGAGAGCCTTCCCGCCTATCCTGAGCGGGAGCCAATAGGTTAACTCTGAGCTCAGTTCAACGAACGCGGAGCTCAGCTTGACGAGCACAGAGCTCAGCTCGACGAAAGCGGAGCTAGCTCGACGAGCGAGAGCTCAGCTCAACAAAAGCAGAGCTCTGCTCGACGAAAGCGGAGCTCAGCTCGACGAGCGAGAACCTTCCTGCCTTCCACTGGCAGGAGTAAAAAATCCATAGGGCGCTGAGAGCGTTGAGTGAAAAGACCTCACTCAATGCCAAAACCTGGAGGGCGTCGAGAGCGTTGAGTGGGAAGACCTCACTCAATGCCAAAACCTGGAGGGCACCGAGAGCGTTGAGTGGGCAGGCTTCACTCAACGCCAAGACCTAGAGGGCGTTGAGAGCGTTGAGTGGGAAGATTTCACTCAATGCAAAGACCTGGAGGGCGCCGAGAGAGTTGAGTGGAAAGACCTCACTCAACGACAAAACCTGGAGGGTGCCGAGGGCGCCGAGAGTGTTGAGTGGAAAGACCTCACTCAACGCCAACTCCATGGGGCTTCCCACTTCTCCATGCGCAACCCTTTGTGCACGCCTTGGGTGAGAACCCCTTACACCTACTCTTCTAGCCAGATTCTATTTTACTTATTACTAGCCCAAGGCTATCCCAATGGGTATTTTGGTCCCACCCAGCGAATATGGGGTTGTACAAATCCCCGCTCTTTGCGAGCTAGCCAAGCGCTCGGACCACGTCCAACCATAATATTCGCTGGTCACTTGCTGATCTGGCAGGGAATCTTTCTGCGGACCCCACCTTCGGTCTTATAAATACACCGCCAAGTTTGATCTAGGGCCATCTCTGTTGCTATTGCCCTTCGCCTGAGCTTTCGCAGAGCCTTGAAGATGCATTCCAATCATGCTGAAAAACCGCTCTCGGAAGAACTTTAGGCCCGCCTTGCCGCGACCCAGGAGCGGGCTCGCGCCAACTGCGCCAAAGTTGCCCCTTGGCTGATGGTCAAGAGGCCAGCTGGCGAGAAGTCCGCTGGAGAGAAGCCAGTTGGCGAGAAGCCATCCGTGGAGAGCTCCCGCCCAAAGAAGAAATATAAATCCAAGTCGGTTAGGCGAGATCACTCCCAAGAGAAACCAAGCCTTTCCTACTCCGACCCCTCACCACGACGAGAATCCCTCTTCCTTGTCGAAGGTACTTTTATCGCCTCACCCATTGGCGCGAAATTTTAAAGAGTTGACACGAGGCTGCGTACTTATGTATTGCTCTTTTCGCAGGGGACGGTGCCAAAAGACGTCGTCGACTCCCTTCTGGCGGACGCCTCAGGAGCTGCCCCTTTGACTACTCCAGCCGATATCCCAAGCACTCTGAGTATTTCATCCTTTTGCTGGTGTGGCTTCGGCTTTAATAGATCTGATTTTACCCTTAGGGCTCCCCCCCAGGATCATGTCAACCAAGCAGCTGACCCCGCTCCCACGGCCGGAAGGGGCATCACTACGTCATTATCACCTGCGCCAGGATCACAGGTTTCGGTGGGAGGGGGAGTCTCTGTCCCCCCACTGACCGAGACCGAGACCCTGGAGAGAAGGATGTTCTGTCCTGGGCAGGGTAAGCCGCTTCACCTGCTCTTTGGGAAAAGCCCTGAGGGGCGGCCAGGCCCTTCTCACTAACCGTCGACGGAAAGCCCATTCCATACGCCAGGTATACGAGAACTTTCTGTTCCCCTCTTTCGCTTCCTATAGAGTCTGACAAATTATCCTCCAGGTCCCAAGGTACGGGGCCTTCTGAAGGCCGAAGAAGCAGAAGAAGAAGAAGAAGAAGATAATGAAGCCGAGGAAGAATAAAACAGGGAAGACTCGCCCCTTCCCTCCTCTGGTGAGATGGAGGACTTTCTTGAGGCCTCTAGGAGTGGTAAGACGCGGCGACAGAGGATTGCCTCAGTCCTGTCAAAGCTTGTGCGGCGGCAGCGAGCCAACTCCGCGGCGGTGAAGAGAATCCATGAGAAGATGGAACGGCGGCCGGTGATCGTCGAGCGGGGTTGTGCCTATCTAATTGGCGAGGCAGAAGCCCGGGACACGCTTTTCGTCGAGACCTCCCCTAGAATATATGTCGCGCGGGTTCGAGATCAGCTCCTTCTGGCCAGCCAGGGGCTGACTGCACTGACATTCTTCTTTAATCCGTGAGTGCCTCCAAGGCCGGGGAGACAAGATCGGGGTCGCTGGCAGTGGGAACCGTATTGAGCCTCATTGGTTTCGCCTCTTCTTTCCCCCCCCCCCCCCCGGCCTACCCTTCTCACTTTGTACCCCTTGCGCAGTGCGGAAATAAACAATTGTCATTATTATTATTTATTATTGTTATTTCACGGCTCTCGTTCGGCGAAAGCCCTTCTACATTTATGCTTGCTTTATACTTTCACATATAATGTTTTACGAATGCTTGACTCTCGCGCCCTGCTCAATACTTCTCGCACATTGCAAATGTATACCTTCTCTCTAGCCCTCCCAGGAGGTTCTCGCTTCACGCAAGTCCAAGAAGAGCCAACGAGGCAGGATGGAAATCGAGGAGTCAGAACGACAAGATTGCCGACCCGTTGACCGCCTCCCCGCCGTTTTTTTCGTTTTTAGGAAAAAACTAATAATTACCGCATCTTCTATAAATAGGCTGATCCAGCTATCAAATTTACTTCTGCATTTACTTCTCTGATTCCAAGCCTTCGTCCTTCTCCCGACTGACCCCAACACTCTCTGCAGCGCAAAGGTTCTCGCATCTCCAACCTTTCCTTCCTTCACGCCTTCTATTCGAAATGCCTGGCGAAGGCGAAGGCCGCTCCAAGTGCGCGCAGACCTTCTTAGACCACACCTTCCCCTCCTGTCAGCTCTCGCAGGCTGAGTTCCTTACGATCAACGAGAACTTCATCCCGCCAGGGTTTGTTGCGCGGAAGCCTGGGAATGATGACAGGATTAACCTCGTGCCGGAAGGGGAGCTTGCCATCCCCTTGGAGCACTTCGAGGTGGGCTTCAACCTCCCCCTCTGGCCGGAGGTGTGCTAGGCCCTGAGCTATTATGGGGTAGTGCCGGCCCAGCTCAACCCCAATTCAATCGCCCTCCTGGTGAATTTCTCCTGCTATATGCGGGCAGAAAGGATCGAGTTCAACCTATCGATTTTTCAGAAGCTGTTCAACTTTCGAGCCAAGAAAGGGTCAGTCTTCATCTCTGGCCAGTCGGTGAAGACGGCGGGTCTCGCCAAAAAACATCATCACTTCGCCGAGAGGTTCGTCTTTGTCTCAAGGCCCTTCAATAACATCTCTCTCGCGCCCATTCAATACGACGACACGACCTATAAGCCTCCCACTCTCGGGGAGCGAGAGGGCACCCTCGTCGAGTTCTTTGGGTCGAAAACTTTCGACGTCCCCTTCCTCCGGCGCAACCTGGATTCTCTCCTACCTGTACCCCCCGGCGAAGGTAATATCTCGGACTAAACTTGCAACCTTTCGATTCGAGGTATAGGGCTAACTAACTATCAGTCTCACAGGTGAGCAAGAAATCCCCCTCCACTAGCCTTTTGACGAGGCCAGGGCACTCCCCGACCCCTTGGCTCTCGCCAAGTCTGCCACCGCCGCCTACCAGGAGGCGTCGGGATCCTCTTTTGCACCAAGCATCCAGAAGCGGAAGTAGAGCTCCCTTCCTGCCCCTCCACCCAAAAAACCAAAACCATCGACAGCGGACAAGGGCAAAGCCATTATGCCGGCTTCCATTGAGGTCCCCGCCGAGACCCCATCATTTGCAAGCGAGACGGGCGTTGGTGGGCCTGCCGCTGAGACCCCAGCTGAGACCCCGCTCAAGCCGGTGACGAAAGGGTACAGGAACTTTGGCTTCGGCGATAAGTTCCTAGATGTGAAAGGCCGGCCCTTGATCCAGTGGGACCATACCACCAACCGCATCACGGTTTCCACACTCCTACCCTCCTGGAGAGAGCAAGACAGTGACGCCTTCACGCTAGGCTATGGGCTCTATGCTCGGGAGGACGTCGATATGTTCGATCGCTCGACTACCCGATCCCTCGTCTATGATGCCGCCCGAGCCCAGCTTCGTGCGGTCCAGCTCTCACATATGGCTGGGCGGCGCACCACGACCATCGAGCGCAATCTTTTTGACATGCTCAAGTCAAGGGACGCCGCTGCAGCTAAAGTGGCCACCCTGAAGGCCGATTTGGCGGCTGCCCAGCAACTTCTTTCCTCTCGCCCGGCCACCGAGGTAAGCGATACCCTTCAATATCTCTCGTCCTCTCTTAACATATATATATATATATATATATATATATATATATATTTCGCTTAAACGGACCGTGCCACAGGATTCCGCGCAAGCCGAGCTGTCTCGCGCGATGGTGGCCGGCATCGAGTGCGAGAATCAGCTGCTGCAGGCTGAGGTGAAACGCTTAGAGGAGTCGTTGGCCCTGGTCCGAGCCCGGCCGTCGTTGGAGGAGAGAATCAAGCGCCGTCATTATTCTGCGTACGAGATCGACGTGATAGTTCAGGAGAATGCGCAAGCCACTGCTAAGATGTTCATCGAGGTATTGCGGGATTCAGCGCTTTTGAATGAAGGAGGCGAGACCCTCACGGCGCGAGGGATCTTGCCTTGGTTGTTCGACCCCATCCCCAATCCCGCGGGAGAGGAAAATTCTCCAATCAAAGATGCGGCGGAGCTCGTCTTGAACGAGGAATCTGGCGGCATCTCGCTCGACGAGTCCTCCGGCTACTCCCCCAGCGGAGCCTCCAGTGGGACCTCAGGCGGAACCTCCAGCGGCCTTGCCTGATAGCTTCTCACTGCCCCTTTTTTCTTCCTTGAGCTGTAATTTTCTTTTTCGAACTTTCAAAGATTTATGGGACGAGACCCCTTAGAACTTTATGTAATTTTTTGGAGGCACATTTATGTAGAAAGTATATTTTCTTTAGTCTTTTCCATGATACTTTATAGTTGCGCCTTTTCTCCTCTCCCCCTTCTCGTCCGCTGGTCACAGAACATTCACGGAATGCTTTCGCGCCCTCATCAAGACCTTAGGTTCATTAGGTTTTTCGAGCGACATCAGCAAACCCATTCCTATCGAGTGATGATTCATCGAATGGAATCTGCCGAAAAGACTTATCGAGACGCTCTTGACGAGATGTTATGTGCCGAGAGCGTTATGTTGAGACCCCTGTTAAGACCCCTTCTTGGAGGGTTATGTCGAGAGCCTTGTCGAGAGGGGTCTGGGCTATGCCATCCTTACCTAGGACTAGTGTTAGCTTTGCTTGGAAACCTGTCATCAAGAGTTTCAAGACTCCCTCATGATTTCAACTGCCTTGTTTGCTTGGTGTGAGCCTGGTTGTCAGGTCAACCTGGGATCCCCCAACAAGAAATTCATTTCTCCTCCCCCCCCCCAAGCGAGCCTCAAGCCCTGTTAGCTAGTGAAAGCCTGCCAGTGGGCCTACTTGGGGTCTTGCAAATTTCTCCCCTTTTCCTTTCCTTCCAAGCGAGACTTCGGACCTGCTAGCAAGTGAGAGCCTGGACAGTGGGTCTACCAGGGGCCGAGTGCGCCTTCCAGCCCTGCTGGTTAATGAGAGCCTGAGCATCGGGTTCCTCTCGGGGTCTTCCCTTACCCCCCCCCCCCCCCCAATGTCAGCCTTCAGACCTGCCAGCTAGTGAGAGCCTGGACAGTGGGTCTACCCGGGGCCGAGTGCGCCTTCCAGCCCTGCCCGCTAATGAGAGCCTGAGCAGCGGGATCTTCTCGAGTTCTTGCAAACTTCTCCCCTTTTCCTTTCCCCAGCAGGAGAGCCTTTGGACTTGCCAGCTAGTGAGAGCCTGGACAGCGGGTCTACTTGGTGCCGAGTGCATCTTCCAGCCCTGCCAGCTAATGAGAGCCTGAGTAGCGGGATCCTCTCGAGGTATTCCCTTACCCCCCCCCCCCCTGAGGCGAGCCTTCGGACCTACCAGCTAGTGAGATCCTGGACAGCGGGTCTACTTGGGGCCAAGTACTCCTTCCAGCCCTGCCAACTAATGAAAGCCCGAACAGCGGGATCTTCTCGGGGTCTTGCTAACTTCTCCCCTTTTCCTTTCCCCCTAGGCGAGCCTTCGTACTTGTCAGCTAGTGAGGGCTTGTACAGCGGGTCTACCCGGGGTCGAGTGCACCTTCTTGCCCTGCCAGCTAATGAGAGACTGAGCAGCGGGATCCTCTCGGGGTATTCCCTTACCTCCCCCCCCCCAGGCGAGCCTTCGGACCTGCCAGCTAGTGAGAGTCTGTACAGTGGGTCTACCTGGGGCCGAGTGCGCCTGGACAGCGGGTCTACCTGGGGCCGAATGCGCCTTCCAACCCTGCCAGCTAATGAGAGCCCGAGCAGCGGGATCTTCTCGGGGTCTTGCTAACTTCTCCCCTTTTCCTTTCCCCCCAGGCGAGCCTTCAGACCTGCCAGCTAGTGAGAGCCTGAACAGCAGGTCTACCCGGGACCGAGTGAAACCGCAAACACTTCATAACATGTGAAGAAACCCTCTTTAGAATAACTATCAGAAGAAAGTATATAATCTTACACACTCTAAGGATAATAACGCTTCAGGTCGTCGCCACTCCATGTGTGACGCATGGATACCCCTTCCACATTCTTGAGGTGGTATCCCCCCGACCCAAGGACTTTTTCCACAATGAAGGCCCCTCCCAATTGGGGTTGAGTTTACCCATGAGAGCAGATCTCTCGGCCGCATCAACTTTCTTTAGGACTAGATCTCCTTCGGCGAATTACTTGATCCTCACGTGCTTGTCAAAGTACTTTGTCATCCGTCGCTTGACCTCCTCTTGCCTGACGGCGGCCACGCCACGAATTTCCTCCACCATATCCAATGAGAGTCGTAGATCCTCCTCATTTCCTTCCCTCCATGGCACGTCTCCTTTGCTGGCCGCCGCAACTCGAGGGGAGTGAACCTCAAACTCCACAGGCAGGACCGTCTCACATCGAGAGCTTGAAAGGGGTCTCTCAAGTGGCCGTGTTTTGGGTTGTCCGCAGGGCCCACAACACCGAGGGGAGTTGCTCTACCTAACTCCCTCTCAAGTTCTCCACCTTCTTCTTGAGCAGGTTCACTATGATTTTGTTCGCCGCCTCCACCTGGGCGTTGCTCTTGGGGTGGTGGACGGAGGAAAACCTGAGGTCGATCCCTAGCTGGGTGCAGAAGATGATGAACTCTTCGCTCGCGAACTGCGTGTAACACCCCGAAAATCAAAAGATGGACGGGCGACTTTTAAGCCAAGTCTGGGACTTGGAGCAGGTTTCACGGGTCGTGACACGGGCGTGACACGGGCGTGTTCGGCCTCGGGTCATGTGGTCGACGTTTTGACGGTCGGCGTTCGTCATGTTGAGGCACACGGCCTGGGACACGGGCGTGTCCCAGGGCGTGTCACTTTGGGCAGTTTTCTGAGTCATGCACACGGGCCATGACACGGGCCCAGACACGGGCGTGTCATATGTGACACGGGCGTGTCGGGTGCCGTGTCGCAGGCCGTGTCCTTCTCGGGTTGGGAAAGCTGGCCGATTGCACACGGGGGGGGGGGCGTGACACGGGTCTCGACACGGGCGTGTCACATGTGGCACGGGCGTGTCGGAGGCCATATCGAATGCTGTGTGCTGGTTTTCGAGTCGGTCGAGACGGCGAATGGGTGACACGGCCTTGCACACGGCCGTGTTGCAACCCGTGTTCGGCCCAGATTTTGTATTATTGGGCTAAATCGTGGTCGTTTGTTTCCTTGGTTTGGGATCCGACGGCTCAGGGCTGTTGCTGGGATGTTATATCCGAGAATAGGGTTACAAACCCTATCATTTCTTTGGGTTCATCTCTCTCTAAATCCTAGAGAGAAGGGAGAGTAAGGAGGAGGAAGAAGACCAAGATCCGGTCACCGGCGGAGCTTCGGAGCTCCAAATCACGATCCGAGTTCGGATCCGCGAAGACGAGGCCGATACGGTGCTTTCGATCCGGCTAGATCGTCATGGCGCCAAGGAAAAGCGAAAGGGTAACGATTCTCTTCTTGAGCATGTGAAGCTCTTCTTCCTTTGCATGGGAAAACCCCTCTCCCGCGAGTGTGCGGCGAGATTGTGGTATTCTTTGGGGTAGATATGTAAAGTCCCCCTTGTTAGAGTCCGGAATCGTAGTACGGACATAGGCATGATGTGTGAAGCCTACCCGGACGTGTTTTCCGGATCGGTGATGAATTGTTGTGCATTTGTTGGCCGGAGAAGACTCCGAGCGTTGTTTGTTTTCGGGTTACTATGCGGTAGTATGCATCAGGGAATCTGGGGGATTAACCCCGAGGTGCACCCAGAAATCTGGACGGAAACGCATTTCCGTCATATCGGTGGCCTGGGAGCCAACCGGGTACATAGCAGGGCTATGTACCATGTTTGATCGTTATTCGGGACTGGGGAAGCTTAGTCCGCGTCAAAGGCCTAATGGCAATGGCGGGGTGAGCAACGGGCTGGTGTACCCCTAACCGCTCCACCTGTTCGGTTAAAGCGACCTAAAGTTTTACGTGGGACTTATCGAGGTTTGGAGATTGATTCTAGGCTGCGGCTGAGAAGATTAAATGCTCACAAGATTGCCATCCTGGGGGTGGTGGCGGAGTTAAGGACCGGACGGGGTTCGGACTGGCCCGCCGAGTAAGTGCCCTGAGAGCATGGGGTGTACGGCCGTGTGAGCGTGCACCTATGATGTGATGCTTATTTTGTTGTGTTGCTTGTTTTGCTAACAAGTGCAGGGAAGAAGCTTTGCCGCCCCGGTTTGGGGGCGGAATCGTTATAATTTGGTCAGCATAGCTGACCGTTGCCTTTGTTTACCACCGTGCGGTGGATTGTTGCTTGCAGGTGCTGCGGAGCCGAGAGGTAATTAGCGGGCTAAATCCCCAGTTGTTGTGTCGGCCCTCGAAGGCCAAATGTTGAGTGTTTTCCTTTTTGTACTCATGTGTGACCGGCCTGCGTGCCGTGGTATGGAAGACATTTTTATTAAGCAAACTCTTGTAAGGCTTTAAGGCCGTTATTCATGTATTAAACATTCCTTTGTGTTTGATTTAGTGGACATTCACGCTGGCAGGGTTCTTAATTGTGCAACTTAATAATTGCTTTCGCTAGGTGTTGTGTAGGATGTTGTGATTGGTTGAATGGTTTCAATGCGTAACCAGCCGGTCTGTTCGTAGTATATGGCGTCGGGCCCCGACCGGACCTACTGTTATATACTATGTGACGGATAGGGGTGTTACAAATTGGTATCAGACTACTGGTTTTGGTCAAGCTTAAATGAATTCGTGGACGAATTCACTTTAAGGGGTGGTGAGCACATGTGTGTGCGTCATCGTTATAACATGAAAAGAACTCATGAATGTCCACTTAGGAATGAAAATACACATGTTTGAGGAACCTGCGTGTTCCTATAATTGCTTTTTGCAAATTTTGTTCAGTCACTTATGGTGTTTTGAACGGCTATAGGTGTCCGGAAGTGGAGCGTGGCAGTCTGAACACACGTTTGCTGAGCAAAGTATGGCACCAAGTAACGTTCCTGAGACCCCTACGTCTCTGGAAACCATAAGAAGGGTGGTTGAAGCAGTATTCGCTGTGACCAACGCACAATATGGGAGTAATGTGCAACCCTTTGTCCCTGAGATGGCCCCAACATTGGGCGTTATGTTGGAGCAAAGGGCATTTGGGGGTACATTAGAGCAGCAGATGAGCATGACTGTGGTGCAGGGAGCGCATTCAGTTGACACATATTTGCAGACGTTCCTTATGTTAAGGCGCCACCCAGGATCTGAATGGGAAAGCGAGCAATCTATAGTGGATAGATTTTATAACGGTCTGCGCAGCGAGTTGCGTATCCTACTGCTAGGACCAAAGTTATTGGGATTCCGAGCTTTAGTGGAGTCGGCTAGAGCTTTGGAGGTGGAGTTGGGGAAAACTCACCAAGTACCAGTGGATAGGGTACCAAACCCTACTGATCCTATAAGGACTGTCTATCGAAATATGCCGAGAAAGGAGGCTGGGTTATCCACTACCCGAACTACCCTCAATTGTTATTCTTGTGGCAAGAAAGGGCATCTCGCCAGAGAGTGTTGGGAGAGTGCTCCGAAGACAAGGAAAGTTTTGGCAGGAGCAGTTGAAGCCTCTGGTGTAAAGGAAACGATGTTCAAAATGCCAACCTCAAAATCTGGGTACCGTAGGTGGCATAAGAAGGCAAGGAGGTCGGGTCTAGTCTCTTCCTCTAGCACATCTGGAGCGACTACGGTTCAAACCCCGGATGCATGCTTTGTTTGTGGAAAGTCGGGGCACTATGCCCGGGATTGTTGGAGTGGACGCCCAATGTCCAAAAAGAAGTCGGGGTCGATATCTGAAGAGAAAGGCAAGGCAGTGGCGTCCGCCGCATTGCTGTTTACTCCGGCCCAACCGGGAGTGAACATCCTTGGCCAGCAGGAGGTCATGTGGCCGACCGTCGGGTCGTCAGGTATGTATTAATTGTTAGCAACCTTGCTTCTTGCCTTATGTGTGATTACATAGAACTTGAAGTTCTAGGCTTTATTTTGGAATCTTGGCAATCCGAATGGGTTATTACCCAGTAGTCGTCCAGTACGCGCGGTGATATAGTCTGTGCGGTAAGAGTCTTATTGAAAGTCAAGGATTCGACTTGCTAGCATCGCTGTTGCCGTTAGTAGAGTTTGACGTCATCTTTGTTGGGCTAGCTTTTGGGGCAGAAGGCTTTTATCATTTGCAACCGCAAGGAGACCTAGCTGGGGGTTGGGCAGGAGACAACGTTTGCGGAACTGAAGGGATCGAGCAGGACACTGACGTCTGCCCTCCCGGTGGTCAAGACAGTTTTGTGTCGGTACAAAGCTGTTTTTCACGTTAGTGGAGGCTGTAATGCCTAAGTCCACTCTGGGTAGTATCCCAGTGGGTTTTTGAGCATCCCGATGTGTTCCCGAACAATCTCCCTAGAGCCCCACCGTAGCGAGAGATCGATTTCACGATTGAGTTGTGCCAGGTGCTAAACCTGTGTCACGCTCTCCTTATAGGCTGATGCATAAGGTGATAGTGGAGTAAAGGTTCAACTAGAAAAGTTGATGGAGCAAGGGTATGTGCGTCCAAGTTTGTCGTCTTGGAGCACACCGGTCCTTTTCGGGTATAAGAAGGACGGGAGTTTGCGGCTCTGAATCGATTATGGAGAACTGAACAAGTTGATAAAAGAGAGCAAGTACCTGATCCCAAGAATTGGCGATCTGTTTGATCAGTTGGGTGGGTCATCGGTGTACTTAAAGTTGGATCTTAAGTCTGATTACTATCAGCTGAGAATCAGGGAAAGCGATATCCCAAAGACAGCGTTCAACGCAAGATATGGGCATTTCGAGTTTATGGTCATGTCGTTCGAGCTGACTAATGCGCCATCGGTGTTTTTGGATCTGATGAACAGAACGTTCATGGAGTGCCTAGTCCAGTTTGAAATCGTCTTCATCGACGACACATTGGGGGTAATTTTAGTGTGAAGGGTGTCGCTTCTGAATATCTACTCTTAGTTTTGTGGACGTTAAGAAGGAACCATGTATACACCAAGTTCTCCGAACTCGAGTCTTGGGTTATCCTCGTAGCACTTCTTGGTCCTTTAGTTGGTAGAGTGAGGGCGTGTGGGTCCAGCGTTGTTAGTCGCAATACGAGGGTGTCCTGTGTTGTCTCGGTAGCAGAAATCCAGAGTTTCTGGTGTGGACGGCTACTACAGGCGCTTCGTAGAGGACTTCCCGCGGATAGTATTACGCCTCGCATCGTTGTCAAGGAAAAGCTTGAAAGGATTGCTTAGATGCGCGAGTACACCCAAGCGGTGAAGGGTTAAAGAGTTGGTCAACCGCGGTGCCAGTGTTAAGTTCGCCGAGTGGAACCAGAAGCTGTGAGATCTATGGCGCTACCTTAGGCAGCGGATTAGACTGCGTGCTGCTGCAGCGTGGTAATGTTGTGGCCTATGGCTCGCATTAGTTGCAAGAGCACGAGGGGTATTGTCCAGTCCGTCATCTGGAGTTCGTGGCCATGTGTTTTGCACCAAAGCTAGGGAGGCCTTATGTGTATGGTGACAAAGTCGGTGTCTGTACCGATCCTATGAGCCTGATACATCGGTGGGATCGAAAGGATCTGAAATTGAGGCAGAAAAAATGGATGGAGTTCTTGGGGGACCATACGTTCGAAAGTTATTTTGTGCTCGTTGTAAGGCAATGTGTTGCGGATGCGTTGAGACGCAGGGCTTCCGCCCAAGCCAACTAGTTGTTGTTTCATGTTGAGGTTTTGACCCAGGATTTGGAGATGTTAGCTATCTCTTGCGTTGACAAGCAGACTAGCGTCGAAGCATAACTGAACTGGTCGGAAGTCCAGTATGACCTGGCTGATCGTAGTTGGCAGACTATGGTTTGTGTAGCTGCATAAAGGAAATCATGGGTGCGGCTCGGTGGGTCAAAATCCCAGGTCAACGGTGGTGGGTAGGCTACCAAGGAAAGACAATCGTTTGTGCAGCCCAAGCATGGGTAATTTATGGGTGGAGTTGTGATACGTCTTACCAAGTACTCAACTCGCTTAGGAGGCACAAGTTGTGCCGATACCTAAGAAATTGCTTTGGTGGCCGGGGCTCAAGAGAGTCGTAGCGTTGTTTGTGGCTAAGTGTCAGCCTTGCGCCTTAGTGAAGGCAGAGTGCCAAGTGCCGGGGAATTCGTGAATCCTTGCCTAGTTCGGAATAGAAGTTCGACTGGACTGTGTGCATGGTTTGCCAAAGTCCCAGTGGGGTAGCGACGCCGTGTGGGTGATCGTAATTGTGTTAACTTTAGTGTCGCACTTCGTTCCGCATAGGAAGGATAATTCGGCGGAGTAACTGGCAAATGTGTTTGGATAACATAGTTAGACTACATGGTGTGCCCCGCAACATCATGAGCAATCGAGGTGGGCATTCTACGTCCAATGATTGGAGGTGTTTACAGAATGTGCTGGAGACTAAGCTGTAGTTTAGTCCAGCCTTACATCCGCAGACAGATGAGCAGACCGAGTGGGTCAACAGGACGTTGGAGGACGTGCTTCGCATGTGCGTTCTGGACTTCGGGAAGCAGTGGGAAGGCCATCTGTTTTGGTAAAGTTTGCGTACAACTTTAGCTACCAAGCGAGCATATAAATGGCGCCCTTCGAGGCCCTTTTTGGTAGGAGTCGTCGCATGCCGTTGTCGAGGCTAGAAACGGATGACACGAAGTTGTATTTAAAGTAAGAGGTGGTAAACACTACCCTTTTTGGTGCGAACCATGTGAGAAATTTTGCTAATCGCTCAGGAGAGGCAGACTAGTGCTTTAACGCCACGTAACGGAATATTGAGTTATCGGATGGCGTATTGGAAGTTATAGTCATTCAAGAGTGTTTCACGAGAGCGACGCTTGGGGAAGCTGAGCCCGGTATACCTTGGACCACTAGAGAATTCTAGAGCGGTTTGGTGAGGCGGCGCAAGAGCCTTCGAACTCGATCGTGAGTGATCAAGTTTTGGTGGACGAAAGGTTGACGCCTAGGGTCAAACCCGTTCGTTTTGGAGACCGTGAAGTCAAGCGACTTTGTCTCAAGGAGATCAGGATAGTCGTGGTCCGGTGGGACTTTTGTGTTAGCCAGGAGATCTTAGGAGTGAGAGCAATCTATGCTGGAAGTGTACCCGGAGTTGTTCCGCCTGGGTACCGCTGAGAGATTCTATTTTCTCTCCTTTGGTAATTTCGTGGACGAAATTCTTTTAAGAGGGGGAGAGTTGTAACACCCCGAAACTCAAAAGAGGGATGGGCGACTTTTAAGCCAAGTCTGGGACTTGGAGCAGGTGTCACGGGTCGTGTCACGGGCGTGATACGGGCATGACACGGGCATGACACGGGCGTGACACGGGCGTGACACGGGCGTGACACGGGCGTGTTCGGCCTCGGGTCATGTGGTCGACATTTTGACGGTCGGCGATCGTCGTGTTGAGGCACACGGCCTGGGACACGGGCGTGTCCCAGGGCGTGTCACTTTGGGCAGTTTTCTGAGTCATGCACACGGGCCATGACACGGGCCCAGACACAGGCGTGTCACATGTGACACGGGCGTATCGGGTGCCGTGTCGCAGGCCGTGTCCTTCTCGGGTTGGGAAAGCTGGCCGATTGCACACGGGGGGGGGGGGGGGGGGGGGGGCGTGACACGGGTCTCGACACGGGTGTGTCACATGTGACACGGGCGTGTCGGAGGCCGTGTCGAATGCCGTGTGCTGGTTTTCGAATCGGTCGAGACGGCGAATGGGTGACACGGCCTTGCACACGGCCGTGTTGCAACCCGTGTTTGGCCCAGATTTTGTATTATTGGGCTGAATCGTGGCCGTTCGTTTCCTTGGTTTGGGATCCGACGGCTCAGGGTTGTTGCTGGGATGTTATATCCGAGAATAGGGTTACAAACCCTATCATTTCTTTGGGTTCATCTCTCTCTAAATCCTAGAGAGAAGGGAGAGCAAGGAGGAGGAAGAAGACCAAGATCCGGTCACCGGCAGAGCTTCGGAGCTCCAAATCACGATCCGAGTCCGGATCCGCAAAGGCGAGGCCGATATGGTGCTTTCCATTCGGCTAGATCATCATGGTGCCAAGGAAAAGTGAAAGGGTAACGATTCTCTTCTTGAGCATGTGAAGCTCTTCTTCCTTTGCATGGGAAAACCCCTCTCCCGCGAGTGTGCGGCGAGATTGTGGTATTCCTTAGGGTAGATATGTAAAGTCCCCCCTTGTTAGAGTCCGGAATCGTAGTACGGACATAGACATGCTGTGTGAAGCCTACCCGGACGTGTTTTCCGGATCGGTGATGAATTGTTGTGCATTTGTTGGCCGGAGAAGACTCCGAGCGTTGTGTTTGTTTTCGGGTTACTATGTGGTAGTATGCATCAGGGAATCTGGGGGATTAACCCCGAGGTGCACCCGGAAATCTGGACGGAAACGCATTTCCGTCATATCGGTGGCCTGGGAGCCAACCGGGTACATAGCGGGGCTATGTACCATGTTTGATCGTTATTCGGGACTAGGGAAGCTTAGTCCGCGTCAAAGGCCTAATGGCAATGGCGGGGTGAGCAACGGGCTGGTGTACCCCTAACCGCTCCACCTGCTCGGTTAAAGCGACCTAAAGTTTTACGTGGGACTTACCGAGGTTTGGAGATCGAGTCTAGGCTGCGGCTGTGAAGACTAAATGCTCACAAGATTGCCATCCTGGGGGTGGTGGCGGAGTTAAGGACCGGACGGGGTTCGGACTGGCCCGTCGAGTAAGTTCCCTGAGAGCACGGGGTGTATGTCCGTGTGAGCGTGCACCTATGATGTGATGCTTATTTTGCTGTGTTGCTTGTTTTGCTAACAAGTGCAGGGAAGAAGCTTTGTCGCCCCGATTTGGGGGCAGAATCGTTATAATTTGGTCAGCATAGCTGATCGTTGTCTTTGTTTACCACCGTACGGTGGATTGTTGCTTGCAGGTGTTGCGGAGCCGAGAGGTAATTAGCGGGCTAAAGCCCCAGTTGCTGTGCCGGCCCTCGAAGGCCAAATGTTGAGTGTTTTCCTTTTTGTACTCATGTGTGACCGGCCTGCGTGCCGTGGTATGGAAGACATTTTTATTAAGCAAACTCTTGTAAGGCTTTAAGGCCGTTATTCATGTATTAAACATTCCTTTGTGTTTGGTTTAGTGGACATTCACGCTGTCGGGGTTCTTAATTGTGCAACTTAATAATTGCTTCCGCTAGGTGTTGTGTAGGACGTTGTGATTGGTTGAATGGTTTCAATACGTAACCAACCGGTCTGTCCGTAGTATATGGCGTCGGGCCCCGGCCGGACCTACTGTTATATACTATGTGACGGATAGGGGTGTTACACTGCGGCTCATTGTTCGTGACAATGGCCTGAGGCAACCCGTGCCTGTAGATGATCTCTCCCCAGACGAAGTTCTTGATGACCTGGGAGATTACCTTGGCCAGCGCCTTGACTTCTAGCCACTTTGAAAAGTAATCAATCATGACTAAGCGGAATATTCTCTGCCCACTTACTGGAGGGAAAGGTTCAACTAAGTCCATTCCCCAGATGGCAAAAGTCCAAGGCGCCATGATGCTTAGAAGCCGCTGAGCGTGCAGGAGTTGGAGAGGGGCGTAAAGTTGACACTTTTGGCACCTCCTTGCAAACTCTGCCGCATCCTTCCTCAATGGCTGCCACACTCTCCGGAGTGTATTTCTTCTAAAATTCTTGGGACCTCTTCTTCTGCCACACATTGTGCTAAAAGGCCCGATAGCATCTTTCGATGTAATCCCCCTTCATGTATAAGATAGTGAGCCACTTTATGCCGGATAGCATCCTTCCTCAATGGCTCATACGAAGAAGGTCACGAGGGAATCCACCCACGAGGGTCGCCGATCCACTTCCATCAACTCCCCTTCCTCAATTGTTGTATGAAATAGCTCGGTCAAGGTTCCTCTCCCTCGGGGTCCGAACTTGGCCAATTGGTCAGCCGCTTCATTCTCCTCTCTGGGGACGTGCTGTATTGAGAACGCTCGGAACCCCCCAATAGTCACTCTCACCTTGGATAAGTACTTCTGGAGGGTGGGCTTTCGGGTTTCATATTCCCCCCTGATTTGTGACGCCACTACTAGTGAATCTGTGAGCACTTCTATGTCGTGAACCCCGAGCTCCTTGGACAACCTTAGCCCGGCGATGACAGCCTCATACTCCACTTGATTGTTTGTGACCGGGAAATGCAGCGCCGCTGCTTGCTCTATAGTGATCCTCTGAGGGTTTACCAACACTACCCCTCCCCCCAGGGAATGCTTCCCCGAGTCTCCGTCAACGTACATCTTCTACGCTTCTCTTGTCAGTGCTCCCCCCCCCAGCTCTATGACGTAGTCGGCCAAGAAGTCAGCCACTGCCTGTGACTTAATGGAGAGCCTTGGCACGAAGGAGACGTCGAATTCGCTGAGTTCAATGGACCACTTGGCGAACCTCCCTGAATGCTCCACCCCTTCGAAAATATTGCACAAGGGATGGTCCGTCACCACTTTGATTGAATGAGCTTGGAAATATGGACTGAGCTTTCTGGCCGAGATGACTAGAGAGAAGGCTAACTTCTTCAAGATGGGGTAGCGAAGCTCCGCCTTCTTCAAGATCCTACTAACGTAATAGATTGGAAGCTGCTTCTTCCCTTCTTCTCTCACCAAAATAGAACTCACCGCCTCTACCCCTACCCCAAGATACAGGGCTAGGTCCTCCCCTTCCTTCGGGCTCTAAAGGAGCGGTGCTTGGGACAGTTGAGCCTTCAATGCTCGGAAAGCCTCCTCACATTCCTCCGTCCACTCAAACTGTTTGCTTCACCGAAGCGTTTTGAAGAAGGGAGAGCACTTATCCCCGGCTCGGGAGAGAAAACGGCTCAACCCGGCCAGCTTACCTGTCAAGCGTTGAACCTCCTTGGCATTACGAGGAGATTCCAATTCCACGATGACCTTTACCTTATCTGGGTTAGGCTCGACCCCCGCCGGGGTTAGGAGGTGCCCAAGAAACTTGCCTCGGCTTGCCCCGAAGACACACTTCTGGTTATTTAGCCTCATCTTGAACTTTCGCAGGGTCGTGAACGTCTCCTCTAAGTCAAGTAGGTGCAATTCAACCCCCCTGCTCTTTACCATAAGATCGTCGACGTAAACCTTGTTGGGTTTCTCTGTGAGGATGGAGCAACGCTTATGCACACAGCGGAAGGAATAAAACATCAAGACAACCCAAAAGAGATGGGATCGGGCCATGAAAGTTGAATCAAGAAGTTAACAAATAACTAGGCAAAAATTACCTTAGCGGCGTTGAGTCACAACTCAACGGAGATGCTCCAAGCTTCGAGTCCTTGTCGGTGGAGAGTTCTACGTGGAATAACGTCCACGCCTCTGCAGAAATCCACACGAGCGGGAGAACCCCGAGCTTCGTCGCACGAAGGGTCAGGAAGAAGATCAACCGCACCTTTGCACTTCCCACGGACTGCTAGGTCCGCGCCAGGGAAAGCAAGACCGGCGACGGTCGCCAGAGATGAGGTCGACGACGGAGCAAACAGGCGTCGGCGGAACGTTTCCATCCGGCGGGGTCAGGATTCGGCGGATCGGGAGATCAGCGGAACTCTTCCGTCGGCTACGATCCGGCTACAGGAAAATCCCGATGATTGTTATATTCCCAAAACCCAAAGTCCCCTATTTATACCAAAGGCATAAACAGTCCAAAGAACACCAATATCCACAGACCTCCCAAGTTAGGGTTTCAGAGTCATTCGGCGAGAATCAGCACAGGTCCGGCGAGAATCAGCAGACAGATTCGGCGAGAATCATCTGCTGATTCATCGAGAATCGGGGATAGATTCGTCGAGTATCACCAATCGCCAGGAATCAAACACTTTTGATTCTCGACGAATTCGTCGAGAGTCGTCGAGTATCACTCGACGATTCTCGACGAATCATTCGCGATGAATGATTCTCGACGAACTCGTCGAGAGTCGTCGAGTCATACTCGACGATTCTCGACGAATCATTCTCTACGAACTCGTCGAGAGTCGTCGAGTCATACTCGACGATTCTTGACGAATTTGCCTTAGTCGTCGAGTCAAACTCGACGACTCTCGACGAAATTCCTTTGGCAACGTTTGCCCGACTCCATCCTGCGAGGTGATTGGTAACCCTTACCAACACAGTTAATCTACCAATTTCTTCACATGCTCTTATATGCGACCCTGCAGGCTCATATCGCGTTGGCAGTGAGATTACATGTTTGACCACTTCTAGATCACCATGGTAACTCCAACAGTCTCCCACTTGATCTTTAAAGTATCAAACCAAAAACCTCACAAACAATGAGCGGCATCTAGCAATGCATCATTGCTCCCCAAGCAATAAGAGTTCATAACTCATAAGCCTTTATGAACAATGTCTCAGCGTTGTATTTGTCCCTTTGTCCTTTTCATTCGAAAAGAACTAGAGGCATGGACCGTGTCACCCTCATAATAGCTCAATCCAAGTTTCTTGATCTAGAACGGACTTCCAGAGAATGGTGAGTCTAATATCACATATTGACTCAACCAAGCATGACCATGTATTTCTCAGTCCAGTTCCATCAAGGGGCCCATGGATGCAACTCCTGTCATATAGGAGGACAAATCCCATATCTGCTCACACACAAACACCCAAATGATTCGTAACATGCCCAACAACCACCCTTATCATCAACCTTTCTCAAGGAAGACTTTAGATGGCATCAAAGCACGCTCTTCCTCACTTGATGAATGTTGTGACTTCAGGTCAAAGGACCACAACCATTGTCAATTGAGACCTACTCGTGACACGTTTAGATAATAATCCACAAAGTAGTCTCAGGTTGGGTCTGTCCAGTACAACTTGTTCATTAACAAGTACCCACGTGATGACTTGATATCACAATATCATGACCTGTGAGAACTGGTCATCAGTCAACGCACGTGCTAGTCTTAAGGTATCATCATCACCCTAAGCTTCTATGATGATACAACGACCAGGAACCTTTTAAGAATGAAGCTTCAAATAAATCATAGGCTCTCATATTCAAGTCACGTACTTGATGTCCTATGGAAGCAAACATTCTAAGGGTATTTATTATGATAACATTTAACTATCGCATAGAGAAAACATAATAAAAGAACTTGCCATTAATTGTAAAAGAAAAACATTAGTACACAATTCATCATATGAATAATCAATAAACAGCTAACAAAATATATGTTTACATGCAACCCACAAGGCTATCACTAGAGTTGATCATTTAGGTATCGTATACCCATCGATCTAGTATGACCATCATGCTTTCTCTGCGCGAAAGGCTTTGTCAGTGGATCCGCAATATTCTCCTCAGTCTGCACTCTGCAAATGTTCACATCTCCTCGTTCCGCAATCTCACGAATAAGATGGAACCGCCAAAGTATGTGCTTGGAGCACTGATGGGATCTAGGTTCCTTAGATTGTGCAATTGCACCATTGTTATCACAGTAGAGAACTATGGAACCAATAATGCTAGGAACTACATCAAGTTTGCCGATGAATTTCCTAGCCAATACAGCCTCCTTCGCTGCGTTAGCTGCAGCGATATACTCGGCCTCTGTTATAGAATCAACAACTCTCTCTTGCTTGGAACTCTTCCAGCTCACAGCTCCTCCATTAAGGCAAAACACAAAACCTGACTGAGACTTTGAGTCGTCCCTATCAGTTTGGAAGCTAGCATCCGTGTAACCATTTACAACGAGCTCTTCCTCTCCACCATACATCAAGAACACATCCTTTGTCCTTCTCAAGTACTTCAGGATATTCTTGACTGCAATCTAATGATACTCACCGGGGTCTGACTGATACCTGCTAGTCATGCTCAAAGCAAAGGAGACATCGGGTCGAGTACATAACATTGCATACATGATTGATCCAATTGCCGAAGCATATGGAATCAACTTCATGCGGTCCTTATCTTCATAAGATTTTGGACACTGGTCCTTAGAGAGATTCACACCATGAGACATGGGTAAAAATCCTTTCTTGGACTCAAGCATGTTGAACCGCTTCAACACCTTCTCAATGTATGTACTCTGGGTCAAACCCAGCAACTTCTTCGATCTATCTTTATAGATCTTAATACCGAGTATATAAGTCGCTTCACCCAAGTCCTTCATAGAAAAGCAGTTCCTTAAGTTGTTCTCAACAACTTTCAGGGTAGGAATGTCATTCACAATCAACAGTATGTCATCTACATACAATATCAGGAAGACAACAATGCTCCCACTGATTTGCTTGTAAATACAAGGCTCATCTTCATTCTTGATGAAACCAAACTCTTTGATTTTCTCATCAAAATGAAGATTCCAACTTCGAGAGGCCTGCTTCAGTCCATAAATGGACCTGTTTAGCTTGCATATTTTAGTGGCTTCATTTGGGGATACAAAACCCTCGGGTTGTGTCATGTACACTTCCTCAAGGAGGTTTCCATTAAGGAAAGTCGTTTTAACATCCATCTGTCAGATCTCATAGTCATAATACGCAGCAATAGCAAGTAATATCCTTATGGACTTTACCATGGCAATAGGGGAAAAGGTCTCATCGTAGTCAATACCATGAATTTGCTTGAAACCCTAAGCCACCAGTCGCTCTTTGAATGTATGTACATTCCCATCCATGTCGGTCTTCTTCTTGAAGACCCACTTGCACCCTATGGGTCGTACCCCTTCAGGTGGTTCTACCAAGTTCCAAACTTGGTTTGCATACATGGAGTCAATTTCGGATTTCATAGCCTCAAGCCATTTGTCAGAGTCTGGTCCATTCATAGCCTCTTGGTAGGTTGCTGGTTCATCATCATGATCCATAAGCAACACATTACCTATTTGAGACATGAGAAATCCATATCTCTCAGGCTCAAATCTAGGTCTACCAGATCTACGTAGGACTTGTGTTTCTTGAGCAGGTTCTCTGGCTACAACATCTTGTAGTCCTGTCTCATAATCCAATTCCGGTTCATTCACTACTTGTGGTTCTTGAACTTCTTCAAGTTCTACCTTTTCAGTCTTTCGTGATAAGAACTCTTTCTCCAAGAAGACGACAGTCCTTGCAACAAACACTTTGCCCTAGGACGGTAGGTAAAAGTAATACCCTTTCGTTTCCTTAGGATATCCCACCAGATAACATTTATCTGATTTGGGTTCCAGCTTGTCAGGCATTTGATGTCGCACGTATGCCTCACAGCCCCAAATTTTAATGAATGACATACTAGGACGTTTCCCAGTCCATATCTCATATGGTGTCTTCAGAACCATTTTCGTTGGAGTGCGATTCAGTGTCATAGCAGCAGTCTCTAAAGCAAAACCCCAAAAGGAAACAGGTAAGTCTGCATGACTCATCATCGAACGTACCATGTCTAACAAAGTACGATTTCTCCTCTCTGACACACCATTATGTTGTGGTGTTCTAGGTGGAGTGAGTTGTGATACAATACCACACTCCTTCAGATGATCACGGAACTCATGACTCAGGTATTCGTTATCTCGATCAGATCGGAGTGCTTTAACCTTTTTACTCAACTGGTTTTCTACTTCATTCTTGAACTCTTTGAACTTTTCAAAGGTCTCGGATTTGCACTTCATAAGATACATATATCCGTATCTACTGAAATCATCAGTAAATGTAACGAAGTAGAAATACCCACCTCTAGCCATGGAGCTCATGGGTCCGCATACATCACTATGTACAACACCCAAGAGATCCTCAGCCCTCTCAGTATAACCAGTGAAAAGGGCTTTAGTCATCTTGCCTAACAAACAAGATTCGCATCGCTCAAATGATTCATAATCAAATGAGTCCAAAAGTCCATCTTTATGGAGCTTGGATATGCGCTTCTCGTTTATATGGCCCAAATGATAATGCCAGAGATATGTAGGGTTTGAGTCATTCGTTCTTAGTCTTTTATTATTTTCTACATTATAGATCTGATGGTCCAAGTTCAAAACATAAAGACCATTAAGCAATTGGGCTACAACATAACAAACATCATTCTTAAATATAGAACAACAGTTGTTCTTGATTATAAAAGAAAATCCAATCATGTCAGAGCATGAAATGGATATAATGTTTCTAGTTTTGGCCGGAACAAAATAACAGTTATCTAATTATATTACAAGCCCACTGGGCAAAGAAAGACGGTAAACCCCTACGGCTACAGCAGCAACTCTTGCTCCATTGCCGACACGCAGGTCCACCTCCCCTTTACTCAGCAATCTTCTCCTTCCCAGTTCCTGCACATTTGTACAAATATGTGAACCACATCCGGTATCCAATACCCAAGATGAAGGAACAGAAAGGTTTATCTCTATAACGTAAATATTCGAAGCGGAAGTCATACCTCCCTTCATTTTCTGCAGACCCTCAATGTAAGAAGGACAGTTCCTCCTCCAATGACCAGCCTTGCCACAGTAGTGGCATTTCCCTTCCTTCACCGTGCTCTTCTTTTTTATCAGTGTAGATAACTTGGGCTCGAGATATGACTTAGGTCCCACCTTCGTCTTCTTAGAGCTCTTGGTCTTGCCCTTGCCCTTATGCACCATCAGTATGGGGCTGGCAGGCTTGGCCTTCTTCATATTGATCTCGGCAATTCCCAACATGCCTAGGAGCTCGGGCAGTGTCTTGTCTATTTCATTCATGTTATAGTTCAAGACAAACTGCTCATAACTGTCCGGCAACGATTGCAGGATCAGATCTGTGGCCAACTCTTGACCCAGAGGAAAACCTAGCCTTTCAAGGTTCTCTATATACCCAATCATCTTGAGTACGTGAGTCCCTACTGAGTCTTAAACTCCCATCTTGCACTGAAATAACGCTTTTGTGACGTCAAACCTCTCTTGACGAGCTTGCCCTTGAAACATTTTCTTGAGATGCTCGTCAATCTCATTGCACCCCATGTTCTCATGTTGCTTCTGAAGCTCAGAGTTCATGGTGGCAAGCATAAGGCATTCGACGTATAAGGCGTCATCAGTATACTTCTTATAAGTATCTTTATCAGCACGGGAAGAATTCCCGATCGGCACCTCGGGGGCTTCTTCTTCCAAGACATAGAGCTTTCGCTCTTGCCTGAGAACAATTTTCAGGTTCCTGTACCAGTCCATGTAGTTAGTCCCACTGAGCTTATCCTTCTCAAGGATGGCTCTCAGAGACAGAGTGGAGTGTGAACCACTTGTCATGGAATTCTACAAGAATTCATGCAGAATAATATCAGTACTAAAATTTCAAATACAATTTATTTTAATTTGGACTTCAATTAAAACTCCCACTATTTTATTCGAAATAATAGCCCTCACTATCAATTCGGAGAGTTCATGCGAGCTACTCTCTTAGTGGACAAGATCAGTATTTCACCAACACAATGAGTCAGCTTTGGCTTTCCTCTCACAGTGCGGTTATTTAGGTAGGCAACGCTTGCCAAATGCATCCTCATGCAATTCTTGTATGGTTGGTGAATAACTCCTTATTCGCATCCATCATATGGTGCATGCCAACCCTATGCCTCTAGGCACTCAACCTTTGAGGTCACCTAGTTAAACTAGACCCGATGTCGACAGTGGGATATCACAATTATCCGCTCGCACCTTTACCAAGATAGATTAATGCACCTTGCTTTGGCAAGCCCACACTTCATCGATCGAGGCAGGAAGAGTGTCATCCATCGGAAGGCATCCGAACACTTAATATTAGAGGAAGGGATTGTGATTATGGGTTAACAATTAACCATGATCAACATTTGATCAATGTGCACATCCACTTAAAAATAATTTCTAAAATCCACATGCATCCCTTATGTGCACAACCTGACACTATCAACATTTGATAGAAAAGAAGGGCTAAATCTGAACATCCGGACATTTCCAAATCTTCAGATTTACATGCATTGGACAAAAGCAAAGACAACTCCACTTAAAGCAGTAGACAAGCTCGTCTCTCATTGTTGGATTCAAAATTCAAAATAATATACTGGTTCATTAACCAATCGAGGGACGGTTACTGCTAAAGATACAACAATTTCTAACAATTAGAAATTATCACGAAATCCCAGACGTTCCTGGCGGAGTTCCAAGGGGCAGAGCCCCTAACCTGTGGGTTATGGGCCCACCGATCTCCCTTGGAAAAACCATCAACAATTGATGTACCGGGAATAAATCTAGACATTTAGAACACTTCTAAATCCCTAGGTTTACACACACTGGAATAACCTAACTTCCAATACAATAATCATGGCCGAAACCTCCCTCTGATACCACTGTTGGGTTTCTCTGTGAGGATGGCACAACTGTAACACCCCAAAAAGACTCAAAAGTGAATTTGAGGTTCAGGTTGCTTAACACGGCCTGGGACACGGGCGTGTCCCAGGGCGTGTCGGGGTACACGACCTGGGACACGGGCGTGTCCCAGGGCGTGTTCAAGATAGTCGACGATCGGAGGTCGACGATAGTCGAGCCTGGGACACGGCCTCCGACACGGGCGTGTCCTAGGGCGTGTCACTCATTTAAATTCGAAATTGGCCTGTTTGAGTCAGAAAAGTACACGGCCTTGAACACGGCCGTGAACACGGCATGGAACACGGCCGTGTTGGGTTTGACACGGCGTGTGCCTACCCGTGTACTGGTTGTGGAGATCGGTGAGTACAGTGTAGCAGGGCGTGTCTCATCACTGACACGGGAGTGTCAGGTTCGACACGGGCGTGTCGATTCCCGTGTTCTCGAATAGTTCAGTCGGTGCGAATGCCACGTGTGCCGCTTAAGGGTACACGGCCTGTGACACGGGCGTATCACAGGCCGTGTCGGCCAAAAAGTTGAATAATTTGGGGCAGATCGTGGCCATTCATTTTCTTTAAATAAGATCCTGTGGTTGGGGATCAGTACTGGGCTGATAAGGTCGGAAAAGGAAGAAGAAAAGCTCATTCTTCATTTCATCTTCTCTTTCTAAAGTTTAAGAGAGAGGTGAGAGCAAGGAGGAAGAAGAAGTGGAGTCCGGCTGCCGGTGGTGCTACGGTGGTCCAAATCGCGAGCCGAGTTCGGATTTGCGAAGGCAACGCTGCTGCGAAGGCTTTCATCCGTCTCAAAGTTCTCTCCATGGCTCCGAAGCGAACTCCTAGGGTAACGATTTCCTGCTTGGACATATGAAGTCCTTAATTCCTGCATTGCATAGGGAAAACCCTTCCCCGCGAGTGTGCGGTGGGTTGTGGCGTCCCTTGGGGTAGATATGTGAAGTCCCCCTTGTTAGAGTCCGGAATTGGAGTACGGATCTAGGCATGCTGTGTGAAGCCCATCTGGACATGATCTGGATTGGTGATGTTTGTTTGCATATCGGAGAAGACTCCGTGATTTCTTGCCTGTAGGCATGATGGATAAAGTACTGGAGGAAGTCCAGGAAATTTAGAGAGTTGGACTCTCATGTAGCCGTGAGTTGCTACTTTATGTGAGGTTGAGCCGTTGAGCCGTGGGCTGCAACTGGGCAATGCCTTGGTGGTGGAACGGGCAAGGTGAAGCTGTACCCTCGTCAGTCCAGGCATGAGTCTGACGATGTGAGCAACGGGCAAGGTGGATCTGTACCCGCGTTATGGTTGTCTAACCTTGGGTGCTTAAGACCCTGTTAGGATCACATAGCGAGAGTCGACGGCCGGTGAGCCGATCAGACTAGAATGCTCATATGGAACCGTTATGTCTGGGACCTCTGAACGGTGGTGTGGCCGTGGAAATACGGAACACTGATAATGTGCCCTGAGTGCACGGAGCGCCGGGCCGTCGTGCCGGCGTTTGTGATATGTGACTGTGCGGGCGTGCACGTCTTGCTTGAATTGCTATATATCATATTGGAAGATTGCTATGCAGGGATGGAATTCCGCTGCCCCGTGCCAGGGGCAGGGTCATTATAATTGGTCAGCTGAATGCTGACCGTTGCCCTGTTTGCCACCGCTTGGTGGGTTGGTTATTACAGGTACTGGAGGTGCTGGTCCGAGCGGGACTTAGCAGGCTGAAGCCCAAAGCTGCGCTGCTGCCCTCGAAGGCATTGTTTTGTTTCTTTTGTTCATGTGTGGCCGGCCTGCGTGCCGATGTCTGTAATCCACACTCTTGTAAAGAGAAACTGTTGTAAGGCCTTAAGGCCAGACTCTTGTAATGTTTATATATATTCCTAAGTTTTAGTGGACAATGTTCATTATCTTAAGTTCAATAATTCAACCGTGAAGCTTCCGCTAGAATGCTCTGTGTTAGGATGCGTTAGTTATGATATTATTTAGTAGCGTCTCCGCCTGTTTGTGGAATATGGTGTGGGGCCCCGGCCGGACCCTCTATTATATTCTTCTTGACGGGTAGAGGTGTTACAATTTGGTATCAGCTTGTTGGTCGATCTCTTCCGAATTCGCGGACGAATTCTTTTGAGAGGGGGCGAGCACGTGTCAGTGCCGTCGTTATAACACTTAATTTGAACTCAAGATTGTCCACGTAGGAATTCAAATACACTTGTTTGTTGAACTTGTATATTCTTTTGTATGG
The DNA here is from genome assembly GCA_039513925.1 of Platanthera zijinensis. Lineage (NCBI taxonomy): Eukaryota > Viridiplantae > Streptophyta > Magnoliopsida > Asparagales > Orchidaceae > Platanthera > Platanthera zijinensis. Next base: position 270,917,969 of record CM077078.1, read on the forward strand.
TTGTCATTTTCATTGGTCGTTAACCTGTGTATTTTACACATATAGGTGACCAGAAGTGTTGCGGGTCAATCCGAACCACAACGTTCTGTTGAGAGTGCGGCACCAGCCGAGGTGCCCACAACTCCTCCATCCGCTGAAACAGTCCGTCTCATCACGGAAACGGTACTTGCGGTGATGAATGCGCAGCAAGCGGGGCAGGCACGTCCTGCAGTGGTGCCAGCGCAAGCTGGGGTACGGCAAGAACCGATAGAAGCCGAAGTTGATCCGCGGGTAGCAGATCAACAATGGAAGCAATTCTTGAGCTTCAACCCTCCGCAGTTTCATGGGGCGGGTACACCGGCCCAAGCAGAGGATTGGCTTGCAAGAATCAAGAGGATTATGAGGGCTATCAGGGTTGAGGAGGAACAGAAAGTGATGTTAGCCACTTTCCTACTGGAAGGAGAGGCGCGATTGTGGTGGGATGAGATTGAAATGCATCACTTGGCTGGTAGGCAATTGGCAGAGATTACAATGGATGAATTTTCTCGATTGTTCTTAGCACAACATCTACCGGTGCAGCAAAGGATATCGATGGAAATTGAATTTCAACGGTTGGCGCAGGGAGATCGAAGTGTGGATGACTACCTGCATGAGTTCACCCGGTTGGGAAGATATGCGGGCACGATCTTCGCCGAAGAAGAGCGTAAGACTAGTCGGTTTTATGCGGGACTGCGAGATGAGCTGAGGTATTTGCTCTCGAGTTCTGTGAGTCAGGGATTCCAAGCCTTAGTCTGTACGGCTCGTTCTTTGGAGCTGGACATGAAACGGGGGCAAGCAAAGGGAAACTTGGCGGTTGTGAAGCCGGAGTTTAAGCCGCCGCGTCCGGACAAGTTTGGCTACCGAAAGAGGTGGATTAAGAAGTCTAAGTCTTCTGGACAAGCTCCTTCTGCGACTGTGACGGACACATCTGGGAATGGATCTCGTGCTTGTTTTACGTGCGGGAAGGTTGGACACTTCGCACGTGAATGCCGATTTGGTCCTCCAAAGGGTGATAAGAAGACGGGAGCGTCTTATGCGGAGAAGGGGAAGGCTGTGGTGGAGTCTTCTGCCTCGCACGCGCAGCCCAGGGTCTTCAACCTTGGACAGCAGGAGGCCATTAAGCAGGCGGATGTCGTCACAGGTGCGCGTAGATTTTAATGTGATTGTTTTGTTGTGCTGTGCTTGTTTTAATTGTAATGTTATAGGGTTTGTCCTTATAAGAGAATATCCGGCGCGAGCACTGTTCGACACAGGTGCTTCACATTCGTTTCTATCTGAGGACTTTGTCGTCCGTATCGGGGTGCCTATCCGGACCACGACAGACAGTGTAAAGGTGTTGTTGCCTAACGGATGTTTGATGTGCGCGGATCGATCTTGCGGTCTTGAGGTCAAGATAGGAAGTCGGGAGTTCAAGGTGGAAACACTAGTATTACCGATCAAAGAGTTTGATATAATCTTTGGTATGGACTGGCTTTCAGAGCAGCGTGCCTGTATAGATTGCACTTCAAAAGAGGTCACATTTGGGCAAAATACCGAACAAGAGACCAAGTTCATTGGTATGCAAGGGATGAGTGGGATGTTGTTATCCGCTCTCCAAGTTGTTAAGGCAGTTCGGAAGGGTGCGGAGTTGTTCTTCACACTCATAGAGGCGGTGGCGCCGAAGGCCAGTGTGAGTGAAGTGCCGATTGTGTCGGAATATGCGGATGTGTTTCCAAAGGACCTTCCGGGGTTACCTCCCCAAAGGGAAATCGACTTCGCTATCGAGCTGGTGCCGGGTGCAAAACCCGTGGCCCATTCGCCGTATCGGGTAGCGCCAAAAGAAATGGCCGAACTGAAAGTTCAGTTGCAAGAGTTGTTGGAGCAGGGTTATATACGCCCAAGTATGTCACCTTGGAGCGCGCCTGTTCTTTTTGTGAAAAAGAAAGACGGTGGTTTGCGACTATGTATTGATTATCGCGAACTAAACAAGCTGACGGAGAAAAACAAGTATCCAATTCCACGGATCGATGACTTGTTCGATCAGCTAGCGGGCTCAACCGTCTATTCGAAGTTGGATTTGAAGTCCGGGTATTACCAGTTGCGGATTAGGGAAGGTGACATTCCCAAGACAGTGTTTGGCACACGCTATGGTCATTATGAGTTCACAGTGATGCCATTTGGCTTATGTAATGCGCCTTCGATATTCATGGATCTCATGCATCGAACGTTCCGCGAATACCTGGATCTGTTTGTGATTGTGTTTATTGATGATATTCTGGTATATTCACAATCGGAGGAAGATCATGCAAACCATTTGCGATTAGTATTGCATACCTTGCGAAGGAATAAGCTGTATGCCAAGTTCTCAAAGTGTGAGTTCTGGCTCTCGTCGGTGGCTTTTCTAGGCCATGTAGTAAGTAGAGAGGGCATAGCGGTGGATCCGGCAAAGATAAGTGCCATTCGAGATTGGCCAGTGTTGTCTTCGGTGGCCGAAGTCAGGAGTTTCCTTGGACTGGCGGGCTACTATAGGAGGTTCGTGGAGAACTTCTCCCGGATTGCTTTGCCTCTGACTACGTTGACGAGAAAGGATCAGAAGTTCGTTTGGATGCCGGAGTGCGCACGAGCTTTTGATGAGCTGAAGAATCGTTTGACCACGGCGCCCGTGTTGACGTCGCCATGTGGTACAGATGGATTTGAAATATACAGCGATGCGTCAGGAAGCGGCTTAGGCTGCGTTCTCCTGCAGTTTGGCAAGGTGATCGCTTATGGCTCACGTCAATTGAAAGTGCATGAGCGTAATTACCCCGTCCATGATTTGGAGTTGGCGGCGGTGATCTTTGCGCTAAAGTTGTGGCGGCATTATCTGTATGGGGTGAAAGTGGATATTTATACAGATCATAAAAGCTTAAAGTATCTGCTTGATCAAAAAGAATTGAATATGCGACAAAGGAGGTGGATGGAATTCCTTGGGGATTTTACCTTCGACATTCACTATGTTCCCGGGAAGGGAAATGTGGTCGCTGATGCCTTGAGTCGTCGGGCTCCGGTGCAGGCAAATTGGTTGCGGATACATGATGAGCGGTTAATCCAGGAGTTGGAAGCTTTGGAGATATCTTGTGTGGAAAGAGATTCTTCAACTGTTGCATGCGTGAGCTGGTTGGAGGTTCAATATGACCTTGCTGACAGGGTTCGGCGGGCAACGGAGTTGGATGAAAGTCTCCAACGCTATGCAAAGGAGGGGTCTGGTGATCAATTCTCCTGGGATGATGGGTTGTTACGGAAGGATGGCCGATTGTGCGTCCCTAGTGCGGGTAAATTGCGAGAAGGGCTGCTATATGAAGCACACTTTACAAAGTATGCAATTCACCCTGGGAGCACAAAAATGTACAAGGACATGAAGAAACTGTTCTGGTGGCCTGGTTTAAAGAAGGACATAGCCGCGTATGTGGCTAAATGTCGCACTTGTGCTTTGGTAAAGGCAGAATGTCAACGGTCGAGTGGTTTCCTGAAGTCGTTGCCGGTTCCACAATGGAAGTTTGAGGATATTTCTATGGATTTCGTGCACGGATTGCCGAGATCTCAGCGTGGTCATGACTCAATCTGGGTGATTGTAGACCGGTTGACAAAGGTGGCTCACTTTATACCGAACAAGCGGGACGATTCAGTGGAAACGTTGGCAAAGCTTTATGTGGAGCAGATTGTTCGATTGCACGGTGTTCCCCGGAGCATCGTAAGTGACCAAGATGGGCGCTTTACCTCGAAAGATTGGAGATTAGTTCATCAAATGTTGGGCACGAAGTTAGCATTCAGTACGGCTTTTCACCCGCAAACGGATGGCCAAACTGAAAGAACCAACAGAACGATGGAGGATATGCTCCGTATGTGCGCCCTGGACTTCGGTAAGAATTGGGAAGAACATCTTGTTATGGTGGAGTTTGCCTATAATAATAGCCATCAAGCAAGTATAGGCATGGCCCCGTTTGAAGCGCTGTATGGTCGGAAGTGTCGTACACCGCTAGCTTGGGCAGAAACTGGCGAGACTAAACTTTTAGGCAAAAAGGAAGTCGAGGATGCTACCTCAACAATACGCTCTATTCGAGAGAGGCTCCTAATAGCCCAGGATCGGCAAGCCAAATATTACAATGCTAAGCACCGGAACGTGGAGTTCGCGGTGGGTGACTGGGTCTATTTAAAGATTAAGCCCTTCAAAGGAGTATCTCGGATTCGGCGGTTGAAAAAGCTAAGTCCGCGATACCTTGGTCCGTTTGAAGTGGTGGAGCGAGTTGGGGAAGCTGCCTATCGGCTAGCTCTTTCATCAGAATTGAGTGGATTGCATGATGTGTTTCACATCTCGGTGTTACGCAAAGCAGTCAAGGATCCAGCTCAAGTAATTGACAATGATCGAGTGCCGGTTGAGTATGGGCTAACAACAAAGGTGAAGCCTATACGGATTGAGGATCGAGCCGAGAAACAGTTGCGGAACAAAGTGATCGGGATGGTCAAAGTCCGGTGGGACAATTGTGGCCGAGAAGAGCTAACATGGGAGCGTGAGCAGACCATGCAAGCCGAGTTTCCCGAATTATTTTCGTGACTTGTTTGCTCGTTATATATGTAATAGAAACATATACATGTTTTGTTAATTTCTCCCTACTGTCTTCAAATTTCGGGACGAAATTTTATTAAGGGGGGAGGATTGTAACACCCCAAAAAGACTCAAAAGTGAATTTGAGGTTCAGGTTGCTTAACACGGCCTGGGACACGGGCGTGTCCCAGGGCGTGTCGGGGTACACGGCCTGGGACACGGGCGTGTCCCAGGGCGTGTTCAAGATAGTCGACGATCGGAGGTCGACGATAGTCGAGCCTGGGACACGGCCTCCGACACGGGCGTGTCCCAGGGCGTGTCACTCATTTAAATTCGAAATTGGCCTGTTTGAGTCAGAAAAGTACACGGCCTTGAACACGGCCGTGAACACGGCATGGAACACGGCCGTGTTGGGTTTGACACGGCGTGTGCCTACCCGTGTACTGGTTGTGGAGATCGGTGAGTACCGTGTAGCAGGGCGTGTCTCATCACTGACACGGGCGTGTCAGGTTCGACACGGGCGTGTTGATTCCCGTGTTCTCGAATAGTTCAGTCGGTGCGAATGCCACGTGTGCCGCTTAAGGGTACACGGCCTGTGACACGGGCATGTCACAGGCCGTGTCGGCCAAAAAGTTGAATAATTTGGGGCAGATCGTGGCCATTCATTTTCTTTAAATAAGATCCTGTGGTTGGGGATCAGTACTGGGCTGATAAGGTCGGAAAAGGAAGAAGAAAAGCTCATTCTTCATTTCATCTTCTCTTTCTAAAGTTTAAGAGAGAGGTGAGAGCAAGGAGGAAGAAGAAGTGGAGTCCGGCTGCCGGTGGTGCTACGGTGGTCCAAATCGCGAGCCGAGTTCGGATTTGCGAAGGCAACGCTGCTGCGAAGGCTTTCATCCGTCTCAAAGTTCTCTCCATGGCTCCGAAGCGAACTCCTAGGGTAACGATTTCCTGCTTGGACATGTGAAGTCCTTAATTCCTGCATTGCATAGGGAAAACCCTTCCCCGCGAGTGTGCGGTGGGTTGTGGCGTCCCTTGGGGTAGATATGTGAAGTCCCCCTTGTTAGAGTCCGGAATTAGAGTACGGATCTAGGCATGTTGTGTGAAGCCCATCTGGACATGATCTGGATTGGTGATGCTTGTTTGCATATCGGAGAAGACTCCGTGATTTCTTGCTTGTAGGCATGATGGATAAAGTACTGGAGGAAGTGCAGGAAATTTAGAGAGTTGGACTCTCATGTAGCCGTGAGTTGCTACTTTATGTGAGGTTGAGCCGTTGAACCGTGGGGCTGCAACTGGGCAATGCCTTGGTGGTGGAACGGGCAAGGTGAAGCTGTACCCGCGTCAGTCCAGGCATGAGTCTGACGATGTGAGCAACGGGCAAGGTGGATCTGTACCCGCGTTATGGTTGTCTAACCTTGGGTGCTTAAGACCCTGTTAGGATCACATAGCGAGAGTCGACGGCCGGTGAGCCGATCAGACTAGAATGCTCATATGGAACCGTTATGTCTGGGACCTCTGAACGGTGGTGTGGCCGTGGAAATACGGAACACTGATAATGTGCCCTGAGTGCACGGAGCGCCGGGCCGTCGTGTCGGCGTTTGTGATATGTGATTGTGCGGGCGTGCACGTCTTGCTTGAATTGCTATATATCATATTGGAAGATTGCTATGCAGGGATGGAATTCCGCTGCCCCGTGCCAGGGGCAGGGTCGTTATAATTGGTCAGCTGAATGCTGACCGTTGCCCTGTTTTCCACCGCTTGGTGGGTTGGTTATTACAGGTACTGGAGGTGCTGGTCCGAGCGGGACTTAGCGGGCTGAAGCCCAAAGCTGCGCTGCTGCCCTCGAAGGCATTGTTTTGTTTCTTTTGTTCATGTGTGGCCGGCCTGCGTGCCGATGTCTGTAATCCACACTCTTGTAAAGAGAAACTGTTGTAAGGCCTTAAGGCCAGACTCTTGTAATGTTTATATATATTCCTAAGTTTTAGTGGACAATGTTCATTATCTTGAGTTCAATAATTCAACCGTGAAGCTTCCGCTAGAATGCTCTGTGTTAGGATGCGTTAGTTATGATATTATTTAGTAGCGTCTCCGCCTGTTTGTGGAATATGGTGTGGGGCCCCGGCCGGACCCTCTATTATATTCTTCTTGACGGGTAGAGGTGTTACAACAACGCTTGTGCACGCAGCGGAAGGAATAAAACATCAAGACAACCCAAAAGAGATGGGATCGGGCCATGAAAGTTGAATCAAGAAGTTAACAAATAACTAGGCAAAAATTACCTTAGCGGCGTTGAGTCACAACTCAACGGAGATGCTCCAAGCTTCGAGTCCTTGTCGGTGGCGAGTTCTACGTGGAATAACATCCATGCCTCTGCAGAAATCCACACGAGCGGGAGAACCCCGAGCTTCGTCGCACGAAGGGTCGGGAAGAAGATCAACCGCACCTTTGCACTTCCCACGGACTGCTAGGTCCGCGCCAGGGAAAGCAAGGCCGGCGACGGTCGCCAGAGATGAGGTCGACGGCGGAGCGAACAGGCGTCGGCGGAACGTTTCCGTCCGGCGGGGTCGGGATTCGGCGGATCGGGAGATCAACGGAACTCTTCCGTCGGATACGATCCGGCTACAGGAAAATCTCGATGATTGTTATATTCTCAAAACCCTAAGTCCTCTATTTATACCAAAGGCATAAACAGTCCAAAGAACACCGCTATCCGCAGACCTCCCAAGTTAGGGTTTCAGAGTCATTCGGCGAGAATCAGCACAGGTTTGACGAGAATCAGCAGACAGATTCGGCGAGAATCATCTGCTGATTCGTCGAGAATCGGGGATAGATTCGTCGAGTATCACCAATCGCCGGGAATCAAACACTTTTGATTCTCGACGAATTCGTCGAGAGTCGTCGAGTATCACTCGACGATTCTCGACGAATCATTCGTGATGAATGATTCTCGACGAACTCGTCGAGAGTCGTCGAGTCATACTCGACGAATCATTCTCGACGAACTCGTCGAGATTCGTCGAGTCATACTCGACGATTCTCGACGAATTTGACTTAGTCGTCGAGTCAAACTCGACGACTCTTGACGAAATTCCTTTGGCAACGTTTGCCCGACTCCATCCTGTGAGGTGATTGGTAACCCTTACCAACACATTCAATCTACCAATTTCTCCACATGCTCTTATGTGCGACCCTGCAGGCTCATATCGCGTTGGCAGTGAGATTACATGTTTGACCACTTCTAGATCACCATGGTAACTCCAACAGACCTCCAGGTTTCTGCCCCTTTGGTCTTGGAAAACCCGGTCCATCATACGCTGGTAGGTTTCCCCTGCATTCTTAAGCCGGATGGGCATCATTTTGTAGCTGAAACATCCCTCCCTTGTGATGAAGGAGACATCGTTGACGTCAGTGGGATACATGTGGATCTGGTGATAACCTGAAAATGCATCCAAAAAACTCATAATAGAAAAAACCGACGGTTGAATCAACCAGCGCGTCGATTCGAGGCAGGGGGTAGCAATCCTTAAGGCATGATCTATTCAATAAAGAGAAGTCTACACACGTGCACCACTTTCCATCACCCTTCTTTACCATTACCACATTGGAGACCCAGCCTGGGTACTGGATCTCCGAGATGAAACTTGCATCGAGAAGCTTCTTAACCTCCTCGCGGATGGGATCCTCTAGCTTAGTGGCGATGGCCCTCATGTTTTGGCAAATGGGACGCGTCTTGGGGTCCAGGTTCAAACGATGGCAAGCTACATCTGCGTCGATGCCCGACATGTCCGCCGCGCTCCAGGCAAAGATGTCATCATTCTTTTGGATGCACTCCCGCATCCTTGTCTTGTATTCTGGGTGCAAGCCTCCGCTGATCCTTATCCTCTCCGTCTTTCTTGCAATGTTGATGACCTCCAGCTCCATGACTTCCTCTGCTGGCTTCAGCCGGGATTGCTCCCTGCTGGCTCCCTCCTCCTCTTCTCTCAACTCCTCCTCCCCTTCTGCCTTCTCAACCTCCATTGCCTCCAACAGGCCTTTCTTAGACAACTTTGCTTCTTCACCCCTCCGGGTCTCTCCCCCAACTTCTTCCTCTTCCTCTTTCTCCCCTACAGTCCTCTCTCCGGCCTTACCTAGGCTCATCACTCTTCTCCTCGCAGCTTCCTTCTCAGCCTCACCTAGGCTCTCCACTCCTTCCCTTGCAGCTTCCTCCTCAGCCTCACTGAGGCTCTCTACTTCTTCCCTCGCAACTTCCTCCTCAGCCTCACCAAGGATCTCCACTCCTTCCCTCGCAGCTTCCTCCTCAGCCTCACCTAGGCTCTCCACTCCCTCCCTCGCAGCTTCCTCCTCAGCCTCACCTAGGCTCTCCACTCCTTCCCTCGCAACTTCCTCCTCAGCCTCACCTAGGCTCTCCACTCCTTCCCTCGTAGCTTCCTCCATCATTGACATCTCCCTCTCCAGCTCCTCCACTCCATCATCCAGGATATGGTATTGACGGCAGTCACGTAGCACTGTCTCGCCACCTTCGGATCTCCCCTGATCCTGACCTGCACTCCTCCGCTGTTGAACTTTAGGAACTAATGAAATGAGGAGGGGACGCAACGAAAGGCGCTGATAAGAGGCCGCCCAAAGATTGCGTTATAGCTGCTCGGAGCGTCAACAATGACGAACCGACAATTCCTCGATACCTCCCCCCCCCCCCCACGTCACATGCAGCCCTACCCCTCCCTCAACTTCCTTATGCTCTCCTGAGAACCAAAATAGCGGTCCATCCGAGCCTAAAAATCTCTGAGCTTCCGCCTTCATCTCGTCAAAGGCTTTCTTGAAGATTACGTTCACGGAGCTCCCGTTGTCCACCAAGATCTAAGAGACTGTGAAGTTTTCCACTGATGTCTGGATAACCAAGGCGTCACAGAACGGGTCTTCGTAGTCGGGCATGTCCTTTACCGAGAAAGTGATTTTCTCCTCCTGTGGGGGGTCTGGGAGGTCGAGGCGACGCTCCTTCGATACATGGTTTGGAAGCTCCTCTTGTGTGTGGCTTCGACCCCCACACCCTCGTGGATCACCTCGATCCCCCTCGGGCTCCTACGTCCATCCGGTCTTCACATCTATCATCTCCACCTCCTTGCAGAACTTCTTCAATCCTGGCGGGGTATTGCTGTTGGACCTGCCCCTGGCCACTCTAATCTTCAAAAACTCCGGGCAGGTGGCCGTTGCATGGCCCTCCTCCTGGTGGAAGTCACAAAAGAGCAACGTCACCCTGCCCTCTCTTCTCCTTGCTACTGATCGAGCTCCTCTCCTTCCTACTCTTCCTCTCATGATCTTCATCGCCTCCTGCTGCAGCGAGAGGGGGTCCCTCTGTCCCTGCCTCCAGGCTGGCTGATTGAACCTCCTTTGCTCACGGAAGTTGTCTCCACCTTGCCATCCCCCTGCCCTTGGGGGTGTCCTTATTGGGGCCTCCAGCCCAACCGATGTTCGGCTCCCTACGCCCCCATCCCGGGGGCTGGCCCTGATGCCCCTGGCCTCGGGGCTCTTCCCTTCTCCTCTCCTCCCTCTGATCCCTATGCCTCCCGGCTCCCAGCTCCTTCACCTCCTCCTCCGCCAACTTGGGCAACTTTTTCGCAAACGCCGGATTGGTCGCCTTGATCTCGATCTCCTTTGCCGCCCTCTCCATCAACTCCTCGAAGGAGAGGGGGGAACTCTCTTCAGCTCCATGCTGAAAACGCTTGACCTCAACCCAAGGGTAAAGGCGAGCATCACAGTGTACGCAGGCATCTCCTGGACCTGCAGGATCTCCTTCTGGAACCTGTCCACGTAGCGTCTCATTGTCTCCTCCGGCTTCTGCTTGATGGCCAATAGGCACTCCGCTGATTTCTTCCTCTTCTTGGATGTCGAGAACCTCAACAAGAACCCTCGGCGCAAATCTTCAAAACAGTGTATCGAACTTACAGGCAACTGGTGGAACCAATCCCTCGTCTTCTCCTTCAACGTAATGGCAAAGATCCTACACTTGAAAGCATCCGACATTTTCCTTATAGAAACGACATCTTCAAACCACTGCACATGTTGTGTAGGGTCGTCCCTCCCTGTGTAGTATGACATGTCCGGCTCCCTGAAACCTTCTGGAACCGGAGCTGAAATGATAAGCTCATTAAAGGGGCTCCCGCCCACAGCCTGCCGAGAAGGCTCCTCCCACTGCCTCGGCTCGCTGGCCCTGTCGGCGCTGGTCTGCCTGGGGAACAGCTCCCACCCAGCGAGATCCATCTTGGCGCCTTCCGCCGGAACCTCCTTCCCGAGACGCTGCCCGGGAGCGTTCTTGCCCAGAGATGGAACGGTAACCACCGGGGCTTGAGGCATGGCCCACTCGCTCCTCGCCGAGAAGGCAAGGTGGATGGTCTGGAGAACTTCTCGCCTGAAGTCTTCTAGCATCCCTAACGTCACCCCGCTTCCCTGAGAGGGAGGAATCTCCCGAACCAGCTCCTTTACCCTCATCTTTAGCCATGAGACTTAGCTTGAGATTTTCTTGCACCAACTATGGTCCACGCTCACCGCGCCAGAAATGTTGAAGCCAAAAACTAGTCTCAACGAGAGTTCAGACCTTGGGGTGTAGCTAGCACCTACTTCTCTCAAACCAAGACCCCTAACTAGTAACAAGGAACCAGAAACTGACCCTAAGCCTCAGTTGGGAGATCCCTCCACTAACCCGGAAGATCTCTGAGCGCTTCCCCTCCAAAACCAATTGATGGGCAAGGAGAACCTCAGAAAGCACTAGCAGACATTAGAAATTGTGAAAGATTGTCTTCTGAGGAACTCTATGGGTCTATTTATAGATTTTTAGTATGGTCTGCAAAAGGCGTACTTTTGCTGCCCTAAAATTACCAAAATGCCTTGGACTGGTCTCCCAACAGCCAAATTATGCTATTTTGATGAGCTAAATGCAGACATAGAGGCATCAAGGTAATTTCCACTCAAGGGTACCCAGGTAATTTCACCCCTAGGGCACCCCTGGCGGAAACATTTTCACTAGACTTGTGGGCTTCCTGCTTGTTACGCGCGAGAGCCTTCCCGCCTACCCCGGGCGAGAGCCAATAGGTTAACTCTAAGCTCAGTTCGACGAACCCGGAGCTCAGCTCGACGAATGCAGAGCTCAGCTCGACGAAAGCGGAACTCAGCTCGACGAGCGAGAGCTCAACTCAACGAAAGTAGTGCTTAGCTCGACGAAAGTGGAGCTCAGCTCGACGAGCGAGAGCCTTCCCGCCTTCCGCTTGCGGGAGCAAAAAAGCCAAAGCGCGCTGAGAGCGTTGAGTGGAAAGACCTCACTCAATGCCAAAACCTGGAGGGCGCAAAGAGCGTTGAGTGGGAAGACCTCACTCAACTCACAAACCTAGAGGGCGTCGAGAGCGTTGAGTGGGCAGACCTCACTCAACGCCAAGACCTGGAGGGCGCCGAGAGCGTTGAGTGGGAAGACCTCACTCAACGCCAAGACCTGGAGGGAGCCGAGAGCGTTGAGTGGAAAGACCTCACTCAACGCCAAAACCTGGAGGGTGCTGAGGGCGTCGAGAGCGTTGAGTGGAAAGACCTCACTCCATGGGGCTTCCCACTTCTCCACGCGCGACCATTTGGGAACGCCTTGGGCGAGAACCTCTTCCGCCTACTCTTTTAGCCATACCCTATTTTACTTATTGTTAGCCCAATGGGTATTTAGGTCATACCCAGCGGATATGGGATTGTACATATAGGGATGAAACCCCTTTTATGGAGCAATTGGTGTGCACTTAGCCCAGTCCCCCATGATCTCCACCAAATTAGTGGGATCATGGGTTTGACTGCCACACTGGCAATCGCTGTGTGCGATCCTACTACTCGCGCACTGTCATCACAACCAACCGACGACGTCATCCCGCTAGCGTCGGGCGGTCGCGCCTGGCCGCCCCACCTCCCGAGGCCGCGGAGCTCCGCTCGCACGAGTGACTGCGCTCGGCTGCCCCGCCTCCTATGGTTGCCTCCCGCGACCGTGGAGCTCCGCCCACACGGGAGGCCGCTCCCGACCTCCCCGCCTCCTGCGGCCGTAGAGCTCCGCCCGCTCGGGCAGCGGCGCCCGGCCGCCCCACCTTCCGCGGCCGCAAAGCTCTGCCCGCTCTGGCAACCGCGCCCGACCGCGCCCGGCCACCCCGATTCCCGCGACCGCGAAGCTCTGCCCGCTTGGGAGGCTGTGCCTGGCTGCCCCACCTCTCGCGACCGCGAGGCTCCACCCGCTCGAATGACCGCACCCGGTCGCCCCTCCTCAAGGCCACCTCTCGCGGTCATGAGCTCTCCCGTCGTGATCGGGCGTCTTGTCGGCGGCAATTTCCTTCGTCGGCGGGTTGTTCATCCTTGCATGATGCCCTTCCTCGTCGTTCGATCGCTCCGGGGTGATCGATCGTCGTCCATTTTATGTGTAATCACTCACTAACCATCATGGTTAGTAGGAGAGTATGTTTTACTAAAATATTAGTCTACGGACAGCGGATTTAATGATTAAAATACACACCCCTGACCATACTAAAAATAATTTTGTTTGTGGATACGGTGTGCGAATAGTCGCTTAACCACCGTAACCACCTCTTAGAGTGTATAAAAGGAGCCACAAGGCTAGGGGTGTGCACAGTGCGGTTTGGTGCGGTTTTGGCCCAAACCGCAACCTCACCGTAAGGGCTCGGTTTTTGTCCGAGCAAAACCGCACCGCACCGAAATTATGCGGTGCGGTTTCGGTTCGGTACAGTTTTTTGCGGTGCGGTTGTGATTTTGGTGCGGTTTTTAACATGTATTTTACATAGACTACATGTAAGCATCAGAACTATGAATGATGCTTGATAATTTATGAGTTCTTTTATGTTTTGTTGTTTTTCTCTATTTATTGTATTAAATTACATCATTTTCTTACAACATGTGATTTCATTTTCATAAATTTTAATGCAGTTATTTGTCTTCCTTTTTGGAGATATCATACCAACTTATGAACTATATAATATTTTGTGAATATCATGTTTTATAGACAAATATTTTCACACTAAATTTTGTTGCAGGAGATTCATTCATTCTTATATATCAACACTTCTTATGCAATATTTTGTTTTAATTTGGTTTATTAAAATTAAGAGACTGTTCTAATTGATATCCAAGTTGTCTGTGTGTGAAAGAGATACAACAACACTCAAACCTTTATCCCACTATAGTGTGGTCGGCTATATGGATCATTTATCGTCATTGTGTCATATCTTGACATATTCTCACTAATGCGTACATCATATTTTCCTTATAGTTGTAAGCCTTTATTCCACTATAGTGTGTGTGGAAGAGATGATTCAACAAAATATCTCACCTAATTATATTAACTTTGACGGTAATATATCGTATAAATATATCAACTCTTACTTAATATACTTAAATGTTACGTCACATAATTATAAAAAATTAAATACACAAAATATTCGGTGCGGTGCGGTTTTTGCGGTTTTCAAAATCCAAAAACCGCACCGCACCGAACCGCGCTCGGTTTGTAAAAGTTCAAAACCGCACCGCACCTAAACTACGCGATGCGGTTTAAAAATCGGTGCGGTTTTTGCAGTGCGGGCGGTTTTTGCGGTGCGGGCGGTTTTTGCGGTTTGCGGTTTTTCATGCTCACTGTAGGCTCCTCATTTCTCACCTTTTTGCTCCACAGTTTTCTTCTTTCTCGGATCAGAGCTCTGTCAGATTCCTCCTACGTGTCACATTCAAGTCACATTGAAGCCATCTTCAAGCCAACTTCAAGTCATCTTCAAGCCATCATCGAGCCACCTCCTCTCCACCGAAATTCACTCAAATCCTCAACGCACAGCGAGAAGGAGATTTTTACTATATCAAGCATCATGTTCTTCCACAATTCCCCGGAAAACAGTCTCGCGCGGAGCAGCCTGTTGCCCGCCACGAGTCTGCAACTCTCTCTCACCTCCAAAGTGTAACGAGCAGCTGTCTGTTGCCCTCGATTCTCCGTGAAAGTTGTAACCGCAAGCAAATAGTGGAATTCGACCGACACATACCCGGGCGCGTGGTTTTTTACCCAGTTGAGGGATTTTTTCACGTAAAAAACATTATGTGCATAATCTCTCTCTCATTAATTGTGTGCGCGCTCGACCGCTCCGTGGGCTAAGACGGTCCATGTTAATCCGGTCCGAACGGAGCGTCTAGTTTGGCCGTAACAAATATAATGGATTTCAACTCGACACAAATCCGGCCACAAAGTTTTTCACCTTTTTCAGATTTTCACGCTAAAACGTCTCGGTTATCATCATTATTAGCTCTCTTTCAACTGTTTGCACGCTAAACCCTACTTTTAGAGGTAGGAAGATTCAATTCTCCAAACTCGAGGAAAAAGTAACCCGCAGCTACACAATTTATCTTTTGAAAAAAACCGGCTAAAAAAAGTTTTATAACAATATGAGATCTATGATCCTTAATACAGATGCCATTTTATAATTTTTAATAAATTTCTCTATAATAAATGCTTCGGTCTTCCTCCCTCTCTTCCGCCACGGCGATGCTCCGCCTTCTCCGCCGTAAACCCTACCTGCATCTCCCGTACACAACAGCCACCACATCTCCGACCCCCCGCCGCCAATCCCCTCCACTCGTGACCGATCCCACCCTCACCCTCTACTTCCTGCAGAAATCCTGCAAACTCTCGCCGGCCGCCGCCGCCGCCGCCGCCCAGAAAATCAATCTCAAATCCACCAAAAATGCCCACTCCGTCCTCGCCCTCCTCCGAGAATATCAATTCTCGGATTCCCACATCGCCCGCCTCATCTCCCACCGCCCCAAGCTCCTCGTCTCCTCCCCCGCCCGCACCCTCAAGCCCAAACTAGACTTCTTCGCCTCTATCGGCCTCTCCGCAGGCGAATTCACCGATCACTTCTGCGCCCTACACGGACCCTTCTACTACAGTATCCAAAATCGCCTCGTCCCCAACCTCCGCCTTCTTCGCATCCTCCTGCCCTCCGAGGCCGACCTCCTCACCGCCCTTCGCCGCTATCCATCTATCATCCTCTCCGATCTGGAGAAGTTCGTCCCAGTTCAAACCAAGCTTCTGCTCGACGCCGGCCTTCCGCTGGACAACATCCTCAAACTGATAACTCTGCACCCAAGGTGTTCGGCGAAATTCCCCAATGAACTCCATTCATGCGTCACTGCTGCGAAAGAGATGGGCATCAATCCATCACATTCTACATTTGTTCACGCCTGCAAGGTGATCTCCAAGGTTCCGAAGCCGACGTGGGAGAGCAGGATTCAAAATTTGGAGAGACTGGGTTGGTCCAGAGATCATGTCTACCGTGCCTTCGCCAGGCATCCCTACCTGATGTCCTTGTCGGAGGAGAAGGTGAAGGTTGCGGTCGAGTTCTTTGGGGAGAAGCTCGGCTGGGGGCCGGAGAGGCTGTCGGAATCGCCGGTGATCATCTCTCATAGTTTTGAGAAAAGAATTTCTCCGAGATATCGTCTCGTTAAGCTTCTTGTGGAGAAAGGGCTGTGGAAGCGCGGCATAACTGCAACGCATTTCATGATGTCGGAGAAGAAGTTCCTGGATTTGTATGTGGCAAAGCATCAGGAGATGGTTCCTGAGATTTTGGAAGCTCTGGGTGGAAACTTTGGGGAGAAAAAAGATTTCAATTTTGTATGTGAGAAAGTAGGAGGAGATGATTCTTGAGATCTCAGTGTTGTGTTATGTGAAATTATAAAGCTTTTTGTTTCAAGTTCATTGAAACATCTCCAAGAGCTTGATGTATTTTCTTTTTTTATGAAATATTCGGCCTTAGAATTCAAGTGTTTCACAAACCAATGTTAGATCTTCAATACTCTCATTAAGATCCAATTAAAACTTTAAGAAGATTAACAAACTTGTAAATGGATTGTGTAAAACAATGAAATGAGGTACCTTGGTGTAATCCAGAAGCCTTTGGATTCAAATTTAAGGCTGAGAATATTATTAGAAACTCAAAGTCGCTCGAATATTAAGTTGAATCGGAATCGGTTAAAATTGATTCGACTTAATTTGAGTCGATTCAATTTGACCCGAATCTGATTTTGCGTTGATTTCGAATAAATATCGTGTTTTTATCAATATACTCTTATTTTAAAATTAAAAATAATAAAATTCATTCCTAAAAAAAATGTCTTTAAGCGTTTCATTTGCTAAAGTTATAGTTGCCCAATTTAATTTTGAGTCAACTAAGAATAAAGAAAAAAATGCTCAATTTTGAGCCAGCTCGATTCGATTTCGAGCCGGCTCGGAATCAAACCATTTTGTGCCGACTCAAATCAAAATTGATTTCGATGTCGTGTCTAGTTCAAGCCGAAAATTTCGATTTCGAGCTGAGACAAAATCACTCGAACTTCACTCGATATCATCCATATTCAAATCTAGTGAAAACCTTGCCAAATACTAAAATATGCGCAGTGGAAAATAAAAAACCACCAATATTGGGGGAATCGGGTAGATAAAAATCCTTTACTAGGACCCGTTCAGTTCGTCGGAAATGACCCTGTTGTTTTGCTTTTGGTTGAAGTAAATTAATTCTATTACTTAGATGGATGGAAATTGCGACTGAATTGGTTTTGGGCAAAATCACAGTTTTTGTTTTTAGTCTATTCCCAATTCTAAACTAAAAAGGTAGTTTTTTGGCAGAAGAAATCAAACCTGCGACATCGTCTTCCTCGCCACAGGCAATCCCTCCAAGGCTCTCTGTCTTCTATCGCTCGCCGTCCTCATTGAAAAAGAATGTCGCTGACCTCCAGCGCCTAGTGCCATGAATCTGATTGCCAAAGTTGTGATTTCTATCTTCTCATGGAGACGATTTTCCTTGTTTCCATGTTCGCATTCACTGCAGAAAAAAAGAGCTTCCTCCTCCTCTTCTTTTTTTCCTCTTCTTCTTCCTCTTCCTTGTCACCATGTCGATGTCCTAGATTTGAATTCCAATTCCATCAGATTTTGAAATTGCCAAGCACTGGAATTTTGTCCCTTTTTTGTTCTATCTAGCTTTGGCTTTGGCGAATTCCAATTCTCTAAAGCGTAAACCCTCCATCCAAATAGATCCTAGTGTCCATTCAAATTCCTGGAATTAGAATTGGGAATTGGGACTAAGCAGCGGAATTTCAATTTCAGTGTTTGGATGCAAGGAATACCCACGGAATTGGAATTGATCCAATTCCATGTAATTCAGTTTTATACTATGACCAATTTTTTTGGATTAAAGACAGACATTTCATGGAATTCGGTTTTGAATATGACCAATTCTTTGGGGATCTCGTCATCGCCCAATCTTGTCGTCACTACTCGATCTCATAGTTGTCGCCTGATCTCTCCGCCGTCGCCTAATCTCGTCGTTTCTCGGGCTAGTCAAGGCGGTCGAACAAAGTTATTACTGTGCTTATGAACCTGCCGCGAGCGGATCACCGAGGGCTTCACCATCACTGCATTCCAGTGCTACATCATCAAAGGGCTAGCCAACGGGCAGATTCTGATGGTGCCATGGAAAACTGGAACCTGGAGCAGCAGGACACTCCATAGTGCTCTACCATTACAATGATGACACTGTGATTAATATAAAATAATTTTCTTAATGATGATAAAACATTTTAAATCCAACACAATTAAAGAAATAGAAACATCACCAGCCAGATAATTTTCAGTATAACTATAAATTTGCTAAAAATAAATTCAAATTTTCATTTTCCAAAATATTTGATTGAGAAAGAGTTGAAGAATACAAAAGAAAAAACATCAGAATGAGTGATGATAGCTTACCATATGAAATTATAAAACATATTCATAGAACTGTAAAGAATATCAAATTCCCTATTTAATTAAATAAAAATAGGTGCTTACATTAAATTCAATCTCAACATACATATTCATAAATCCTTCCCTTTTCGATTAGCAGTCTCTGTAGAGGCAAATTAATTGTTGTGACATTACAATACCAAATCATTTCCAATTCTTATTCTAAAAAAATATTCTGCAGCGGAATAACAACAACACTCAAGCCTTTATCTCACTATAGTGGGGTTGGCTATATGGATCATGTAGGAAATCCGGAGCGCCGAGAAGTAGAAATCCGAATACGAATAACAAATCACAAAGCACAAAAACAGAACAATCACAAACACAGTGATATACAGAGGTTCACCCAAACCGGGTTACGTCCTCTCTCCCCTTCTTCTCCCTTTTTGTATTCACCAGAAAGTTACAGATTACATCAAAGGTTACAAGGATCTAAACCCGATCCTACCTTCTTTCTTCCTGGACAAGAAAAACCGTAGAAGAATACCTTATGGATCGACGCCGACGGAAAACCTCGTACACGCCTCCAAAAGAATACGCCGCCGCAAGTCTGTAAAAAGATCGATTCGTCCGTATCCCTAAATGGGGAATAAATATATAAATAGACTTCCGCATCCGCGATCGTCGAACGAGCAAAGTTCGTTCGACGATCGGCAACCACGATCGTCGAACGACGATGGTCGACCGATCCGTGGACATCGACGATCGGCGATCGTCGAACGATCGGCAACCGCGATCGTCGAACGACGATGGTCGACCGATCCGTGGACATTGACGATCGGCGATCGTCGAACGATCGCTGGGGTCGACGATCGGCGATCGTCGAACGAGCAAGACCGGTCGACGAAAAGCGACCAAGGCCGTTCGACGATCTCCGAACCCCGTTCGACCACTGAACAACCTTCAGAAAAATTTGGTTCGGGGGCGTTGCCCCCGAGCTCCCACCGGGGACGCTGTCCCCTGGACCCCTGCCCGCTGTCCGGTCAGCGGGACCTCCGCCGGGGGCGGCTGCTCCCGGACCCCCGCGGTCGTCGGCACCAAATATGTCGGAGGGGGATCACACTTCGATTCCTCTAAGCTCACGTGGGCTAACCCGGTGTGAGAAACAAGAGCACCGGAAGTGTTCCACAACCCCAACAGATCCTTTGTCGCCATTGTGCCCTATCTTTTGTCATAATCTCACCAATGCCTAAAAACACCATGTCTTTCTTTATAGTTTCATTCCAAGTCTTTATTGGTCTACCCCTCCCTCGTCTAACATGCCTAGTGACTAGACACTCACAACGCCTAACAGTTCCCTCTAATGATCTTCTTTGTACGTGTCCAAGCCATCTTAGATGAGCTTCTCGCATCTTCTCTGAAATTGGTGCTACTCATGTCTTATACCTGATACTTTCATTCCTAATTTTATCAAAGCTCGTGTGTCCACACATCCACCTAAGCATTCTCATCTCCGCAACTCTCATTTTTTGCACATGTACATAATTCACTTCCCAACACTCAGAACCATAGAACATCACGGGTCTAATTGTAGTACGGTAAAACTTGCCCTTAAGTTTTAGTGGTACTTTACGATCACATAAGATCCCTGACGCGCCTCTCCACTTCAACCAACCAGCTTGGATTCTGCAGCCGAACAACTGAATTGAAATTCAAATCGATATTGGAATTGAATGAATTCCACATACGATCTGATTGGGCCCTTATAGGACTGATGATTGATTCCATTTCCCAGTCATTGGAAAACTTCCCCAATGCAACCGCTCCAAAATCTAAACTAACAGGAAAATCTGATTTCTCCAAAACCAGAAGGGAGAAGAGGCTTGAGGTGTTCTTTAGCTTTTTTGAAGATGGAGAACTGCGAATCAGACATGCACTTAGGCTCCGTTTGGGAGAACTTATTTTCACCGGTCAAGCGGTTACGGCCGCAAGAACCGGGCCTTAATTAAGGTCCGGTTCATGTGGTTGTAACCGCTTCACCCGTGAAAATAAGTCCAACCAAACGGTGCCTTAGTACTCGTCGGTGGTGCAGACCTTGGTCAAAAATAGGTCGGTAGCTTCAGCTCTCTCCAAGGCAAAATTTTTTGGTCCGGGCCCCGGACGAAGATCATCGTCCGGGGCACTCCTGATTCTGACGCGTGACAAAAAAATAAATAAATTATTTCTGTTTCGCGGGACGAATATCATCTCCCGAGATGTTTCCTTTTGTCTCTCAAGCATTCTGTTTTTTATCCCAGGCGACAGCGAGATCGGTTTTTCTCCCAGGCGACGGTGAGGGCGGTTTTTCTCCCAGGCGACGGCGAAGCTTCTCCCCTGAACTCGCTCTCTTCTCCTTGCCCATCATTTTCTCCTCCAACTATTGAAGCTTCACATACTCAACTTCGACAAGCATTGAAGATTTGAAGGTACATTTTCAGACATTGAAGGACCCCAAATCTTCATCTTCTCTCATGATATTGTTTGTTGTGTTCTTTTGTTTCAGAGATTATCCTAGTTGTAGTCATTAATTAGTGTACTGATCTGAGACAACTTTGTTGTATCTTAAAGATTTTTTTTTATCTGAGATTGTACTAGTTGTATCCTGAGCTATTATAGTTTTATCTCAGGAACTTTAATTGTATCTGAGATGATAATAGTTATATCTGAGCTTCACGAGATCGCCCTTGGTTGTATCCTGAGCTATTATAGTTTTGTCTCAAGAACTTTAATTGTATCTGAGATGATAATAGTTGTATCTCAGATCACTATTTTATTGGTATGATTGCAGGTTCTAAAGATGGTGAAACCAGCCACCAAACCCCATATACTAAGTAGCAGATGTTTTATTTTTTCATTTGTATCTCTTGTTTCTCCCATTATCAAGAAGATGGATAAGAAGTTATATGAAAAACTCATGTCAGCTGGGATAATTCATCTTTTTAACATTTCATCTGCCACACAAAATACTCTGATTCTACATGCTATGGTACAACATTATAATTCTTCAAGTAAAACTTTCAGTGTGTGCTCAAGCAAGCTTAAGTTTACAAGAAATAAAGTTGCAATGATAATTGGGTTGCCTAGCCAAGGGCACAATGTGGAGTATCAATACAAGTCATTCTCTGTCATGACAAAGATGGATTTGAAATCTCGAATATTGCAACTTGCTAAAGAAGACTATGTAGTGGAGGAGGGGGACTTGAAAACTATTTTGTTGTATGTATTATGCACATTATTCTTCCCATGTAGTTGTAATAGAATTTCTGAAGAGTTTATCTGATTAGCTGATCCTGAATTATTTAAAAACTACAATTGGTCAAGAGCAATTCACAGTTATCTGCTTGATAGTCTAGATACCCTTGCCAAGAAACAAAAAAGTCCACCGGAGGCTATGGGCTACTTGAATGGATGTACCCATGTCCTTCTGATATGGATATTTGAGCACTTATAGTTGCAAATTCCTACCTTTTCGGAGAGAAGGCCCCGTATAAACCGTTGGACATGTATCAAAACATTTGCGCTCACTAGAGCAATGTCACTACTTCAAAACATCGAGACCACCCAGGTATATGTAATTTGTCATTCTTATATGTAATGTCACTACTTCAAAACTTCAAAACATTCTTATATGTAATGTCACTACTAGAGCAATGTCAGTACTTCTTGTATATGTAATTAAATTTCAGATTTTGACACAATTTGAAGAAATTTTAGAAGATGATTTACTATTATGCAACCCCAATGACGATGAACATGGAGTGAAGGAGAGGAAGAAGAAGAAAAAGAAGCAGAAGAGGATGGAGAAGGAGCTCGAGGCAGAGGAGGAGAAGATTAGTCAAAAGAAGCATAGGAGATATAAAGATATTGTCATGCCTATTTTGAAACAGATTTTTGATGAAATTCGTTCTTTAGACTGTAAAATGACAGCCAGTTATAAAGAGCTTCATAAGAAAGTTGACCGGTTGTCCGACTCTATTACTATTTTTAAAAAATCTCATTATGTGTCTTCTTTATTTGGTGAAGATGAGGAGAAGAAAGTGGATGAGGAGTTGGAGGAAGTGGATAAGGAGGTGGAGGAAGTGGAGGAAATGGATGTAAAGGAGGAGGGAAAGGAGGATACATATCCCTCTGAGTACCCCGGAAAGAATCTCATAACCGAGGAACAACGTGAGCTCATTCATGAGCGGATGAGCTCTTGTAAATCTAGGTACTCTTATGTTTCGTTTTGATTTAGTTTTATTGGATTAAACATTATTTCTCAAACTATTGCAGGGATCACATTGCCTTTAGAGGCCCTCGGTTAGCTGGAATACGTGAGTCCATGGATGATTTGTTAACCGATAAATACATTGCAGATTGTCACATTGATGAATTTGCTCGTGTGCTAGAAAATAGGAGGACAACTAATCCGAAACGATGGGGAATGTTTCTATATGTTAGCCCAAATTTATTTGTTAGTATTTCTACTTTATCTAATACAAGTAACTGTATATTTTTTATTGCATAAATCTATTTTTTTTGTTCCAAACAGCTTCATAACCAGATGAAATCAGAAAAATGTGGCGGATTATCTTATGTTCCCCACATAACCACGGCTAATTTGC
This sequence comes from Platanthera zijinensis, assembly GCA_039513925.1. Taxonomy (NCBI): domain Eukaryota; kingdom Viridiplantae; phylum Streptophyta; class Magnoliopsida; order Asparagales; family Orchidaceae; genus Platanthera; species Platanthera zijinensis. The sequence goes on from CM077078.1 coordinate 270,940,974, forward strand.
AAAAAGCATCAATGATCTTTATGCCTGTTTGCACACAAATGCATTGGTGTTTACTGGTTGGCAAATACACAGAACGCAAATGGGTCTTATATGACTCATTGCCTAATCCCATGCGTCGTGATTTGATGAAAGAACCGGTTAGTGAAGAACTTTAACTTATGTTAGCCCAAGCTTGCTTGCCCATAGAGTCATATTAAAATAAATTTTTTTGTTATCAGATTCAAGTGCTACGAGATACGGCTCAAGAACAATGTGATGCTGATTTCACACTTTGGAATATAAATTCAACGAAAGGATACCCGACACAAAAAAGCTCTGTAGATTGCGGTGTATACGTGATAAAGTATATGGAGTTTTTATGCTCGACCTCTTCGAAGAAATGGCCTGCCACCAAGTTGTGGCAGAAACAAATTCCTAAATTTAGGGCAGAAATAGCCTATGAAATATTATCTGCTTTCCAAAGCAAATAACTTCAAGGAAAATATTTGTTTTTAATATAACTTTTATTACACTTTAGTAGTAATCAAATGCAGTACAAGTGAATGCTTCTGGAATATTTGGTAATGATATTGGATCATTCAAATTAGGAATGACTGTGGTAATATATGTTATATCATCTTCTTGACTGCATGATATGTTGGCAACTTTCTCTTGTACTGTAACCTTCTTTGGTCTCTTTGTTTTTCCTAAAAAAATGTAGACAGTAAAATTAGAAATTATGTACACATAACAAATTAGAAGCCCAGTATAGTTGATTAAGTAACTTATTAGGTTGCTCCCAATGATCTTTCAACCTTGCATTAGATATTCCCTTAGGCTTCAATCTTGGTGGATCCTTCAATGTTGGTTTGACCTTATCCGCAGGACAGTTGGTGCAATTCTTCTCAAGAATGGCATCAGCAAATAGGGAAATATCTTTCAGCCCATTCATTATATATTTTCTAGCCTCTTCACATTGCTCCACTCGTATTGCAACATCATATGCAAACCGGGTGATATTGTTCCTGAAATCAAATGCAACAGATGCTTCTCCAAAAATATTATTGTCATGTTGAAGATAATAATCAGTTTTTGCAGTCATAGTCCATCTCCGAAGGATGTACTGTTGTGGAATAAATATAATATTTTTGTGCGAATATACTTTAAAAACATGAGTACATAATATCCCAGTTGTCTCAAATTTACTGCAGGAACACCTAACATCATAACTGCTTATGTCAAGCTCCACATACCAATATTTATTGTTATCACCAAAATCACTCCATCTTATAGTGAAGATATGAATTTTGTCACTAACAACTATCTCTTCTACAATAAACAATCCAAATGCTCAAACTTTAAATTTCTCATAGAATTTCCCATACATAACCCTAGTATATATTTTGGACACTTGCTTAAGAATCGGACAATTCTTGGCATTTACCGGAATGTTAGCTTGCCGACACTTGAAATCTTCTTGAAGAGCCTTTTCACGTCCATTTATAATCATTTTTTCGAGTTTACTAAAACAGTCAACAAGCGTACATGTGGCCTTAGTAATAGCATGACAAACATTGTTGGTGGACTCGCTTCTCTGTGTCGACAACATACCATGATCTTGGATAGTTTTGTTAAAGGCCGTGGACCATTTCTCTTTTATTTTATATAAATCACTTAGCCATCTGTTTTCACTTAATTAGGTTTCCATGCCGGATCATTTGACTCCAAGCTAACTCAAACTCAGTACTAGAGTCACACTTGCTTAAACAAGCATGAAACATAGACCGAACACTGGCATCAACATTAAATGTCGGCACTTTAGTTGGAGCTTTTTTTGCAATATGTCATTGACACAAGCGATGAGAACTTTCAGTGAAAACTCTTTCAATAGCAACCATCATAGCTTGGTCTTGGTCTGTAAATATGGTCAATAGTTGCTTGCCAGAAACAAATTTTAAGAAAGTTTCAAAAACCCATACAAACGATTCTATAGTCTCTTGTAATATGAATGCTATTGCAACAACAGTATTTTGCCAATGATTATTGACCACAAAAAATGGGGCACATGCAAGGTTGTACCTATTCATTCTGTATGTGGAATCGAATGTTTTCACATCGCCAAAGCACTCATAGTCTATTTTTGATGGCTCATCCATTCATATGAAATTAGTCAACCTGTTAAACTCATCAGTTTGGATCTCGTAGGAGAACATACCATCATCCATTGCACGAGACTTCAATTGTTGGAAAATGCTTGCAGCATCTCCACCATCAACTCTTGTACTCCTCTCTTTAGCTATGAAGTTATATGCATCACTTTTTGAAAATCCTACATTTTTTATCCCTCCAATCTCGTCAACTAGATAATTATATGCATCTGATGTCCTTATTCCAGCTTCAGTCATGGATTTCAATACAACACCTTTTTCCTCAGTAATGACCCAATAAGATCGAAGCATATGTTGATCTTTCTTAGTTGCAAGTTCATGGTTATGTTCCTCGATAAATTTTCCAACTACTAGATTTTGACCTTGTTTATCGGCATTAAAGACAATCCTCACGGGACAATTTGTTCTACCATCCATCTTTCGATATTTGAGTTCACTTTCAGGAACTTTGGATGGTCTCTTGATTCCAGCTTTACTGCAACAATACTCCCTTGATTTTATAAGGTTTGTACCTGACCATAAAATTCGGTGTTCTTTTCGAACACTAAAATCAATGTTACGCGCATAATCACAGTACAATTTGTGAGCTTCATTTTCTGTTTGTACAACCGGAAACAAACTCTTGTTGTATCTAACCTGTAACAAAACATAAATATTGGAGTTAAACTTTAATCTGAGATAGGAATACAATCAGTAAATGTAATGTCTTAGATAAAATCTGCTATTTTTCTCTGGGATATTACATGAAATTCTAGGATATTATAAGAAATTGCTGAGATAACATTGCAGAGATTAAACTTTTATCTGAGATAAGATCACAACCAGTAAATATAATATCTTGGATAAAATCTGTTAGTTTACTCTGAGATATTACATGAAATATCTGAGACATTAAACTTTTATCTCAGATATTACGTTAAATATTTGAGATAATTTATCTTCATATCACGCATTATATCGTTCTTGTACATTTTCAAAGTTTTACCTGAAATAATTAGGTCTACTGTTCATCTTCAACCTTACACGACAGTCAATAATACATTGTGCTTATGCTAACTGAACAAGGAACAAATAATGATAAATTCAAATGATGAGTAAGGATTGAGTGGCTTGCCTCTTCCATGATCTCACAAGAGTCTGATGGTGCTTAGCTGATTAGAATATTTTGAGTAGGAAGAATGTGAAAAATCGTTGTGAGCAGGCGATGTGAGCAGAGGCGGAGTTCATCGAGCATGAGAAATGAAGAATGACGAAAATGAAGATATAAGGCGCCAAAAGAAGAACGTTACCTCCCAAAAAAGCCAAACTCCCGCGAAACAGAAATAATTTATTTATTTTTTTGCCACGCGTCAGAATCAGGAGTGCCCCGGACGATGATCTTCGTCCGGAGCCCGGACCAAAAAATTTCGCCTCTCCAAGAGCCGAAGTGGAGAAGTGCGGGACATATGGTTTTGTGTAAGAGGGAAAAGGAAGAGGAACTCACATTCAGCCCTTGTTCACAAAATAATTAAATTGACTGAATATAACATAATTTTTTGGTCCTTAAGAGGAAGAGCCTCAATAGAAATACAAAAAAAAATAGGATTCAATGAATCCAATTAATACTCCAAAGGAGATTAAATATGAAAATCTTTGAATAAATTTGGTTTCATAATTTTGCAAAATATTATGTCAATGGTTAGACAAAGTTCGCAATATGAATTTAAAAGACGTTCTTACTCATCTAACACATGTTTTGATCGTTCGCGCAACTGAATTAACACAAACTCAAATATTCGTGTGTGATTTTCCTGGCATGTCTCGATGAATTGAATTCACAACATGAAAATTTCTAAGGGTCCATTCGGCGCGCAGGTATTGACCTTCTGGAATTGATTTTGGGTTCCAGAAAGCCAATTCAGTTGTTCGGCGCACAAGTGTTAGAACGGTATTGGCTTTCAAAATCAAGACCGACGATATTCTCTTATACCTAAAAATCTGATGCCCGGAAAACTTACCCATGCGCTTCGGCTTTCGCTGGTTTTCATCTAACCTAAACTCTCTTGTGCCCCGACCCCGTTCCCACTTCTGCTTTCGTGCCCCGACCTCACTCTCACTCTCGTGCCCCTACCCCGCTCTCACTCTCATGCCTCGACCACGCCCTGGTACGCCGTCCGTCAAGCCCTAAATCCTATCATTCCCGCACCCACTTGCGACGACACTACCTGATCGCAGTTCGCCGCCGGTAACTATCCTCGTCCATCCTGATCTTCTTCTTCTTCCTCGTCTTATTCTTATTTTTCTTTCTATTTGCGGCTTTCCTCCTCCTCTTCTTCTTATTCCTCTTCCTCTTCTTCTTCATAATCACATTGTAGGTATGATTTTAGGTAAATTCCTATTTCATAATCTGAGTATAGGTATGAAATGGTATTTTTTGATGACTTTTTGTGTGCTTCTTCTTTAGTGTTAAACTAGCAATATCTGGATAGAAATGTTGCATGATGTATATATGACTGCTAATCCATTTGTTATGGTTGTTGTTTCTTCCTCATCTTATTAGGATAGATTTTCCATTTTGTTTTTTTCTATTGATCTGTTGTTATTTTTTCTGTTTTTCATCCACATATCTATATATTTGCATTGGGTAGATTGTTGTAATGAGAAATTATTGTTTAGTAGCCTAGCACAAGAATTTTTCCCTTTAGAGTCGTGGGGAACACTTGACACAACAGTTGATCAGGCGCGCTGAAGAGACACATGATCGTCTCGAAGTGATTTACGTGTTTTTAGGGGGTCTTCTACCCCGTTGAAGGCCTCAAAGTGCAGTAGTTTAAATCCGTGCGAGACTGGGTGTGCTATGACTTGAGGGGAGAACGGGGATCCATGGTGGAAGGGGCGTCGTGCATTCACGGGGCGACGTCATTCCTGGGCGTATTCTTCCTCGATCATGTCCCTGATATCTTGATGGGTGAGTCTATGGTCACCTTGTTGGGCATTCACTTCCATTGGTCGAGGGTCAGGCTGAGCGTCAGCCTGGGGCTCTGGCCTGCGGACGGCATGCATAAAGCTCGCCTCGTCGGAGAGCTCTTCAGCGATGGGATCCTCCGGGCGAGCCATGCCCCGAGGGACGTGCTCTGCCGCAACTACCGGTCGTGCCTCGTGCGCGTTGCCTGGGCGGGGAGGGTTGGACACCCCCATCCCTTGGAGGAGGGTGAGCATTTCAGCTTGGTGCTCCTCTATTAGTCGGACGCGCTCCTCTTCTACGTCGAAGGAGCGGTTGCAGCGATAGTTCCGTTGAGCAGCAGAGTGTTGTATGCAGGCGAGTTGGTCGTGGCCACTGCGAGGCGCTCTCCCGGGGACGTGCCGTTTGCAGTGTGCGCACTTCTCCTTACCATTGCTGCTAGTCAGGGAATGCTGAGATTTGTCAGAGCTTCTGGGAACACTTTCTCATATACGGAGCCAAACTGCTGCGGGTAACCCGATTTTTCCCCTGTCCGAAGAAATCGGACCGCCTTAGCTCGGAGTCAGATTGGGCACGCAAACAGTTAAAATAAATTGCAGCAAATGACAAGAGGCGTTTTTGACGTAGAAAACTCAGAAAGGATGAAAAATCACATTGTCAGATATGTGCCAAGCCAAAATCCACTAGTTTTTTAGAGTTTTACAAAGACTGAGATTTGATCTCAGAAGGCGATAGGTCGCTACTCCGTTACAGGTGTAAAGTACAAAAAAATGAAGAAAAACGGCTAAGTTCTTTGAGCATCGATGGAAGCGCTCGAACCTTTGAATATTGTTGAGCTCTCGGAACCTTTGTGGGAGTGGTCCAGCTGGAAAATTCTCTAACCCACGAAACTATTGGAGGGACTGCTCTCGTTGAAGCAGAGCCTTGATAGGAGCACTCTCGCGGAGGCGATTGACGTGACTTAAAGATTCTTGAAACCTTACCCAAAGGAGAGAAGTTGAGGGAATTCCTAGGCGGAGAATCTGGCTGTACAACCCCGTATTCGCGGAGTGAGGATCCCAAGCGAGGCATAAGGCCCGCTTATAGGTTTTAAGCTTTTGAGCTGTCTTGCACTCTAAGGGGCCCATTTTGGCTTGACCTTGAGGATATACTAGTAGGGGGAGGAAGAATCTGCCTCCCCCCCGGTGGCCCCTCTTTGGGGGGGCAGGTGCGGCAAGTTGGCGGACACCCGTCCCGTCCTGGTAGGTGCTAGTTGGAAGCAGTGGGACCGGCTGGAGTCCGGAGGCTCACCCCTTCCCAGAGTCCGCGGCCTGGCGGGGCCAGGTGAGGCGAGACCGGCCCGGGGGCCGGGTTCTCGCCCCTGCCTCCCGGCCTGGCGGGGCCAGACGGGGCGAGACCGGCCCGGGGGCCGGGTTCTCGCCCCTGCCTCGCGGCCTGGTGGGGCCAGGCGGGGCGAGACCGGCCCGGGGTCGGGTTCTCGCCCCTGCCTCGCGGCCTGGCGGGGTCAGGCGGGGCGAGACCGGCCCGGGGCCGGGTTCCCGCCCCTGCCTCGCGGCCTGGCGGGGCCAGGCGGGGCAAGACCAGCCCGGGGCCGGGTTCCCGCCCCTGCCTCGCGGCCTGGCGGGGCCGGGCGTGGCGAGACCGGCCCGGGGCCGGGTTCTCGCCCCTGCCTCGCGGCCTGGGGAGGCCTGGCCGGGCGAGACCGGCCGGGGGCTGGGGTCTCGCCCCAGCTCTCTGCTCCCCAGCTGTCTCGGGTGCCCAGGGAGGTGGGAGGGGTGTGGTCGGGCCTCCTCTCGCCCTTGGACCCTTTTACCCCCGGGGTGGAATTTCCCTCTTTGCCCCACGGTGTGGAGGTTTTCTATTGGCTAAAGGCTTAGTTCCCATAGGGGTATTTTGGTCATTTTACCCCCAGGACTTGGAAAAGCTATAAATAGACCCTTGAGGGTGCCTTGGAGAGCATTCATTATTCCTTAGCCACTTGAATCTCTTTGGCTTTCTTCCTCCAAGGCACCTAGCTCAAGCATTGGCTAGGGAGGGGGAGACCTCGAAGGTCTTCCGGGTGTGAGGTGGGACCTCCATGCTAGAGCCGAGGGTCAGTTCATAGCTTCCTATGTCTTCGGTCCGTGACGTTCTTCCGAGCATAGTAGGTGTGAGGTCACCCCTTTCCCCAAGGATCGAACTCCACAGAAGTCATTTTTGGCTTCAACAGTTTTTGTGCGGTGAGCGTGGAGAGTGACCAGCACAGAAGATCTCGGGAGAGTGTCAAGGCTGGAGATCAGGGAGGTAGTGATGACCTCGGTGGTCTCCCCAACCCAGGACCCTTCATAGGAAGGGAAGAGTTCATGGCTTCCATCTCAGGCATAATGGAGATGCTGAGAAGCATTGCCCCTCGGGCTGACAGCTCAACCCCCACCCCCCAGGGACTAGCTCCCAGGGGTCTCGGCGAGCTAACCCAGAGTGGTCTCGGCGAGCTGGCTCCTAGGGGGCAAGGCGAGATCACCCCAACAGGGGGAGAAGTAAGTGTGTCGGATTAGAGACCTGGGAAGGAAAGGATGGTAGAGGGGGTCGAGCGAGACCTCCCAGGCCGGGAGCTGTTCCCCAGCCCGGCGAGAGCTAGCCCTCCTGGCGAGCAGGTTGCGCGGATAGAGGTGGCGAGAACTCCCCTTAGGGGGTCACCCTTCAGCGAGCTGATCATCTCAGCTCCCGTTCCCGAGGGGTTCAGAGAGCCAGACATAGCTTACTATACCAGGAAGGATGACCCCGTCCAGCACTTGTAGTGGTTCGAGGATGCCGTCTCCATCAGGCCGATGATGGACGCCTTCAAGTGTCATCTATTTGTGATCACCTTGAAAGAGAAGGCGAGGGACTTGTTCCATCAGCTCCCTCCAAGGTCCATCTTCGGGTTCGAAGACTTGAGTCGGAGCTTTCAGCTTCGCTTCTCCACCTCCAAGAAGAGGAAGAAAGGTCATGAGTCCCTCTTCCTGATAAAGCAAAGGGCCGAGGAGTCGCTGGCCCACTACGTTGACAGGTTCCAGGAGGAGGTCCTTGACATCCAAGAGGTGCCAGGGTATGCCCTCCAGATGGCGTTCACGGTGGGGTTGCGCGAAGGGTTCTTCAAGATGAGCTTGACCCGGAAGGCCCCCCCTTTCCTTCGAGGAGCTGATTGAGAGGGCGGCAGAGGAGATAGCCATGGAGGCGGCATACCCGGCCTTTGTGAAGAAGTTGGCAAAGTTGACGGAGGTGGAGCCAAAAGAGCAAGGTGGCCCAAGGCATCATGAAGGAAGGAGGAGAGAGGAGCGGAGAGCTCAGGAGGGTCCGGAGCCAGGCTGGAGGCAGCAGGGAAGACCTGCCCAAGGCCCAGGGCGAGCTCTCGTCCCAGGTGGAGAACTTTCATGGGGGTCAAGGGAGGTTCAACTTCCAAAGACAAGCCCCAAGGCAGCTCCTACCCCCACCCCAGCAGGCCTTGACGATAGGCGGAGGAGGAAGAGGCAACAGAAGAGATCACCCAGCCCCGAGTTCTTGGAAGTGAGGGGGGCGAGAGGCCCTGCCCAGCCTCAGCCGCCGACACAGGTTGAAGGGGTTCGACCCAGAGTGGGGGGAGAAGACATATGTGAGGATCGGGTCGATGTGGGAACCCGAGGGACCTTGTGAGTGATCCGCAATAGAGTGGAGATCAAGCCCAGGCCCTCTGAAGAAGCCTCACCTCGGCGGAGTCTTGTATTTCTTTATGATGTAATGAGTCCAGTCCCCGACCAGCTGAGTCGGAGGGGTCATGTAACCCATCTTTTTTTCCCGTTAGAGGATGTTGGAATTGAAAAAGCCTAGGTGATATGTCCATCTCCCACCCCCGAGAGGATCTCCTCATACCAGGCTCACACCAGCTGGCAGGGTCGAGAGTGTCTCGGAGGGTGGCTCGTTTCTCCCTTTGCTCCGATGATAATTCCGCTGTCAGGCTCTCACTAGCTTACAAGGCCGGTTGATCTCTCGTGGAAGCCCAAGTCCTTTGCTCCGATGATGATTCCGCTGTCAGGCTCTCACTAGCTGACAAGGCCGGTTGATCTCTCGTGGAAGCCCAAGTCCTTTGCTCAGATGATGATTCCGCTGTCAGGCTCTCACTAGCTGACAAGGCCGGTTGATCTCTCGTGGAAGCTCAAGTCCTTTGCTCCGATGATGATTCCGCTGTCAGGCTCTCACTAGCTGATAAGGCCGGTTGATCTCTCGTGGAAGCTCAAGTCCTTTTCTCCGACGATGATTCCGCTGTCAGGCTCTCACTAACTGACAAGGCCGGTTGATCTCTTGTGAAAGCCCAAGTCCTTTGCTCTGATGATGATTCGGCTGTCAGGCTCTCACTAGCTGACAAGGCCGGTTGATCTCTCGTGGAAGCCCAAGTCCTTTGCTCCGATGATGATTCCGCTGTCAGGCTCTCACTAGCTGGCAAGGCAGGGGTATCTCTCGTGGAAGCTAAGTCTTTTAGCTCTGAGATGATTCCGCTGTCAGGCTCTCACTAGCTGGCAGGGCAGGTTGATCTCTCGTAGAGGTTGACTTTCTACCCTGGGGGGGTCTCGCCACCCAGGCTCTCATCAGCTGGCATGACAGGTTGACCCCCCCCCAGGAGGCTAAGTGTTTTTACCCTGAGGGGGTCTCGCCACCCAGGCTCTCATCAGTTGGCATGGCAGGTTGACCCCCCCAGGAGGCTAAGTGTTTTTACCCTGAGGGGGTCTCGCCACCAAGGCTCTCATCAGCTGGCATGGCAGGTTGACCCCCCCAGGAGGCTAAGTGTTTTTACCCTGAGGGGGTCTCGCCACCCAGACTCTCATCAGCTGGCATGGTAGGTTGACCCTCCCAGGAGGCTAAGTGTTTTTACCCTGAGGGGGTCTCGCCACCCAGGCTCTCATTAGCTGGCATGGCAGGTTGACCCCCCAGGAGACTAAGTCTTTTTACCCTGAGGGGGTCTCGCCACCCAGGCTCTCATCAGCTGGCATGACAGGTTGACCCCCCCCCCCCCCAGGAGGCTAAGTGTTTTTACCCTGAGGGGGTCTCGCCACCCAGGCTCTCATCAGCTGGCATGGCAGGTTGACCCCCCCCCCCCCAGGAGGCTAAGTCTTTTTACCCTGAGGGGGTCTCGCCACCCAGGCTCTCATCAGCTCGTATGACAGGTTGACCCCCCCCGGAGGTTAAGTGTTTTTACCCTGAGGAGGTCTCGCCGCCTAGGCTCTCATCAGCGGGCATGACAGGTTGACCCCTCGGAAGAGGCCTCATAGTCTTTCGATATCACAAGAGCAAGCTACACCCAGCGAATATGTTGGGTTGGATGTTTCTTTCCGAGCTTGTGCAAATCTCGAAAAGAGTGGGGATTGTGTACAACCCCGTATTCGCGGAGTGAGGATCCCAAGCGAGGCATAAGACCCGCTTATAGGTTTTAAGCTTTTGAGCTGTCTTGCACTCTAAGGGGCCCATTTTGGCATGACCTTGAGGATATACTAGTAGGGGGAGGAAGAATCTGCCTCCCCCCCGGTGGCCCCTCTTTGGGGGGCGGGTGCGGCAAGTTGGCAGACACCCGTCCCGTCCTGGTAGGTGCTAGTTGGAAACAGTGGGACCGGCCGGAGTCCGGAGGCTCACCCCTGCCCGAAGTCCGCGACCTGGCGGGGCCAGGTGAGGCGAGACCGGCCCAGGGGCCGGGTTCTCGCCCCTGCCTCGCGGCCTGGCGGGGCCAGGAGGGGCGAGACAGGCCCGGGGGCCGGGTTCTCGCCCCTGCCTCACGGCCTGACGGGGCCAGGCGGGGCGAGACCGGCCCGGGGCCGGGTTCCCGCCCTTGCCTCGCGGCCTGGCGGGGCCAGGCGGGGCGAGACCGGCCCGGGGCCGGGTTCCCGCCCCTGCCTCGCGGCCAGGCGGGGCGAGACCGGCCCGGGGCCGGGTTCCCGCCCCTGCCTCGCGGCCTCGCGGGGCCAGGCGGGGCGAGACCGGCCCGGGGCCGGGTTCTCGCCCCTGCCTCGCGACCTGGCGGGGCCAGGCGGGGCGAGACCGGCCCGGGGCCGGGTTCCCGCCCCTGCCTCGCGGCCCGGGGCCGGGTTCTCGCCCCTGCCTCGCGGCCTGACGGGGCCGAGCGTGGCGAGACCGGCCCGGGGTCGGGTTCTCGCCCCTGCCTCGTGGCCTGGGGAGGCCTTGCCGGGCGAGACCGGCTGGGGGCTGGGGTCTCTCCCCAGCTCTCTGCTCCCCAGCTGTCTCGGGTGCCCAGGGAGGTGGGAGGGGTGTGGTCGGGCCTCCTCTCGCCCTTGGACCCTTTTACCCCCGGGGTGGAATTTCCCTCTTTGCCCCCCGGCGTGGAGGTTTTTTATTGGCTAGAGGCTTAGTTGCCTTAGGGGTATTTTGGTCATTTTACCCCCAGGACTTGGAAAAGCTATAAATAGACCCTTGAGGGTGCCTTGGAGAGCATTCATTATTCCTTAGCCACTTGAATCTCTTTGACTTTCTTCATCCAAGGCACCTAGCTCGAGCATTGGCTAGGGAGGGGGAGACCTTAAAGGTCTTCCGGGTGTGAGGTGGGACCTACACGCTAGAGCCGAGGGTCAGTTCATAGCTTCCTAAGTCTTCGGTCCGTGACGTTCTTCCGAGCATAGTAGGTGTGAGGTCACCCCTTTCCCCAAGAGTCGAACTCCACAGAAGTCAATTTTTGCTTCAACACGGGCTAAGTCCACGATCTAGCCGGAAAACCTCGGAGCTCTCTCTTGGATCTGGAGTTGTTTGTCTTCAAATGAAGGCATGCAGACATATTTATATTTTTCTGGAGGGTCATGATTGCAATTACACCGAGGAGTAATTTGTGCTGGCAAATGGCGTCGCTCTATTTCACTCACCTGGATCACCAAATTTAGCGAAATGACGGGAGTGCCCCCAAGGCAGTTCGGGTGACCCGGGCAAGGTGCCCGGAGGAGGCAGCGACCGGCGACGGCGGAGGACGTCGGAGACGGCGGGGGTCGCCGGCGGCGGCCGCCGTCGGCAGCACGCGCGCGGGGAGCGGCAGCGCTGGGGCGCGGTTGTGCGGGGTGCGGTCGCGTGGGTTGGCCGCGGCCGTCCGTGCGAGGTGTGCGTGCTTGGCGTGGCCGGCCATGCGTGGAGCGATCGCGCGTGCGGCCGTGCGGGGTGCGATCGTGCGGGCTGGCCGCGTGCGGCCGTGCGGTAGCGCGAGCTGGCCGCATGCGGTCGTGCGGGGTGCGACTGCGCGGGGGTGCGGCCGCGTTGGGGAGCGCGTGCTGTCCGAGCGAGGCCACGTTTGGGAGCGTGTGCTGTCCGAGCGCGGCCGCGCGGGCCGCGCGCGCGAGCAGGCTGCGCCGGTTGTGCGTGTGATGGCCGCGCACGCCTGCGCGTAGGCCGGGTGCGCTTGCGCGGCCCTGCCATATGCGCGCGGGTTCGGCTTCCTACTTGGGGGGTTTCTGGGGCTAGCGGATTTGATGCGTGCAATCGATCCGATCGGGTTCACGCGTACTCGGTCCGAGTCTTGCCAGCTCGATTTAGAAATTTCACTTGGGACCCCATCATAAATAAAAATCAAATCAAAATAATCAAAAATCCAAACAGAAAAAGGATAAGGTAAAATCTAATAGAAATAACCGAATAAGGGAAAAACCGGTCGGAATAACGAAAACTTCAACCGCAATAACTTAAAATTTGGTCAAAATGTTAGTAAACCGGGCTAATAACAAAAAGCTTAATATAGAACAAGTAAAAAGAAATTGAAATTACCTTATAAAAACTTGGAAATAAATGGAAAAGCTTGATAAGTTTATTAAGCACAATCTTCATTCTGACGGCTATATTTCCGACAATGAGCAACAGGTTTCTGGACAAAGCGCAGACATTGAAAAAGGAAGGAGCAGGGAATTCCGGCTGAGGGTTCCGGCAGGGAGATTGCACGAAGAGGAGATGAGGGTGGAGAGTCTCGTAGGTCTTCTTCGCCCTCTAGGCAAACGGAAAAAATGGGACCGAAAAGTGAAATTTCAGTGTTTGGGGAAGCACGGGTGTGCTGCACTACACAGTACAGTATAGCATATCCAACAGCTACGAGTGCATTCATCTTCCGCACACATCCCATCCCACCCTGTCTTTGAAAAATAGTGAGCTGAGGACATTTATTTCCGCACGAGAGAAAAAGTGTTTTATACACAGCAAAAAAAATTAAGTTACCCTAAAATGAGTAGAATCCAACTCCTCAAAAATGATTTGATATATTCATGCGCGGCGCCCAGGAGCCTTACACGCAGCCCATAACCCGGCCACGTCGCTTTCAGTCGGCCTACAACCTCGGCACGTGCCATCACCATCGGATGATAATTAAGCGTACGTGTGCCAGCAGCTCCTATGCCCCCTTTTTCTCGATTCTTCTATAACCCGCTTCCCTTCTCTTCATTCTCCATTATCCATGGCTTCGAGCGACAAGAAACCTGTGCTGGCGCCGGCCTCAACCGGAATCCAGGGGCAGGAGCCACCCGGAAAGCCAGAAACCATCGCAACCACGGTGATCGACGCCGGCGCGAAGCTGGTTCAGTCCATGAAACCCATCCAGAAAATCAAGCAGCACGCATGCACCTTCGCCCTGTATGGCCACGATCTCCACCGCCAGATCGAGACAAGCCACTACATCTCTCGCCTGAACAATGATTTTCTTCAGTGCGCCGTTTACGATTCCGACGAATCCTCCGCCCGACTCATCGGCGTCGAGTATGTCGTCTCCGCCGAGCTCTTCGAGCGGCTTCCGGCTGAAGAGCAGAAACTGTGGCACTCGCACGCTTACGAGGTAAAGGCCGGGCTCTGGGCCAGTCCGCGCTTGCCTGATCTCATCGAGAAGCCGGAGCTGGAGAACTTGGCGCGCACGTACGGGAAGTTCTGGTGCACGTGGCAGGTGGATCGTGGGGATCGGCTTCCGCTCGGCGCGCCGGCTCTGATGATGTCGCCGCAGGGGGTTAACGCCGGCAAGGTGCGTCCGGAGATGGTGAAGCGGCGGGATGATAGGTTGGGAATATCGAGCGAGTATTTGAAGGAGGCGAGGCTGGAAATGGCGGAGCCGGAGTGGATCCATCCAAACGCCGATTACTGGAAGCAGCACGGCGAGGGATTCGCCGTTGATGTTGTGAGTGCTGAAATGAAGACTGTTGCGGCTTTTCCGTGAAGTGTTTCGGAAGGAGAATGTAATTACGGGATGTTTCTAAGGTGTTCGATGTTTTGCCCCAGTGGATCCAATTGGAGATTGAAGCAGACATTGGGAACCGGTGACCTATAATAAATAAAAACATCAATGTGTCTGATTTCTCAGTGGTCATATAACCTTGGAAATCATGTTTTAATTTTTTATGAGACTTTGGCTTTGTTTTGGTTTAGGGTTTCGTCGCCTCCGTTTGGAGCAAATCTCGCTGGACGGCGGGTAAATAAACGGCCGCAGGTGACGTTTGCTCAGTTTGCACCCGCAGCAAGTAGGAAACGGCCCCCACCTCCCCTCCTCCGGTTTCAAAGTGGCGTTTCGACCCACCGGTTGCACCCTCCACCGCCGAACCAAATATAGCCTTTACTTGATGATGCTTTGTATTCTCTTCTTGTTTTCGTTTTCCACCAGTTTGATCTTTACCATTTCCCTGGAAGTAGATGCACAAATAGGAATTATTTCATCGTAGTATCAGAGGGAGGATGGACAAATTTGGTTTATGTATCATCCACAACCCCATCCCATTTGCCCATCACTGCGCCCATTTTCAATAGGGAGCTATATGATTATTGGGTCGTGAAGATGGAACCGTTGGTAGACTCGCAAGACCTTTTGGAGATCATTCAGAAAATAGTCCCAAACTAGATGAGATGTCAAAAGCTAGTGGAAAAACAAGAATACTCGAGGGAGAAAAACAAAAAAAAATTCCTTGACACTACTGATCATCCAACATGCAATCACTTCCAACATCTTTTTGCGCATCATTGGAGCAAAAATGACAAACGTGGCTTGTGATACCCGTAAGGAGATATACCGAGGTGAACAAAAGGTACTCTGTTCAAAAGGTGAAATTAAAACGAAAATTTGATTCACTCGTGCAGGAAGAGAACTATCTCTCAATCGAATTAAGAAACTTTGGATCACTAGTTCCGGAGAGTGAGATAGTACTGAAAATCCTCACAAGTCTTCATAAACCATATGATCATATTGTTGTTGCAATAGAGGAGAGTAATGATCTCAATACTCTCCCTGTTGCTGCCCTCATAGGGAAAATCCAGTCCCATGAGAAGCCGTTGAAGCGTCGTCTGCTCAATGTGACGCGTGTACTTTAAACCAAGATGCACCTTGGTAAATAAAACTCAAATACCAAATACCCAGAGATTGCAAACAAGGAAATCAGTACCCATGAACTTCACTGGAAACCAGCAAACCAAACAAAACACCAACAAAATATAGGAGTGCCTAATGAAAGTGGATTGTTTTGCATTCTTTGTAAAAAGAGAAATCACGACAATACTGAGTATTTCTTCAAGTGCAAAAAGTATAAAAAGCCCACACACTTTGATCGAGATTGCTGGTATAAAAACAATGAGGAAGCAAAATTCAGCGAAGATGCAAAACATGAAGAAAAACTATACCTAACTTGCAACAAAGAGCCATATGAGTAAAAAATCCTCCAAATGATACATTGCCTCCGGCTGCTCAAGCCACATGGCAAATGACAAGGCCCTATTCAATGAGTTAGATAAAAACTTCAAGTGTTTGATTTACTCGGGTGATGGGAAATTGGGGTCACAAATCAAATTGGAGTAAAAAGATGCACTAGGGTAAGAGATTTAGATGGGAAAAACAAGGTTGTTTTAGAAGTTCATTATGCGCCAATTTTAGCTCATAATCTACCTAGTGTTGGACAATTGATGAACAATGGCTACCCCATTTTGTTCAAAACCAATACATGTATGATAGCAGACTCCTCAAACATGCAAGTTACCTCAGCCAAAATGTCAGAAAATAGAGTGTTCTCCCTCACTCTTGCATCACGAAGTCAGGAGGCTTTCACCACAATGGACTGTCACCAAGACTCCGTTTGGGGGGACTTATTTTCACCGGTCAAGCGGTTACGACCGCATGAATCGGACCGTAATTTACGGTCCGATTCATGCGGTCGTAACCGCTTGACCGGTGAAAATAAGTCCCCCCAAACGGAGCCCAAGTCTTACCAATTACTGGCATCATAAGCTGGGCCACTTGGATTTCAATTCAATTAAAAATCTAATTGAAAGCAATCTTACAGATGTTGTCTTTGAGCTAAAGATTTATCATAACAATTGTGATGTATGTGCACAGAGCAAATCCCACAGGCAACCATTTCAGCCGACACAAAATCGAAGATCAAGTTCATTAGAGTTTTGTATTATGACATGTGGGCCTGCATCAACCCCTACTCTCAGAGGCAAACAATACTTCTTTCTCGTTCTTCCTTAAACACAAATATGAAACATTTTCCTACTTTACTGATTTTAAAAGGATGCTAGAAAACAAGTTTGAGAAGAAAACAAAAATCATAAGAAGTGATAATGGAAGCGAGTTCACCTCCCATACTTTTACGCATTTTTACAAACAACAACACAAACAACACTCAAGCTTTTATCCCACTATGATGGGGTCGGCTATATGGATCCTTTGTCACCATTGCGCCCTATCTTTAGTCATAATCTCACTAATGTCTTTAAGTACATCATTTTTCCTTATAGTTTCATTCCATGTATTGGTCCACCCCTCTCTCGTTTAACATGCCTAGTGACTAAACTCTCACAATGCCTAACATGTGCATCTAATGGTCTCCTTTGTATGTGCCCAAACCATCTTAATCGAGCTTCACGCATTTTCGCTATAATTGTTGCCACTCCTATCTTATCCCTGAGACGTTCATTCCTAATTTTATCAAGTCTCATGTGTCCACACATTCACCTAAGCATTTTTTATCTCCGTAACTCTCATTTTTTGCTCATATGCACAATTTACTGCCCCAATACTCATAATCATAGAGCATCACCGGTCTAATTGCAGTACGGTAAAAGCTGTCTTTAAGTTTTAATGGTACTTTACGATCACATAAGATCTCCGACGCGCCTCTCCACTTCAACCAACCAGTTTGGATCTATATATAACATCTTTATCAACACGTACCTCCACGTGACCAAATTTGTGGCTGGCCAAAATTCACTATTTCGCTTTGTTTACAAGTATTTGGAGTCCCACAGAGGGCGACAGACTCTCTCTCTATTATAAGCTTTGAGTACAAATGAGATGAGAAAAATGCTAAGTTCACCGAGCTTCCACAATGCATGTTTGTGAGTGTCCGCAAGAGCATTCTCTTGTGCTTTCTCTGGGGCTCACTGAAGCGTTCACGTGAGCATTGAGCGTACTAGAGAGAAAGCAGAGCGAATTCTGAGCGAAAAAACGATCCAAGTCTCACATTCTCTCCGAAAAACCACAGAGCTGTCTCTAGTCTCTGTAGTTGTTTGTCTTCAAATGAAGGCATGAAGACCTTTTTATAGCTTTATGGAGGGGCGTACTTGTAATTGTGTCGAGCTGTCTTGAGTTGGTGAATGACGTCGCTCTTTTTCGCCCACCTGGATCACGTTTTCACGAAAAATGGACATGCCCCCAGGCAGTCATGGCGGCTCGGGCAGGTTGCCTGGCGGCAGCGATGGCTGGCAGCGGCGGTCGCCGATGCGCACACGTACAAGGGGGTAACCCCCGGGATCTACGCACACACACACACCTGGAGCGTGTTTGGGCATGCGGGCACCCCCTGGGCACAACACATGCCCTTGTTCTGGGCTTGCGAATGCGCCCGAGGGACGGGCGTGATGCGTGCTCCTATGTATGCAAGTGTTTTTTGGGGATGATTTTGGGTCCTTTCGGGCGAGCGTGGTCCGTACGCGCTGCTCGCTCGATATGGTTGGCTTGTTTGCTCACTTTGGTTGAAACCTTCCTAGTTTGACTCCAAAATCCTTAGGGTCACCACATCAATGAGGTCACTACCTCTCCCAAGGGTTAAAATTGTAAAAATTTGTGATAGGAGGAAAATGGGACATCAGGCGCAGGAACACTCAACCTATCTGAGCCCAAGCAACCAAAAGCAACCAGAAGGATAAGAATCTTGTACTATAATAATTATTTACAGAGCGAGCATACATGACGAGACATGATTGTCAATGTACCCGATGGAAGCAGAAAATATACAAGGAAAAAACAAGCCGTGCTGACTCAAAGAGTAACTGTCGGCTCTGCTGCTAACCGCTACGGAGTACGCTGAACCTGCTAAGTCGTTAATGTGCAACCTAGCCGTGCGAACTACTCGTTATTCCAAAGCTAAAAGGAACTCTGTCCGCTGAAATGCAAGCCGCCTGACTGCAAGGTCGCCTAGTCGCCAGATCACGCGAACTGCTGCTGCCACCAAATAGAACAAGCCACCAGAGGCGGACAGCTTATTGAACTAGGAAACAAGTTGTTGAAGAGAAGACTGCCTGGTCGCAAGTCGCGACCTGCTTCTAACCGCTGGTTGCAAACCGCAGAATCTGCACTGACCCTGACCGAAGTCAAAACCAAGTCACTGGCTCCTCAGCGCTATCCGCACAACCTGCACAACACAAACCGGTCAACCTCTTCAAACCGCGCGGATAGAAAAACTTAACCGCAACAACCTCCCGCGAGTTCACTTACTGTTCACTCGGTATTTATTGATGTGATATGGGGGTCCTATTTATAGGCGTAGGGAGGAGTGTGATCACCGCCCTAGCAAATAGGAACAGTGCTCTGTCTCGCGGCGAGAATAGAGTGTATCCGCCAACCTGCGGACACAAAGCAAGTCGTTGCGACTACCCGCTGAGATCACACCACCATAGTAAGAACCCAGCAAAGCCGCTTAACCACCAAGACTAGGTCGCCAATCAGGCGGACACTGCGGATACAAAAACATTCTGCATTCCCCGAGCTCACAACCAAAACATAGCTGATAGCTGCCGAGCTCGGTGGACAAGAAACCAGGTCGCGAACCCGCGCGACCTACCGGGCTGAGCAAACCTGGACTTAGTGCAGATCCAGACCAAGTCCGCATCTCAGGCCAACCCGACAACACAGCGGATAAACATCATATCCGCCCAGCTACTCTATGGACTAGACCGCCAGCCAAAGACATGTCGACCTGGCAAGTCGTCACCTTCTGTCTGCACAGGCCGCGCGGGCAGACTGCCCAGTTCACAGAACTTTCATGATGCGTGTTTATGAGTGTCCGCAAGAGCATTCTCTTATGCCTTCTCTGGGGCTCACTAAAGCGTCAACGTGAGTGTTGGGTGTTGAGCGGACTAGAGAGAAAGCAGAACGAATTCCGAGCGAAAAAACGATCCAAGTCCCACATTCTCTTCAGAAAACCTCAAAGCTGTCTCCAGTCTCTATAGTTGCTTGTCTTCAAATGAAGGTCTGAGGCCTTTTTATAGCTTTTTAGAGTGGCGTACTTGTAATTGCGTCGAGCTATCTTTAGTTGTCGAATGACGTCACTCTTTTTCGCCCACCTGGATCACGCATTTTCGCGAAATAACGGACATGTCGACAGGCAATCCCGGCGGCCCGGACAGGTTACCCGGCGGTGGCGATGTCTGGCAGCGACGGTCGCAGGTGCGCAGGTGCACAAGGTGGCCTCGCTCGGAAGCTACGCACGCGCACGCCCGGAGCACGTTTGGGCATGCGGGCACCCCTGGGCGCAACACATGCCCTTTTTCGGGGTTTACGAACGCGCCCGAGGGATGGGTGCGATGCGCGCTTCTGCACATACAAGTGTTTTTTGGGATGATTTTGGGTCCTTTCGGGCGAGCACGATCCGTACGTGCGGCTCGCTCAATCAGGTTGGCTTGCTTGCTCGCTTTGGTTGAAACCTTCCTAGTTTGACTTGAAAATCCTTAGGGGCACCTCATCAATGAGGTCACTACCTTTCTCAAGGGTTACAATGGGACCCCTAGGGTCCATTGGAGGGTCAAGTAGCTCTCTATTAGTGAATCAACCTCTTCAGGTGCCCTAAGTTGCGTATCGGGGATAACTAGGGTTGTCATCGATTATCCAACTACAATGAAGTTAATTTAAGTTGTGTGGCATGCATGCACACAGGTGGATGGATTGGGTGACCCATTGAGTCCAAACCATCCAATCATGCACTCACTCACTATTTGCGTGTTTATTAAGCACAGTAGAACATAATGAGTCAATTAACACAGTAGAACACGACATTTGAAGTTATTTGACGATTTGAAAAGGATGTCGAAACAAAAAAAAATAAAAAAAAAGGACAGTGTTATTGGCAAACCGATTTACACTAATAACAACCCATTGTTAACGGCAGGCCGTAAAATTTTAATCTCAGACCACTATGTTAATGGCAGACCAAGAAAAAAATAAAATCATAACTTGCTATGTTATATAATATTCATAATAAATTGGACTTTATAACTTATATAAAAATGATAAAACGTCATAAATATGGTTGTACATGAAAGTTAATTATGGATCATTTCTTTCACCGCCATCTAAATGCCCAAAAAATTGCACAACCTGCTCACATTTCCCAAACACCTCAAAAACCTACGTAACCTGCAACATAAATTTGAAACATCAATAAAAAGAGAGCAATGTTGTTATTCAAAATTTTTAGAAATATAATGTTGTCGTAAACACCTCAAGAAGCTTCATTTCTTCCAGGGATAATGCAATGATTGTCAATCTCCAAAACAAAATCATTCAAAACTATGAAAATTTGAAAAAAGTAGAAATTAAAAACTGATGATTTACAAAACTACGCAAATAATTAGATTTGCGTAACATGTACCATACCGTCAAATTCATTTGCTTGCAACCTCTTGACGATATCTTCCCCAACTTGGGAATATTGGAGGTGCCAGACAGTTAACATGCATTAAAAGCCAGACAAAGTGATTGTCATTTATGAACCCAATGTAAACTGTCATTGGGAATGGTGGAGATATCGAATGTAGCAGTAGAAATGTAAAAGACTGAAATTTTGAGAAGTGAACAAATTTGATATTGTAGATTGATGTCACTACTAATCTCATAGCAGGCATAGTCATTCACTTGTCCAATGGAGCAGGATAAACTATATAGTCCAAAGATGCCAATAATTCCGATCTTCGAGCAATACCATATATGTCTGTATATAATTTTTCATAATTTTGTAACTCAAATGAAAGAGCGTGTCGAACCTTTTTCCAATCATCCCCCATATCCATTGTCATACTAATGACTCGATAGCCACAGTGCCCGTCTCCCGCCACGTCAATCACATTCAGGACATATTTTGACACACACACCGGCATTCCTTTTTGACCCTCCTAAGCAATGTTGTATTAATTTTAACATTTTTAGTAATTGTAACATTGCATTCTTTTTTTTGCTCATTTAGTAGCACATGCTCAAATAATGACAATTCACGTTTAGTTGACTTATAGTTCTTCTCAAATTGTTTGTAGCTACCTCTTGGCCTTCCCTTTAGTTTCGATGGAACTAAATGTTCTATTATTTGAGTCAAAGAAGGATCCATAATTTCACGCAATTTCTTTTTTATTTCATATTTTTGTAGGGCGTTAGTACCTTTGTACCTTCGAATAATGCCATCAATCTCGGCGTCTATTTCATTGTCCATCTCCTCTTCAACCTTTACCTCATCCTTAATGTTGTTCTCTTTTAATTTCAACTCTTTCCAATGCTGGTGAATCATCCACAACGGAAAGGCATTAGTATGTGCGATGTAGGGTTTTAACTCATGGGAGCATGATATTTCAAGTGTTTTTCTACTTGTATGTGTACATACAAAATCATTTTCTTGTTACAATTTTGCAAGCTCCTTATGAATAATAGTCAAACAAGCAATTGATACATGACCAAACAATTCAGAATACAAGAAACTTATAAACTCTTTGTTTACCTGAATGACGATTTGCCCAAAAGATCTTTTAATCTATGTGGGTTGTAAATTAATCATCTGATCAAAGGTCTTCCATACGATAGATAGGTTGTCAATCGACACTTCAAGAAACCTCTTCAAATGATTATGGCCACTTTCGACCCGATTTATGGTTGTAGTGCCCAAATGCAAGAACTGATCAACCCAGGAAGAAACAAAGTAATCTTTATATGGTGCAATCCATGTATTAATAATGTACAAGTACACATCAACATATTTCTTTGAATAAACATTTCTAATAGAGTGCAACACAGCAGTGAAGTCAGCCTCAGTCGGTGAATCAACCAGTCGCTGTCATTCAAGTAAAAATACTTCACACCCTTTTCCTTTTTGAAAATACTTTTTTGCAGTGAGCCAGAATGTTTTTACTGATGTGAACTTTGCATAGGATATTATGTGCATGAGAAAACACATGTTTGATAGCATTCATTAGCGTCACTTCCCTATCCGTAACAAATGTTTGTGATAAAACATTTACATCAAGGATGGACTTAAAACATTCAAGTGCCCAAACATAACTATTTTGAAGCTCATTATAAATAAATACGAAAGCAGTATAAAAACTTATATTTGTCAATGTGATCCCAACGATAGAAAGTAAAGACAAGCAATATCTATTTGTTTTGTATGTGCAATCCATTAGAAATACTGTTGGAAATATTTGACTTAGAATAACTGAGGTTGGGTGAGCAATGAAGAGGCTCTTTAGATGATTGCTACATGTCTTCACTTTATTGAAACTACAATAACCACAATCTGTAATGCATTTATATAGATATTGTTTGGCAGTCCCTCCCTCCAACTCCTTCTTGTGCATTTTAACTCTTTCGTTGTATATGGTTCGAAGCACGGTACAACTAGAACTATCACTTTTTTTAAAGCTGTTAATATTTTGCGGGGCTTCATATTTGAAGCATACATCTCTTCCACAATTTTCTGCTCGCTTCCATTTAACCTCCCTGCATACACATATGTCTCTAGGAGAACGATTTCATGGTTATGTGTGTCATATAACACTTCAACATTCCAGTAGGTGCCAATTGAATTTTTGATGTCTTTCAAGACAAAAGGACACCCACACCTCTTAGACGAGGATTTCCGAACATTTTTGTGTGGAGTCTTTGCGCTCTGATTGTGCCATTTAAACCCCGCCCTATCACACCCAAGCATTACTCTAGCTCTTGTCCTAATTGTTAACTTGTCTGCACTTTGAATTGTGAGTACAAAACCAAGACCTCTAGCAATATTTCGTGCCCAACTAATCAACTCATCTTTTATAGGAAAGCTCATTAAAGTTGTAAAATGATAACCAAAATCCATGGAGGTGGCACGTGTTGTGTTATGCATACAACCATTTGAATCTAATTAAGCAAGAACAAGAAAAAAAATGCATTTACCAATAGTGCAACATGCAAAAGACACACCAAATAAGTGTAAAACACAATTTTATTTTAAAATGTTAAGTTACCAAACGGATCCATCATGTCCATAGAGCTGCTTTGAGGTATACATGAAACCGCTGAAATATGAGAGAATCCATTTGTTGTTATTGGCTCTTGCTCCATAGAAAAACCTAAAAAATCCAACATTTAGTAACCCTAGATCCAAAGCCAAAAAACCCCTAAAAAATCCATCCCTACATATGGATAAAAGGGGCATGGAATCTCAAAAAAAATGTATAGGAAACTCTCAAATCAAGCAAAACAAACCAAATATAGGAATGAAAAAAGATAGGATCCCTCGAACCTTCGATAGAGGAAGGCGGAAGCGGCAGGGGCAAGAGCCGCTGGTTGGTGTCAACGAAAGAATGCATTCCAACGGAGCATCCATCGGGCGGCAGCATCGAGCTGGAGCGGGAAGGTGACGACGACGACCTGGAGCGGGAAGGAGGAGACGACGACCTGGAGTGGGAGTCGGGGAGGAACATCGCGATAGGGTTTTGGAGCGGGAGTCGGGGAGGAATCGGGTTTTTAGGTTTTTGGGCTGCCTTTAGGTTTTAAAACAGAGATAAATTTAAAGAGGATTTGAAAGAATTATGGTTTGCCAATAAAATTATCAAAAATAAATCACCCAGTCATCTTCACGGCTTTTTGACACTTTGCACCCCCGAAAATGCAACCTTTGACACTTTGCACCCCGAAAGTTTAAATATTGCACTTTGCACCCCCGAAACTTCAATCCTTGGCACTTTGCACCCCAAGCATGTTAATTGAAGGGTAATTATATCTTTCTATTATTTTTATGTCTAGGGCTGCCGACCTCTCCCGATTCATTCTAAGCTCCAGGTTTTGAGTCCGTCGCTCCCTCTCCTTCTTCGTGATTCCAGCAGCGTGGCTCCCTCTCCTTCGCAATTCCAGCAGCATGGCTCCCTCTCCATCGTCGTTATTCCAGCAGCGCGGCTCCCTCTTCTTCATCACGATTCCAGAAGCGCGACTCCCTCTCCTTCTTCATCATTCCAACAGCGTGGCTCCCTCTCCTTCTTCGCGATTCCAGCAGCGCGGCTCCCTCTCCTTCTTCGCGATTCCAGCAATGCGGCTCCCTCTCCTTCTTCGCGATTCCAGCAGTGCGGCTCCCTCTCCTTCTTCGCGATTCCAACAGCGCGGCTCCCTCTCCTTCTTCGTGATTCCAGCAGTGCGGCTCCCTCTCCTTCTTCGTGATTCCAGCAGCGCCGCTCTCTCTCCTTCGCGATTCCAGCAGCGCAGCTCCCTCTCCTTCTTCGCGATTCCAACAGCACGGCTCCCTCTTCATCTTCTTCAATGCTTCCAATCGTCGGACCTTCCAGTTACCGGATCTTCTAGGTAAATGGGCGGCTCCCTCTCCGTCTTTTTACTTCCAGTCGCCGAATTTTTTGGAACGACAGAACTTGTGTTTTTCATCTCCCGTTCCAGTCAAAGCCATGTTTTAGGGTTTGATTTTTGTTTTCTGGTATAGAATGATTTTCTCCATTAGGGTATTGATGTTAGGGTAGTTCATAGTCGGCTTTAGGGTTTTGATTTTTGCAGTCTTCCCGCAGAGAATCGGTCGCCGGACTTGCCCATACTTTTTGCAGCATTTGAGGAGTTGGCATTTGAGGAGTAAGGTATAATTTTATTCAGATTTTCTGCTCATTTATTTTGGTTTTCGTTCAAGCACAATCCAATGTTTTCTGGTATAGAATGATTTTTTATGAATGATGTCTCGTTCCGTAGGAATGGATTGGGATAACATAGTGGTTAACAAAAATGTTATGAAAGAGGGGCTTGTAGTCAGTTCTAATGATTCAGAAAGCAGGGAAGAGGGGGATGTAGACAGTTCTAGTGACTCGTTCTTTACGGGTGATGATTTGAATGACAATGATTTTGAGGTAGAAGATTTGCTTATAGATGACAATATAGAGAAGGAGATTGAGTTGGTTGGTGAGAGAGTTGAAACACATAAACCCATGCATCTGAATGTTGGTGTTCATGTAAAAGAGCGGGGTAGTCAGTCATCTTCCAAGACTGAGAAAGGGAAGTCTCTTGAGGTTCGAGTATATGATGAAGATGCAAATAACTCCGACTTTGAGTTTGATGTTGGCTTATGATTTAATACACCAGATGAATTTAGGACTGTTATGAGGATGTACGCTACTAAACAAGAAAAACCTCTCATATTCACTAAAAATTGTAGCGACAAGATTCAAGTGACATGCGATTATGGGTGAGTTATGTTGTAACACACCTATCCGTCGCATAGAATATAGCAGTAGGTCCGGCCGGGGCCCGACGCCATATACTACGGACAGACCGGTTGGTTACTTATTGAGACCATTCAACCAATCACAACGTCCTACACAGAGCACCTAGCGGAAGCAAATTATTAAGTTGCATTGATAAAAGAACCCAGCCAAGCATGAATGTCCACTACAATAAACCCATAGGAATGTAAGATATACAAAATATTGGTCTTATGGCCTTACAAAAGTTTGCTTAAAAAAATGTCTTCCAAACCTCGGCACGCAGGCCGGTCATACATGAGTAAATAAGAAAAACACTCAAAATTCAGGCCTTCGAGGGCCGACACGGCAACTTGGGCTTTAGCCCGCTATTTATCGCTCGGCTCCGCAGCACATGCAAGCACAATTCACCGCAACGGTGGCAAACAAGAGCAACGGTCAGCTAAAGCTGACCAAATTATAATGATTCCGCCACCAAACTCGGGCGGCAAAGCTCATTCCCTGCACTTGTTAGCAAAACAAGCAACATAGCGAATAAACATCACATCACAGGTGCACGCTCACACGGCCGTACACCCCGTTCTCTTAGGGCACTTACTTGGTGAAGCCAGTCTGAACCCCGTCCGATTCTTGACTCACCACCCCCCCCCAGGGGCGGCAAACCTCGTGAGCATTTAGTCCTTTCAGCCGTAGCCTAGACTCGATCTCCAAACCTCGGCAAGTCCCAAGTAAAACTTTAGGTCACTTTAACCGAGCAGATGGAGAGGGTAGGGGTCTACCAGCCCGTTGCTCACCCTGCCAAGACCATTTGGCCTTTGACGTGGGCCAAGCTTTCCCAAGTCCCAACAATCGTTCAAACACAGTACATAGCCCCGCTATGTACCCGATTGGCTCTCAGGCCACCGATATGGATGAAGTTCGCTTCCGCCCAGATTTCCGGGTGCACCCTGGGGTTAATCCCCAAGACTCCTTGTTGCAATCTACCACGTAGAAGCCCGAAAATAACACAAAGGCACGGAGTCTTCTCCGGCCAACCATGCATAGCAAAACATCACCGATCCAGACTAACATGTCCGGGTAGGCTTCACACATCATGCATATGTCCGTACTACGATTCCGGACTCTAACAAGGGGGACTTTACATATCTACCCCCAATGAATACCGCAAACTCGTCGCACACTCGCGGGAGAAGGGTTTTCCCATGCAAAGGAAGAAGAGCTTCACATGCTCAAGATGAGAATCGTTATCCTAGCGTTTCTCCTCGGCGCCATGACGATCCAGTCGAATTGAAAGCACCGTATCGGCCTCGCCTTCACGGATCTTGACTCGGATCGAGAATCGGAGCTCCGAAGCTCCACCGGCTGCCGGAGTTGACCTCCTTCTTCTTCCTCCTTGCTCTCCCTTCTCTCTAGCTCTTAGAGAGAGATTGAATCCAAACATATGAGGAATTTACACCCTTGAATCGGCCTTAACCCTAAGGGGAAAGAGCCTGAACCATCAGATCCAAAAACAAGGAAACGAACGGCTATGATTCGGCCCGAATTTCCAAAACCTGAGCCGAACACGGGTTCCGACATGCCCGTGTTCAGGGCCGTGTCACCCATTCGCCATCGAAACCAACGTGTACCGAAAAGAACACGGGCACAAGACACGCCCGTGTTAGGCTTGACACGCCCGTGTCAGCCAGTACACGCCCGTGTAACTGGGCGTGTTCCCTCAACATCACAAGTCCAAAACAATCTGAGCACAACACGGCCATGTGACATGCCCGTGTCACATGCCGTGTGCTAGACATGCCCTGGGACACGCTCGTGTCCCAGGCCGTGTAGCTGTTTTAGCCCAACATGCCAAATGACCCGAGGAGGACACGGGTATTCGACACGCTCGTGTCGAATTTCACACGCCCGTGACGGACCCGGACACGCCTGGGCTCAGGTCGTGCTTCCCTCACTCAACGATCGTTGAGTGCAATGCTTTGGGTGACTGACACGCCCTGGGACACGCCCGTGTCCCAGGCCGTGTTCACCCCCCCCCGATGATCGTTGACTCCAATATCGTCAACCACACGACCAACACCGAACCCGGGCATGACACGCCCGTGTCCCAGGCCGTGTCACCTCTACCAAACCCCAGATTTGGCTTAAAATTCCACCCGTCACTCTTTTGAGTTTCGGTGCATTACAACTCTCTCCCTCTTAAAAGAATTTCGTCCGCGAAATTACCAAAGGAAAAATAAGCAAAACCAAAAGCGTTACCTGAGTGAAATAACTCTGGGTACTCCTCCAGCATGGTTTGCTCCTGTTCCCAAGAGAGCTCCTCACGATCGCAATTGTCCCAACGGACCTCGACCATCGTGATCTCCTTGCTACGGAGTCGCTTAATCTCAAAGTCTTTAATACGAACGGGCTTGACTCTTGTCGTCAACCCTTCGTTCACCGGTACTTGATCACCCATGATAAAGTTCGAAGGCTCTTGCACCGCCTTACGCATCACTGCTATGTGAAATACATCGAGTATACTACTCAAGTCCACTAATAGCCTTAGGAGATAAGCCGCTTCACCGATCCGCTCCAGAATCTCAAATGGTTCAAGGTATCTCGGGCTCAGCTTCTTCAAGCGTCGCTCCCGTGAGACATCCTTGAACGGCTATAGTTCCCAATACGCTAACTACGAACTCCACACTCCGATGCATGGCGTTAAAGTATTTAGCTTGTCTATCTTGAGCGATCAGCAACCGCTCTCGAATGGTTCGTACCAACGAAGTGACACTCTCCACCTCCTGCTTTTTGTACAACCTTGCCTTACCCGTTTCTAGCCACGACAATGGAGTGCGACACTTTCTACCATATAGGGCCTCGAATGACGCTATTTGTATACTCGCTTGGTAGCTATTGTTGTACGCAAACTCCACCAAAAATAGATGGTCTTCCCACTGCTTCCCGAAGTCTAGAACGCACATGCGAAGCATGTCTTCCAACGTCCTGTTGACCCTCTCGGACTGCCCATCCCTCTGCGGATGTAAGACTGTAGTAAACTATACTTAGTCCCCAGCATTTGCTGCACCAACCTCAAATCATTGGACATAAAACACCCATATCGATCGCTCACGATGCTGCGGGGCACACCGTGCAATCTAACTATGCAATCCACAAACATCTTTGCCAGTTTCTCCACCGGATTATCCTTCTTATATGGAATGAAGTGCGACAACTTTGTTAACCAAACCGCGATCACCCACACGACGTCGTTTCCCTACTGTGACCTTGGCAAGCCATGCATAAGGTCCAGTCGAACTTCTACTCTGGAATAGGTAAGGATTTCAAGAAACCCCAGGCTTTTGGCACTCTGCCTTCACTAAGGCGCAGGTCTGGCATTTTGCCACATACAGTGCCACATCCTTTTGGAGTCCTGGCCACCAGAACAACTTCTTCAGATCTCGGCACAACATCGTGTTTCCTAAGTGAATTGAGTACTTGGTATAACGTACCGCAACTCCACCACTAAATTACCCACGTTTGGACCGCACAAAAGATTGTCCTTCATGCTGTTGTCCGCCACCATAACCTGCCGAATCCGATCAGTCAGGTCATACTGAACTTCCGTCCAGTTCAAACACGCTTCGGCACTAGTCTGCTTGTCAACACAACAGATCTCTAACGCCTCCAACTCCTGAATCAACCTCTTATCATGAACCGACAACCAGTTGGCTTGGGCGGGAGCCCTGCGACTCAATGCATCCGCAATTGCGTTGCCTTTCCAGGGTACATAATTAATCTTGAAGGTATAGTCCCACAGGAACTTCATCCATCTCCGCTGCCTCATGTTCAGATCCTTCAGATCAAACAGGTACTGCAGGCTCCTGCGATTGGTATAAACATCGAACTTTATGCCGTACAAATAATGCCTCCACAGTTTTTGCGCAAAACACATGGTCGCTAACTCCAGATGGCAGACTGGACAAATCCTCTCATGCTCTTTCAGTTAGCGCGAGCCATAAGCCATAATATTACCATGCTGCAGCAGCACGCAGCCCAATCCACTGCCCAAGGCAGTGCTGTAGATCTCAAAGCCTTTGGTCCCACTCGGAGAACTTAGCACCGACGTCGTGGTTAACCGACTCTTTAACCCTTCAAAAGCTTGTGCGCACTCGCGCATCTTAAACAAACTTTTAAGTTTTTCCTTGACAACATTGTGAGTGGTAATTCTATCCGCGAGAAGTCCTCTACGAAGAGCCTGTAGTAGCCGGCCACCCCAGAAAACTCTGGACTTCCGCTACCGAGAAAACACAGGCCACCCTCGTATCGTGACTAACAACGCTGGATCCACGCACTCCCACTCCACCAACTATAGGACCGAGGAGCGTTACCGAGGATAACCCAGGAATCGCATTTGGAGAACTTGGCGTATAAATGGTTCCTCCCTAGCGTCCACAAAACCAAAAGTAGATATTCAGAAGTGATATTCTTCGCACTGCGAGTACATCACTACATCGTCGATGAGACGATCACAAAATGGTCTAGGTACTCCCTGAACGTTCTGTTCATCACGTCCATGAACACTGACGGTGCATTAGTCATCCTGAACGGCATAACCGTACACTTGTAATGCCCATACCTTGCGTCGAACGCTGTCTTTAGGGCATCGCTTTCCCTTATCCTCAGCTGATAGTAACCAGATTTAAGATCCAATTTTAATTATACCGATTACCCGACCAACTGATCAAAAGATCATCAATCCTTGGGATCGTGTACTTGCTCTTTTCCGTTAACTTGTTCAATTCCCCATAATCGATACGGAGTCGCAGACTCCCGTCCTTCTTCTTATTGAAAAGGACCGGTGCGCTCCAAGGTGACGAACTTGGACGCACATAACCCTGCTCCAACAACTGGTCGAGTTGAACCTTCAACTCCGCCATTTCCTTAGGTATCAACCTATAAGAAGAGCATGACACAGGTTTGGCACCTGGCACAACTCAATCGTGAAATTGATCTCTCGCTATGGTGGGGCTCTAGGGAGACCATCAGGGAAACACATCAGGATATTCAGATACACCCAATAAAACTATCCAATGTAGGCTTAGACTTCGAAGCCTCCCATGGTGGCAGAAACAACGCTTATAAGTCGAACTCCTGACCCCCAACCCGTACCTTTATGACACAGACTCTATCTCTTCGCGTGCATTGAACAACCACTAGGCAACTACACATCCAATTTGTCCTTTACCATCGAAGGAGGTACTCCGATGCGCGATATAAATCCTTCGGACAAAAGGAGTGCGAAGCTCCCGTATCGAACAACGCTCTCGCCGGATTACCAACAATCCAAACAAAGCTTAGAACCTCCAGTCCTAAGCTAAAACGCAAAAGGTATCAGGTATAAGAAGCTAGATTGCTATCAATTAAACCATACTTGTCATCTCGACGGTCGGCCACATGGTCTTCTGCTGGCCAAGGATGTCCACTCCCGGTTGGGCTAGAGTAAACTTGCGGTGGACGCCACTGCCTTGCCCTTCTCCTCAGATATTGCCCCCGGCTTCTTTTCGGACATTGGGCATCCACTTCGACAATCCCGAGCATAATGTCCCGGCTTTCCACAGACAAAGCATGCATCCAGGATTTGGGCTGTAGTCGCTCCAGATGTGCTAAAGGAAGGGACTAGACCAGACCTCCTAGCCTTCTTGCACAACCTACGATACCCAAATTTTGAGGTTGGTATTTTGAACACCGTCTCCTTTACACTAGAGTCTTCAACTGCTCCTGCCATAACTTTCATTGTCTTCTGAGCAACCTTCTGACAATCTCGGGCAAAGTGCCCTTTCTTGCCACAAGAATGGCAATTGTAAGTAGCCTGGCTAGTAGATGATCTAGCCTCTTTACTCAGAATTTTTCGGTAGACAGTCCTTATATGATCTGCAGGTTTTGGTACACTATTCACTGGTATTTGGTGAGTTTTCCCCAACTCCACTTCCAAAGCTCTGGCCGACTCCACCAAAGCTCGAAATCCCAATAGCTTTGGTCCTAGCAGTAGGATACGCAACTCGCTGCGCAGACCATTATAAAATCTATCAACTATAGATTACTCGCTTTCCCATTCAAAGCCAGGGTAGCGCCTTATCATAAGGAATGTCTGCAAGTATTCGTCAACTGAGTGCGCTCCCTGCACCATAATCATGCTCATCTGCTGCCCTAATGGAACTCCAAATGCCCTTTGCTCCAACATACCCCCTGGTGTTGGGGACATTTTAGGGACAGCGGGTTGCACATTTCTTCCATGTTGTGCGTTGGTCACAGCGAACACCGCTTCAACCACCCTTCTTATGGTTTCCAAAGAAGTAGGGGTTTTAGGCACGTCACTTGGTGCAGTACTTTGCTCAGAAAACGTGTGTTTAGACTGCCACGCTCCACTTCCGGACACCTATAGTCGTACAAAACACCAATAAGTGCCCGAACAAAATTGCAAAAAGCAATTATAGGAACACGCAGGTTCCCCAAACATGTGTATTTTCATTCCTAAGTGGACATTCATGGGTTCTTTTCATGTTATAACGATGACGCACACACATGTGCTCACCACCCCTTAAAGTGAATTCGCCCATGAATTCATTTAAGTCTGATCGAAACTGGTAGTTTGATACCAAATTGTAACACACCTATCCGTCGCATAGCATATAGCAGTAGGTCCGGCCGGGGCCCGACGTCATGTACTATGGACAGACCAGTTGGTTACTTATTGAGACCATTCAACCAATCACAACGTCCTACACAGAGCACCTAGCGGAAGCAAATTATTAAGTTGCATTGATAAAAGAACCCAGCCAAGCATGAATGTCCACTACAATAAACCCATAGGAATATAAGATACACAAAATATTGGCCTTATGGCCTTACAAAGGTTTTCTTACAAAAATGTCTTCCAAACCTCGGCACGCAGGTCGGTCACACATGAGTAAATAAGAAAAACACTCAAAATTCAGGCCTTCGAGGGCCGACGCAGCAACTTGGGCTTTAGCCCACTATTTACTGCTCGGCTCCGCAGTACCTGCAAGCACAATTCACCGCAACGGTGGCAAATAAGAGCAACGGTCAGCTAAACCTGACCAAATTATAACGATTCCGCCCCCAAACTAGGGCGGCAAATCTCCTTCCCTGCACTTGTTAGCAAAACAAGCAACATGGCGAATAAACATCACATTACAGGTGCACGCTCACACGGCCGTACACCCCGTGCTCTCAGGGCACTTACTCGGTGAAGCCAGTCTGAACCCCGTCCGATCCTTTACTCACCACCACCCCCAGGGGCGGCAAACCTCGCGAGCATTTAGCCCTTTCAACCGTAGCCTAGACTCGATCTCCAAACCTCGGCAAGCCCCACGTAAAACTTTAGGTCACTTTAACCGAGCAGATGGAGCGGGTAGGGATCTACCAGCCCGTTGCTCACCCCGCCAAGACCATTTGGCCTTTGACGCATTCCAAGCTTTCCTAAGTCCCAACAATCGTTCAAACACGGTACATAGCCCCGCTATGTACCCGGTTGGCTCTCAGGCCACCGATATGGCAGAATTTCTCTTCCGCCCAGATTTCCGGGTGCACCCTGGGGTTAATCCCCAAGACTCCCTGTTGCAATCTACCACGTAGAAGCCCGAAAATAATACAAAGGCACGGAGTCTTCTCCGGCCAACCATGCATAGCAAAACATCACCGATCAAGACTAACATGTCCGGGTAGGCTTCACACATCATGCCTATGTCCATACTACGATTCCGGACTCTAAAAAGGGGTACTTTACATATCTACCCCAAGGAATACCGCAAACTCGCCGCACACTCGCGGGAGAAGGGTTTTCCCATGCAAAGGAAGAAGAGCTTCACATGCTCAAGATGAGAATCGTTACCCTAGCATTTCTCCTCAGCGCCATGACGATCCAGTCGGATGAAAAGCACTGTATCGGCCTCGCCTTCGTGGATTTGGACTCGGATTGAGAATCGGAGCTCCGAAGCTCAACCGGCGGCCGGAGTTGACCTCCTTCTTCATCCTTCTTGCTCTCCCTTCTCTTTAGCTCTTAGAGAGAGATTGAATCCAAGCATATGAGGAATTTACACCCTTGAACCGGCCATAACCCTAAGGGGAAAGATCCTGAACCATGAGATCCAAAAACAAGGAAACGAACGGCTGTGATTCAGCCCGAATTTCCAAAACTTGGGCCGAACACGGGTTCCGATACGCCCGTGTTCAGGGCCGTGTCACCCGTTCGCCGTCGAAACCGACGCGTCCCGAAAAGAACACGGGCACAAGACACGCCTGTGTCAGGCTTGACATGCCCGTGTCAGCCAGTACACGCCCGTGTAGCTGAGCGTGTTCCCTTAACATCACAAGTCAAAAACAACCCAAGCATAACACGACCATGTGACACGCTCGTGTCACATGTCGTGTGCTAGACACGCCCTGGTACACGTCTATGTCCCAGGCCATGTAGCTGCCTTAGCCCAATATGCCGAACGACCTAAGGAGGACACGGGTATTTGACACGTCCATGTCGAATTTCACACGCCCTTGTCGGACTCGGACACGCCTGGGCTTAGGTCGTGCTTCCCTCACTCAACGATCGTTGAGTGCAAGGCTTTGGGTGACTGATATGCCCTGGGACACGCCCGTGTCCCAGGCCATTTGTGTAACACCTCCCTTATAAATACCATATAATATGGGTCCGGTCGGGGCCCCACAACATACGGACGCCACAGTTTTCACCCCCCCCCCCCCGACGATCGTTGACTCCAAAATCGTCCACCACGCGACCAACGCCGAACCCGGGCATGACACGCCCTAGGACACGCCCGTGTCCCAGACCGTGTCACCTCTACCAAACCCCAGATTTGGCTTAAAACGCCACCCATCACTCTTTTGAGTTTCGGTGCGTTACATATGTTTGCATCATTCATGTCAAAAAATGAAAAAATATTTCAAGTTAAGACTATTAAGGGAGAGCACAGTTGTTACAGAGTTGCCAATTCTCTTCATTATAACTCTAAGTATCTTGCCAACAAATACGAGTACAATGTAAGGATCAACCCAGAGTGGCCAGTTAATTCAATGCAGGAAATCATGCAAAGTGACAATAAAACTTCTCTTAGTGTATGGAAGATGTATAGGGCCAAGAAGCATATCTCAATATTGAGTAGTGGAACGGAGTTGGAGCAGTATGCAAAGCTATGATATTACTTTGAATAAATCTATAGGACCAATCTAAATACAACAATTAAAGTCAAATGTAAACATGATGTAGGCTCCCAAAATTATATATTTAAAAGATTATACATTTGTTGGGGTGCTTTGAAGAAAGATTTCATGAGTGGTTGTAGGCCGATTATAAGATTGGATGGCACACATTTGAAGACATGAACGGGTGGCATAATTGTACAACCCATATTCGTCGAGGATGTTGGAACCCTTGTTTGGATTTGTGCTAGGTCTACTCTTAGGATGTTTTGACCCACCTGTATAGTCAGGGTCTTTGTCTAGTCTAAGTTAGTTCCATTTAGGTCAGGTCTCATCAGACCAGTATTGTAGTGGACTTAAGATTTAGACTCAGAAGAATTCTGTTAAGTATTTATATCAGTTCAACTATAGTCGAACTCAGCTCGACGATCGTCGATCTCCCATCGACGATCTCTTGTTTCTCAGCAGTTATCTCAGATCTACGATAGTCGTTCTCGGGTCGACAATCTCTTAACTGAATTCGACGATCTCTGAGCTCAGATCGACGATTTTACGCTGCTTGTAGATATCAGTTTACAGAAATTGTCTGGAGTATTTATTCTCTTTATGATCAATTATTTTATGGCAATTATATGCTGATAATTAATGCTGATATTCTCAAGGCTAATAGTCGTATTTCACAAGCATTAATTATGGTATTCATAGAATATTTTAAGAAGACAGTTAAAGAAGTGCATTTATGTTTCCAGTCATTCTAGCCGTTTGAGCTCCTAGATTCCTGCAGAGAATTAATTATTGCCTTAGAAAATTCAAATAGAATGTCGTTTTCTTTCTGATGATCATAATAGAGATAAAAAAAAAGTGAGGGCAATACAGTCAATCAGATAGTTAGAGAAAAAGAGACAATCGACAGAAAGTTTTTCTTTTGTAGTATTCATTGTTTTCTCACAAGAAGTTTTGCATTACTTTCAAAAGGAAGAAGAAGAATATATTCAAAACAATTTTCTCAAGCCTTCTTCATTCTTCAGCCTTCAGAGATCTACAGAGACCTCTAATCAATATCAGTCTATAGGTCCATAAAGGCTCTATAACAATTCTTTGAAGACCTACATCCAGGACCAAGTTCCTTCATCCTGAATCTATACAACATCTTAGGGGGAGCTTGGGCTTTTTACAGCAATCCACATAGTCTTCTCATTTGCTTGAGAAAGAGAAGACTTCCTTAAACTTTTCTTTTATCACATCTGTACAGAGTTATCTCTCCCTTCAAAAGTTAACTCTTGGTGATAGGGCACCTGATCAAAAACCGATTGGATTTTGGGCTCCTGATCAAAAGCTCAAAGGGTCTCTAGATCTACCTGAAAGAGATCTTGTGGTGGCAGGACACCTGATCAAAAACCTGCAGTGGATTCCTACCTGGGTGATAGAAGAGTGGATGTACCCAGATTTGGGGAACCACTATAAATCTTCTTGTGTTGTCTGGTTTGCTTTGTGTTTTCTTTGTGTTATGTTGTGCTGTATTATCTTAGTTTGTTTTATTTTCTCTCTTACTTATAAGTATCAGTATTTTAATTATGCAATAAAAACAAGTAAAAAAATTTTAACTCTATTCACCCCTCCCCCTCTAGAGTAAATACTATCTATCCTCTCACTTTCAATTGGTATCAGAGGGAGGTTATAAGGCTGAACAGGCTAGCACCTGAATCTAAGATCTTTGATAGATACCATTTTATTCTACTATCTTTTTATCAAACCATGAGAAAGTACAAGGACTTTGCAAGCACCAGACCTCCAGTTTGCAACTTGCAAAAGTTTGGAATCTGGAAGACAAGAATCAAGCTTTATATGAATTCTATTGATGAAGACATTTATGCTTCCATCTTAACAGGAGTACCACCACCAGCTGCCCCTCCAACTGCTTCTACAAGCATGAATATAGTGCCTCCTCCAGACTACAATGATTCTCACAAGAAAGCAAAGGTTAATGATGCAAAAACCATGAACATACTGGCTTAAACAATGTCTGATGACATATTCCAAAAAGTAGCTTAATATGAATCAGCTAAGGCTATCTGGGATTCCTTAAACCAGATGGTTGCAGGATCAGCAGATGAAAGGAAGGACAGGAGAGCTCATCTCCTCTCCCAGTATGAGAACTTAAGAAAGGAAGAAACTGAGCAAGTTTCTGAGATGTACAATAAACTCAGCATCATTATTAATGAGCTGAAAACTCTTGACAAAGACATCTCAGTAACTGAAATAAATGACAAGATTCTCATGTGCTTCCCCAGCTCATGGGATTCTTGGATCTGGCCTATCAGAGAGACCAGAAGCACAAATGAGATGACAACCGAATTAGTCTTAGGAAAGCTCAAATCTTATGAACAGCTCCTGAAGACAAGAGAAGTTGAAGTACAAAAGACTCCTACCCCAACTAGGAAGGAGCAGAACATAGCTTTCAAAGCTTCTAAAGAATCATAAGCCTCTCCATCAAATGAAGAATTGATGTGTCTCTTTGCAAAGAGATTCTTCAAGATGGGGAGAAAAAATTCAGAAGGAAGTCATCAAGAAGTGATGACAAACCAAGGTATGAAAAAACTCCTTCTAAGGAGATTATTTGCTTTGGTTGCAGGAAACCTTGACACATTCTTCCAGAATGTCCAGAGAACAAGCATAAGGAAAGAAGAAAGGAGAAAGACTCTAAGAAGCACTACAACAAATCATCCTCCCACAAGCACAAGAAGAAGGAGAGAGGGTTTGTTTCAAAAACATGGAGTGATACTGAAGAATCATCTTCCTCCAGTTCTAGTGAAGATGAAGAAGAAGCAAAGGCCAAAGAAATTTGCTTAATGGCCATCAATGCTTCAGGGCATGTTTCAGAAGAAGAAGAATCTGAAGAATATTCAGATTGTGATCAGGTATTGGAAGGTTTTGACTTTACTTCTGAAGATTTCAAAAATGATTTTAAATATATGTGTAATGATCTAATAAGATCTGAGAAGGAAATCAAATTTCTCAGAGATAGACAACTTAATTATGACAGTTTAGTTTCAAAAAACATTAAGTTGAATAATGAAATGAACATGTATAGTGAACAAATCACTTTCCTAAAAGTTGAGTTAAGTAAAGCAAAACAGTTAGAAGAATCACTGAATGGAAGAAGCAAACAATTAGTAGAAATTACCAGCACACTTAATGTTATGCTTAATAGAAGTAAATTAGGATTAGGTGCATCATCTAGTGAACCACCAACCATTCAGAAAAACCATCTCTCTTAACCTGTAAAGTTCATATCAGATAAGGGTAAGAAGAACACATAACAAATCAAAAAGGTTAACAAAGTATTAAAACAAGTTGAGATAAATAAAGAAAAACAAAAAACTAAGTCTCAACAAAAATCGTCGAACCAAGATCAACGATCTCAGCATTATTCATCGAACGACGATCGACGATCTCTGAACCCAGAGTTTGAGCTTAAACACTCAGCAAATGGGGATCGACGATATTATTATGTATCGTCGAACAGAGGTCGACGATCGTAGAACCCAGATAATAGTCATTATTACTCTGAGAACCAAGATCGACGATATCAATGTTGGTCATCGAACATAGATCGACGAATTCAACATAAATCGTCGAATACAAATCAGTTTCATCAAAACTATAACTTCAACAGAAATTTCAATAAGAACTCTAACCCTAAACCTGTCAATTCCTTCACTAACTGGATAATTTCACCTAGGAGATTTCATCCCTTAGGTTATAAAAGTCAACCTGAATGCTCTTATATTTCAAGTTTTAAATATGAAAAGAAGCAGGGACCCAAGGTTACCTGGGTCCAAAATATATAAGCTGTTATTTTGCAGGTGAAGACCTATCCTACCATAAAGGATAAGTGATATTTGGATAGTGGGTGCTCTAAGCACATGGCAGGAAACAAGGCCAATCTAAGTAACTACAAGGCAAAGCTAGGTCCAAAGGTTATATTTGGGGACTCAAGCTTTGGTCAGACAAAAGGCTATGGAGAATTTATACTTGGAGTTATCACATTCAGAAAAGTGGCATATGTAAGTGGCTTGAAACATAACTTGATATCCATAGGTCAGCTATGTGATGCAGGTTATCAGATATGTTTTACTGAATTCAAATGCAATATTTCTTTAAATAACAACACTATGTTATCAGGTCTTAGACTAGGTAATATTTATTTAGTTGATTTTAATTCTGCTAGTTCAGAAATCTTTTTGTTTAACCAGGTTGGCAATAACAATACATTGTGGCACAAAAAACTAGGCCATGTAAATCTTAGAAACATTGCTAGGTTATCTAGGGACAACCTTGTTAGAGGATTGCCCTCTTGCCCCTATAAGAAGGAAATCCTTTGCAGGGCTTGTCAAGAAGGCAAGCAAACTAAAAATAATTTTAAATCAGTTAATAAGAGTGATTCACCTAGGATTTTGTATTTGCTTCATTTGGACCTTTTTGGACCTATTGCTGTACAAAGCCTAGGAGGGAAGTTCTATACTTTAGTTATTATAGATGACTTCTCTAAGTTCACTTGGGTTTTCTTCTTGAGAAATAAATCTAATAATTTCAAAGTTCTTACAGACTTTCTAAAATGCATAAAGATTGAGTACTCTACTCTAGTTGCATTGATCAGAAGTGATCATGACATTGAGTTTGAATCTCTTCCTATGCAAGAATTCTGTTAGAAGGAAGGTATCAGGCACTGCTTCTCTGCTCCTAGAACTCCTCAACAAAATGTGGTAGTTGAAAGGAAAAATAGAATACTCATTGAAGCTGCAGGCACATTGCATGCTGATGTTCACATACCTCTATCCTATTGGGCAGAAGCTGTAAGCACAGCAAATTATGTCCTGAATAGAAGTTTGATACACAAACTTAAGTGCAAGACTCCCTATGAATTACTCAAAGGGAAGAAAACTAAAATAAATTACTTTAGAATTTTTGGTTGCAATTGTTATATACATAATAACAACAAAGACTATATTAGAAAGTTTGAAGCCAAAGCTACAATGAGAATCTTTCTAGGATATTCCTAAGTTAGCAAGGCATATTGGATTTTTAATAAATCATCTTTGAAAATTGAAGAATCTATGTACATTACCTTTGATGAAGCTAATATGTTCTAGAAGGAGAAGAAAACTTCTACCAGTAACTCTTTGCAGGTAATTAACTTATGTGAGAAGTTGGATGACTTAAATCTCACCCAAAAGGGATATCACATCCCTCTCCACAGGTTGATGAAGATAGTGAAGAAGAATCTTTGGAAGTGGTTGAAATTCCTCCAACAGCAAATATAATTCCACAAGAGGAATTGATTCATAATTCTGTTGTTGAACAAACTCCACCCCCGGACTATATTACACTTAGAGATCATCCTATATCTCAAGTAATAGGAGACATGTCAGTTGGTGTGCAGACAATGCATCAACTCAACCAAGATGTGATGCATGCCTGCTTCTTATCTCAAATTGAGCCCCTATCCATCAAAGATGCTGAGCAAGATCCACAATGGATTATTGCAATGCAAGAGGAGCTCAATCAGTTTGAGAGATGCAGAGTTTAGAATTTGGTTCCTAGACCCAAAGGTCATCTAGTCATTGGAACTAAATGGGTTTTCAGAAACAAATTGGATGCTCAAGGCATAATTATCAGAAATAAAGCAAGACTAGTAGCACAAGGCTATAGGCAAGAAGAAGGTATTGACTATGATCAGACCTTTGCACCTATTGCAAGGCTTGAAGCTATTAGAATATTCTTGGCTTATGTTGCATACAAGAAATTCAAAGTATATCAAATGGATGTCAAAAGTGCCTTTCTCAATGGGGAACTCAAAAAAGAAGTATATGTGGAACAGTCACCAGGTGTTATCTCTTCAACTCACCCCTCTTATGTTTTCCAATTGCATAAGGCTCTCTATGGTCTAAAGCAAGCTCCAAGAGCTTGGTATGAGACCCTAGCTAGCTTTCTTTTTGAGCATAAATTTTTTAGAGGCATTGTAGATAAGACCTTATTTATAAGACATCACCATGATAGGATTTTGTTAGTTCAAGTATATGTAGATGACATTATATTTGGATCTATTGATTCTAAACAATGCAAAAGGTTTTCTGACCTTATGCATTCTAAGTTTGAAATGAGTATCATGGGCGAACTCTCTTATTTCCTTGGTCTCCAAGTGAAGCAAGCACCTGATGACATCTTTATATCTCAATCCAAATATGCTAAGGAACTAGTTAAAAGGTTTGGGATGGCTGATGCCTCAGCTATGAAAACACTCATGGCTTCTAATGCAGTGATTGATTCTGATGAAAAGGGTAAACCTGTTGGGTCCCTATTATATCTTACTGCAAGTAGACCTGATATAATGTTTGTAATATGTCTTTGTGCTAGATTTCAAGTCAACCCTAAAGAATCTCATCTAATTCTTCTCAAGAGAATTTTAAGATATTTAAAAGGGTTGTCCTTATCTAGAACTTTGGTATCCTACATAGTAAGAATTTAACTTAGCTGGTTATTCTGATACTGACTATGCTGGATGCAGAGTTGACAGAAAAAGCACTTCAGGAACTTGCTAGCTCCTGGGTGATAGATTAGTGTCTTGGTTTTGCAAGAAGCAATCATCTGTGTCTACTTCAACTGCATAAGCTAAATATATAGTAGCTGGCAGTTGTTGTTCACAGATTTTGTGGATTCAAAACCAGCTACTGAATTATGGATATTCTCTCAAAAATACCACCATATTTTGTGACAGTACCGGTGCTATATCTATTGCACAAAATCCAGTCCTTCATTCTAGGACCAAACATATAGAAATAAGCCATCATTTCCTTAGAGATTGTGTAGACAAAAACAAAATTAATCTCAAGTTTATCTCCACTAATTTTCAAAGAGGAGATATTTTCACCAAGCCCTTAGATGAGCAAAAACATCTATTCTTTTTAAATCAGCTTGGACTGATAAATGACATAGATTAAATTGAATTTTGTCTAAATGTGAAGATTTTTTCAACGATCGTCGAACGGAGATCGACGAACTTCGAACTCGTCTTGAGCTCTATCGTCAACCTGAGTTCGACGACAGCTCTGCGTGAAGACAAAAATCGTCGACCTAAGATCGACCATTGTTTTTCGCTTTTGAAATCAGAGGCCAACGATATTATTTATTTATAAATTAATCGTTGACTTAAGATCGACGACTTTGGTTTTATCGTGGGACAGAGATCGTCTTTTCATATTCAAAAATCCTATATATATGTTTCTCTTCGATCTCTATCCCGCGCTTTCAGAATTTCCCTTTGCACTTGATCTTTTCTCTCTTGAGTCTACAGAACTTCAATGGCGATTCCAGCGACGACCCTATCTGCAATGAAATTCGACACCGGCTTTGACGTCGACTTTGAATCCTTCAACTATTGTGATCAAATATTCAAAGAGATGATGCAGCTGTATGAAGATCAGGGTCTGAAGAAAATTATAACAACAAGGATTAAGCTATCTGTTTCAGAGATAAAAGAATGGGTGTATTCTTCCTCCTCAACCGATGACCCCTCCATGATTGGATTTATTTCTAGATAGCAGGTGACTCTAAACCCTGAAATTCTTACTGAGATTTTTGAATTGGAAAATGGAGAAGAAGAGTTAGATCAGGATAGTGCTGAATATAACCGGATGTTAGTTAAGATGGGTCATGCTGTGGGCATCCCATATAAGCTTTTGAAAAAGAACTTATCTGTTGGTTTTAAATTTCTTACTGATATTGTGGGCAAAGTGTTGCTGGGCAAGCATTCTGCTCATGATAATATTAATAAGCAACATTTTGCTATCATGTCTGCTCTGTTAACAAAAAGTCCATAGATTGGGCTGGTTTGTTCTTCGATTTGATAAAGAGGAAAAATAGCAAGAAGGAAGTTTGTTTAGGAAGGATTCTGGGAATCTTCCTGCAGAAGAAAGTTCCTGAGCTACTGGTTTCTTCAACCATAACTATAAATGCTAGCAAGAGATTGGATTCTTCTATGTTTGGGAAGTGGGAGAGGACCATCCAAAAGCCCTCTAAGGTTGGATCTTCTTCCAACATATCTGATGACACAAGGGCTGTAACAGCCACTTCTCACCATAGTGAAGAAGTTCTTCCTCCTACTCCTCCATCATCCCCAGTTATACCTCTTTCTCCTCTAAAGTCACCAATTCCCCAACATCTTGTTGAAACTCAAGCAGAGACCGCCCAAACTGAGTTGAGCTGAACTGAACAAGGAGTCCGCCGAGACCGCGAGGTCGTGCGGACAGTTTATTGAGATTGAGAGAGATGCTGATGCTGGTAACCGCCAAAAGCAACCCGCTAACTCCATAGAGGTCAGAACCAAACTCCTGGTTTGACAATGTTAGCCGCGCCACCTGCACACAGTAATCGGTTAAGCAAACAACCCGTGCGGATACGAAAACCGAGTCCGCGGCCTAAACTCAAGCCCAACTTACTGTTCACTCTGCTACAAAATGTAGTGTCGGGGTTCCTATTTATAGGTCGGGTGAGGAGTATGGTCACCACCCTATGAGATAGAGACACCGCCCCTTGGTCGAAGCTAACAAAGCCAGTCCGCTGAGTCCGCCTACAAGGGACCAACCAAACCGCCAAGTCCAGGCGAGAAAGCGATCTGCCCAAGGCAGTCCGCCCAGTCCGCAGAACCAAAAGCCGGACTAGCCGAGACGCAGGAGCCACTAGCCGAGTACAATGACAGTCCGCCAAGAGACGACACTGCATCTGTCCGCAAACATCAGCTCAAGACCACAGGCAGACCGCCCGGTCACAGCGGACTATGCGAACACCAACCCAGCTCGCAATGTCAACGACCACAGGCAAAACACCTGGTCACAACGGACACTGCGGAAACCCTGGACTTCATAAAAGAACAAGTCTAGAAAAGATGGCGCAAGCTCGGCGGAAATCAACCCAGTCCGCCAGCTCCAGATCCAGACCGTTGCTCACCATAACTCCACAAAAGATGCGCGGACTCCAAGCCTAGTCCGCATAGGCCGCGCACACCACCTTGCAGAGCAGCTCACCGCCGGACTAAAACAGTCTGCGCAGTCCGCAAAACCTGACCGCAACAAACTACGCAGGTCGCCAACCACCAGCCCGCCAGACTAACTACCAGTCCGCGTAGTCAGTCCGCCCAGGCCGCCCGGACTGCCCGACCACCCACTTCCACTT
Organism: Platanthera zijinensis; assembly: GCA_039513925.1. Lineage (NCBI taxonomy): Eukaryota > Viridiplantae > Streptophyta > Magnoliopsida > Asparagales > Orchidaceae > Platanthera > Platanthera zijinensis. The sequence goes on from CM077078.1 coordinate 270,985,209, forward strand.
CACCAATTTCAACACTCCCCCTTGAAGTGAGAAGTGGTGATCAAGCCAAGTAGACCTCGTAGCCGCTGAAAAGGCCCCTTTGACAGCGCTTGGTGAAGATGTCAGCAAGGTTATCTTCACTCCGAACATGACCGACCACAAGAGATCCTTCCAACACCTTCTCCCTTATGAAGTGGTGATTGATCTCAATATGCTTGGTCCTAGCATGACAAACTGGATTGTTTACCAGCTTGAGAGCACTTTCATTATCCCCTCGGAGCAAAGTTGGACTTTGCACTTCCTCATGGACGTCCTCTACCAGTCTCCTTAGCCAAACGGCTTCCCGAGCTGCAAAGGCTAAAGCCTTGTACTCAGCTTCCGTAGTAGAGACGGATACCGAGTCCTGCTTCTTGCTACACCACGAAATGCCCGTTGATCCACAAGTGAACACATAACCAGAAGTTGACCTTCGGTCATCCGAGTCACCACCATAATCAGCATCCGTGTACCCTAGCAAAGAGAAACTCGCATCCCTTTTGTAAAGAAGTCTCATGTCAGAAGTTTCCTTGACATACTTCAGAATGTTCTTTGCCGCTACAAGATGAGACTTCCTTGGCTCTGCCATAAACCGACTTACTCGACCAACAACATAAGCTATATCTGGTCTAGTAATCATCAGGTAGATCAAGCTCCCGACAAGAGCTCTGAACACCAAAGGATCAGGAAGAATCCTTCCTTCATCTCGTCGAAGCTTTAGTCCTTGATCCAGAGGAGTAGAGCAAGTCTTCCCTTCAATCAAGCCAAACCGGTTCACAATGCGTTCAACATATCCCTTCTGGCAGATGAGGATCCCACTCTCCTTCCTCTCCACTTCGAGACCAAGAAAGTGATGAAGCTCTCCCAGGTCTTTCATCTCGAAGCGAATGGCTAGCTCAGCTCTGAGCCTAGTTACCTCCTCCTCAGAATTCCCTGTGATGATCATATCATCAACATACAGCAGGACCAAGACTCGAAGCTCCCCCTTCTTCTTGATAAACAAGCTTGAGTCTGAGTTTGAAGCAAGGTATCCGCAGAATTGCAGATATTCTGCTATCTTCCCATACCAAGCTCTAGGAGCTTGCTTCAACCCGTAGATAGCCTTCCTGAACTTGCAGACGTAGTCCGGATGAATTTTAGAAACAAATCCAAGTGGCTGATCCATGAAGATGTCCTTGTCAATCTCTCCGTAAAGAAAAGCGTTCTTTACATCAAGCTGTCACATCCTCCATCCTTGGCAAGCAGCCAATGCGATCACTATCCGAACTGAAGTCATCTTTGTAACTGGACTAAATGTCTCATCATAGTCTTCTCCATACTGCTGAGAGAATCCCCGAGCGACCAGGCGAGCCTTGTATCTTTCAATGCTCCCATCAGCCTTCTTTTTCAACTTAAACACTCACTTGCAAGTCACCGGAGTAATGCCTTCAACTATGGGTACTAGATCCCAAGTTTTATTCCTTTTGAGAGCATCCATCTCCTCTCTCATGACATCTTCCCATTCCTTGACTCCAGTGGCCTCATTGAAGCTAGCAGGCTCCCGCTCATCAAGAGGACCTGCAAAGAAACATGAGACATAGCTCACTGTATTTCCTTCGCAGTAGCGAGTTGGAGGCTTGATAACCCTCTTTGATCTCCGAAGAGGGCACTCCTTGCTGACCACCTCCGCTACTTCTTCTGGTTCACCTATGTTCTCCGGCAAGCTTGGAGCAATGCTCCCCCTGCTTCCTAACCCAGAAGCATCTCCCCCAGAACTTGAAGCAACTGGAGCTGCTAGTGACACAACTAACTCCTCTTGATCAACAACCTCAGCCACCTCCTGATCTTCATCAACCTTGCTCTCCGGTAGCTCAACCGAGCTTCCTCCATATGACGTCAGTTCGTCAAAGATTACATCTCTTGATACCACGAACTTCTTCGTCACTGGATCCATGCATGTCCATCCCTTCTTCTGCTCATCATAGCCAACAAAGACAAGCTTCCTTGTCTTTGCATCAAGCTTAGTCCTTAGGGCATCAAAAATATGCACATAGCAAGTTGATCCAAACACCCGAAGGTGTTCAACGCTCGGCTTCTCCTTCAGAACCTTCTCGAAAGGAGACTTCATGTTGATCGGACTAAGAGGCATCTGATTGATGACATACGCTGCACAAGACATTCTCTCCGCCCAAAAAGACCTTTGGATACTCTTGGCATGAAGACAACATTTGCAGGTCTCCGTCAGATGACGGATCTTCCGCTCCGCTACTCCGTTTTGTTGTGGAGTATGAGCACAAGTGAGCTCCCTCTGGATTCCATGCTTCCTACAAAAGTTAGAAAATTCGGAGGAGACAAATTCTCCGCCGTTGTCAGTTCTAAGCTTTTTGATCCTCAGGTTAAGCCGACCCTCCACCAGCTCCTTGAACTCCACAAACAATCTGAAGGCTTCAGACTTCTCCTTCAAGAAATACATCCAAGTGTATCTTGAGTAGTCATCAATCAAGACTAGCATGTATCTTCTCCCACCAAGGCTAGTAGAAGCGGTTGGTCCCATCAGATCACCATGGATAACCTCCAATGGTGCTTTGCTTCTTGTTTGTGACTTATCAAATGGAAGACGATGAGACTTCCCATACTGACATCCAGCACAAACATGACCATCACCGAAGGATGATATCTTAGGCAAGCCTCTCACCAGGCTCCTATTTGTCATATCCTTCAGCTTATCCATCCCTACATGCCCCAATCTCTCATGCCACATAGCAGCGCTATCATTGGCCATCATCCGATCAACATAGGAACTAGTTGATAAAACAAACAAGTCCTTCACTCTCCTTCCAATGTGAGCAACATCAGCCTTAACCGCTGATACGTTACGAAGGAACTTTACTTCTGTTAGCCCAAACAGAACGTGATAGCCGGCATCGACAGCATTAGTCACAGAAAAGAGGTTCTTCTTCATGTCAGGTGCGTGATAAACACTTCTTAACGTGAGTGGCCCCTTATCACTACCCAACGTTACTATACCCTCTTTCTCTACTGCATGAACAGTATTATCAGCAGTTATAATAGCTTCGTTACCTGAGTATGCTTGTAGCGAGGAGAACTTTGACATATCTCTGGTGAGGTGATGACCACACCCGAAGTCAACGATCCAGTCATCCACCACGCCGATGATCGACAATGCATGGACATAGGTGCCCGTCATGAAAGCTCCACTGTTGGAACACCCTATTACTAATTTGGGTAAGGATCACTATGTTTCTCTTAGGAAACCAGGTTGACCTAGATGTATAGTTGTAAAGGTCAACATTAGAATGTGTCTAGGGATTAGAACTTAGGTTTGAAGCTGCCCCCAAGAACATTCCAAGATTTCAGAAATAGAGCCTAGAATAAGACATCTTTCGTCGAGCTCAGGTCGACGAAACGTCGAACTCCGTTCGACGCTCTCTGAACTCAACTAAGTTAAGACGTCGAGCTCTGTTCGACGATCTTCTAGCTCAGGCCGACGATCCTTCTTCTCTTATTCTCCAGGTCGCTGAGCTCGGTTCGACGATCTTCGAGCTCAGTTCGACGTTTTCTGTCTGTTGATCTTATTCCATCTCTGAGATCAGCTCGACGATCGTACAGCTCAGATCGACGATTCTCTGAGAGATCGACGTTTTTAAGGATTCAAATTCTGTCAGTCTTTGGAATGTTTTTGAATTCTCTCAGCATTTATATCAAGAAGATCTGCCAGCCGTTTTCATTTATTTTGGAGCAAGTTTCAAGGAATTATCAAAAGAATGTTTTGCCGGACTTTCCTCTAGAAGACAAATTCTTTATGGAAGGCATTTAATGCCTGATAACAGCTATCTTGGATGAAGAACCTTCAGGGAATAAGATCTTCCTCTCTTTTCTTCTCTCAACAATCAATCAGAAAAAATACAATCAATAGAATCAAGAGACACACATACTGTTACAGAAAAAGGAGAATTAGCTGAATAATTTTGTGTACTCAAAAAGTGATCACAGCTTCATCTCAAGGACTCCAGACAACTCATCTTTCAGCCTCTGCTGAAACAATCTTTTGCTGGAGATCTGAAGTTTCTGAGACCTATCACCCTAGAGCAAAGCTTCCATTCCTGATTCATTCAACATCTCAGGGGGAGCTTTGACAATACAAATCCACTAGTGCTTCTCTCTTTGATTGAGACAGAGAAGACAACTTCACCCTTTTTCTTTTCCTTTTCCTTTCCTCCTGTAAAAGGGTTTTCAAAACTCCCTTCAAAAGTTTTGAGTCTGGTTCTGAGAACCTTGTCAAAACTCAGTGGTGGCAAGACACCTGATCAAAAAATCTAGTTTGGTTTTTGAGCACCTTATCAAAAGCTCATTGGTGCCCAGGACACCTGATCAACTCATCCTGCAGTGGATTCCTACCAAGGGTGGTAGAAGAGTGGATGTACCCAGGTTTTTGGGGAACCACTATAGCTCCTTGTGTTTTCTGGTTTGCTTGTGTATTCTCTTTACTGTATGTTGTGCTCTTCCTTTTTACTGTCTTTTTAATTCTATAGCTAGGCACTCTACACATATATATAAATCAAATCTTAAAAGCATTGCTAAAGTTTAAAATTGTGAATTTACTTTAATTAAACTCTATTCACCCCCCTCTAGAGTTGAGATAGATCTTACCCTCACTTTCAATTGGTATCAGAGCGAGGTTGGTTGTTCATACAGGCTAACACCTGAACCAAAAGATCCTTGATAAGATCAATCCTTTAAGAGGGATATTTTCATTATATTTAATTTTATAAAGACATGGCACATAACAAAGATTATGCAAGCACCAGGCCTCCAGTGTGCAATCTATCCAAGTTTGCACTTTGGAAAGCAAGGATTAGACTTTACATGAATTCTATTGATGAAGATATATTCAATTCTGTTTTGACAGTGTGTCCAAGTCCACCAGCAAGCTCAAGCACAAATGTTGTTCCACCTCCTTCAGGAACAGATGCTGAAATAAAGAAGTGGAAGACTACAGATGCCAAGGCCATGAACATCTTAGCTCAGACAATGTCTGATGAGATATTTCAAAAGGTAGCTGACTGCAACTCAGCCAAAGGAATTTGGTATAAGCTCTCTGAAATTGTCTCAGGATCTGCTGATGAAAGGAAAGACAGGAGATCCCATCTGATAAGCCAATATGAGAACTTCAAAAAGGGAGAAGCTGAATCAGTGGCTGACATGTACAATAGACTAAGTCTGATTGTCAATGAGTTAAAGACTCTGGATAAAGAAATCTCATTGACTGAGTTGAATGACAAAATCTTAATGTGCTTCCCCAGCACTTGGGATTCAAGAATCTGGCCAATCAAAGATGCCAGAAGTCTAAATGAGATTACCACTGAAGCTCTCCTGGGCAAGCTCAAATCCTATGAGCTGCTCATTAAAAATAGAGAAGAAGAACAAAAGGCTACTTCTCCAATCACAAGGAAAGAAAAGACCATAGCCTTCAAAGCTACAGAAGAGGAGCCTGAAGATAAAGCTACAGGAAATGATGAGCTCCTAAGTGTACTGGCCAAAAGATTCTACAAGATGGCCAGAAAAGACTTCAGAAAAAGATCATACAAGGGTCATGATAAACCAAGGTATGATAAATCAAATAACAATAAAGAAATTATATGTTTTGGTTGCAGGAAATCAGACCATATTGTGCCTGACTGTCCAGAAAATAAGAACAAGGACAAGAAAGATAGAAGAGAAAGAAGAAAGGAAAAATACTTCAGAAAGAACAGCTCAGACAAACCCTCCTCCAGCAAGAACAAACATACAAGGAAGGGATTTGTTGCTGAGACATTTAGTGAAACTGAAGAGGACTCTGAAGCCTCATCCAGCTCCAGTGATGATGAGGATGATGCTGATAAAAAGGAATTCTGCATGATGGCTATCAATGCCTCTCAAACAGACTCAGAAGCAGAAGAGTCAGAATCAGATTCAGAAGCTCAACTAGAAGAAGATCAGGTAATCAATTCATTTGATTTCAGTTCTGAGGATTTTAAACATGAGTTTAAAGTACTATGCCTAGATCTGTTGGAGTCTGAGAAGGAAATCACTTCCCTCAGAAAACAACTATCTGAGTATAGCACTGTAAAATCAGAGAACCTCAAACTCTCTGAAGAGTTAGAATGCTATAAAGAGGAGATAGCTTCACTAAAAAGTGAACTATCCAAGGCCAAGCAATTTGAAGAATCCCTTAATGGGAGAAGTATCAAATTAATGGACATCACAAGCACAGTGAACTCAAGATTAAACAGTACACTGGGCTTGGGTGCTTTATCTAGCCAACCCATAGTATTAACCACCCCAATAAAATTTATTTCTGATAAAGGGAAGGGTGTTGTAGAGGTTGCTAGGAAAAATTCAGATCTACCTAATAAAAAGAAAGCTCAACAGAAAACGTCGAGCAGAGGTCGACGATCGTCGAACAGAGGTCGACGATCTCAGGCTGAAACGTCGAACTCAGCTCAACGTTTCCTGAACTCTGAATTCCCTCATAGTCGATCTTCGAACGGAGCTCGATGATTTTACCCAAGATCGTCGAACCCAGCTCGACGATCGTCGAACGAAGTTCAGAGCTTTGAACCTTCTTTTAGAGGCAAATCTTAATTCAATCCTAGAAGTGCTTCATCCCAATGCTTTAATCCCTATACTGAATGGATAGTACCTCCTAGGAGATACCATCCTGAAGGTTATAAGGATCAACCTGGGATGTCTTTTATTTCTGAATTTAAGGGTTATCAACCTAGGCCCAAGGTTAACTGGGTCAAAAACATATAAGCTGATTTTGTACAGGTGAAGACCTATCCAACATCAAACCAGCTATGGTATCTGGATAGTAGGTGCTCAAAGCACATGACAGGGAATAAGGACAACTTCACATCCTTTAAAGCCAAGCTTGGACCCAAAGTAATTTTTGGTGATTCAAACTTTGGAACTACAAAAGGATATGGTGCAGTCCAAATTGGGGCAGTCACCTTCAAGAAGGTAGCCTATGTTGAAGGACTCAAGCACAACCTGATAAGCATTAGTCAGCTGTGTGATGAAGGATATCAAGTGACTTTCAACAAAGAAATATGCAAGGTCAAGTCAGAAGACAACACAACTGTGTTGACAGGTAACAGGAAAGGTAATATTTACTTAGTAGACTTTCATTCATCTAAGGTAGATATTTGCCTGTTTAATTCCATATCTAGACCTAATATTCTATGGCATAAGAGACTAGGACATGTTAACCTTAGAACCATTGCTAGGCTATCCAAGGACAACCTTGTCAGAGGACTGCCTTCTGGCCCCTACAAGAAGGAAGGACTCTGCAAGGCTTGTCAATTAGGCAAGCAAACGAAAAGTAGTTTTAATTCAATTAATAAGAGTGATTCATCTAGGATTTTGTATCTGTTACACATGGATCTGTTTGGACCCATTACAGTACAAAGCTTAGGAGGAAAGTCCTATACTTTAGTAGTTGTAGATGACTTCTCAAGATTCGCATGGGTATTCTTTTTGAGGAAGAAGTCTGATAACTTTAAGTGTTTGACAGATTTTCTCAAATGCATTCAGATTGAGTTCAACACCCATATTGCCCTGATCAGAAGTGATCATGGGACAGAGTTTGATTCTCTTCTCATGCAAGAGTTCTGTCAAAATGAAGGGATCAGGCATACTTTCTCAGCTCCTAGAACTCCTCAATAAAATGGGGTAGCTGAAAGGAAAAATAGGACACTCATTGAATCTGCAACTACATTATTGGCAGATGCTCACCTACCTCTATCCTTTTGGGCTGAGTCAGTGAACACCTCCAACTATGTGTTGAATAGAAGCATGATACATAAACTGAAGGGCAAGACTCCCTATGAATTGCTCAAAGGGAAGAAACCTAAAATAGGCTATTTTAAAGTTTTTGGTTGCACTTGTTTTATTCATAATAATGACAAGAAATATCTAGCAAAATTCCAAGCAAAAGCTGATGAAGGAGTGTTTCTGGGATACTCCATGATCAGTAAAGCCTATAGGGTTTATAATAAAACTACATTAAGAATTGAAGAATCTGTCCATATTACTTTTGATGAAGCTAACATGTCTTTCAAGGAGAAGAATGCTTCTACCATAGAACATTTGCAGGTGCACTCTCTAGCTGAAGACATGAACAGATTACAAGTTACACAAAAGGATGATAGTAGTGAAGATGAAGAAGCTGCTCACCATCAGGAAGAAAATCTTCTTGAAGAACCAGTTGTTGTTCCACAAGAGGACACAACAACGCAGGTTGGTGAACCATCAACACCCCCTATTGATCTAGTAACAACAAGAGATCATTCAATTTCTCAAGTAATTGGAGACATCTCAGCTGGTGTGCAAACTAGAAATCAGGTCAACCAGAACCTGATGCACACTTGCTTCCCCTCTCAAATTGAACCTCAAACCATTCAAGATGCAGAACAAGATCCACACTGGATTATTGCAATGCAAGAGGAGTTGCATCAATTTGAAAGAAATAAAGTTTGGGAACTAGTGCCTAAGCCAAAAGATCATCCCATTGTTGGAACCAAATGGGTGTTCAGAAATAAGCTGGATGATCAAGGAATCATTGTAAGGAATAAGGCAAGGCTACTTGCTCAAGGGTACTCTCAGGAAGAAGGGATATACTATGACCAGACCTTTGCACCTGTTGCAAGATTAGAATCCATAAGAATCTTTCTGGCTTATGCTGCTCATAAGGGATTCAAAGTCTATCAAATGGATGTCAAGAGTGCTTTTCTCAATGGGGAGATCAAAGAAGAAGTCTATGTCAGACAACCTCCAGGTTTTATCTCTCTAACCCATCCTAATTATGTTTTTAAACTACACAAAGCATTATATGGTCTCAAGCAAGCTCCTAGAGCATGGTATGAGACCCTAGCATGTTTTCTGCTGAAAAATGATTTTGTTAGGGGGAGAGTAGACCAAACTCTTTTTATTAGAACCCATAAGTTCCATACCCTACTAGTACAAATCTATGTAGATGATATTATATTTGGTTCTACTGATTCAAACTTGTGCAAAAAGTTTTCCAAGCTTATGCACTCTAAATTTGAAATGAGTAGCATGAGTGAGTTATCCTTCTTCTTAGGATTGCAAGTCAAACAACATATTGAAGGCATATTTATTTCTCAAACCAAGTATGCAAAAGAGTTGGTTAAGAAATTTGGTATGTCTGATGCATCATGTATGAAAACACCCATGCCTACCAATGCTGTATTAGATGCTGATGAACATGGGAAACCAGTTGATCAGACAACATATAGAGCAATGATTGACTCTCTATTGTACCTTACAGCCAGTAGGCCTGACATAATGTTTGCTACATGTATATGTGCTAGATTTCAAGTTAGCCCTAGTGAGTCACACTTAACCTTAGTTAAGAGGATTCTTAGGTATGTTAAAAGCTGTCCAAATCTAGGACTCTGGTATCCAAAAGACTCAGCATTTTACTTAACTGGATTCTCAGATGCTGATTATGCTGGATGCAGAATAGACAGGAAAAGCACCAGTGGAACTTGTCAGTTCTTTGGTGATAGACTTGTCTCTTGGTATTGTAAGAAACAAACATCTGTGTCAACCTTAACTGCTGAAGCTGAATATATGGTTGCAGGAAGTTGTTGCTCACAAATATTGTTGATACAAAACCAACTCCTAGACTATGGTTACAACTTAGAGAAGTCAAGAATATTTTGTGACAACACCAGTGCTATTTCCATTGCACAAAATCCAGTCCTCCATAGTAGGACAAAACATATAGAAATTAGACATCACTTTCTAAGGGATAATGTTGAGAAAAGTAAAATTGAACTTCAATATATCCCAACTGATTTGCAAAGAGGAGATATTTTCACCAAGCCTTTGGATGAAAAGAAACACAACTTCTTCCTCAATCAGTTAGGCATGTTAGATGGAGGAAGCCTAAAATAAATTACAAGATTTTGAAAAGCTAAAAACAGACCAAGACTAGGCTAAAAACTTATCTCCTTTTGTGTCTGTAGTATAGGTTTTGTCTCTGAACTGCGCTCGACGTTTCCCCAAAAATCGTCGAACGGAGCGATGATTTCCCAGAAATCGTCGACCGAAGATCGACATTTCTTGAATCGTCGATCTGAGTTCAGTGCTGTTGTTAGCTCCAGGCTTCCATTCTGTCTGTTCAGAGGTCGTCGAGCGGAGCTCGACGCTCGACAATATCGTCGAATGGAGTTCGACGCTATTGGCGTCTCTTCAGATTCCTTTAGTAGCCCAAATCGTCGAGCTGAGTTCGAAGTTTCATCGAACTGAGCTCCACGATTTTCCGTCTCGCCGTCGAACCCTAATATAAAATCATTTCTTCGGTCGTCGTTCATCTTTTGCGCTTTCATACTCTCTGCAATTTTCTCTCTTTCCCTCCAAATCTTCTACGCTTGGTCGTGTTTGGTTCATTATTGCAGGTATAGATGGCTGGCTCCAGTGCTGCTATTTCCAAGATGAAATTTGACACCGGTTTTGATATTGATATGAATTCGTTTGATGGAAGTGATCAACATTTCAAGGACATTCTCAACCTATTCCGAGAACAGCAACTATCTCAGATAATGACCACCAGAATGAAGATTGCTTCAGAAGAAATTAAAGAATGGTGTTTTACAGCGACAGATGAGAATGAGAATTCTGTCATCGGCTCAATAAAAGGGATTCAGGTACCATTGTCCCCGGCCCTTCTAACTAAAGTTTTCCTACTTAGTTCTGGAAATGACTCCATAGATTTATCTGGAGAGGAGTTTGATTCTATGCTTGATAGAATGGGTCACACTGCTGTGAACCCTAACAAATTGCTGAAGAAAAATCTGTCCATCGAATATCAATTTTTGGCTGATGTGGTCGGCAAAGTGCTTCTGGCAAAACACTCAGCCCATGACACTATATCTAGATATCAGTTTTGTTTAATGGGAGCTCTGGTTGATAAGAAGCATTTAGACTGGGGATTAATATTCTTCAATCTGATCAAGAAGAAACTGAACAAAACCCATGTAAGCTTTGGGAGAATTTTAGGGGTTTACCTGCACTCCAGGTGCCCTGACCTGCTGACCTCTGGTGGGATGTTCATCAATGCATCCAAGAGGCTTTCCTGTGCCCTATTCAGCAAATGGGACAGGCAGATCATCAACCCTATCAGGGCTGCTGCTGCTCCACTGGCTTCAGGCACCAGGACTACCCAAGTCACTCCCTCTCAGGAATCTGCCCCAGCAGAAGGATTGTCTGCCTCTTCCTCTCCTCCTCCAGCTGTTTTTATTCCTGTCTCCACACCAATCTCAACCTCTACCATTTCTTCTACCATTACCATTTCTTCTACCATTACCATTTCTTCACCAACATCACCTCCTCCAGCCACTACTTCAGAAGAATTCCATCCTCTATTCTCTTATCCAACTTTCACCTCTTCATCATTCTCTCTTATAGATGACTCCTTTATGGATGTTTCTCCTCCCTCTCCTTCTGAGCTTCCCTCAACATCCTCCTATCAACAACTTCTTCACGAAATCCTCTCTCAACCATCCTTCACCCCATCATATGACTCTTCCATCTCATCCATCTCCACCTCAATAACTTCTATCCCCACTATTCCTCTTTCAGAGCCATCTATCCCTCCACCTCCTATCTCCACATTCTCCATGACATCAGCTCCAGCCACTCCTCTAGTAACTTCTATTCCTACCTCTACTCAAGCCCATCTTGAGCATGTAGATCTTCCTATTTTGGCAGACAAGCTCTATGACCTGCTAGCCCCCCGGCTAACATCTCTGCTGGAGACCTCTTTGGCTCCACTCCTGAAATAAGTTCAGGAGTTGTCTACCAAGATTTCCTCCTTCATCTCTTCCCAGGCAACACCTTCATCTGGGTGCCTTGATTCAATTGTCTCTGAACCAAGGCAGGGGGAGATGCCTCATGAAGCAGTGGGTGTGCCTGAGACTGCTGAAGGTTCTAGTTCTGCTCCTATTTTTTTCAGTGGACCTTCAGAGTCTGCTCTCTACCTTTGATACTGTATATTTCAGCTCTCTGCCAGTTCAACAATCTGAAGACCTCACTAAGGCCATTGTGCCTATCAATTACTGTGATCCCAGGCTGATTGAAATATATGTAAATTCCTTCAAAGCTGTGGATGCTGATATTTTAAGTGCTGTTGCTGCTGTTACAACAAGTTTGCCTTCAGAAGATACTGAAATGGTCTCTGTGATTGAAGATACTGCTGCTGCTAAAGAACTTTCTACCTACCTAGAAGAATCCGAATCTATTTTTGCCTCAATTGCTTCTACTCCTGCTGTCTCTGCTCCTGTTATTGACGCTGCTCCTGCTCTCACTCCTGATCAAATCAAGCAACAAGAAAAGTATATAAAAAGCATTGATGACTTGTATGATAGACCACAAAGTTCAGAGAGTGATCAGTTTCAAACTGAATCTGATGATTCTTCTAATACTATTGCAAAGAAAAGGAAAGCTAGAAGCAAGGCTATGATGAAAGTACCCCCAGCTCAAGCTAAAGACTCAAATGACATTCCATATTATATTTTGCATGACTGCCCCATTTCTGAGCCCTGGATGCAGTTCTCCAAGAACCAACTAAAAGCTATGAAGAAGAGAAGGAAGCTGGACAAGTATGAAAAGGGATCCTCTCATTTTCAGCCTCCTCCTCCTCCAGATTCTGGTTCAGGCTCAGCTTCTCAAGCCCCAGCTTCCAAGCAAAGTTCCTCCCAGTCTTATCAGAGATACCAGCCTAGGGGACAATATCAAAGGGGCTATCAATCAAGAAGAGGACAGTATAGAGGAAGCCAAAGAGAGCACAGATTTCAAGCCAGGGAAGGACAAAGGTTCACAGACTCTTCTCAAGGTCCTTTCCCCTACAAGCTCAGAGAAAAGGTTGAAACCAGAACTACTACTGCATCAGAATTTATTAACAGATATGAGCCTGTAGTGCCATTTGAAGACCCAGAGAACAACCCATTATCTTGGACTGCAAGGATGAAAGAATTGGCTGCTCTAGATCAATTGAAGAAAGCAAGAGAGCAAGGAAGAGACACATCTAACATTACAACTCTGTCAGAACAAAGAAAAGTTGAATTGGAAAGGTATTCTTCAAGCAAATTCTTTGACCCAGTAGACTACCTGAAGCTGCATCCTAAGGCTGTGGTTCCAAGAGCTAGATCTCAAACCTCCTTAGGAGCAGAAGATGACAGAAGGTCAAAGAAGGAAGCCCTCAATCCTAACAGAGAAATTATATTTAAGAAGAGAAAATGAAAAGAAGTAACATATGTAAGCAGACAGTACACTCCTCTGAAAATTTGCTGAAATTTCATATAATTGCTGCAATATTTTCTTGCTTTTCTATCCTGTTTTAGTTTACTGTTCTTCTGTATGTTGTTGTATCTTTTATTTCTGAAATATGTAAATAGTAATCCTAACCCAAATAGGGGGAGATTGTTGGAACACCCTATTACTAATTTGGGTAAGGATCACTATGTTTCTCTTAGGAAACCAGGTTGACCTAGATGTATAGTTGTAAAGGTCAACATTAGAATGTGTCTAGGGCTTAGAACTTAGGTTTGAAGCTGCCCCCAGGACCATTCCAAGATTTCAGAAATAGAGCCTAGAATAAGACATCTTTCGTCGAGCTCAGGTCGACGAAACGTCGAACTCCGTAAAACGCTCTCTGAGCTCAACTAAGTTAAGACATCGAGCTCTGTTCGACGATCTTCTAGCTCAGGTCGACGATCCTTCTTCTCTTATTCTCCAGGTCGCTGAGCTCGGTTCGACGATCTTCGAGCTCAGTTCGACGTTTTCTGTCTGTTGATCTTATTCCGTCTCTGAGCTCAGCTCGACGATCGTAGAGCTCAGATCGACGATTCTCTGAGAGATCGACGTTTTTAAGGATTCAAATTCTGTCAGTCTTTGGAATGTTTTTGAATTCTCTCAGCATTTATATCAAGAAGATCTGCCAGCCGTTTTCATTTATTCTGAAGCAAGTTTCAAGGAATTATCAAGAGAATGTTTTGACGTACTTTCCTCTAGAAGACAAATTCTTTATGGAAGGCATTTAATGCCTGATAACGGCTATCTTTGATGAAGAACCTTCAGAGAATAAGATCTTCCTCTCTTTTCTTCTCTCAACAATCAATCAGAAAAAATACAATCAATAGAATCAAGAGACACACATACTGTTATAGAAAAAGGAGAATTAGCTGAATAATTTTGTGTACTCAAAAAGTGATCACAGCTTCATCTCAAGGACTCCAGACAACTCATCTTTCAGCCTCTGCTGAAACAATCTTTTGCTGGAGATCTGAAGTTTCTGAAGACCTATCACCCTAGAGCAAAGCTTCCATTCCTGATTCATTCAACATCTCAGGGGGAGCTTTGACAATACAAATCCACTAGTGCTTCTCTCTTTGATTGAGACAGAGAAGACAACTTCACCCTTTTTCTTTTCCTTTTCCTTTCCTCCTGTAAAAGGGTTTTCAAAACTCCCTTCAAAAGTTTTGAGTCTGGTTCTGAGAACCTTGTCAAAACTCAGTGGTGGCAAGACACCTGATCAAAAAATCTAGTTTGGTTTTTGAGCACCTTATCAAAAGCTCATTGGTGCCCAGGACACCTGATCAACTCATCCTGCAGTGGATTCCTACCAAGGGTGGTAGAAGAGTGGATGTACCCAGGTTTTTGGGGAACCACTATAGCTCCTTGTGTTTTATGGTTTGCTTGTGTATTCTCTTTGCTGTGTGCTGTGCTCTTCCTTTTTACTGTCTTTTTAATTCTATAGCTAGGCACTCTACACATATATATAAATCAAATCTTAAAAGCTTCGCTAAAGTTTAAAATTGTGAATTTACTTTAATTAAACTCTATTCACCCCCCTCTAGAGTTGAGATAGATCTTACCCTCACTTTCAATTGGTATCAGAGCGAGGTTGATTGTTCATACAGGCTAACACCTGAACCAAAAGATCCTTGATAAGATCAATCCTTTAAGAGGGATTTTTTCATTATATTTAATTTTATAAAGACATGGCACAGAACAAAGATTATGCAAGCACAAGGCCTCCAGTGTGCAATCTATCCAAGTTTGCACTTTGGAAAGCAAGGATTAGACTTTACATGAATTCTATTGATGAAGATATATTCAATTCTATTTTGACAGTGTGTCCAAGTCCACCAGCAAGCTCAAGCACAAATGCTGTTCCACCTCCTTCAAGAACAGATGCTGAAATAAAGAAGTGGAAGACTGCAGATGCCAAGGCCATGAACATCTTAGCTCAGACAGTGTCTGATGAGATATTTCAGAAGGTAGCTGACTACAACTCAGCCAAAGGAATTTGGGACAAGCTCTCTGAAATTGTCTCAGGATCTGCTGATGAAAGAAAAGACAGGAGATCCCATCTGATAAGCCAATATGAGAACTTCAAAAAGGGAGAAGGTTAATCAGTGGCTGACATGTACAATAGACTAAGTCTGATTGTCAATGAGTTAAAGACTCTGGATAAAAAAATCTCATTGACTGAGCTGAATGACAAAATCTTAATGTGCTTCCCCAGTACTTGGGATTCAAGAATCTGGCCAATCAAAGATGCCAGAAGTCTAAATGAGATTACCACTGAAGCTCTCCTGGGCAAGCTCAAATCCTATGAGCTGCTCATTAAAAATAGAGAAGAAGAACAAAAGGCTACTTCTCCAGTCACAAGGAAAGAAAAGACCATAGCCTTCAAAGCTGCAGAAGAGGAGCCTGAAGATAAAGCTACAGGAAATGATGAGCTCCTAAGTCTACTGGCCAAAAGATTCTACAAGATGGCCAGAAAAGACTTCAGAAAGAGATCATACAAGGGTCATGATAAACCAAGGTATGATAAATCAAATAACAATAAAGAAATTATATGTTTTGGTTGTAGGAAACCAGACCATATTGTGCCTGACTGTCCAGAAAATAAGAACAAGGACAAGAAAGATAGAAGAGAAAGAAGAAAGGAAAAAGACTTCAGAAAGAACAGCTCAGACAAACCCTCCTCCAGCAAGAACAAACATACAAGGAAGGGATTTGTTGCTGAGACATGGAGTGAAACTGAAGAGGACTCTGAAGCCTCATCTAGCTCCAGTGATGATGAGGATGATGCTGATGAAAAGGAATTCTGCATGATGGCTATCAATGCCTCTCAAACAGACTCAGAAGCAGAAGAATCAGAATCAGATTCCTCCTTGCTAGAGGAAGCTTCCTCTTTGCCTGCAGCATGCCCAGGCTGCAGTTTGACCTTGCAGTCTCGCTTGAAGTGGCCTGGTTGATGATACCTGTAGCATTTCAGGTTCTTCTTCCAGTCCTTCTTAGGAGCAAAGCTCCCCTCCTGCTGTTTAGAAGATGAAAGTTCATCTCCAGCCACAGTCTGCTTTTTCTTCCCTTCCCATCTCTTCTTCTTCTTCTTCTTCTTCTCAGTGAAAAGAACTTCATTAGCTCCTTCAGAGACAGTCATCCCAGCCATCTGCCTTGCCAGGCTCTCCTGCCAGGCAAGCAGATTTTCCAGCTCCAGAAGAGAGGGCTGAGTAGCCCAGCCTTGAACAGAAGTAACAAAGGCCACATACTCCTTCCACAGACCACGGATTATGTTCAGCTTGGCCTCAGAGATCGGCTCATCAGGATCAAGTGCTGAAAGCTCAGCACACAAGCTTTTCATCTTCAAGAAGTATTTGGAGATGGAAAGGTCTCCCTGAGTTGCCTTAGCCAACTCAATCTCCAAGAACTGTAGCCTTGCTACATTCTTCCTATTGAACAACCCATCAAGGGAAGTCCAAATCTCAGCAGCAGATTCACATCCTAAGATGTGATCAAAGAGCTCAGGTGACACCGCCCGCTTGAGAGCAAACTCAGCCTTTGTATTTGTCTTCCTCCACACTCTCCTCTGCTCGACTGTTCCAAACTCAATAGTGATTTCAACTTGATCATCGCCACCGACGACCTCCCATAGCTCCTCGCTCAGAAGATAGCTATTCATGCACGACTTCCACTTCTTGAAGTTAATCGGCGTCAAAAGCTCAATTCCCAGACCTCTTGCAAACCCACCGGTCATTACACTAACTTGATTATCCTTTCAGAAGCACATCGAGCAACAACAAGGCTTGTTGATCACCGCTCAAGCAACTGAACCTCCCTCTGATACCATATTGAATTTTCTAAAGTTGATCAACAAGGTAGTCCAAACACCAAATATATATCTTCGGAGCTACCCAGATCACAACTTGATCACGCGGAAAACAAGGAGATAACTCAAGCAACCAAAGTGCATAGACAGAACAAGCAGATCAAACTTTCATTAATCTTCTTTACAGGGCGAGGTATACATGGCGAGACATGATTTTGCCGGTACATGAAAAAACAGAAATACAAAACAACTCAGGCAGATAGACTACAGAGACCGCCGAGACCGCCTGCCCGCAGAGACCGCCCGAACTGAGTTGAGCCGAACTGAACAAGGAGTCCGCCGAGACCGCGAGGTCGTGCGGACAGGTTATTGAGCTTGAGAGAGATGCTGATGCTGGTAACCGCCGAATGCAGCCCGCTAACTCCACAGAGGTCAGAACCAAACTCCTGGTTTGACAATGTTAGCCGCGCCACCTGCACACAGTAACCGGTTAAGCAAACAACCCGTGCGGATACGAAAACCGAGTCCGCAGCCTAAACTCAAGCCCAACTTACTGTTCACTCTGCTACAAAATGTAGTGCCGGGGGGTCCTATTTATAGGCCGGGTGAGGAGTGTGGTCACCACCCTATGAGATAGAGACACCGCCCCTTGGTCGCAGCTAACAAAGCCAATCCGCTGAGTCCGCCTACAAGGGACCAACCAAACCGCCAAGTCCAGGCGAGAAAGCGATCTGCCCAAGGCAGTTCGCCCAGTTCGCAGAACCAAAAGCCGGACTAGCCGAGACGCAGGAGCCACTAGCCAAGTACAATGCAAGTCCGCCAAGAGACGACACCGCATATGTCCGCAAACATCAGCCCAAGACCACAGGCAGACCGCCCGGTCACAGCGGACTATGCAGACACCAACCCAGCTCGCAATGTCCACGACCACAAGCAAAACACCTAGTCACAGCGGACACTGCGAAAACCCTTGACTTCACAAAAGAACAAGTCCAGAAAAGATGTCGCGAGCTCGGCGGAAATCAACCCAGTCCGCCAGCTCCAGATCAAGACCGCTGCTCACCATAACTCCACAAAAGATGCGCGGACTCCAAGCCTAGTCCGCATAGGCCGCGCACACCACCTTACAGAGCAGCTCACCGCCGGACTAAACCAGTCCGCGCAGTCCGCAAAACCTGACCGCAGCAAACTACGCAGGTCGCCAACCACCAGCCCGCCAGACTAACTACCATTCCGCGCGGTCAGTCTGTCCAGGCCGCTCGGACTGCCCGACCACCCACTTCCACTTCACAAATTTCAACAGTATCTTCAAAGCCTACTTCATTTACAAGAACATATCAAAGACAGGACAGATCATCTAGACCTCAATCCCAAGGAGGTAGTCAGCTACAAAGAAATCTAAGTTCAGCTGAGCATGTAAAGGAAGTTATTTATCTAAAGCCAACATTCTCTCCTCCTCAATAACAAGCTCCACCTAAAGCTCAGAAGACAGCTCAATATCAATCTAGAAGGCATGATGAATCTCGCAAGCCTAAAGTAAAGTACAGTGAAGCTACTCCTCCCAGATCTCTCTATTCTCAAGATGATGAAAATCAAAGTGTGCCAAACTTTCAAGCTCAGTCTACTCAATTCAAATATGTTACCCAGTTACCTCCTCAAGATGATCAACCACCTGTTGATCAGGAAGTTGATCAGAACTTCAGGATGGCCAGGTTCCAAGAGCTGATAGGCCTATCTAAGATAAGTAAAGCTAGAGAATAAGGTGAAGACCCATCCAAGTTCACTACTATGTCATCATTCAGAGAAAAGGAACTTGACAAGATGAGTATATGACACTGCACCCTGAAGCGGTTGTGCCCAGAACAGGATCTCAGAAAATTCTTGGTGAGCAGGACTTGAAGGCATCTAAGAAGGAAGCACCAGATCCTAAAAGAAAGATAATTTTCTCTAAACCCTCCTCTGGTCCTTCTGATGATAATTTTTAGGTTGTGTTCTTTAATTCTTAAATGATTAGCTGGACTATGTATAATGCATTGCTATAGTATATCTGTTGATGTTATTTCATCCTATCAAATATTTATGGTCTTTGTATCTTATTTCATTTCAGTTTATTTTATTTTATTCTTGAGTGACCTCACACAAATATGGGGAGATTGTTGGAACCCTTGTTTGGATTTGTGCTAGGTATACTCTTAGGATGTTTTGACCCACCTGTATAGCCAAGGTCTTTGTCTAGTCTAAGTTAGTTCCATTTAGTTCAGGTCTCATCAGATCAGCATTGCAGTGGGCTCAAGATTTAGACTCAGAAGAATTCTGTGAAGTATTTATATCAGTTCGACTATAGTCGAACTCAGCTCGCCGATCGCCGATCTCCCATCGACGATCTCTTATTTCTCAGTAGTTATCTCAGATCTACGATAATCGTTCTCGGGTCGACGATCTCTTAACTGAGTTTGACGATCTCTGAGCTCAGGTCGACGATTTTACGCTGCTTGCAGATATCAGTTTACAGAAATTGTCTGAAGTATTTATTCTCTTTATGATCAATTATTTTATGACAATTATATTCTGATAATGAATGCTGATATTCTCAAGCTTAATAGCCGTATTTCATAAGCATTAATTATGGTATTCACAGAATATTTTAAGAAGACATATAAGGAAGTGCATTTATGTTGCCAGCCATTCTAGCCGTTTGAGCTCCTAGATTCCTGCAGAGAATTAAGTATTGCCTTGGAAAATTCTAATAGAATGTCGTTTTCTTTCTGATGATCGTATTAGAGATAAAAAAGTGAGATCAATACAGTCAATCAGATAGTTAGAGAAAAAGAGACAATCGACAGAAAGTTTTTCTTCTGTAGTATTCATTGTTTTCTCACAGGAAATTTTGCATTGCTTTCAAAAGGAAGAAGAAGAGTATATTCAAAACAATTTTCTCAAGTCTTCTTCATTCTTCAGCCTTCAGAGATCTATATAGACCTCTAATCAATATCAGTCTACAGATCCATAAAGGCTATACATCAATTCTTTGAAGACCTACATCCAGGACCAAGTTCCTTCATCCTGAATCTATACAACATCTCAGGGGGAGCTTGGGCTTTCTACAACAATCGACATAGTCTTCTCATTTGTTTGAGAAAGAGAAGACTTCTTAAACTTTTCTTTTACCACCATCTGTACAGGGTTATCTCTCCCTTCAAAAGTGAACTCTTGGTGATAGGGCACCTGATCAAAAACCTATTGGATTTTGGGCTCCTGATCAAAAGCTCAAAGGTTCTCTAGATCTACCTGAAAGAGATCTTGTGGTGGCAGGGTACCTGATCAAAAACCTGCAGTGGATTCCTACCTGGGTGGTAGAAGAGTGGATTTACCCAGATTTGGGGAACCACTATAAATCTTCTTGTGTTGTCTGGTTTGCTTTGTGTTTTCTTTGTGTGTTGTGCTGTGCTGTATTATCTTAGTTTGTTTTATTTTCTCTCTGACTTATAAGTATCAGTATTCTAATTCCGCAATAAAACTAAGTAAAATTTTTTAATACTCTATTCACCCCCTCTAGAGTAAATACTATCTATCCCCTCACTTTTGGAGGATGGATCCTACCACAACTAGGTCAGCAGAAGTCAAGGTCAACAAGTCGAGGAAGAAGTCAGAGTCAACGCGCAAGACCGCAGAAGGCCTAGGCGAGTATGGCGAGCTCCCCTTGCATACTCGCATGGTAGGCGACTAGGAGAGATACTCGCCCAGCCCGCGCGAGTTCCCCTAGGAAGTCACCCAGTCGCCGGGGGTAGTGTATAAAAATGACCCCCCCTTCCTTGGATTTGCCTATAAATAGGACCCCAGGGGTACGAGGTGAGGGACTGGGAATCCTCTGTAGGATACTCGCGAGTTCACCCTTTCCCGATACTATCCGTATTTGGATTCCTTTTCCTTAGAAGACCAGGTCGCGACCTTGCGACAAAGTCATCAGCCAGTCTCTCTCGTACCCAGTTCGACCATTCATGGTTGAGAAGGGGTTGCTCCTTTCGAGCATCCGGGTACGTGGTGGGTCCTTCCTGCCACAGCATCTGGGGTCCTGTTTCCTCTAGTTCTTCATCCTAGTCATCCTAGCCTTCTAGTCTTACCTCTGAACCGGTAACCTTAGGCGGCCTTGATCCGAATTCTGAGGTTGGGATTTTCCCGGCTTCAACAGTAATGTTATGTGTTGTTGGTGTTGATGGTAACAACAACATGTACCCTATTGCGTATGCCATTGTTTTGAAAGAGAATACAAAATCTTGGAAATAGTTTGTTAGCTTTCTTATAGATGATTTGTGCATCGAAAACAGTTTTACATGGTCAATAATTTCAGACAAGCAGAAAAGGTTACTAAAAGCCATTGAAATGCTCTTACCCAATGCAGAACACAGATTTTGCCTGTGACATATGTATAATAATTTCAAACAGAAACATAGAGGTTTCCAACTGAACGAAATTTTATGGAAGGCTGCATCCGCTATGAGACTAGTAGACTTTAATAATGAAATGGAAAAGTTAAAGGCTAGCGATAAAGCGGCTTACCAATGGGTTAAGGAAAGAGATCCAAAACATTGGGCAAAGTCTCATTTTAATACTTGGCCTAAGTGTGATATGTTATTAAACAACTTTTGTGAAGCTTTTAACAAAGTGATTCTTAAAGCAAGAGATAAGCCAATAATCATCTTGTTTGAGACTATAAGAGTATTACTAATGAAGAGACTTCACACACAAAGAGACAAAGTGATCTTGAAATTTAATGGAGAAATTTGTCATTCGATACAAAGAATTTTGGAAAACAACAAAAAAAAATGCACACAACTATAACTTGGTATGGAATGGTCATCACAAGTTTGAATTTGAAGGGTGGATAAGAGATAAATGGACCGTTGATTTCGGTGCATGAAGTTGTAGTTGTAGGCGGTGGGATCTAACATGCATTCCATGTGTGCACGCAATATCATGCATATTCTATCGGAGGGAGAACGTTGAAGACTATGTTGAAAATTGGTACAAAAGAGATATGTTTTTGAGGGCATATGAACATTTGTTAAATCCAATAAAATCATACAAAAAATGACCATCAACGAATTTGAATTCAATTGTTCCATGGGGTGATATTCACAACAAGCCCGGAAGGCATTCAAAGCACGCTAGAAGAAAAGAAATCGATGAAATAGAGAGCCAGAAATATGGAATAAAAAGGCATGAGATGAAGTACTCATGCTCCAACTGTGAAAAGAGGGGACATAACAAGACAAGTTGTGTTGACGCATGAGCCAAGAAACAACGTCTACTTCGAAATCAAAGTTATCAGTAACTTTTTAGTCCATCAAATATTTCTTTACTACTATTTTCTATTATCTTTGATAATGTATTAATAACGTGTGTTTATATGTAGGTACGAAGGAATATGTGATCGTGAGCTTAATATTGTTGGTGCTGTTGGACTGTTTTGGGAATGGAATAGGGGATTTACTGGTGCTGCTGCCGCTTCTATTTTAAATGATGTGTTCTTGTATTTTGTATGGATTGGAGTGGTTTTTGTAAGATTAAATTGACTGTTTTTTTGTATGAAATGAGGTAGTTACTAGTGGTGCTGCCGTTTCTTTTTTCATGTCGGTGTTCTTGTTTTTTTTGTATGGATTGGACTGTTTTTTTGTATGGATTGAACTGCTGTTTTGTAAGATTAAATGAACTTTAATTGTATGGAATGTTGTAGTTTTGACTGCAATTATCATTTTATTAAGTGGTAAATTTGGGTGGCTAAAATCATTAAAGTATATTTGGTCTGCAAGTATAAATCCGAAAATTTCAGGGTGCAAAGTGCAAAAATAAGCACTTTCGATGAGAGCTGGACGAAATTACCCTCATTTAACATGCTTGGAGTGCAAAGTGCCAAGTATTGAAGTTTCAGAGATACAAAGTGCAATATTTAAATTTTTGAGATACAAAATACCAAAAATTGTACTTTTGAGATGCAAAGTGCCAAAAAGCCCACCTTCACCCCGATTTTCCTTCATTGTTACATAAGAACCTTCCCTCGTTTCCCACTTTTCTTCGCGTCCTGTTCTGTCCGCCCTTCTCCTTTTCGTCTCTACACGCAGAAGAGGAGGAGGAGGAGAAGGAACTATCGTTCTCCTTAGTGTCGGCTTGCATTTTCCTTCATCTATTCCCGGACGTCGACAGGTATCGCTGCTTTCTTGTTCATCGGTCTCTCAACTATCCTATAACATTCTTCTCCCAGCTCATGATAGATAACCTCCCCATCTTTCTCTTTGTAGCTCGTGATCCGTTATTTAGATAACCAGATCTAGATATTCTTGTTCCTTTGATTTGAATCTACACTTTGGATTCGCAGATCTGATTTGTCGATTTCAGTATTCTTTACGTTAATCCCTCCCTTCATCGTGGGCGGCCGCGCACGGAGGAATCGCCTAATCGTAGATCATGATAATCGTTTTGTGATTTTTTTTAATATTTTGGATGCTCGAATATAGATCTGGCTTCTTACATGCTTATGGAGTTTATTCGTATTCTAGCTTCCGGAAAAGATGGGGCTAACCTTCACGAAGCTCTTCAGCCGCCTGTTTGCGAAGAAGGAGATGAGAATTCTGATGGTAGGACTTGATGCTGCTGGTAAGACCACGATCCTCTACAAGCTGAAGCTCGGAGAGATTGTTACCACCATTCCAACCATCGGTGAGCAGTTTTTTTCTATCATTTCAGATTCAGCTATGTTCATTTTAGTTATTGACTTTGATTTTTTGGGCATGGGCGTCCTAATCTACCGTTTTACTTGTTCTATGGTTGAATCTTTTCTTTACTACCCCTCTCCAGTTGCACCACTTACTGGATGTTGAAGTGCCATTTAGTGCTTTTATATAGTTGGACGTATAAAGAAGGAAGTAATATTGATAGTATTTTTTAGTTACATTAATTGTTTTAAATATCCTCCGACATGTTATTTTTTACAAAAAGACAATCTATTTTTTACAAAAAGACAATCATTTTATCCTTGTTGTAAGGAGGTACTTGTTGGAGCAAAATTTGTCATCCCAACATTACAATATTGCAATGAGGAACAAAAGGAAGGTACAATTAACAAGACATGCTCGTTAACCACTGTTAAGGGCAGGGTTCGTCTAAGATCCACTCTCCTATGTGAGCCAAAACCATGAAAATGATCCAAGATAATCGCATGGTGATCCGTAAAGGTCGCCGCATCTCTGAGAGAACACTAACATGGTGAGGTCCAACGTCTAAGTGTGCTTGTGACATGTTTGCAAGGTGTATATGTACTAGACCTTTCCTTCAAAAAGGCCTTGGATGATCTGCACATAGAGCCTCCATGGGTTACACTTGGAAGGATGAGCTTCTCAATTAAGGAGGACTGTTATCTTCAGCATACATAGTGGATCGAGTGCATTGGATGCATGAAGCACACTCCTCCAAGGTGGTTGGACACTTTAGAACTGAGAAGACACCATTTGAAGACCGTTTGGGCTACTTTTTGACTTGCAAGCCTACAACATTTCCATGATTGAGGAAGGGGTTGAATTTGAGCAATGATGGATCACACAATTAAAGGATCCAAAAAGTGCATATGCAAGTAGAGCAATAGTTGAAAACAACAAAGCAAAATACAAGGAATACATGATAAAAATGGGATGTAAAAACGTGGTAAGCATCTCGCCCTGGTTGATTTGAAAGAAAGAGATCATGGTTGGCTTCATCTTGGCAACAATTTCCTCAAAAAGGAATGCTTAATTTTTTTCTTCTAAAACTGATTAACAAGGTCCATTCATGGTTTTATGGAAATTTGGAGACGATGCATGAAAAATGGAGTTTCCACCATACATGACAATGTATTCCATTGCGAATGTAGAGAAGTCAAAATTTTTGGAGCTATTGATGTTGGATCTGGAACCTGATGAGGCATTGCTTCCCATTAACTTTTTAATCAAGAGAGATGTGCCTTTGGATGTCGATCTCCTAATGGAGAAGGTTACAAATTATAAAGCGTAAATACTTGCAACAATTTTACATATTGCGATATCATCCTGAAAATTTTCAAGTCGGGAAACTGTTAGAAACTTGTCCCTGAACACGAATCCTTCATTTCTTTTTAATTTTAATAAAAAAACCAAGATACATACCTTTTCTGACCTGAGAAAAAAGTACTTGGGCTGAGTAAAAAATGATGCCTCAAAGCGTTTTTCACTCGAGCAAAACCAAACATAGAAATTTTATTACTCATATCTATTATGTGATACAATTTTGTTATAGGGATAAATTTTGTTTTCATTTTATATATGAGATGCGAGATACAATGGTCATACATTTTGTTTTAATTTATATTTGAAATTTCAAATACACTAGGAAATAGTCAAGGTTGTTAGAATTTCCTCCTTGCTGTAAGGAAGTACTTGTTCGAGCAAATTTTGTCATCCCAACTTTCCACGCTCAGTGACCATGCGAGGGAATTCGGCGGATAGATCGGAGACCGCAAACGACCGATTATTAACCCTGCGAGGGAATTCGGCGGATAGATCGGAGACCGCAAACGATCGATTATTAACCCTGCGAGGGCTTGACGAACAAAAAAGAAACTCAAAATAAGGGGCGCCGCTGGCAGCGGTGAACACCAAATTTGACCCGCCGCGACGAATGCCTCTCTTGCGACAGACCTTTATATTACTCTCAAACAGTGATTGCAAGTAAGAGAATACAAGGGAAAAAGAGAGAAAGGTAGAGAGCAACCGCGGACAGACCTTGGTGATCGCACCTACAACGGGGTAGGTTCTGTCCCCTGTCCGCCCTACTATTCCAAGCACCCTTTTCCCTTTATTTATACATGATGGTAGACTGCTCGGACGATTCACGAAGAGACGGACATTTAATGCCTCATTAATCATGACATTAAACGTGCAACTGCCTGAGGTACACGAAGAGTCGGGTGGCGAGGGCTGAGAGAAGAGGCCGCGCGGACTCCTGAAGAAGTGAGCAGACTCTTGAAGAAGCGGGTTGACTCCTGGAGAAGCGGACGGACTCCTGTGGAGACCGCGAGGGCTCCTGGAGAGACGAGCACAGACACTTCTGGAGACGGCCACAAACACTTCTGGAGACGGTCGCGGACACTCCTGGAGA
The DNA here is from genome assembly GCA_039513925.1 of Platanthera zijinensis. Classification (NCBI taxonomy): domain Eukaryota; kingdom Viridiplantae; phylum Streptophyta; class Magnoliopsida; order Asparagales; family Orchidaceae; genus Platanthera; species Platanthera zijinensis. Next base: position 271,011,571 of record CM077078.1, read on the forward strand.
GACGGGCACGAACACTTCTGGAGACGACCGCATACACTCCTGGAGACGGCTGCGAACACTTCTAAAAGCGATGCAAAAAGGCCAAGGAAAATCACCCAGGGTGATGATGCTCGGTTTGGGCGTTCCGGGGGTGATTGCTGACTTCTGGGTGAATAAATTCTCGCACTTTTTTAAGTTCCCAAAAAACATCGAAAAAGAAAAAACCACCCAAAGAAGTCGCAATCCATCGTGTTTCGTGTTTTCCCTGTAGGAGAGAAAATGCAAAACAACCATAATATAAATATAAACCACACGTACCTGAGCGACTGCCTGCCCAAAAATGGGGGGCTCCCGAGAGCGGAGAATGAAAGGAGCGAAGAAGAAGCCGCGATGGTAGACGTTTATCCCCGTATGCGGCGATTGGAGGAGGCCACATTCATGCCTACAATAAAAGGAAAACCAAAATGCATGCCTGAGAGGACTACGCCGCCGAAGCGGGTGAGGCAAGAGGAACCTTTTCATGACGCAAATGTCGGCGGGCTGCAGTCAATATCTTGGAGTGATCTTATCCCAACTCTTGCTGTGGGGGAGTTGGATCAGATGGACGACTTTGTCGTGGGCCTGGAGAGACGGGTGCAGACACTTTTGGTGACGGCCGCGAACACTTCTGGAGACGGCCGCGGACACTCCTGGAGAGACGGGTGTGAACACTTTTGGAGAAGACCGCATACACTCCTGGAGACGGCTGCGAACACTTTTAAAAGTGGTGCGAAAAGGCCATGGAAAACCACCCAGGACGATGATGCTCGGTTTGGGCGTTCCGAGGGTGATTGTCGACTTCTGGGTGAATAGATCTCCACACTTTTTTAAGTTCCTAAAAAACTTCGAAAAAGTAGAACCACCCAAAGAAGTTGCAATCCACCGTGTCTCGTGTTTTCCCTGCAGGAGAGAATGAAAAACATGCATAATATAATTATAAATCACATGTACCTGAGCGACTGCCTGCCCAAAAAAGGGGGCTCCCGAGAGAGAATAATGGAAGGAGCGAAGAAGAAGCCGCGGTGGTAGACGTTTAGCTCCGGATGCGGCGGGTTGTCGAGGAGGCCGCATTCATGCCTACAAAAAACGGAAGCGTACCTGAGAGGACAACACCGCCAAAGCGGGCGAGGCAAGTGGAACCTTCCCGTGACGCTAATGTCGGCGGGCTGCAGCCAAAATCTTGGAGTGATCTTGTCCTAACTCTTGCTATGGGGGTGTTGGATCAGATGGACGTCTTTGTCGCGGGCCTGGTCGGCTGCTGCGGGGGTTCGATCGTGCATCCACGCCGACCTCAGGCGTGGCTTGCTGTATCTCCATGGCGTGAATCGATCATCATCCCTCCACTTGTTGTGGCGAGATGATGTAGACTAAAAACAAGGCTGTAGTTTTTAAAACGATATAATTACGGTTTCTTTAAATATATTATGGCGCGAAGCACCTTCGCGGGCTATTTTAAACGACTAAAACGACCTAGGCGTTGCAAACGAATGAATCGCTATTGCACAAACATAGCAATGCCACAGATCTCAATTCCACAGGTGGAGAAATCAGATGGTGACATTCACGTGTTTGAAATTAACGATAATCGGAGGGACAAGATTAACTCAAACAAGCTCTATTAATTACCTATTCATTTATATTTTAAGCTTAAAATTTGACCGGTTGAGAGCCGAAAAGGCCAGAGGTATACCAACAGGGAAGAGACAACAACAACTGTGCTCTGGACTTCACAGAGGGGTGAACTGGCTCGGGATGGCCTAGAGGTTGCAGGTAATCCTTGAGGTTGGCCGGGAAAGGGTCTCTGTGGACTGGGAATGACACCGCGGTTGTGGCGTGGTCGGGAGCGATGGAGTCGGTGACTGGAAGGAGGGGGAAGATGTGTCTCCCCGTCAGAGCCATCTGAGAAAGCTGCTGGAGAGGTCGTTGGCCTCCAATGGAACCTCTGGCGTCCTCGTCGGCGACTGGCGGGAGCCCAACGGGTGGCGTCGTTGCTGAAGAGGACCACTGGAAGGTGCGAGGAGGGCTGCAAGAAGTTTCTGCCAGGGAAGAGATGAACGCTGGGTAGTGCGGGCTTCTGGAGGTTGCTCGTCTGGAGGTGGCGGTGGCTCTGGAAGTTTCGGCCAGCAGAAAATGGGCGCCAAAGGATAAGAACAAGAGGTTGGGTAGGCGGCCGCTGGAGGGGAACCGAACAAAACCCAAAATGGTTTGTTCAGTTTTATTTCCAGTTGCCCAAAACAGTGGGGAGGGTTTCCCTTTTATAACACATGGAATTAGGGTTTGAGATTGGCTATTGGTCGATATTTAATTCTTGCAAGCATAGCAGCTTTTGAAATTTCATTTGGAACGGGCTGACTTTATAACTTAAATATCAAATTTAAATAAGTAATTTTTAAAGCTTGTCATAATTAATCAATCCCCTAGACTACCAGACCTTTGCATTTAGGGTCGCGTTGACTGGTCACACCAACAAGCTGAACAAAAATTGCGCGAATAACATGCGCGATACAAAATTACCCAAAAGCGTTTATTCACGCGCGATACAACTTAACATATAACGAAGCCAAAAAGGCGTGAAAGCATGCGCTACAAAAATAAAGAGTACAATAATAATAAATAAAAGGATGCGACTCAGGTTGCATCGCGAAACCTGGAAAGTGAGCACTTGGTCCTTAATGCTCGATGATGAGGAGCTGGGACCCGAAGGAGTGTCCGCTTCTATGGTGCAAGGTATACATGTTTCCTGCATAACCACTTATATAAAAGAACTTGACAAAAGGCTTACCTTCCGAATGGCGATCGCTATTGTTGGTCCCCTTCCGGTGGCGCAGGATCTCACGATGAACCCGTAGGCCTTGCGGATGCAGTGGCCGGCATGCAGGAGCGGATCGTCGTACCAGAAGCAGAGGTTAGGTAGTTAAACTGTCCAGGTAACACAACGGGCTTTTGTGAAGATGCGAGCTTTGCCACCTTCAGAGGCGGCTTCAGCGGGCTCATCCATGTTCCTGATCTTTGATGTGAAAAGACTTCTGTATTTTGAGCTGTCCGCCATCTGTTCGCGGATAACGCGCTTCTTAGATTGCGAGTGCTTGGACACCCAACATTGTGTCTACCTCTCGAGGGAGGTGTTGAGCGCGCCTATCACAGAATATCAGCATAACGACTCATACATTATGCTTGCGCGTACCTAGACTTTCTTTTCGTTTGTAGTTATTCTAACGAGTAACGACGCTCGCTTCCAAGCCGTATGCGTCATCTGAGAACGCATTGATTGTAGCCATGAAGCGGCATGCCCGACGCCAATGGAAAGCGGAGACTGACGCGTCCTCTTGACTTGCTTCAGAATGAGATCTTCTGGACGAGACTGGGAACCTATTGATTCTTCAGGGGCCTGAGTCTGCGATGCTAGCATGGGGATTTTATCTGGAGGGGAATCCGAGTGGACTTGGCTGGCCTTCGACGATGCCTTGGCGGCGAACTCTCGTCTGCGAGAAAAGTTGAATACATGAATTGACGAGTTATTGGGACGCTATTTTCCTTACCTGCGTAGAGTCATGGTTTCGCGGGTATTCTTGATCTAGGTGAGCGATGGAGAATCAAATATTTCATCAGAGGAACTCCGAGTCAGCAGACATTGGCGAGGATGGCTTTCCTCCTGTTGAAAAAGGACGGCGCCCAGGAGTCGGAGTATGCGAATATTGACTATGCGGCGTTTTTAGGGAGCCATGACGACGTCGTGGTCTCAAGTTCGGAAGAAGACTCTGCAGAAGACTGATCGCTAATCGCGCGCCTGTTTGAGTTTAGGGGTTCTCAACCGTGCTCTGGTCACCGAACCGCCGCTCTCTTTTCATGTGCTTTATGCCGCCTCTGCTTCCGAAACTTCTACAATATGTGTTAGAAAGGATTGATAACAATTGTTGTATACCTCGTTTGTGCGAATTCCTTTAGGTGGTGTACTAGTCGTAGGGTATCCGCCCATAAGATTAATATATGCGTGTATGCGCACTTGTTCCTACGGATACTTACTACCCCGTGTACTTTGGGAGAACCGACCAGACGACCCCATGTCGGGTATCTGCCTACTAGAATATTAAGTAGGGCGGAGTGCACGAATTTTTATGAGGGCACTCACCAGCTAGAATAATTATAATAAAACCGATCAGGCGACCCCACACCGGGTGCTTGCCCAAACATTTATTCACCTGCGACCTCTACGCCTTTGTGAGCATGCAAAAATGATCTTATGATGAAACTCGTTCTGCTCGACCCTTATCGTTGCACCTGCATAGTGTACTTGTTAGTTTAAGGCGAGCCATTGTCGAATGACCCTTGCGCTAGTACTGATGGCGTGAATCGTTTATTTCTAAGTGGTGTTCGCGCAGTTGTATGAGTAGTATCTGCGACTCGTTAGCAAGAAGATGCTCGATCAGTGATAAAGTCAAACTTATGAGATTTGATGACCACCGCGCAGTTACATCCATCGGTGCCCGCCCATTAGAATGATAAATGAATATGACGATAATGTGCGAACTCCGTGCGATCACTTCATCCGTATGAACATCCACACATAAGGGAATTAGCCAGGCAATCCCACATCGGGCGTCTGCCCATTATAATGGGGAATACGGCAAAGTGTGCAAATCCTGTGCGGGCACTCACCTACATGAATATCCTTATACAAGAAAACCGACCAGGAGACCCCATTTCGGGTGTCCACCTATTAGTATAACGAGCAAAGAGTAACAAGAGCTGCCAATGTAGGAGAGTGCTGATAGTTTGTGAGCCCACCACAAAGGAAAACACACATTTTAACCACTGGGACAGATCGAGAATATCGAGAATAACAAAAAACATGTGATTCTACCCGAGTGTCCACACGATCCATAAATCTTGTCAGTGCAAGAATAGTGGCCGTAAATATACTCTTATCACTATTATTCACAAAGTAACCGCCCGTTGTTATGAAATATGATTTCAACATCCCATCGTATGAGCAATATTCTCCCGGCAGTTATGCTAGCACCAAATTCAGATACCCTAAAGTTGAAGGTTTCACTTAGTTCAACCTGTCTAAAGAAGAGAGGCAAGATAGTTATACCTGTGGAGCTTTTCTCCGTTTGGATCATTCGGTGTAATATCGCTCCCCATCTGTCCGGATTTGATCGTGAGCTCAGATGAAAAAACGTTTTTCACCTGCCCGGATTTGTTCGTGGGCTCAAGTGGAAGAACGTTCTTCAGCCGCCCGACCCGTTGCTAGAGGTTATTGGTGCTAGTCGGGCATGTGACATCTGCAGGGTTCTCGTTCGGAAGTAGCGTTCAAAAATGCTCTTGGGGGTATGAAACACCTGCTGCTCGGAGCTTGTCCTCAAAAAGGAGCCAGTAACGGTAGCAACGCCTCAGTCAATGCGCTGTTGGTCAACACGTTCGGACCCGCCATATATGCCACCTGGGAGTATCTCCACGAGGACAATTATCACGGTCTTATGGTGGGAGAAGTGAGTCACACCGACAGGAGGGTCGAAGGCTTGATGTCTGCCTCCGCTTGGAACGTCCGGATTCGTTCGAGGGGGTCCAAGCAAGCCCCATGACTTATCGGGCTGGAGATAAAGTCCTTCACCCGCTCAGATTTGATCGTGGGCTAAGGTGGAAGAACGATCCTCACCCCCCGGATTTGATCGTGGGCTAAGGTGGAAGAACGATCCTCACCCCCCGGATTTGATCGTGGGCTCAGGTGGGATAATGTTCCCCGTTTCGTGCTTTAGGACAATTTACAAAATCTTTTAGCACAAAAAAGGCGCTGGGATTTTTCGAAAATATGTTCATTGTTCAATAAGCAAGGATTGTAAACTGAACATGGAAAGTTCAGAAAATAAAGATACCAGTGAGTTCATGACCCGCTGGTGTGCCAATTTGCGAGTGTCTGAGCTCACAAGTGAGGGCCCAACCTTCAAAATTGCTTTCTTGGTATCAACTGGCGTTTACTGGAATAAGCAGATGTTGTGAATCACTTCTCAACATTATCTCAGATTCTTCTGCTTTGGAAAAGTGTCAAATAGATAAAAGCCTAATCATTGTGGAGCGGACTCCATTACTGAGGATAATACTCTTCAACTATCTCTTTGTGTTGGAACCATAAAAATTGGTTCATGCGTTCTGACTAAGGGGGTGATGAGAGCTTTCTAGTTTAGTAGTCGCCTCGTGTGAGACTTGATGAGAAGAAGGTAGCGAGCAAAAGAATAGCTCCGGACTGCTTATAACAAGACCCAAGTGCTGTAGCGAGGAGGTCCCGCCACACACCCGGAAGTCTATAAAAACTTGCCCTCCAAAAGCCATTGTTGAGCTCGGCACAAGTAAGACTGACACTGAACTCACCCACCATAGGGGGGGGGGTGTTTGGTCTGCCAACAGCCGCTCTCGCCTTAACCAAAATGTATTCTCAGACCAAAGAGGATGGGGGGTGCGAGTACTCTCCTGAAGGCAGACGAGTACTCCCGACGAGTACTCTCCTGCAACGTCTTCCTTAGTCATTTTTGATCTCGACGAATTACAGGTTACACACTTTGTCTTTCCTGGGGGAAGGATCGGGCTCTTGGGCTATATCTCTCTGCATTTTTTCTGCCTTCCATGTTCTCTCTATTACTTCCTGAAGAGCTCAACAACTTTTTGTATCGTGACCTTTTTTTCGATGATATTCACAGAAGAGCTTCTTATCGTCACTTTCCGCCCTCAGCCCTGAGGAAGGGGATCTGTTAAGTTTTGACTTTTTCTGATTCAACCGAGGAACTTCTCCAATGGGACGACCAAGGTTGGTGTGCTCTTCCGAATGGTCTCAGTGTGCAAGAGATTGGAGAATATAAAGGTTGGGCGAGCAATGATTCCACTGTCTTAGATGACATAAGACGCGAAGGGGACAATGCACGTATGGCCCGAGATCTTAAACGCTTTGTGATGCGGAGCAGAGACGAGTACGAGTTTTGGGCCTGTTCGGGGCTGATTTGGCGACCTACCGTATATGCCGTGCCCGACTCGACGATCAGACTCTGCAGATGTGTCCGGATTCGCGTTGCGAATCGATTTAATATATTATTTTACTATGTTTGCATTTATGTTGATGTATTTGGGTAGCCTCACCTCTGACCAATCATAGCCGTTGATGGGGATGCCCTAATCTTTGTTTTATTATAAATAGAGGTGTTAGGGGTTGATCTAGGCATTGCAGATTTTGGTGAAAGAATTTCCGGAATCCTGCGATCCCACCACGGTGCCGACTCCGTGGAACCCTAGATGACAACTCTTAGGTTGGTATTTTCCTCCCTAAGCCTTCCCCCAATCCTAAGCCCAGCCACCCCCCCAAAAGCCAGCCTCGCTGCTTGTCCAACAATCCCTCCATCCACCTCTCTAATTCTTATTCCCATTTCAAATCATAGTTTCCTGCAGCCCTATTTCACTGCCGACCAGCAATTCCGACCCTTCCCAGACACCCCTCCACCCGATCCATCCTTCCTGCCCTTGCTACAGCCCCGACACCCCCTCTTCACCACCCGCAACCCCATTCCCTCTTTCCTACGGCCGGCCATGCCTTCCCATACCACCGACCGACTTCCCCACTCACTCCTTTTCCGTGGATCCACTTCCCCACCGCTGATCCTGCCCAAAACAGTCCCAATTTGGATTGTCCAACCCCGATCCATTTTTCCCTCCACCCGTTTATCATCCTCAAGCCCGGATCCGTTCTCTAGTCATCAGATCTATCCACACGTGGTCGGATCTATCCATTGCCGGTCCGATTCCATCATCCATCTCCAAGGGCAGCCACTTCCATCATTTCCACGTCGCCAGCTCCACTTCAGATCGTCGTACCCGTATATCCGGCTCCGGATCTTTTAGTGCCTTGGTCAGCCCACTACTTGGTGAGTCCTTGTTGTATCAAATAATTATTTTCAGCATATTTATAATGAATTGGATCTTGTATGGTAGTTGCTTGTTAGATTATTATTGTGATTTGCAGGGTTTATTCGTCTCGCTCTCTTGCTTTGACTCTCAATGCGGAGGAAAGCCTAAGCTTGCTTTTGCCCAAATAAATTATTTTGCCTTATCATGAATTTATCTGCGTGGGGTGATTTTAATTTATTATCTAATTTGTGGTCTAACCGTCGATCTTTTACATAGCATGTTGGGTTAGGTCGCCGATTTTCTGCCGCCTATAGATTTGCCCTGCGTCAATTGGTGTCAGAGGTAGGTTACACGCACTTTTCGATACGCAATCGTAGAGTTTATAGGTTTTTCATTATGTTTAGGTGTCACAATTATTCCCCCCTCACTTTGGAGGTCTTGAGTCCACTTGCACCCGCCCTCATAGATCCACTTAAGGGAGACCCTCACGACACTACAATGATTATTCGCGATCGCAGCACACCACTTCCAGAGATCATGTTAACCCACCGACACGACCACATTATGCTAGAGACGATCAGTGATGATTGTCGTCGTTCTTATCCGTACATGTGAGCGGATCGTGTTGATCCTTCAACACGAATCGGTTACCTTAGGGATGATTATTATGCGGATCGTCATTCTGAGAGAGATCTTGAGAGTCAGTTTCGTATTGCTGCCCCTTCCTTTAACGACTCATCGAGTCTCGAGTCTTTCAGTTATTGACTCGTAGATATGGAGTATTATCTTGATCATTTTGAGATATTCGGTGAGCGCCGCGTCAAGTTTGCGAAACTCGGACTTTTAGATCAGGAGAGGGCATATTGGGCTAACGTTGAGAAGACCCGCAAGAGAGACCATCTTCGTCGCATCACTAGTTGAGTGGATATGAAACGTACATTATGTCAGAGGTATCTGCCTTCGTCGTATCGGAGTCGCTTGCTCGACCAATTATTTTTTTTCATCAAGGATCCATGTCTGTCACTGAGTACAGAGACTGTTTTGATGAGTTAGTGGTCAGGAGTGATATCCGAGAGGACCCAGCCCTGACCATTCCCCGATTTCGGTCTGATATACGTACTAAGGTAGCTTATCATAGCTCGAAGTCGCTCGAGTAGACATATCAACCCGCCCTTCGTTATTAACAGTATTTGAGATCCGCAAGAGCTGGTCGATGAGATTCTCACCTTGACCTCTGCAGTACGAGTCTCTCCCATACTGATGTCACCATAATGCCTACTACTGTCCTGTCAGCCACGACTCAAATGATACTTAATACAGATGGCTCTCACCCCAGTGAGGTGCTTAGCCCAACAAGTAACCTACTTCTTATGTCTGACCCGACCCTTGTGACCCCGATTGAGAGTGAGCGTGAGCGACCTATTGAGTCTGTAGTGTTGTGTCCCTCACCCACACCTCTTCCTCTGCCATCCATCGGATTAGTTAGCACCCCCAACACAAACCCATTTTTTGACACCACACCCACATATCCATTCTTGAGTGTAGGCCTATGTCACTTTCCTATGGTCATTGCCCTGAGGTATATCACGATCGAGAGCCCAGAGCCTGGTACTGATCTCATAGTGGCTATGTCACCCATTCACAGGGACACTACCCCTCACGATGGTACTCATATGGAGGATCTTGACCCTAGCGACGAGTTCTATGACGACCCCCCCTATTGTGCCTCCTGATGAGCCACCATATCCGGGTGAGGATGCGATTCAGGTGAGCCGCTTGTTTATGAGTTCCGAGTTATTGGCGCCTCTTCCATTATCTTCCATGGCCTTTCCCTATATGATGGATATTGTGTGGAGCATTGGGTGTCTAGGGCACCACCTATTGATACTATCACACTCTCGACGAGTTTTGGGATTCCCCACCTGCTGACCCCCCAGACAAACTCTTTTTTTTCGAGGATGCGCACCACACCCAAGAGTCGCGTCTTCTAGCCGGCGTACAAGATTTTTAATCAGGAGGTCGTCTCATTCACGATGAATTTTCGTACACACCTCCTAGTGAGCCCCCTGATGTGTACGTTCCCTGAGAGACATTTTGCTCATCATGAGCTTGCCCTTGAGTGTAGATGTTTCGCACGGTCACCTGAGTGTTTGGCACACACGAGATGAGTTTTTCTACATTTCACCGAGAGAGTCTCCTGATAGGCCACATCCTTTGATAAATTTTCAGGTCATTATTAGATTCTCCCATAGAAAGCATGTTGTGTCGTTCATGTGTCATTTGCATTATTTGCATGACTTTGTTGAGTCGTTTGGTCATCATTTACATGAGCCTGTTGTGTTACTTGTTCATCGTTTGCATGAGTGTCATGAGTCGGTCCGACGAATAATTCATATTGGTAATAAATTTTGTAAATCACATGCGGATGTTCATTGGCAAGTGCAGGTACTTCATGAAGGCGAGCAGATGATGATAAGAATCTGCGTTGTGAGGCTCCGTGCGAGGCTTGCTAAAAGCTTGAGCGTTGGGAGAATGGATCCCTGTATAATCATGAGACAGATCGAAACAAACATCTATGATCTTGATATCCCTGCAAGTATGGGTATCCATCTGACATTTAATGTTGAAAATTGGACGCCATAATACGAGCCTTGTGAGTATATGGAACAAAGCAGTGGAGACTTCTAGCCGCCCACATCTCCACTCCCGTTGTCTTACCACCCTCATAGCCCACCCACGTATGATGACCACTACTACTCATTCACTTCTGACACCCACCCACCTGGGGACTCGTTTTCTTTTGTTTTGCCTATGACGTCGCTGATCGCACCGAGATCCACCACTCGTGAGTTGAGCGTTGAGAGCTTCATGGAGACTAGACTCCACTAGTGCATTCCTGCTACAGATGTTGATGACGCTTGGATACTTACAACAAAGCTTGATCGATTCGCTGCTGGACTTCGACTTCAGCACGACCGTCTCCATTCACCGGAGATGACAACTTTTCAGTCAGGGGGAGTTGATTGGCGAGGACACTCTTCCGTTGACGACACTTGGACAACTTCTGGTGGACCTCTTCGAGTTGTACCTGACATTCATCGAAAGAATTCCGATCCCAATTCATTGGGAGATGAATTCTTTCAAGTCGGGGAGATTGATGCGGAGCAGAAACAAGGAAGAGTTTAGGGCCCGTTCGGGGCTGATTTGACGACTTCCCATATTTGGCATGCCCGGATCGACGATCGGTCTTTGTAGATGTGTCCGGATTCGCGTTGCGAATCGATTTGATATATTATTTTACTATATTTGCATTTATTTTGTTGTATTTGAGTAGCCTCACCTCCGGCCAATCATAGCCGTTGATGAGGGATGCCATAATCCTTATTTTATTATAAATAGAGTTGTTAGGGGCTGATCTAGGCATTGCAGATTTTGGTGAAAGAATTCCCGGAATCCCGCGATCCCACCATGGTGCCGACTCCGTGGAACCATAAGTGACGACTCTTAGGTTGGTATTTTCCTCCTTAAGCCTTCCCCTAACCCTAGGCCTTATTTCCCCCCTCCAGAGCTCCCTTGCCGCCGCCCAGCCACTCCCCAAAAGCCAACCCCACTGCTGGTCCAGCAATCCCTCCAGCCACCTCTCTAATTCTTATTCCCATTTCAAATCACTGTACATTAATGAAATGTACTGTTCAATACCATAGTTTCCTGCGGCCCTATTTCACCGCCGACCAGGAATTCCGCCGCTCCCAAGCTTCACATCACCGGCCGGCCCTTCCCAGACACCCCTCTACCCGATCCATCCTTCCCGCCCTTGCTACATCCCCAACTCCCCTCTTCAGCCCCCGCAGCCCCATTCCCTCTTCCCTATGGCCGGCCATGCATTCCCATACCACCGACCGGCTTCCCCACTCACTTCTTTTCCGTGGATCCACTTCCCCACCTCCGATTCTGCCCAAAACAGTCCTAATTTGGACTGTCCAGCCCCGATCCATTTTCCCCTCCACCCGTTTATCATCCCCAAGCCCGGATCCGTTCTCTAGTCATCGGATCTATCCACACGTGGCCGGATCTATCCATTGCTGGTCCGATTCCATCATCCATTGCCAAGGGCAGCCACCTCCATCATTCCCATGTCGCCGGTTCCACTTCGGATCTTCGTACCCGTATCTCCAGCTCCGGATTCTTCAGTGCCTTGGTCAACCCACTACTTGATGAGTCCTTGTTGTATCAGATAATTATTTTCAGCATATTTATATTGGATTGAATCTTGTACTGGTTTTGGATCTTGTATGGTGGTTGCTTGTTAGTTTATTATTGTGATTTGTAGGGTTTATTCGCCGCACACTCTTGCTTTGGCCCTCCATGCGGAGGAAAGCCTAAGCTTGTTTTTGCCCAAATAAATTATTTTGCCTTGTCATGAATTTATCTGTGTGAGATGATTTTAATTTATTATCTAATTTATGATCTAACCGTCGGTCTTTTTCATAGCATGTAGGGTTAAATCGCCGATTTTCCGCCGTCTATAGATTCGTCCTGCGTCACTTCGCATGCAAAGTATTATGTGAAGGAAATAGATATTGACGATGAAAATTCCTTTTCAACCGGAGAAGCCTTTCTTGTAGTTCATCCACCAAGGCGTCAGTATTTCCTGGCCCTTGGTCACAGAGTTTACTTGCTTTGAGAGACCAACAACCGCAGCTAGTAGAAGATTGTTGTCGCTCCTTTTGATCGACACTTTTGGATCATCGGGAGTGTATTCAGAAGACTTTGACGACGTTTCCATCGAGACAATAATTGCCGAAAAGAGGAAAGTTGCGATAACTTTCAAACGGAGTGTATTCCGGGCAATCTGAGGGCGCGAAATGAGTCTGAATGGGGAGCCCCGTTCGCCAACGGATAGATCTTTCCGAGCTCTCTCCAATAAGCTTTTTCGGACTGAAAACGGACAAAAGGATCATAAGTTATGTCCGTTTTAAAATTAGGTGTATTTTTAGAAGAGAACCCGCAAACCCGTCGATTTGCGGAGTAGAACAGGCGCGCACTTCCTGAAGCGGGCGAACACTCCTAAAGTGGGCATACACTCCCTGAAGTGGGCGAACACTCCCTGAAGTGCGCGAACACTTCTCAGAGGGCTCGCGCGAATAGGAAATTTTCTGGGCTTGGGAGAACATTATTGTTGTCCTTCGACTGCAGGGGTGATTTCACCAACCGCTTGATGTTAAGGTCGCTTGTTTGAACTGTTGGAGCAAAATTTGTCATCTCAACTTTCCACACTCAACGATCACGCGGGGGAGTTCGGCGGATGGATCTGAGACCGCAAACGACCGGTTATTAGCTCTGCGAGGGCTCGACAGACAGAAAAGAAACTCAAAATAAGGAGCTTCGCTGGCAGCGACGAACACCAGATTTGACCCGCCGCGGCGAATGCCTCTCTTGCGACTCGCCTTTATATTACTCTCAAACAGTATTGCAAGTAGGCAAATACAAGGGAAAAAGAGAGAAAGATAGAGAGCAACCACAGACAGACCTTGGTGACCGCACCTACAACAGGGTAGGTTCTGGCCCCCGTCCGCCCTCCTCTTCCAGGCACCCCTGTCCCTCTATTTATACATGAGGGTAGGCTGCTCGGACGGTTCACGAAGAGACGAACATTTAATGCCTCATTAATCACGACATTAAATGCACAACCGCCCGAGGTACTTGAAGAGTCGGGCGGCGGGGGGTGAAAGAAGGGGGCGCGCAGACTCCTGAAGAAGCGGGCAGACTCTTGGAGAAGCGGGCATACTCCTGGAGAATCGGGCGGACTCTTGTGGAGACTGCGAGGGCTTCTGGAGAGGCGGGCGCGGACACTTCTGGATACGGCCGCGGACACTTCTGGATACGGCCGCGGACACTTCTGGAGACGGATGCGAACACTTCTGGAGACAGCCGCGGACACTCCTGGAGAGACGGGCACGAACACTTCTGGAGACGGCCGCAGACACTTCCGGAGATGTCCGCGGACACTTCTAAAAGCGGCGCAAAAAGGCCAAGGAAAATCACCCAGGGCGATGATACTCGGTTTGGGCGTTCCGAGTGTGATTGCCGGCTTCTGGGTGAACAAGTCACTTGAAAATAATATCTCCAGATTTGGAATGCTTGATTGCTTATTTAAGGAGCTCTTTTATGTAATAGAATTTCAATTAGATTTTTCCTGTTAAAATTTCTCCTCTTGTGTGCCCTCTGCTCTCTGGTTATCGCATCAGTCCCTCCTCTGCTGTTGGCTGACTTTTGCAATTTTCTGGGAATTATCCAGGGAGTCTTTGACAACCCTGTGGAACATCTTGGCTGCCGGTAGTGGTTCTCGACATAGCTTCATCATCCAGAAAAACTCAAGATTACTTGCAAGATTGTTGTAATCAGAGCGCAGTTGCTGCACAAAGTGACGTGAGGGCTTAGGAAGGTGCTGACTAATTCTATTCTGCAGCTTCTGATGAGATCAAGATAAAATCAGGAGAATCTTACACTTGAAATACAGGTGTAGCCAGTTGATTCTCCTCTTAGTCCCTATAAAGAATCGTCTATCCTGTTAAAAAAATTTCGTTGAAAGATAACTCCAAGCAAATTGCATTAACAACAAAAGTTCAACTACAAGGAACTACCAACGGAATACACCCTTGCGAGGTATTGGACATTAACACAAAAAAAAACAACTCTGCCCAAGCAGCAGTACGACAGCCCAACAACTCGGCAGTGCAGCAGCTCGGCAACTCAACGGCTCGACAGCAACCACCAGCTCGGCAGCATCCTGAGACAACTCTGCCGTAACCTCCATAGCGCAAATCGGCCGCGACCTGAAACAGCTCGGCAACGACCTCCAGACCTCAGCTCGGCAGCGACCTGGACCAACTCGGCAACGACCTCCAACAACACAGCTCGGCAACAACCTGGACCAGCTCGGTAGCGACCTCCAACAACACAGCTCGACAACAACCTGGACCTGCTCGGCAGCGACCTCCAACAACACAGCTTGGCAACGACCTCCAACAACACAGCTCGGCAACGACCTCAAAGCACACCACACCAATTGCTCCACTGCACAGCTCGCCAGCGACCACAAGTACAGACTGCCCGAACCCGGCGACTACTAAGCAAGTTCGCCCAAACACCTTGCAGACCACAACAGGCTGGTGGCTACAAAGACCAGGCCGCAAAAAACAGTTTACCTTCTTTTTTCTTGGATATAGAGAAGAGGAGAAACACCCTATTTATAGAGAAAAAAACCAGAACACCAAACACCAAAAAAGACACCAGCCTCACAGCAGATCCGCCTAGAACACCCACCAGCAAACACCAGACCTGGCAACAAGCCGCCCGACTTACTAGACAGGTCGCCCGGTCTCACTTCAAAACTCAACACTCCCCCTTGAAGTGAGCCCCGAGGACAACACCAAGAAGTGATCAAAGTCTCTCAAACGACCCTTTATATAGAGCCTTTGTAAGGATATCTGCAATATTGTCTTGGCCGCGCACATGCTCTATAGCAAGGGATCCACCCAGCACTTTCTCGAATAAAGTGATGCTCAATTTCAATGTGTTTTGTTCGCGCGTGACAGACAGGGTTGGTGACAAGTTTCAGCGCACTCTCGTTATCACCGCGAATCAAGGTTGGTCCCTTCACCTTTTCATCAACATCCTCCACCAGCCTCCGTAGCCAGATGCACTCATGTGCTGCAAGAGCTGACGCCTTGTACTCTGCCTATTGGTAGATAGAGAAATTGAGTCTTGTTTCTTGCTACACCAAGAGATGGCGGTATCTTCGCACATGAACACATACCCGGATGTTGACTTTCGGTCATCAGTATCTCCAGCATAGTCTGCATCCGTGTATCCATGCAGAGTAAAGCTCGACTTCCTCCCATACAGTAACCCCATGTCCAAAGTAGTCTTCACATACTTCAGAATTTCTTTGGCCACCTCGAGATGAGGCATTCGTGGCTCCTGCATATATCAACTAACTCGTCCAACAACAAATGCAATGTCTGGTCGAGTGATAGTTAAGTAAATCAGGCTCCCCATCAAGGCTCGAGAAATCTTCGGGTTAGGAAGAGTCCTCTCCTCATCCTTCCGAAGTTTAAGCCCAACCTCAAGCGAAACAGAGACATTCTTTCCTTCCTTCATGCCGAAGCGCTCTACAATTCTTTCAGCATAAGCTCTCTGGGATACTAGCATACCTCTCTCCCTCTTCTCAATCTCCAATCCAAGGAAATGGTGTAGCTCGCCTAAATCCTTCATCTCGAAACGGATTGATAGCTCCACTTTAAACATTTCCACCTCTCCGTCATCGTTCCCGGTTATGATCATGTCATCGACATACAAGAGAACCAGAACATGTAGACCATCTTCATTCTTAACGAACATGCTGGAGTCGGAGTCAGATGAGTTATACCCGCAGAACTGAAGATGCTCAGCAATCTTCCCATACTGGGCTCTTGGTGCCTGTTTTAGTCCGTACAGAGTCTTCTTTAGTTTGCATACATGATGTGGTAGGGACTTGGACACATATCCTGGTGTCTGCTCCATGAAAGACATTTTTTACATCAAGCTGCCACAGATTCTAATTTCGACATGCTGCTAAGGCAATGACCGTCCTTACAGATGTCATTTTTGCCACAGGACTGAAGGTCTCTTCATAGTCTTTGCCGTACTTCTGTGAGAAACCTCGAGCAACCAACCTTGCCTTGTATCGCTCCACTTCTCCATTAGCCTTCCTTGACCTTGTACACCCATTTGCAAGTGACAGGCTTCATTCCTTCAACCAAGGGAACCAGGTCCCGCGTCTCATTCTTCTCTAAAGCTGTCATCTCCTCTTTCATGGCTTCATCCTATTCCTTTACGCCCACTGCGTCCTCAAATCAAGCAGGTTCTTTTCGTCGAGTGGTCCTGCAAAGAAACAGGAAACAAGACTCACAAAATTCCCTTCCTTGTACTGAGCGGGTGGGATAATAGTTCGCTTTGATCTTCTTAATCCTTGTCTGATTTGGTCCGTATCTGCAACTTCCTCAATTTCAGTTCCTTCCTCATCATGTCTTGAGCCAGTGCTCCCCCCGCTTCTAAGTCCCGAAGCTCTATCTAATTCATAAGGAGATGGGTCACTTGGAGACATCACGAGTTCCACCTCACAGTCCTCAACGACTCTCCCTTCGTCACTTCTTCCTCCATCTGATAGAACAACAGAAGAGACTCCCTGATATGAAATCAGTTCATCAAACACCACGTCACGAAAGACGACAACCTTGTGAGTGTGCAAGTCCATGCACTTCCATCCCTTCTTTCGTTCGTCATACCCAACAAACACGCACTTGCGTGCTTTGGGCTCTAGCTTAGTTCGCAGCTGGTCCGGAATGTGAACAAAACATGTTGCACCTAAAACCTTTAAGTGCGCCAAGCTTGGTTTTTCCCGGAACATTAGCTTGTTTGGAGACACCATTCGATTTGGACTTAAAGGCGGCCTGTTGATCACATAAGCGGCGCATGCCATTCCTTCTGCCCATAGTGCTTTAGAAATCCCTTTCGCACACATCCAACTGTTGCACGTCTCTGACAAGTGACAGATTTTTCTCTCGGCCACACCATTCTGCTGAGGAGTGTAGGCACATGTGAGTTCTTTCCAAATGCCAGATTTCTTGCAAAATGACACAAAAGCGTCAGAGGTAAACTCTCCGCCATTGTCAGTTCTTAGCTTCTTCACTCGCCGCTCTAGCTTCCCCTCAACAAGCTCCTTCCAATCCTGGAACCTCTCAAAGACCTCTGACTTCTCTTTCATAAAGTACACCCAGGTGTACCTGGTGTAATCATCTACCATAACCAACATGTATCTGTTTCCTCCGTAGGATGGAGTTTTGCAAGGTCCCATAACATCTGCATGAACACATTCCAGCGGAGCTTTGCACCTTGATTCAGATTTGTCAAAAGGAAGTCGGTGCGACTTTCCATATTGACAACCTTCACAGACGTGCCCGTTGACACAAGAGGATAGACTCGGTAAGCCACTTACTAAATTGTTTTTCACCATAGTCTTTAACTTGTCTATTCCAACATGACCTAGCCTCTCATGCCAGATCACCGCGCCATCATTTCCCTTCAGTTTGTCGACGTACGCATTTGCGGATAGGAGAAACAAGTCCTTCACCCGCCTTTCTATATGAGTAACATCTCCATCGATCCCAGACAGATTCTTCACGAACTTCACCCCTTTCGGTCCGAACACGACGTGATATCCTGCATCCACCGCGTTGGTTACCGAGAATAGGTTCTTCCTCAGTCCAGGTACGTGATATACACTCTTCAAGGTGAGAGCTCTCTCATCGCTACCTAGCGATACTACCCCTACTTTTTTCACGGGATGAACGGTATCATCAGCCGTGATGATAACATCGTTTCCCCCATACACTCTGAGAGCTGCAAACTTTGTCACGCCGCCAGTAAGATGATGACCACAACCAGAGTCAACAATCCAATCATCTTGAAAGTTGATCTAGGCAAGGGCATCAATGGACGTTGCCGTCATCTCTGCAAGGAAACAATTCCCCCACTGCTGACCTCCTTGCGATCCTCCATCTCCATATTCTTCTCGCCTTGGATACTTCTCCTTCGCAGCAACATGTCCGACTTTAAAGTTTGACCGACAGAATTTTGCAATGTGTCCGTACTTGCGACAGACAAAGCACAACGGCCTGTTCTGTTCGTCAAACCGAGGAAGAAAGTTCCTCTTATCTCCTTGAGAGGATGACGACGGTCCATCTCCTGCATTCTTCTTCTGCCTTTCCCAGAGCTTCTTTTTCCCAGAAAACAGAGCCTCATTTTCTCCTTCCATGATGGTGACTCTTGCCATCTGTTTTGCCAGACTTTCTTGGGAAGACAACAGATTCTCCGATTCTAACAAGGATGGTTAAACAACCCACCCTTGAACAGATGTGATGAAAGCCACATATTCCTTTCGTAGTCCACGAATAATGTGTCTTTTTAACTTGACTTCGGAGATCGGCTCATCAGGATCTAGAGCAGAGATCTCAACACATAGATTCTTCACTTTTAGAAAGAAGGTAGAGATAGTCAGTTCTCCTTGAATGATCTTTGCCAACTCATTCTCCAAGAACTGCAGTTGCACCACGTTCTTCTTGTTAAACATCCCATCTAGGGCTTTCCATATCTCTGATGCAGATTTGCATCCAAAAATGTGATCAAACAATTCTGGGGAGATGACTCGCTTAAGGGTGAACTCCGCCTTGACATTGGTTTACCTCCAAGCTCTGACAAGTTGAGCATTGTCTCCCGTTGCAACAACTTGCTCCTGCTCTTCACCTCCAACACTCTTCTCCCAGCAGATAGCTCTCCATATAAGATATCCATTTCTTGTTGTTGACTTGGGTGAGCAACTCCATTCCAAGACCTCTATCCATCTCAGAGAGGAATCTAACAACGAAAAAACAAAGGCACAGCTAGCACGAACCTCCCTCTGATACCATGTTAAAAAAAATTTGTTGAAAGATAACTCCAAGGAAACTGCATTAACAACAAAAATTCAACTACAAGGAACTACCAACGCAATACACCCTTGCGAGGTATTGGACATTAACACCAACAAAACAACTCTGCTCAAGTAGCAGTACGACAGCCCAGCAGCTCGGCAGTGCAGCAACTCAACAACTCAACGGCTCGGCAACAACCAAAAACCAGCTTGGCACCGACCTGAGACAACTCGGCAGTAACCTCCACAGCGCAGCTCGGCCGCGACCTGAAACAGCTCGACAACGACCTCCAGACCTCAGCTCGGCAGCGACCTCCAACAACACAACTCGGAAGCAACCTGGACTAGCTCGACATCGACCTCCAACAACACAACTCGACAGCAACCTGGACCAGCTCGGCAACGACCTCCAACAACACAGCTTGGCAGCGACCTCCAACAACACAGCTCGGCAATGACCTCAAAGCACACCACACCGATTGCTCCACTGCACAGCTCGCCAGCGACCACAAGTACAGACCGCCCGAACCCGACGACTACTAAGCCAGTTCGCCCAAACACAACAACAGGCTGGCGGCTACAATGACCAGGCCGCAGAAAACTACCTTCTTTTTTCTTGGATATAGAGAAGAGGAGAAACACCCTATTTATAGAGAAAAAAATCAGAACACCAAACACCAGAAAGGACACCAGCCTCGCAGCAGATCCGTCTAGAACACCCACCAGCAAACACCAGACCAGGCAACAAGCCGCCCGGCTTACCAGACAGGCCGCCCGGTCTCACTTCAAAACTCAACATATCCCAAGTCCCAACTCGATAGCTTTTGTTTGTTGAAATTCACAGTTAAAGGTAGTTGGGTTAGTGGAGCAAGGAACTTAGCTCTAGATCGCCTTTAAATTTTTTTTCTCATGTGCTTCTTGGTTGGATATTGGGGTTCATCACATTCCTTCATTCTGGAAAGTGCTGTCCTTGCTCATGCCTTGATTGTGCTCCTTTTGTGTGGTTTTTGTGGGAATAGGTGCCTGTAATTTTGACAATTGGCTCAGATTTTGATTGATTGATGAGAAAGTAGCTGCCCTTTACCACTTCACTCTTCCGTTTCTATGCCAATCCTTAACCTACATGCCTTTTGTCTTAAAAAAGATCAATTTTTATAGAAATTAAATGTATTGTAACTTGCAGGCTTCAATGTGGAGACTGTGGAGTACAAGAATATTAGCTTTACTGTCTGGGATGTTGGTGGTCAGGATAAGGTTTGTTGCTATTGAGCTTTAAAAGTTGTTTATTTATTTCCTTTTTAATGTAAAATGTCCAAGATTATGTGCTTACAATGTAATATCTTTGTGCATTCTTAATGCGATGCATACAAAACCTATCCTTGGAAGATTGTAACTTGTTTATTTGATATTCTCGTATGAGACAAAACAGATCAGACCTCTGTGGAGGCACTACTTCCAGAATACACAGGGTCTGATTTTTGTTGTTGACAGTAATGACAGAGATCGTGTTGTTGAGGCAAGGGATGAGCTGCACCGAATGTTAAATGAGGTAACCATCTCTGTTGAAACTTGCATTCTTACATTTACATGCTTTCAAGTCTTCCGTACTGACTTCTTTAATATAAAGTTAGTATGATATTATGTAATTGAGCAACTGTACATCCTTCCATTTGGGAATCATTCATTGTCGCCTTAGAAGCTTTAATTGGTACAAATTTGGAATATTTGCAGCTGGTTTTTTCCTTCATACTGAATGACGTTTAATGTAGGGCAGTAAATCATATGCACACGAATAATCTCAATTATAAAAATTCAAGGTTGTAAATATCGGATTTAGGCGACACGTGAGATTTAGTTTAAAATTCAAGGTTCTTAATATATATATTTTTATCATGATTTTTATTATTTTTTAAATTATAATTTTTTTGTAATTTATTTAATTATTACTTAATTTATATTTAAAAAATTAAAAGAAAACACAAAAGTTAAACTATATATACATAAAGATGGACGTTTAACGCAAATGCGCTCGTTGCCTAATGGATGAGACGTCTGACTTTGAAACGAGCGATTGTCGGTTCGATCCCACCTGACATTTTATTTTAATTTATTCTATCTAATTTTTAGTCCTACATCGTGGGTTTAATATCCTTATTCTGGTGTAAATAATATGAGAGGAGAGCATTGTTTAAAATTTGACAGCGGGTGAGTTATGCAGTGCGGGTGGGGCTACATCGGGAGGGCTATATGCAGTGCGAGCGGTCTAGACCAGGCGGGGGGTTAATTATGTAGAGCGGATTTGATTTTTTTCATAAACCGAAGAGTAAAATAGTAATTTCTCATTGTTGGGTAGGAGCCTTATTAAATTCTTAGGTTTAGGACACCCTACTATGCCAGGTTTAGGGGCCCTATAAAAATTTATACGACGGACATGATTCGTTTGTTTGATCGAATGATTGAGATGTAATGATCTAACTAGATCGGATGGTCCAAATTGATATATATGTATAGAGGGGTAAAATGAGAAAGCTGAATGTATAACAAAAGACATGTTTTCCCTTTTAGTATATATCTCTACTAATATACGAAAACTATTCTTTGGTGAAACATTGCCTGATGTCCCTATATTGCCCTTATAGTTGTATTCATAATTACACAATTATACCAAACTTTATATTAGTATATTATAAAGACAATATCCTTTTAGGTAATTACAAAAGTTTACAATATTAAAATACAAAAAATAAAAACACTAGATATCTTAAACCTATTGTCTCTAGCTAGGAATGACAAGAGAAAAATTAATGTTCTAACGTTAAAATATAATTTGTTTTACAAA
The DNA here is from genome assembly GCA_039513925.1 of Platanthera zijinensis. Lineage (NCBI taxonomy): Eukaryota > Viridiplantae > Streptophyta > Magnoliopsida > Asparagales > Orchidaceae > Platanthera > Platanthera zijinensis. The sequence continues at coordinate 271,033,830 of CM077078.1, forward strand.
ATAAAAATTATATTCTTGATTTATATTTATTTACGGTCATTTTGAGTACTCATATGTATATGTTGCGGGTCGAGCGGAGCCCGCCGGGAGCGGGCAGAGCCTGTCCGGAGCAGCAAAACCCGCCGTCGTCGGTCGGGTACTGTCGCGCGAGGTCATAGAGGCGGGTACTGTTCACGACAAATGTCGCCGCCCACGACAAATGTCGCCGCCCACGACAAATGTCGCCGCCCACGACAAATGTCGTCCCCACGACAAATGTCGCACCACCGGCGAATGTCGCATCCCGGCAAATGTTGCACCCCGCCGAATGTCGCACCCCCGCCGAATGCCCCCAGGGCCGAAGGCCCGTGCCTGTCACTTGTATATATATATATATAAATATATATAGTATGCATATATGTTTAAAAAGTAAAAAAAATAGCATAATAAAATAGACGAATATTGAGTCATATAAAAAAATTTAAAGTAGTGGAATATTCAAAATAAAATATTAGCAACACATCTCCGGTTCATCGCTGATGCAACCCAATGTTGCTTCTTTACTTTATTTATTTTTATCTATTGCAATTGTGTAGCGCATGTCTATATTGCGCATGTTTTTTATTTTCCGCGCTCGTTGTTAGTATTTTATTATCGTGCACGTGTGTCACACACGTTTGTCCGGCTTATTGGTGTGACCGACCAATAAGATCTTAAATGAAAAGGTTCGTCAATTAGGAGTAGTGTTGATTTAGGCAAGCAAGTGAGATTTCATACAAATTAAGCTATTATATATTCATTATTTTCAAAATTATTATTTTGATGGGGGATTTCTAAAGCCATTTCATCATTTAGTTTGAACACCAAGAGCCAAAAGTAACATCTTAATTATCTCCATTTAAACCCCAGCCAACATTTATCGCAATATTTAAAACCCTCTTATTTTCTTTAGCCGACCATGGAATGTTGAAACCCCCCTTTTTAAATAACATTTATTAAACAAAACCTAATAGCCTTTTCCCTTATAAACCTCTGTCTTGTCCCCGTCAAAACCAGCGTAGGAAAAAACAAAAAGACAGAGCATCTTCCTGTCTTTTTGTAACTCCTAGCCACCGCCCCCTGTCCTTTCCCGTTCGCTCGACGCCATCTTCCCGACCCTCGTTAGCCAGCGCCGCCAACGCCGGAGCCCTTCCAAGGCTCCGACGACCTCTTTCGAACGTCTGCCAACTGGGATTTCGACATCAGGTCCTTTCCCTCCTGCTGAGGACGACAACTCTGCTCCTCCTGAGCTGCTTCTAACTCGCCCGATGCCGAAGTAGTTCCTGAGGTTCCTACTACCTCCGGTGACCCTCCTGCAGCCTCAGGCAGTGCCGAGGCCCCAGCTTCTGTGCGGCAAGGCCGCAAGACTCCTGTGCAAATCCTGTCAGCCTCCCAGAGCCCAATTCCTCTAGGCCCTGCCAACCAATCCCTAGAGCTGTCTTTTGCTGAAGCTGAAGGTATATCCTTTCTTCTCGTCAGAAAAAAATCAGAGCTTGCTTGCCTAGGTCTTCATTAACTCTTGTTTGTCGTAAAATTTCTACACTAATGTTGTTTTTCTCTCTTGAAGCACTTGTGGAAGAATTTTTTTCGAACGCGGAAAGCGTACCAATGTTAGTCGACTCTCGCGCGAGTACGAATTCTAGGTCGGTCTACATTTGAAAATACTCGTGAAATTTTCTTGCGCCGCGCTGTTTTAAAAACCGAACATGAATTTTAAATTTTAAAATTAAAAACAGGAATCTAGAATGCATCAATCGCCTGAATGGGTAGCGGTTCACCGCCTCTTGCAGGAATAGACCCGTATCGGGCGTGGCACGCCATCAACTCCCCGGACTTGAAAGCACTCATCTCCGGTGAGTGAAGACGATCATACTCTTTGTGTAGCTGCGGTACGAGTCTCTCGAGCTCCTTTGCCGAAATTCATGTAGTCATAAAGTGGGCAACCGCTCCAGTGGATAAGATAATGTACAATATCTCGCCCGCCCCGTTATAAAATTGTGACCGATGGTCTGAAATATGATACCAATGGAAGTAAGTGGCTCTATCTGTAATATATCTTTGTTTGACTGCTGGATTGATGGAACCATCAATTGTTCAGAGTGACCCTCATGTAGCGACTCTCTAGGTGGAAGTAGGGACGAAATGGTAAATGACAAATGGAAGCTAAAGCTTTGGTATGAGTGTGGAGGTGATCCACATACTCACGCTCCTCGTAATAAGGAATCAAATTCTCTGCGTTGAATACTCAGCTGATGCCCATACGATGAGGGATGTCAATCTCAGAAGTGTTAGCACCGATCCACCGCACAACTGTATATGTGCCCTTTTGACGAGCGCACAATTTCTTTGTTGGTCCTCGCAGGATCCTCTCAGGTCGAATGCAAATCATCATTTGTTCTCCCGCCTCAAAAATCTGTTCCCTCCTGTGCTGATCTTCTCGATCTTTATAATAATCATTACTAGCTGCAATTTTCTTACCGACCGACTCATGAAGTGCATGTACTTGCTGAATAAAAGAATCTGCTGACTCGCTAGGTCGGGAATCTAGAGGAACATCTATCAAGTCTATAGGCTTCCTAGGTTCATACCCGAATATGATGCGAAATGGACTCAAACTTGTAGTCCTATTGACGGAACAATTATATGCAAACTCAGTCATAGGTAAAGCAGAATCCCAGGTGGACAGACTATCACCAACAAGACAACGTAGTAGGGTCCCTAGAATATGATTGACAACTTTAGTTTGACCATCCGTCTGTAGGTGGTAGGTAGAGAACTTCAATGTCGTACCGGTCTTTTTCCGTAATGTCTTTCAAAAGTAACTCATGAAACGGGCGTCGTGGTTGGAGACTATGGATGTGGGTATCCCGTGATACATGAACACCTCCTTAAAGAATAATATAGCCACATGGGATGCATCAACGGTCCTGTGACAAGGAATGAAGTGGGACATCTTCGAGAAACGGTTCACTACCACAAAGATCAAATCAAGCTTCTTTAGTGTGCGAGGGAGTCCGAGCACAAAGTCCATGCTAATATCATTCCAGGGCCTTAACGAGATAGACTGTGGAGTGCACAATCCTGTGGGCTGATGAGACCCCTTCGTGGTCTGGCAGACTCAACAATGTTTGATAAGCCAGGTAACGACCTTCTTCAAGCCGGGCTAGAAGAAGCGATCCTCAACTAGCGCGATCGTTTTGTCTCGTCCGAAGAGCTCGTTGCCCTACCTGCATGTAACTCCCAAATGAGAAAATCTTGTAGAGATGTTTGAGGAATGCAGAGGCGAGAGTCCAGGAATAAGTACCCATTAAAGATCGATTAACCCTCACGAGGGTTAGGAGGGCCCCTGATACTGGGATATAGATATCACCAAAATCTGTGCACTTTGGGTAATCGTAAGCTAGACGGTCATTGCCCATAACTCGGGTGCTCATGGTGTGGAGGATGCTGACTCGGCGACTCAAGGCGTCAGCCGGCTTGTTCTCGACAACCGCTTGATGTTTGAGAATGTAATGATAATCCTGCATATATTCTACCCATTTTGTGTGACGGTGATTGAGCTTCTTCTGCGAGTCGAGATAACTCAGGGCCTGATGGCCAGAACACATAATGAATTCCTTATGCAGGAGGTAGTGACACCAGTAGCGAAGTGCATGTACGATAGCGTAGAACTCTCGATCATAATTTGAGTATTTTGTTGGGCTTCATTCAGTTTCTCACCGAAGTAAGCAACTGGATGACTTCCTGACTAAGTACTGCGCCAATCCCAATTCGTGAAATATCACAGGCCACCTCGAAGGATTTGAAAAATCTGATAAGTGTAGGACATGAGCGGAGGATAGTTTCTCCTTAATCTCCTCAAAGGCTCGGTTGTTTGCCTTCGTCCATGTTGGAGCTTGTGGAGACCGGGCGGTTTACGTCTAGCCACAGCGGACTGCTCCTCTCAGCGGACTGCTCTTCTCAGCGGACTGGCGGTTTGATGCAGCGGTCTGGAGGCTTGACGTTCATGGCGGTCTTATGGTCAGCCGCTTTTGGCGGTATGTTGGCTAGTCGCCACTGTAGTCTGGTGGTAAGCCGCAGCAGCGACCTGGGAGTTAACCGCAGCGGTCTGGTGTTAACCGCGGCGGTCTGAATATTAGTCGGCGCTGTGTCCAGAGGCATCTCTGGTGTTCTGTATAGCATGGCGGTTTGACAATGTCAAACCGCCTAGCCGCACGGCTTGTATTTAGTCCCATATCGTTTGTTGTATTCTCTCATCTCCCCCAGTTTCTATAAATAAGGGGACATACCTATGTAATGTTTATCTATTTGGAGCAATAAAATTTGCGGTTTATTTAGCTCTTTGTCCATTTCTCACATGGTATCAGAGCGAACCGATCCTTTGCTTCAAACAGATAGCGGTTTGTTTGTTTAACTGCGCGACCTCTTCTTCTGGCTTTGTCCGGCTTCTTCCGGTTTGACCAGTTTCTTTCCCTTCCCTTCCCTCCCCTGCTGTTCGCTGTACTTGCTTCCTGCCGGACATTTCTGTTCGCCCGACTTTCCTTGCTAACCGCGCGATTTCTCTTCGTGTGGTTCTCTTCTCTGTTGCGAGTTCCGCCCTTGGTCGCGGTTTCTTCCTTGCCGCTGGTGTATTGTCGCCTTGACCGGGCGGACTCTTGCTCTTCTTTCTTCTTTTGCCGCAGCTTTTATGCTAGTCGTTTGTCTCAGCGACCTGTTGTGTTCGCGCGGTTTGCTGTGCGGCTTCTTTTGCTCTTGCCGTCTTTGTTAGTCGTTCTTTGTTGCGCCTTGGTTTGTTCACACGGCTTCGCGGCTGTTCGCGATTTGTTCTCTTCTTTCCTCCCCGGCGGGTTGTTCTTTTTTCCCGTGCAGCCTCTTTCTCCTCTTTGCGCCCTTATCGTGTTCGGGCGGTTTCTTTTCTCCGCTTCGGGCTCCACACTTTGGTTGCGACATCTTTCTTTGCCGCTGGTGTGTTGACACCGTGACCGTGTGGTTTTCTCGCGCGAGTTGTTCTCTCTACTCGTGCGGTTTGAGCCCCTTCGCCGGCCTTCTCTTCTTGTTTGCGACTTACTCTTTTGTGTTGAGCTCTTCTTGGTCGCCTGTTCGCGCGGTTTGTTTCTTGGTTGTCAGTTCACGCAGTTTTTTCTCTTACACCGTGCGGTTTGCTGTTCTTCTCAATGGCCACTCCTTCTCTTGCTACTTCTGCTGCCGCTCAGTTTGCTTCTACAGGAAAATGGCTCATTGATTCAGGTGTTACGAATCATATGACCGAAAATTCTCGTCTTTTTTCCTCTCTTGATAAGGGTACCCGGTTTCCTCCGATTCTTATCGCCGATGGTTCTCCATCTCCTGTTTATGGGTCTAGCACGGTCCAAGTTACTCCCTCTCTTGATTTTCAGGGCGCTCTTTATGTCCCAAGCTTTCCGTGCAATTTTCTTTTCGTCACTGCTCTCTGCAAGCAGTTGAACTGTGAAGCTGTTTTCACTACTTCTACATATTTATTTCGTGATCCTCACTCTAAGGAGTCGATTGCTACTGGGACCGTTAGTGGTGGATTGTTTTATCTTGACACCGCTTCGGCTTTTCATCCTCCTCTTTACTTCAATGACATCTTCGCCTTGGGCATCCTCCACCCCGGCTTCTTTATCAACTCCTACCCGATTTACCTCGAGAAGACTCCTCTCTTAATTGTGAGGCTTGTTTGACAAACATCATCGCTCTTCTTTTCCTGCTAAGCATGAACGTAGTTCTTCTCGATCTTTTGATTTGGTTCATTCTGATATTTGGGGTCCAGCTCCTGTAGCGACTGTTGGTAGAGGGAGCATGTATTTTGTTACCTTTATTGACGATTTCTCTCGGTGTACGTGATTGTATTTGTTACACGACCGCTCTGATATTTTTTATTTTCAATGCCTTTTATAATGAGATTCGTACACAATTTGGTGCTCTCATTAAAGTTCTTCGCACGGATAATGCTAAGGAGTACCTTAGTCATAAGTTCATGTCATTCTGTTCAACTCATGATATTGTCCATCAAACAACTTGTCCTTACACTTCTCAACAGAATGACGTAGCTGAAGTGCTGAACGTAAAAATCGTCATCTCCTGGATGTGGCTCGGTGCCTTCTCACTCATATGCATGTTCCCTGGTCTTATTGGGGTCATGATGTTCATCTTTCTTGTTTTCTTATTAATCGAGTTCCATCTTCGGTTCTCGATGACAAGACTCCTTTTTCTATCCTATATCCTGATAAGACTCTGTTTCCTTTGCCTCCTCGTGTCTTTGGATGCACAACATTTGTTCACTCTCCGTTTTCTGGTCGTGACAAACTCTCTCCTCGCTCTATTAAGTGTATATTTTTGGGTTATTGCCCGACACAAAAAGGATACATGTGCATTGATCCTATTCTCCGCAAATAATATGTTTCTGCGGATGTTACCTTCTTTGAAGATACACCATATTTTTCTCCTGCTTCTTCTCTCTTGCCCTCTGATACTTCTTCTTCTTCTTCTCTGCCTATTCTCTCGGCACCTCTGCCAGAGCCAGTTCTTTCCACATCTGCGTCTGTTGCTCCGCCTCTTTCTCTAGCGCCTGATGTGTTGCCCTTGGAGCCTTCTGTTCCGCGGCCTCTTCTTTTCTCTGACAGTCCATTGCCTCCTCCGAACGAGAGTGACCTTGATCTTCCGATTGCTCTTCGGAAAGGTGTTCGCTTGTGCACTCAACATCCTCTACAGAATGTGGTTTCTTATGCGCAGCTTTTTCCTTCCTCTAAGAGCTTTGCTTTGGCTCTATCAGCAAGTGTTATTCCAGCCACTTATCATGAGGCTCTTCTTATTTCTCATTGGAAGTCTGCTATGGATGAGGAGATGAACACTCTTACTGAACGAGGTACATGGACTCTTGTTCCTTCTCCTGGGGTTGATGTTGTTGGCTGTCGCTGGGTCTTCGTCCTCAAGTTTCTCCTTGATGGTACTGTTGATCGTTACAAGGCTCGACTTGTTGCCAAGGGGTTTACGCAAACCTATGGTGTTGATTTTTTCGATACCTTTTCTCCAGTTGCTCGGATTACTACAATCCGTGTCCTTTTTTCAGTAGCAGTCAACCGAGACTGACAAATGTCTCAGCTAGATGTGAAGAATGTCTTTCTTTATGGAGATTTGCAGGAAACAGTCTATATGGAGCAACCTCCTGGGTATGTTGCTCAAGGGGAGTCTCAGGTCTGCAAACTGCGAAAGGCTATATATGGTCTGAAGCAAAGTCTCAGGGCTTGGTTTGACAAATTCAATGAAGTTATCTCTGTTATTGGATTTGTTCGGAGTGCTGCAGATCATTCTTTATTCATTCGCAAAACCTCGACCGGCCTGGTTATTCTTGTAGTTTATGTGGATGACATTCTTCTGACAGAGGATGATAGACATGACATTGACATGACAAAGAAGCATCTACTTCTGCATTTTGTAACCAAAGATATGGGGTCTCCTAAATACTTCCTTAGGATTGAGATATCTCAGAAACCCGGTTCTATTGTTCTTTCACAGGGGAAGTATGCCTTAGATCTCTTGAAAGAGACAGGTCTTCTTGGGGCTAAACCTGCTCGAACTCCTATGTCTGTTGGAGATGACAAATGCTGAATTGAGAATTCTCCACTTCTTGAAGATATCACCAGATACAGACGTCTTGTGGGTAAACTTATATATCTGACAGTCACAAGACCGGATATTTGTTATGCTGTGGGGAAAGTAAGCTAGTTTATGCAAGCATCCAGAGAATGTCATCTGCAGTTCGCTATAAAAATCCTAGAATATGTTAAAGATGCTCCGGGAAAAGGGCTCTTATTTCAGAAAATGAGACATTTAAAGGTTGAAGCTTATTCTGACGCTAGCTACGCAGATGACAAGGAAGATAAGAGGTTTATATCTGGTTTTTGCATCTTCGTTGGAGGTAATCTAGTCAGCTGGAAGAGTAAGAAACAAGCTGTAGTTGTAAGGTCAAGTGCAAAAGCTGAATATTGAAGCATGACTCAGACTGCATGTGAATTAAAGTGGCTACAGACACTCTTGCTCGATCTGAGAGAGTTTTATGATCATCCCCTACCTATGTTCTGTGACAATAAAGCGGCTATATATATTTCAAGGAATCCGTTGTTTCATGAGAGAACGAAGCACATCGAGGTAGATTGTCACTTCATCAGAGATGAGATTTTGAAGAATCAGATATGCATTCCATTTGTTACCTCAGAGAGAGAATTGTCAGACTTGTTCACAAAACCAGTTTCCGCTTCAGATGTTTGTAACAAGCTGGGCATGATTGATATATACGCTCCAGCTTGAGGGGGAGTGTTGGAGATTGTGGAGACCAGGCGGTTTACGTCTAGCCGCAGCGGAATGCTCCTCTCAGCGGACTGACGGTTTGATGCAACGGTCTGGAGGCTTCACGTTCATGGCGTTTTTATGGTTAGCCGCTTCTGGCGGTCTGTTGGCTAGTCGCCACTGCAGTCTGGTGGTAAGCCGCAGCAGCGGCCTGAGAGTTAACCGCAGCGGTCTGGATGTTAGCCGGCGCTGTGTCCAGAGGCATCTCTGGTGTTCTGTATAACACGGCGGTTTGACAATGTTAAACCGCCTAGCCGCGCGGCTTGTATTTAGTCCCACATCGTTTGTTGTATTCTCTCATCTCCCCCAGTTTCTATAAATAATGGTGCATACCTATGTAATGTTTATCTTTTTGGAGCAATAAAATTTGCGGTTTATTTAGCTCTTTGTCCATTTCTCACAGTCCACACAAACTCTCTTGTACGTAGACAACTCGTAAAAGGGGTCATAATAGAGCTGACAGCCTGACACCATATCCTACGATCCGGATCGCGATCCCACCATATCCTACCCTGATTTCAATCCGGTTAAGATCCGGATCGAAGTGTAGGATCTGGATCGTAGGATCGGACGATCATACGATCCGGATCGCGATCCTGACAACATTGGCTGACACCCTTGACAAACCTCCCGTAAAAGGTAGCGAGTTCGTGAAAACTATGGGTCTCATGAATGTTTGATGGGATGGGCCACTCATGTATGGATTTGACTTTGTCAGGGTCAATTAGATGCCAGATGCTAAAACTATATAACCTAAGAAGTGAACATACGTAGACAAGAACGCCACTTTTGCAAATTAATGTAGAGATGCTCCATTCGCAGGAGCTCAAATACGAGGCGGATGTGGTGCAAGTGCTCTGTGCGGCCCTGACTATATATCAATATATCATCAAAATACACTACCAAAAATTTGGCCATATAGGAACGCAAAACCTTTGTCATCACCTTTATGAACGTGCTAGGTGCGTTCGATAGTCCAAACGACATAACTAGCCACTCATATAGGTCGTCCTTTGTCTTGAAGGACATCTTCCACTCATCCCCCTCTCTAACTTTAATCTAATGGTTACCCACTACAAGCTTGATCTTCAAAAAGATCTGGGCACCGTCCATTGAGTCCAGGAGATCGTCGAGGCGGGGAATGAGAACACGATACTTCATTGTGATTTTATTAATGACATGACTATCAATGCACATGCGCCAAATCCCGTACTTCTTTAGGGTAAGAAGGACCGGTATGACACAAGGGCTCAGTCTCTCTCTTATAAAGTTCTTCTGTAGAAGATCATCAACTTACCGTTTTAGCTTGGCGTGCTCAGTCGGCTCAAGTGATAATATGGTAAATTAGGCAGAAATGCCCCTGGGATCGATCGCATACTGCATGTCCCTCAGCAGAGGAAGCTCATCAGTGAGCTCCTCGGGCATAATATCTACATAATCATCTAGCAACCGGGACATCAAGATCAGTAATCTCTAAGTCAGTAGAGGCCTCAGAGGTCATTGTGGCTGTCACCACAAACATAACTCTTGCCTCTAAGCTCTCTCTCTTGAAGTCACCCTTCCGTAAGACATGTAAGGGTCTCGATGACCTCGCACTAATAGATAACTCAACCTGACCCTTCGAAGGATCTCTTTGCTGGATTGAAGTAAGGGTAATCTTCCGACCTTTATCAAAGAAGACACACATGTTGGAGCTTCCGTAACACGTGGCGTCGCAGTCATATAACCAAGGTCACCGAGCAAAACATGCGCGACGTCCATGAGGATAACGTCACGCCAGACCTTGTCCTCAGTGAACGCTATGCTAATCGGCACCAGACAGCTATGTAACTTGGATGGTGGATTTGTTCACCCACAAGACTCGGTAAGGATGTAGGTGCGTTTTGGCTGTAAGTTACATCCTCTTTAACTCTTTCTTGGTGACTATGTTCATGCAATTACCGCTATCAATGACTAGCTTACATGGACCTCCCTTGCTCGAACAAAATGTGTAGAAAATTGTAGTGCGACGCTAATATTCTTCGGTACGCGGGGTGCGCAATAGGCAAAAAAGGACTCCTAACTTTAGCGATCTCTCAGTGTCGCTCTCCCATCCCTCCTCTACCATGGCCGTAATCTCCTCGATAGCTGTATTCTCAGCCTCAATGCTGGGCTCGCCCGTTTCCTCAATCAACAAGTTCCTCGTCCGGCATTGCGTCGCGAAGTGCCATCTGCCAGAACAATGATAACATTGGACGCCCCCCGGTTTGGTGCCTCCAGGGACAATAGCTTTCCCCGTCGCATGCACAAGAGTGCGGGGGGGGGGGGGGAGTGGCCGTAGTAGGAGTGGGTCTCCTAGCCATGGTGGAATCCGTTCGAGTGGTGATCTGTCTCAGGCCAGCAGTGCGCAAATGTTGTTGAGTGCATGCTAAAAGACTAACTCAACCATCTTGATCCTATGGGGAATCTTTTTTCTTTACGGATGTCAGCCCTGAGCCCAGTCTGAAAATGGGACGCGATGGCAATGGACTTCTTCAGGATATCACTTCAAACCACTAACTCATCGAAATGGGACATGCACTCCGCAACGGAAAGGGTCCCCTGCCGGAGTGCATATAGCTGATCTAAAAGCTGGCTACGATACGAAGCGGGGAGATATTTATCTTTCAGTCGCTGTTTCATCTCATCTCATCGGGTGATGAGGTAATATCCGTCCCACCCAAGTGATCGCTCCAAGCTTGACCAGTAAAATTCGCCTGACCAACCAATTTCATCTTGGTGAACCACACACCCCTCTCATCACTCATCTCAAACCAGTCAAAATAGCGATCCATGTCCATAAGTCAATCACTAAATGTCTTCGGGTCCAAATGACTGTCGAAGGATGGTGCGTCAATGCGAATGCACCGAGTGATATCAATCTTCTTTTGGAGTCCTCCCACGGCATTGCTCGCGGTAATCATCACTGATCATCATAATTATAGTCGTATGATGCGGGGGGCTCGTTCTCGACAACCGAGTGAGTGGAGACGAGGTGCATTGGGAGGGTGGTTATTCCTCTCTGGGTCTTGTTGATACTCATAACCATGAGTTCCCTCTCATGGGAGGGGTGTTCTAGCGATGAATTTCTCTACCACGTTGCTCAAGTGGGGTGAAGCCTCTCGGGATCCTCGGGAGGTTCCCCATCAGGGGGTGGATCCGCTCGACCTCTAGGGCTCTCTAATTGATCAACTCTTGTGCTAACCCTAGCAATATCTTCCCTAAGGGTGTCAAACTGGCCCCAATTTGTTCAAATCGATCGAGAACAAACCTTCAAAATTTAGTGGAAATCATGCCCTATTGCGTATTGGAGGCCATATCCTCTGTGTGATTAGGGTTTGACATTGATTGACGATAACCCCTACCACTATGTAACATGCAAGTGTCCCCAAACCTTGCTCTGATACGGAGATACCAAATGATGCAGTTGCAGTTGACTCGGGTGAACACTGTAAGTGCAATCCTATATGCAATGTGAAATGACGACGATGGAAGAGTAGGCCCGTATAAACATTAGCAACAATAATTAATTAATATAAGTAGACTAATAGTGGCACAAACAATCACAGACTTTAATTAAAAAAAACAAGCTTCATTCACGAAAACGATCGAGACACAAGTATTTCAAGCGCATGCAAAATCGGCCCTACAAATCATACGAAGTCCAATACTAATAACAAACAATTATAACATCCACAAAGATACGGTGCCCAATACTCAACAATAGAAAATAACAAACTCCAAATTACTAGTGACTTGTGCAGGTGGCGGAATAACAATGGTCGGTAGAGGGCATCTGGATTTGCTGGAGGTTCACTGCAAGAAACTTGGGGGAATTGGACATGGTGAAAGGCTACAAGAATGAGGGGGGCTCGATGAGGGGGGGGGGGGGTAGGGGAGGAGAGAAGGCCGACTGTAGGAGTCGGGCAGGGGGTTTGATGCGGGACAGGGCCCGGTGGAGGGAGCGGCCGGCTGTAGGGGTCGGGCATGGGTTTGATGCGGGAAAGGGGTTCAGTGGAGGGAGCGGCCGACTGTCGGGGTTGGGCAGATGTTTGATGCGGGAAAGGGGCTCGGTGGAGGGAGCGATTGGCTATAGGGGTCGGGCAGGGGTTTGATGCGTGAGGAAAGGTTTGGGAAGGTGTTTGAAGCCGGCGGTACTTGCGTGGAGGAGGCGGCTGGGGGGAAGCAGACAATTGGGAAGATAGTGGAGAGTGGGTGGAAGAGGGGAGAAGAGATAAGGGGGGTGGATTAACTTGGAGTTGCACCAAAGAGGAGAAGCCCGAAGTCGCACCAGGTATCGCGATCTGCGGTTGCGAGATAGCTACCAACCTTTGATTCCCCAAACCGAGAAATGCACGGCTATTTGTACTTAAACAACTTAGGGCACCCGAATCGGACGGCTCATATCGTCTGCTCCGATCAGGTGTCAATTACAACTCAAAATAAATAAAATAATACATTAACGTATGTTGATGGATGATCAAGGGGTGGAGTAGCGGAGTTTGGGGAAGGTTTAGGACTGGAGAACACAAGGTCTTTGTTTAGTGGTACTTAAGCTCAGATGGGTACTGTGGCGGTGTGTAACTAGGGTTCGGGGTTGGAGTGAAGGGTTTATGCTGGAGTAGTTGTGTGGTAGGAGTTGCATCAGTGCATCCATGCAGGGTGGTGGCATAATTTGGAGCTTGGAGTGGGGGTGAAGGTCGAGAACTGTGGAGAAGAGAAGGTGCTGGATTTTCACTATGATCCTATGTTGAGCGGAAAAAAGAAGTTGATGGATTGGTGTATCAGATACACTTTTGATTGCCAATTTTAGAATCATAGCCATGTTTAAGATGATCTCATATTTGTTGATTTGCTTGACTGCCAACTACCATTGGAATATATGTCTGGTATTGAATTTCCATTGGTGTGTTTTACTGGGTAGCTCTGTTATTTGTTCCATTTTACTTCTGTCTTCTAACTTTGAAAGTAGGGTAGATTTTGGCTTACTTGAAGCCATAATGAGTGTCAGCTTCGGGCCTCTAAAGTGAGTACTTGAGTGTTATGCTCCCTATGCCACTAGCTGCAGCCAGCATGATTCTTGCTTTATGTTTACCCTTTATATTATATTTTGTTGTTTCAATAAACATCTGATGTTCTCATTTTTGTGTTGTCAAGGATGAGCTACGAGATGCAGTCTTGCTAGTGTTTGCAAACAAGCAGGACCTACCCAATGCGATGAATGCTGCTGAAATTACTGATAAGCTCGGTCTCCAGTCTCTGCGACAACGACACTGGTAAGGCATTGCGTTCTGAGAAATGAAAATTTTGTACTTTGGAGTTCAAGTGGTTGGCAAATGAAAATGTATTCTTACTTGGGCAAGGGAATGCTGTTGAGCCCTAAACTGGAGAAAACATACAGAATAATTGTTTTTTTGGTATCCCATTTCCGCTTCTTGAATGTCAATTATTACCAGACGTCTAGTTGAAAGCCATTCATTCCTTTCTCTATTTTTATATAATTCTTAATTTCTGCAATATTTAGTCTCTCTTGAGATGATATTGAAGATTATTTTGCGAAGCTTTTTTGTCAGCTTTGCTTCAAAATCAATTTCATTAAATCTTGTTGTGTGTGGCTTTTTCAGGTACATACAAAGCACGTGTGCCACATCTGGTGAAGGGCTCTATGAAGGGCTCGATTGGCTCTCTAACAACATTGCCAACAAGGTATTGCCTCTTATTTCTATGCTAGTACCATCTTTTTTTCTGTAGTAACAATTCCTATAGAAAATCTGTATCTTTAAGGCTCCGTTTGGCACGGTGGTGGCAGTCATGAATGCGGTTGTTATGAACAATCGTTCTTGAACACGAACGCCCGACCTCACCCAAGTATCTTCATCCACTTTTATATCTAAAACTAGTTATCTTTTCTTGGTAGCGGTCATAATTATTGTCTTGCCAAACATGCATTGTATGATGGTGACGTTTTTGCCCAAACTTACTGGAGCAAAAAAACTGCGTCAAACAGAGCCCAAGTCTTGGATGGTGCAAATGTGTGATTATTGGACACTGATGCAAGTCTTGGTAACCCTGTTTTTAAGAACATTTTTATGATTATTGTAGAAATTCTATCAGTACTGTTAGAGATTGTGAGAGAAAATCATGTAAAAGCCCAATAAGTGTGACCAAATTATAAGCCTAGTTAGTTTTCTTGTTTTGTCTCACATCTTTGAATTGGGAATTCCTCTCTCTCTCTTCCTATATATATGTACACATACTTAGAGTTTAGACGGATTAATAAAATTGTGATTATTTTCGCCCTGTTTCTGTGCTTTTCTACATGGTATTAAAGCAAAAATTCGGTCATACTCCTTGCTCTAGGCGGTTATATTTAATCTAACCGCAAGTTTGTTTGGGCCTTCCCTACTCCTAACCTCGGGTGGTTAGTTTTATCCTAACCACAGGACTGCCTCCCCTCTGTCGCGTCTGCCACCTCCCTCCCCACTCCTCCTCTCTTTATACTAGTCTCTCTGAGGCCCACTTGGTATCTGCTTCTCCAGTCTACTCACCTGCCCTTGTCGCCTATCCGCTGTTCTGCTGCTTCCCGCTGCACTTTACTTCTAGTCGCAGCCGTCTTTGTCACCTCTTCTAGCTGCAGCCTGCCGCGGCTTCCTCACCGCCGGTCTGCTCTGCTCGCCTCCATCTGCTTGTGACCAAGCCGCTATCTGTTGCCGCAGCTGCTCAGGTTGCCGGTGCCCCTTGTCGACCTTGCGGTCTTTGGTGCCTTGTTGCAAGGCCTTTCCTCTTGCCACTAGTTCTTAACCGCCAAGTTTAGAAGTTGCCGCGCTGTTTGCCCCCTTGCAGCTGCCGCTGCTTCTCAGCCGTGCTGTGTGCTCCTTGCCGCAACTAGTCTTCTTTTCTCTCTTGCCGTTGGCCTCTGGACTTTGTCCCGTGTGTCTGCTCCCTGCCGTCGCTAGTTTCTCTTGTCGCTAGCCTCCCGCAGGCTTCTTGCGGCTAGTTTTTCTCTTGCCGCTGGTCTCTTGTTGTTGGCCTCTTGCCGCTGGTCTCTTACCCTTGCCGCTGGCCTCTTGCCATTGCTCAGTCATGCTGTGTGCTCCTTGCCGCCACTATTTTCTCTTGTTGCTGGTCTCTTGCCGCTGGCTTCTTGCAGCTAGTTCTTTTTCCCTTGCTGCCATCTCGACCTACTTAGCTCCCATGCGTGCTGCTATTCTCTACTCGCCTAGTCGCCGAGACTGCTTGTCTTGGATTCTCCATGGATTCAACTATTGCGTCATCTCTTCCAGCTCGGGCTGTTGCTCCCGTCCCTGAACTTCGTGATGAACTTCGAATCACCACCATCTCTCTCAGTGGAAAGCAAAATATTGTGGAATGGGCGCACTCTGTTCGCCTTATGTTGCAGTCGAAAGGACTTCCTCATCATCTGACACGGGCTCCGCCTACTGGACCTACTGACAAGTGGCTCCGTGATGACGGTCATGTCCAATCATGAGTTATCAACTCCATAGACACCGAGCCATACAAGATGACCATGTATCATGAAACGACCAAGGCCATATGGGAGGAGCTTCACTCCCTCTATTCTGGCCAGCACAATCTTCAGCACTTGTTCAACATCCTTATTGATCTTCAAACCCTTGATTCGGGGGAACCTGATGATATGATCTCCTTTGTTGTCAGGGTCAAGACTCTTGTTGAAGCATGGATACAACATCAACCCCCCACCACAGATTTAGTTGTCCAACGGGCACAGAAAAGCGGTCGAGATTGCCATGATGATGACTCGTGTTCCTTCTCATATG
The DNA here is from genome assembly GCA_039513925.1 of Platanthera zijinensis. Lineage (NCBI taxonomy): Eukaryota > Viridiplantae > Streptophyta > Magnoliopsida > Asparagales > Orchidaceae > Platanthera > Platanthera zijinensis. The sequence continues at coordinate 271,050,032 of CM077078.1, forward strand.
CATAGTGTTCGGGCTCAGATCCTTTCCTTCTGTACAACTCCCTCTCTATCAGATGTTTGCACTATGCTTCTGAAGGTTACACCGCTACCGGAGGCCCCTGTGAATTTTTCTCCGGCTCTCCTCCAACACTCTACACCGCCTCCTTCGGCTCGTGGTTCTTCAGCTTCTGGAGGTTGCAACACGTCTCGGGGACGAGGACGTACTGGGATCCTCCTTTAAATGCACTTATTGCGGTCAGGATGATCACTTTGAGGTCACCTATTATCGCAAACATGACCTGCCTCCATATCTTGATGCGTCTACTACAACCAAGCCTTCGCTCACTACAACTGCAACGGAGTCTCCCTCCTCTACCCGTAATGACATCAATGCTCTACGTACCCAGCTCCAACATCTCCAAGGGGTGCTTACTCGCTCATCTGGATCCGTGGAGTCGATCTTCAATGAAGGTATATCCTGTCTATCCCGGAGCTCCACTGGATTGTGGACTCGGGTGCCACACACCATATTACTTCACAGAAACCACCGCAATACTTGCTGTCTGCACATCCCAAGTTCAGACCTTGATTGTTGTGTTACGTTCTCACCTTCTTCCTTTGTTGTGCAGATTCGGCAAACACAGAATATCATTGGTAAAGGGCGGCTGTCTAATGAGTTCTATCTCCTGGATGTTTCCTCTTCTGTTCTCTCCTCTATTGATTGGCATTGTCGCCTTGGACATGCTCCCTTCTAGATTCTCAAGAGAGTTCTTCCGGATGTCTCACTGCATGAGTTTGCTTGTGAATCATGTATCTTTGGCAAAGAATATCGTATCTCTTTTAGTCCTGTTTGTACTCAGAGTGATACTCTTTTATCTTTAGTGCACTCTGATGTTTGGGGACCTTATAAAACCCCTAGTGTGTTTGGTTACCGGTACCTTGTTACCTTTATTGAAGATTATTCTCGTTTAACCTGGTTATGTTTACTTCGCGATCGTGCTGAACTTACCTCAATTTTTCTTTCTTTTATTACTGAAGCACGTACTCAGTTCTCCTCTACCTTCAAAATCATTTGCATTGATAATGCGCGTGAATATACGAGCCAGACATTCTCTAATGTGTATAATGAGTTTGGCATTATCCATCAAATATCGTGTGCTTATACTCCTCAACAGAATGACGTGGCCGAACGGAAAAATCGTCATCTACTTGATGACGCTCGACCTCTCATGATTCAAATGCAGGTCCCCACACTATACTGAAATTTTGCTGTGTCTGCAACCTGTCATCTCATCAATCGCATGCCTTCCTCTATTCCCGACTTTTCCACTCCGTTTAGTCTCCTGTTTCCTTCAAAATCTTCATTCAACCTCACGCCTCGAGTGTTTTGTTGCACCTGTTATGCCCATAATCTTGCTCCACCCACGGATAAATTTGCCTCTTGTGCAACAAAATGTATGTTTGTGGGATACTCTTGCACTCAAAAAGGTTATGTGTGTTATTCTCCCACCAATGACAAAGTTGTCATCTCAGCGGATGTCACCTTTCTTGAAGACCAACCGTTTCACTGCTCTCCTTCCGATCCTCCTCTCCCTCCTCCCTTACCTCGTCCTACCGTTTTTGTCACGTCTCCTCAACCGCCTCTCCTTCCTCCCCACCCAAACCACCTCTACGTGTTTACACTCGCCGTAATCCGAAATCTGGTGCTCTATAGTAGCTCCCTTCTACCAGTGCTATCTCGCAACCTGTCGATCCAACATACACCTCTACGGCTCATCCGCTGGTAAATTGTGTCTCTACATTGGCTATCTCCACCTCTCCTCAAGTTTTCTCTCTCTCTATCCTCCATCTCTATACCTAACTCTGTGCAGGAGGCTCTTCAACATCCAAGGTGGCGTGCGACTATGAATGATAAAATGACTGCCCTTTGGGCAAACCAGACCTGGTATCTGGTCCTCCTACCTCCAGAATAGTCTTGTGTAAGCTGTAAATGGGTCTTTGCAATCAAACATACTCTGCATGGAACTGTTGAACGCCTAAAAGCTCGGCTTGTGTCTCGGGGGTTCACTCAACAACAAGACCTTGATTATGATGAAACTTTTTCTCCAGTCGCCAAACTAAACTCTGTCCGGATCCTGACTTCCTTAGTTGTTCATCGCCACTGGCCCCTACATCAGTTAGATATCAAAAATGCTTTTCTAAATGACGATCTTCTTGAGACAGTCTACATGCACAAACCTCCCGGGTTTGAGACCACGGGGGTGTCTCCTATGTGTTTTCTTCGAAAATCTATCTATAGTCTCAAATAGTCTCCTCGAGTTTGGTTTGAAAAATTTAGTAAAGCTGTTAGTGAGGTTGGATTCAAGCAAAGCTCGACTGACTTCTCCCTTTTCACTCGTCATCAATCAACCGGGACTGTCATTCTCCTGGTCTTTGTGGATGATATTCTGATAACTGGTGATGACTCCACATGGATACAACAAATCAAACAACACTTAAACTCTGTCTTTCAAATAAAAGATCTGGGCAATCTACGGTACTTACTTAGACTTGAGGTAGCAAGACGACCTGATGATCTTGTTCTATCACAACGGAAGTACTGTCTTGACCTTCTTCAAGATGTTGGCTACTCAGGGTTTAAACCTGCGGAAACCCCTATGAATGTCAATCACAAGTTGTGTGCTCATGAATTTGACTCCGATTCACTGCTTACGAATTCAGAGTACTATCAACGGCTTGTAGGAAAACTGATATATCTAATGGTTACAAGATTGAATATCTCATTTGCTGTTGGAGTGATTAGTCGTTTTATGCATGTTCCATAGATCTCTCATCTCCAGACAGTCAAACGCATCCTAGGTACTTGAAGACTACTTCTAGACAGACTCGTTGTCACGACCCGTCTCGACAAAAGTCAGAGTGCGCTTCGGGCAGGCCGTGATGCCACAGGCATGGGCAGAAAGAAAACCATGTCTGCTAAGGCGGATGCAGAGGTACTGATAATAGGTTTGAAATAATTACTTTTAAGTAAAAAACAGTTTGATTTTTTTTTATGCGGAAGCTTTTAGAGTTTAAAACAGCGAGAATTTTAAATGGACATGTATTTTGTAAAAAATCATGTTTTACAGGGCACTGTTACAGATTTCATGCAATTATGATTCAAAAAAGGATGCACATGCATTAATATCAAATTCTAGTACATAAAGTATTTAAATAGCCTAGCAGTTGTCCATGATATCAGAGAAAATGTCTAATTGCAATTATTACATAAAAGAAATATTTGAAAGAAAATGAAATGTAAACATATAATCTGGAACTTTAAGCAGATCGGGCTCGAGGACCTGGTGGCACTGTCACGAACTCTAAGTCAATTGCAAAACATAAAGGAAAAGCCTCAGAACATTGAAATAAACAGGTGAACAACGTAAAAGTAAAGTATGAGCATGATAAACAGAAACCAACATGTACCCGTTTTCATGAATCAAAGCTACTAAATCAGACAGGTAGAATAGTCAAACAGAAATAACTGAATTAAGCTTACTTTGGAGCATAACATATAATAGAACAAGTAATATCATAAGCTGCAATCAATGACGTGTGTAGGTTATTTGAGTGGTTCACACTCAGTCATGATACAAGTCTTATTAGAAAAACTTTCTGCTTGTCGTGACCCTCGTCACGGCCCAGGCCTGGCTCAATGAGGCTTAGTGGGTCCCGACTGGCACCGTGAAGGCTGCAACCCAAAAAAACTCAACACGTTTCAATGTTTACTTATGATATTATGAGTTACATGATTCACACTTTAGGAGATTCCTAACATATCAAGACCTGTTACAAATTTAACAATTCAGCTGTACAAGATTCGATGACACAAACAAAACTAGATAGAAAATAATATAATTTGCGGGTTCCAGTATTTTCAAGTGGTATGACTACAACTATACATCATTCTTCTCGGATACCAAAATACTTAATTAGATTAATCCATTTCAATGCACGATCGTCTTCCAAGTAAACATGTATTCGATACGACCCTTTATGTAAAATCATAGATTATCAATTTGTTTACCGTCTAGAATCATTATCAATTACGATTAATATACTTATTTCGCATACCCAACAATCTATCGTTCTTCCAGTTTTATCTTAATTGAGCAAATCCCTCATCTAAGCGAATATTCAAATAAAAATCATTCACGATCATAATTTCATGTAAATCCAACATATCAAACCCTAAATTATTAACTTATCAGATTGTGCATTCAAGTTTTAAATTCATTTGACAAACCAGACATTTCAGGATGAAATCATAGAATCATAAGAACAGACACAACAATTAACATACCAATCCATTTGACAGATCAAAATATATACAGGAATCTAGTCATGAATCAAGGAACAGAGACATTAAATCAAACACAATGCTTGCAAGAGAGAGATCTCTACTTGCCTTAAATGAGGCTGAATCTGACGGAGGCGGCTGAGCGGCGCAAGCAAGATTTAGAAACCCTAACTGGACCTGTTCATGGGCAAGCAAGAATGATGTTGACATAAAAGAAACCAAGCGCTAGCACAGACAATTATTCATTACATAACTGAATCAAGAGCGGCTAAAAGATTTACCTCCCTCATGAGTGAGGGGATAAGAGATTCTACGCGGAGACGGAGACTTGATGACGCTTGAGTTACGAAAACCCTAATTCGGAGAGGACTTTGCATAATTCCTACCAACTGAATTGAGGAGCGGCGCCGTAAAACACGAACATATCACAGTTAGACGATTACAAGGGACAAAAAATATGAATCACAAATTATACGAAATTTAGGGCACGGCAAATTTGAATCACAAAAATGCGCAGCTTGAGGCACAAATAAATCATTAGGGCTAATGACAAATCTGAATATAGAGAATAGAGAGAGATTCTTACTACTAGGAATCAAATCGAAGCCCAGGAAAAAGAGGGGAGGAAACCCTAACTGTCCCTTTTGCAGATCCCAGCCAAAACGAAGAAGAATGAGAGAAAATAAGTTTCCAGAGGAAGAGGAGGCGGCTGCCGGCCTTGAGAGGGGGGAAGAAATTGTTTCCCTTGCTGGACAGAGAAGGAGAAGAGGCGTCGAACTCAGCAGACAGAGAAGGAGAAGCCGTTGGTCATGACAGGAGCAGGAGGCGGAGACGGGAGGCACGAGAGCGGCGGGAGGCGAGATCGGGAGCAGCAACGTGCGAGAGACGACAGTGGAAGGCTGTGGCTTGCAGGAGATGGGTTTGCGGAAAGCCCTAGGCCGACGAGTTGATTACGGGAGAAATAGAAGCTGGGGAGGCTGGCTCTCGGGTTAAGTAAATGTTTTTTACTTAGGTTTATTTATTTATTTATTTTTATTATTATAACACATATTAAATCGGGTTGTTACACTCATATATAAGCTATCCTCCTCTCTATTTCTTATTGCATATTCTGATGCTGATTATGCGGGCTCTCTTGATGATCGATGTTCCACTACTGGTTTCTGTACATATTTTTGGAAGAATCTTATCACCTATTGTAGCAAGAAGCAATCAGCTGTTGCTCACTCTTCTGTTGAAGCCGAGTATCGTGCAATGACGGCTGTTGTGTCAGAACTTACCTGGCTTTAGAGTCTTCTTGGTGATTTAAGAGTCAAACTATCATCACCAGCTACTCTGTTTTGCGACGGTCAGGTTGCTATATATATTGCCAAGAATCTCGTGTTCCATGAGCGAACCAAACACTTTGAAGTTGACGGTCACTTCGTTCGGGAGAAGGTTCAGTTGAAGAAATTAGAATTAGAGCATGTTCCTGCTTCTGGGCAAGTTGCTGACCTTTTCACTACGTCGTTACCACGACTACGGCATTACCGCGACCAATGTATCACCAATTTCTATCTAAGCTTGGTTCTTACGATTTGTATGCTCCAGCTTGCGGGGGAGTGTTAGATATTGTGAGATAAAATCATGTAAAATCCCAATAAGTGTGACCCACTTATAAGCCCATTTATTTTTCTTGTTTTGTCTCACATCTTTGGATTGATAATTCCTCTCTTTCTCTCTTCCTATATATATGTACACATATTTGGAGTTTAGACAAATAAATAAAATTGTGATTATTTTCGCCCTGTTTCCATGCTTTTCTACAAGTATCATTGATTATTGCGTTCATTTATAGGATTATTACTCATTTGCTATATATATTCTACGAGGTTCCGAGGGATAAACCATTAATGGTGTATGTAAATACTTGATATTATGATAATTGGAGCAACTATGCATGAATCAATACGGTGCTTCATAAACTTTTGGTAATGCTCAACGAACTTATGCCTTGTAAGCGAATCATTTCATTGTATCTGTAAAGGACTTCAAAGATGAAGAGGAAGTCTAATCTCAATGAACCAAATTTCTCGTCCTTGTCAAACTTATATGAAAATTGATGCAAAATAGTTCAAAGAAAAATTTAAAGGGCCTTTAATCCCATAGTTTATATGCTAATGGCACCATACTTTTTTCTAAGGGTGATCTTAGAATCATTAAAACATCAAAGGCGAGAGTCAAATATACCTTTGAAATCACCTTAAGGATTAAAGGAGAAAAAAAACTTAAGGCAATGCTTAGGATATTGGGGTGGCAACTACCCTTCATGTATTTTATCTTACCTATATATCAGGGAAGAAGCAATGCTGTTTATTATGATCACCTTATAAGGAAGCTTCAAACTAGAATTGGAGGATGACCTCATAATTAGACTGGGAAACACACTTTAATTAAGGGCTTTGTTTGGGTGGGCGGCGGCGGCAGTTGGAGATGAAGTTCAGACAATGTTCTTGAATGGAGCTCGTTCCATGTGGAATCATACATCAAAAAACAGTGCATTTTTTGAAAAACACAATGGAGAAAAAATGCCCACACAAAATGGGGCCTAAATCTGCGGTACTTTGCTCCTTTATACATACTATTACTAGTATCATGGTTCCTTACTCCACCTCAATGACATGATTAGATACATTGTGGCACAAGACGTGTTGTGTGATGTGGGTGTACTGGCGCTAATGCAATCCTTAGTGAATGTATGGAATGAACACAAACAAATCCAACTGTAATGATGCTTGTATGTTTTAAAATTAGCCAGAAGTCAGATTTTAGCAATTATAATTATACAAGGCTAGCAAATCAACACACTGTTCACAACAATTTTCACGCGCGTAAGCACATAATCACGTTCTTTCCGCACATAAAATTTAAGCCACACTTGTGCAAAATGGAATTCTTATTGGAAAATAGGAAAAATGAAAACTATTATGCAAACAAGTTGATACTCCCTACAATTATATGAAGATCATCCAATATTTAATAAAGGAACACAAAACACAAGACAATGAAACTCACAATTTTGGAGATTCGGCCGCTGCATCGGTGCTAAGTTGAGGGAATGTGGAAATAGAGGGATGTTACGTCTGTGGAGACTGTTGGGAGGAAGATTTGCGGCCGAGAGGGTGGTTGGGCTGAGGGTCTCAAGGACTGACGGTGGGCTATTGGATGAAATCTACAAGGGAAATTATTGGACGGTGGAATGGGATCGGTAGGAGGTGCTTGCGGTTGAAAGTGGAGGAAAGAGGGGTTTTGCAGTTAAAGTAGGAGAGGGAAATGGGGACTTGCGGTTAAGGCACAGGAGACGTACAGACACAGGGAAGATTTTGGGAATGGTAGATTACGTTGTAGTCAAGAATCGATGATGAGGATTGGTCTTCGGGGATGTCAGAGCCAGTAGGAGGGAGGAGTGGTGGTTGCAGAAGAGAGACATGGAGAAGCAGTCGGTTTCCGTGATTTTCAGATGGTACTATGGTAGGGGAGGCACAACGAGGTTCGATTGACTAGAGAAGGCTTAGAGAGGGAGACAGGGAAGCTTCTTTCAGCAAGGGAGATGTGATAAGGAGTTTACAGGATGGTGGAAGAATTACGGGAAGGGGGGATCGTCAGAGCATGCAGTTTGAACGTGTGCGTACTGGATGAAAATCGTGCAAGGAGAGTTTAGGATTAGCTGTTTAGGATGAACTTGGAGGGGGAGTCGTAAGGAGGGGAGCTATCGCGCGGTGGGGATGAAGTTGTTGGTTACAACAGAGTCATGACAGGCAAGGAGAATGAAATGAAAAAAAGGAGACTTGGAAAATTACGGGAAAGAAACTGGGATGTCGCACCCCAGGGTCTTACAAAGTGGCACCACGATATGATTGACAATTTGGAACCTCTCACAAACAAACAATGTCTGAAAATGAAATCCTCCGCCCCTATTTATAACGAGAGGGGCGGTTGGGTACCCAACGTGAATAACTATGATTGATCGTTACACCCAATGTCCTAAAATACTAAATACAAGTCCAAATACAAAAACTAATAATATAAATAGTAAAACAACGCTCCAGATGCTCTTGCGGTCTCGGATCGCTTATCCAATCAATGTATTATATGCAAGTATGAAAATGCGGGGCGATCTTCTCGATCGACCACAACCATCCGGCTGATCCCCCATCAACTCCCCCCTGACTGAAAAACTTTCATCTCCAAGAAATGAAGATGACCGAGATGTAGTCGAAGATCGGGGGGAAGTCTAACAAGCTCTATTGATGATATGCAAATGTTGTCAAAGGTGTGGCGCCTACTCCATCACACTAAGTAATGACAAGATGGGTTGCCCTTGTAACGATCTACCCAGCTCACAACTCAAAAGGATGACTGCCGACACCCCCAACACATAGCTTGAAAGCGTTTGTCTCAACAGGTCTGCAGGTCGTACACCCCAACCCCTCTCCATGCCCACCAGCGGGTTGTTGGAGGCCGCAACCTCCCTTGGATGAGGGAAACTCAAGTTAAGTGGGCAGCACATGGACTTCCCGGGAGGTCACCGATCCCAAAACTACTCTCTCTCGAGCATGCTTAACTATTGAGCTTCTTCACTCATCACCAATTGAGTAAGCGTGCTCGAACGAGAGTAAGCGCGCTCTCAACACGAAGTTTCCTGTTCACTTGGAGTCCTTGCTTCGCTGTCTAGTGAAGCAGCTCCGCGTTGCGAAGGGCTGACCGACACCAGCGATTTGCAAATTCGCGAATTGTGGTCTCAACGAGTATCTGAACGTCATCACGACCATAGAGGCCGAATAAGGCATTGAAGGCATCGTCATTTGACGCCTGGTCTTCCGTCCAGGAGGGAAGGGGAGAGCTCAGGATGACCCAGTTCCGCGAGTCGTTTTAGGCCAAGAGAGGATCTCCCTTCAAATCGAGGTTCCTTGTGCCAAGCTCAAAGTTGAAGTGTGTGGAAGGGTCCTTGGGCGGGCCCTCCTCTTTAGGCGAGCTCGTCCTCCCAATGTACTGTCCTGATGAACTACGCAAATCAGTGGAGATCATCCTCCGTAGCGTGCTGGTGATTCTCCAAATCATACAACCTATCTTCAACATCTTGTACGCGGGAGTACAAATCGTCATCATTTTCTACCTGGTGGTGGAATTCTTCCAACCGGTCGAGTCGAGCTCCAATGGAAGCCATCCTTTGGTTTATGTCGCTAGGGGGGCATGACAATGAGGAAGGAGTCATGAGCTATGAATATGGCAAGGAGGCAAGTTCTGAACTTGTTATCAAAACTTCGCGAGCTCACCAGGAATTCCCTCAGAGGAGTCATCATGATAGGTGGAGGAGAGTCTGGTAGCAAGTTTGCTGATGTCAAGCGTGCCAGAGATGCAGACAATTGGCGACCTGAGGAAGTGACCAAGAAGCTTTAGTTTGAGAAATGTGGTATAGATAGGGTGAAGTTACTGAGGTTCGAAAAGTATCGGTTGAGGATGCAGGATCTTTACCATGATGGCGGGGCGAGCGCTCCCAGGAGGGCTTAGCTGAATGACCTCTTTGAAGGGGCACACTGTCTTGACTGGGTAATGGACGTATAGTGGGCAACTTCCCTCCGGAGGGTCGACGAGTTGGCTCACTGGTGCCAGGAAGATGTTGGGAGTAAATTGTCTTAAGGCATCGGTAGGGGGTGATTGCCTCAGTGATGGAGAGAATGCAGGCGGGATATTCTTAGAGGGTGTCTTTCCCTGTCACGGTTCAAGGTGTAGATCGGTGAAGGAGGGAACTGCTAAAAGATATGCGAGGTTAGTATTCTCCCCTCAAAAATAGCTAAGTGTTCAGTTTCTTACCTGGGATGGCAGTTGGGCGAGAAGACGAAGGGTGAATTGAACTCGCGTCTCCTTGCACGTGACCCCTATTGATGCATGACAACGCGTAGGGTTTGCACGCCTGTCGGGTTTTCTAGGAAACCCTAAATGTATGCAATACTTAATGAATTCTTTTACAAATTTGAGCGGGCGTTGCGTAGACTTGAGAAATTAAACAACTAGATTTTTGTAAAAAAACACAAAAAGTAACTAATTTGTTTAAAATGAATTTTCTTAAAAAATGGTTCAATTCTAAATTCGGGGAAGTAAGTTGGTAACTTTCATTCCGTTCTCCTTGTCGTAGCAAAACGAAAATCGTGAACTCCAAATACGTTTTCGTTTAGAGTTTTCGACGTAGCGTTCGCTGACAAAATTTGGGCGAAAACCTAACAATAAATCTATTATCCTACGAGAATAATTTGTATACACACACAAGGGAAGAGAAAGAGACAAGTTACTCACGAAAAGAGGCGCCTTTCCGCAATTGAAGTCGACGGCGATCCCGCGAGAACTTTCCTCGTCACCTTCGATCTCCCACTCTGAGGTCGGCCACCATCGCACACAGGCACCACGGAGAAATTTCACTCACTCTCACACTTAAGTAAATCCACAAAATCTCAGTCGCTCATGTGTGTAAGGAAACCACAAAACGGAATTCACAAACTCATTCACAGTTCACCTTCCACCTTAACGGGAATCATGTCACTAACACAAAAACTAATCCTTACATACATCAACCTTTCTACAGCAGGAACAGTTGTCTCCTCCAACAAGAAGCACAACAAATACCTCAAAAAATAATCTAACTCCTACAGTCTGCCACTCTCAAATGTGGGGGGATTCATAAATTCACAAGAAACAAAAATTTCATCTTCAACATCAAAATATTCAATAGTCACTGGAATCATTCATTCAACCTTTAATCGGGAAACTTCAGTAAACAGAAAGTCACACAGTTTCAACTTCACGACTTTTCACACTGAGACAATTACAAGTAGCAACCAAAGCATACATATGATATTCATCAACCATTACAGAATATGGATCCCTTTTATATAGGGTTCAGAAAATGAAAAAAATTCTAAGTGAAAAATAACCGGAACCTCTATGAGCGGCCAGTGGAGAGCTTGAATGTGGAGCTGAAACCGTTGGCAGGAGGGCTCGTGCAGGCTATAGAAGGGGGCAGAAACTGCGTTGGAGCAGAACATAGAGAAAGTAAGACGCGGCGCAGGGGTCGCGTGTAGCAGCAAGGTCGGGAGCAACGGCTAAGCCCTATATCGTGATGTCTGAACCCGCTTTCTCTGCAGCTCTGGATCAGGAGGAGGAAGAACTGGGCCACTCTTTAATGCTATCTTGGACTGGCCTTGTACAGTAAATCAAATATAATATATATATATTCTTAACAAAACTTACAAAATGACACAGATGAAAAATTACAAAATATGTAAAATGACAAATAAAATATGCAAGTCTCAGGGACGATAGAGGTTCGGTCGGGTGCGGCGTCAGGTACTTTTGCGTTCCCGGATCGGGGCTGGTCTCCATCAACTCGCCCCTCTCAAAATTACTCATCTCTGGTGAGTGCTCCGATATGTAGTGCTGTAGAAGATCAACATCCATACGCTCTAACTCCTCGGCCAAGACCCAGCTGGTCTCGGTCTCTGGTTTGCCATGCCAACGAACTAAATATCGCTGAAAACTACCATCAGTAGTGGTCACCGTCTCGGAGTTCAATATCTGCTCGGGAACCAAGATCTGTCGCGGAAATCTGTCAGCGGCTCTGGGAACTGGTATGGAAGAATCATCTGGTGTCTCATGCTTAGCCTGAAAACTGTCAGTGGAAAAAGACAGAGCTGCATGCGATGTGCCAGTAACTGAATGAGTGTCGGTGTGTCCTGAATGTGGCTCCTCACTAGCACTCACCAACTCAGAAGAATCAAATGGAGGAGAAGGCATGGGAAAATATAACGACTCATGTGGATAATCGTGAAATAAAGTCAGATCGGCTATGTTAAAAACCGGATTTGCTCCCCAAATGGAAGACATCTCAAGTTCATACGCATTTTGCCCAGTCCATTTTACTAATTCAAAAGGGTTCAGTTTTACGGTCAACTAACTTCTTTACGGTACCAGAAGGTAACCGTTCCGAATTTGGCCGAACCATCACCAAGTCATCTACTTTAAAACTAGTAGCTCTTTTATGCTTGTTAGCTTGTGTTGCATATAAATCATAAGTACTATCCAATTTCCGCTCAATTTTTTTATGCAAATCATGCAAATGCAATGCATAGTTATGTGCAAACTGACTAATCCTAAAAATGAGTGGTAGTGGTGCTAAATCTAACGGCACTCATGCAGTGTGACCATGAACAACCTCATTAGGAGATAAACCCGTAGATCTATTTTTCGAATTGTTATATGCCAATTGAGCGTGCGAAAGAATTAGATTCCAATTTCCATGGTGATCTACTAAACAACGTAATAAATTCCCTAAATTCCTATTTACAATCTCAGTTTGACCGTCGGTCCGTGGATGATAGGCGGTCAAAAATAACATTTTAGTACCTAACAGTCTCCAGAGTGACTTTCAGAAATAACTAGTGGACTTGATGTCTTGATGAGTACCGATAGTCTTAGCTATTCCTCGATGTGTGACAATCTCTTTATAATAAATGTGGGCTATATGAGAGGCGTCATCGGTTTTATTGTAGTGGATGAAATATGCCATTTTAGAAAAACGACCGATCACTACAAGAATGAAATCTTGCTTCCTAAAAGTGCGCGACAGCCCAAGTACAAAATCCATGTTAACTTGTCCTTCGCTACCTGACAAGTGCGACAGCTACTGACAATCTGTGTGATAACCTGTTTCATCTCGGGTCAATATAATCACTCCTCTACTAAGGATATTGTCTTGTCACGTCCAAAGTGTCCACCTAAGCCACCGTCATGTAATTCTCATACAATAAAGTTTCCCAATGAGGTGCGGGGAATATATAGACGGGTCCCACAAAATAAATAACCGTCTCGAATGAGATAATCAGTCTCATTGTGAAAGAGATTTGATCGTATCACATCGTAAATGCCGCTAAAATCTGGACAACTGGAATAGTCGTCTTTGGTATGATCAAATCGCCTGAGTTTGCATCTGAGATAATACGAGTGTGACTCGACTAAGGGCGTCGACAATCCTATTCTCCATTCTCTTACAGTGCTTGAGAATGAATGTGTACTGTAAATATGATACCCACTTAGCCTGTTACGAATTGATATAACGTAACACCTGATGATCAGAGTGAAGGACAAACTCCTTGGGTAGCAAATAATGTCTCCAATGAAGTAACGTCTATGCAATTGCATAGAGCTCGTGCTCGTAGTTGGAATAATTCAATTTCGGGTATGAGAGCTTTTCACTAAAAAATCCAATGCGGTGACCCTCTTGACTAAGTACGCCTCTTATCCCTACCACAAAGGCATCACAGGATACCTCGAATACTGACTAAAATCAGAGTCTCAAAACAGGTGCAGTTGACATCTTATCCTTGATAATCTCAAAGGCTCTAGCTGCCGATGACGTCCACTGGAAACTTCCCTTCTTAGTACACTCAGTGACTGGTGCCATAATCACACTGAAGTTCTTGATGAATCGACGATAAAAGGTGGCTAGTCCATGAAAACTACGGACATCATGAATGTTCTGAGGGGTAGGCCACTCACGAATCGCTTGAAATTTCTCGGGATCCATAGTGATGCCAACGGAGCTCACTGTATATCCAAGAAAGATAACAGACTCAGTCATAAACAGTGTTTTAAATGTCGGCCGACATGTCCGACATGTCGGCCGACATGTCCTGTTTGGAGACAAAGCGATATGCATAATAGAAATATATAGGTTATGTCGTTTTTGAAAATATCGGCCGATATATCGGATTTAATCCGATATATCGGCCGATAAAATCGGATGAAGTATCGGACATAAATCAATAAACGGAATACAGGGTTATAAAATGTTAAAATCCCGTCGCTCTCCTCACTCGCGTCTCGCGTGACCTAAAGTTATCCCGATCTGCGAAAGGAGAAGCGCTGCTCTCTCCTTTCGTTTCCCCGGCAGTCGTCGTCCTCTCTTGCTTCGCTGCTCTCCTTTCCTGGCTGGCTGGCTCAATAGCAATATCCAGTCTCTTGCTTCGCCGCTCTCCTTTCCCCGTCTGGTAAGCCGTAGGCTACAAGGAATTTTTTTCTCCAGTTTGAGGGAGTCATTCTTAATTTCTTACCTCTTCTTTCTTCCTTCACTAACACTCCTACGTGCTTCTATCTCTAGCTCTCTACTAATGAAATAACTGATGCCCTAGGGTTTTTTTGGAATTTTTGCTGGCATTTTTTTCATTTCTTCTAGCATTTTAGGGTTTTTTTGAATTTTAGCTGGCATTTTTTCTGGCTTCTGAGTTCTGGCATCAGTTTTCTAGCAATCTCATTTTCTTTATTTTCTTACCTCCTTCTTTCTTCCTTCACTACTCCTACCGGCCGGCTTTATTCTGGCATTTTTTCTTGGTGGCCGCAGTTGTCTAGTAATCTCATTTTCTTTATTTTCTTACCTCCTTCTTTCTTCCTTCACTAACAGTCTAACACTCCTACGTGCTTAACTTATCCGGCTCTCACTAACAGTCTAACAACTGATGCCCTAGCTTCTACTCTTGCGTATTAAGGGGATTTTTTTTTCTTCTGGCATTTTTTTCAGCTCTTCTGGCATTTTAGGGTTTTTTTTGGCATATTTCTTGCATTTTTTCTGGCTTTATTCTTGTGGCAGCAGTTGTATAGTAATCTCATTTTCTTTAGAGGTGATGATGAATTAGGACTGTTTGATGAATTTGAATTTTGAAGATTATGGTGTGGTTGGATGATAATTGATAGGTATCTCGGTTGTCCGGTTGTCCCGACTCCCGAGGGATTGATGGCTTGATGTAGAGTATAAGTAGAAAAGGTGCTCATTAAGTAGAAAAATTAATGTAGTTGATAGAGTTAAGAACTTAAGTTAATATGTTATAACTTATAAATTATAAATTTAAGTATAAGTACGAATCCGACATTTTAAAATGTCTCCGACATGTCTCCGACATCCGACATCCGACATCTAAAAACCCAATCCGACATGTCCCCGACATCCGACATTTAAAACCTTGGTCATAAAAATGCATTTCTTCAAATTGATGTATAGTCGCTCGGCTCGCAGGATAACCCAAAGGGCATCACAAACCACTCATAAAGTTCGTCCTTCGACTTGACGACAGTCTTCCACTCATCTCCTTCGCGTATACGGATCTGATGATAACCACTACGAAGATCGATCTTAGAGAAGATCGTGGCTCCAGTCAACATGTCTAACATATCATCCAGTCGGGGTATCGAGATTGGTATTTCACTATGATCTTGTTGACAACACGACTGTCAACACACATACGTTAGGTACCATCCTTTTTCGGGGTAAGGAGGGAAGACACCGCACAAGAGTCAAGGACTAAGGCTACGTCAAATAAAGCCTTTATATAATAACTCTTTGATCTGACTCTGCAGCTCCTCGTGGGCGGCAAGATTCAATTGGTATTGCGGAAGATGAGGGAGGTAAGCTCCAGGTACAAGATCTATCATGTACTAAATAGACCTCATGGAAGGTAACTCAGTCAGAAGCTTATCAGGGTGTATGTCCTGAAACTCCTCTAATAGTCTCCTAGCAGGTATATGGATAGACTCATACCTCTCTAATTACTCAGATGCTTGTAAAACCAATAAGGCACAATAGAATCCTCCATCAAAACTCTCTCGATGGAACTCCGTGCTTCGAATAATGCTAAGAGTCTTCTTCCTTTCAGTGGGAGGAAGTGATTCTTTCGTATTATGACTCACACGAGATGTTTGTACTTTGGGTCGCACCGGGGTCAACACTACTTGCTTTCTGTCTAGTAAAAAGGAGCAAGTGTTGGACCCGCCATGCATGGTGACATCTCGGTCATATAACCAAGGTCACTCAAGTAATACGCGACACACATCCATAGACATCACATCACACCAGATCATTTCAGAGTACGTATCGATAGTGATGGGCACTAAACATCTCCTAGTCATTGATAAAGTAGCCTTGGTGACCCAAGCTACCTGGAATGGGGATGTGTGCGGCTCAGCATTGAGTCCCATGCGGGGTAATGCTGTCTTAGCTATCACGTTCATACAAATCCCGCTATCCACTACTAAACGACACACTTTCTCTCCAGCCTTAAAGTAAGCTTGGAAGATGTTTGTCCGCCAATAATTGGCAGATTCTTGTGGTGTAGATAATGTGCATCTCACCACTAGAACCTCGTGATCTATCTCCTCATCGCTAGGCGTACAAAATACGTGAGTCCCTCTCGACTCCAGGTTTTTCTAATGGCTCATCCTCCTCAGTCACCTCATGTATAACTACCGTGCTTTTTCTCTTGGGCCAATCCCTCGATATATGGTCCATCTGCTGACACTCATAACATCAGATCTGTGAAGGGGTCACAGTTCCCATGGGGAACTTCCTTTTCTGATCTCTCATGTAAGTCGAGGTAGGCTTCGAGCTATTCTTCTTAGTTTTCGGTTCTTCTTTCTTATAAGGAGTGTTTGTTTTGGTTTGAGATTTGAACCAGGAGATTCTCTTCTTATGCTCCTCGATATCGATGACGATGGATATGGTCTCAGCTGGGGAATAGTGGTCATATCGAAACATTCTCGGATCTCAGGTCGTAGTCCACACTTAAATTTAAATAAGGTGTCACATGGGTGTTCTACTACGTTGCACCTAATCATAAGGTTCTTCATCTCAGCTAAGTAGTCATATACTGATTTGGACCCTTGACATAGGGACGCCAACTCGTCTCGTCGACGGGTCTGATAGTGCTGGGGGATGTACTGCTCCTCCAATATGGCTTTCATGTGGGTAATGGGTGGGCGTCCTTTCCTCTCTAGACTACACTTTTCACCTTTCCAAAAGATTTTCGCTCACCCAAACAATCTCATTTTGGCGAACTGAACCTTTTGGTCCTCCGTCATACGATACCACTCAAAATAGGTCTCTATGTCTATAACCCAGTCTGAAAAGACTTTGAGATCCATAAAACCATCATAAAGTGGTGGATCTAGTTTCACAACACATGTGAGATCCGGTCGCCTATCCCCGGGAGGATAGTCGTAATCGTCATCGTAAGGATCACGATTGTCTCGACGACGTGGGGGTGGCGGTCGATGTCAATCTCTCTGTCGATCATCACAATGCATGGCCAGTATAGGCTGTGGGGATGGTGGTCGATGCCAGTCTCGAGGAAGCTCTTCTCTAGCTACGTCATTATAGGGTCTCTTGATAATGATCTCGCGTGACCAGGAAAAGCTCTCGTTGGGGTTTAGGAAAATACCTTGGGGAATTTCTATCCCGGTCGTGCTCAAACTCAAACCTATATAAGGGAATTTTAACCTCTTGCTCAAAAATAGGATTCCTCCTAAGTGTAGACCTATCCACGTAGTGATGTGGGACATCGTGATGTGGACGAACGCAATGCTCATCTCGAATTGGAGGTGACATTGAAACTCGAGGGGGTACTTCTAAAATATTCACCCTAACGCTAAGGTTTTCAAAACCTTCTCTCATTTGATAGACGCTCTTGGTTAATGTTGTCATTTGGTGGGCAAAAGGTAGAAACCACGGGGGTGGTTCATTCTCGTTCCCACGACTCACTTGGCCACGTTCAACTCGATACTCTCCGAATTTACTTCTTGAGGGTGTTCAGGTGGTGAATTGTGGTGTGGTGAACCCACTAACCTACCACTCGCAGATGCATGCAAACAAACAAGTCTGAATGAATAATTATACTAAAATAATTTTCTAAAAATAAGAAAAATGCTATGCGGGTTCCTATTCTACGCAGGGTGGATTCCGAAACTTAGAAAATTTTCGAACCTAACTCTGATACCAAATTGATACATGACAGCGCGTAGGATTTGCACGTCTGTTGGCTTTTCTAGGAAACCCTAAATGTATGCAATACTTAATGAATTCTTTTACAAAATTTTGAGCGGGCGTTGCGCAGATTTGAGAAATTAAGCAACTAGATTTTTGGAAAAAACACAAGAATAACTACTTTGTTTAAAATGAATTTTCTTAAAAAATGGTTCAATTCTAAATTCAGGGAAGGAAGTTGACAACTGTCGTTCCGTTCCCCTTGTCGTAGCAAAACAAAAATTGTGAACTCCAAATACGTTTTTGTTTGGAGTTTTCGACGTAGCATTCCTGACAAAATTTGGGCGAAAACCCAGAAATGAATCTATTGTCCTACGAGAATAATTTGTAGACACACACAAGAAAAGAGAAAGAAACAAGTTACCCACGGAAAGAAGCGTCTTTCCGCAATTGAAGTCCACAACGATCCCGCGGGAAATTTCCTCGTCACCTTCGATCTCCCGCTCCAAGGTCGGCCGCTATCGCACAGGGACACCACGGAGATATTTTACTCACTCTCACATTTAAGTGGATCCACGAAATCTCAGTCGCTCAAGTGTGTAAGGAAACCACAAAATCACAAACTCATTCACAGTTCACCTTCCATTTTAATGGGAATCATGCCACGAACACATAAAAACTAATTCTAACAACAACCTTTCTACAACAGCAACAGGTTGTCGTCTCCTCCAACAAGAAGCACAACAAACACCTCAAAAAATACTCTAACTCATACAGTTGGCCACTCTCAAATGGGGGGGGGGGGGGTGATTCACAACTTCAAAGCAAACAAAAATTTCATCTTCAACATCAAAATATTCAATAGTCACTAGAATCATTCATTCAACCTCTAATCGGGAAACTTCAGCAAACAGAAACTCACAGTTTCAACTTCACGACCTTCACACAGAGACAATTACAAGTAGCAACCAAAGCTTACATATGTTCTTCATCAGCCATTACAGAATATGGACTCCCTTTATATAGGGTTCACAAAATGAAAAAAATTCCAACTAAAAAATAACCGGAACCTCCATGAGAGGCCAGAGAAGAGCTTGAACGTGGAGATGAAACCGTTGGGAGAAGGGCTCGTGCAGGCTGTAGAAGGGGGCGGAAACTGGGTTGGAGCAGCACGTGGCGGAAGGCGCGGTGCAGGGGTCGCGTGCAGCGGCAAGGTCGGGAGCAACGACTGAGCCCTAAATCGTGTGTCTGAACCCGCTTTCTCTGCAGCTCTGGATCGGGAGGAGGAAGAACCAGGCCACTCTTTAATGCTATCTTGGATCGGCCTTGTACAATAAATTAAATCAAATTATATATATATATATATATATATATATATATATATACACACACGAGCATCTTCGCACGGGCTACGCCCGTGCTCGATGCTCTCGGGCGGCCTTCGGCCGCATCCAGGCGGGCTTCGCCCGCCTGCTCACGGGCTTCGCCCGTGCTAGATGGGCCGCTGCAGGCTGCGCCCGCCTATGAGCGGGTTGCGCACACATCCAATTTTTTTTTTCAAAACATATACATATGAGTACTTAAAATGACCGCAAAAAAATATGAAGTACTATTCCCATTTTTATTTTATAAAATTTTGCAAAATTTATTCTATAAAAATTAATTAATCTCTCCCCCTCTCTCTCTTTTTATCACTCCCCCTCTATCTCTCTCTCCTCTCTCCCGCACCCTCTCTTTCCCTCTCCCTCCACTCTCTCTCATAAATATCCCCCCTCTCATACTCTCTCTCATGATCCAATGGCCAATATGCAATCCATGGTGTGCCCCCAAATATCTATATTCCCTTATATATAAAGATATATATATATATATATATATATATATATATATATATATATATATATATTCTTAACAAAATTTGCAAAATGACATGCAAAATTACAAAATATGTAAAATGACACAAATAAAATATGCAAGACTTAGGACCAATAAAAGTCTGGTCGGGTGCGGCGTCGGGTACTTTTGTGTCGACTGTATTAGGGCTGGTCTCCACCACCCATCCTCTGACGGACTCGCCAACGCTAAAACCACGGTCTGGCTAGCTTCAATTTGCTCAAATTCACGAGGGAGGTCAGTCATCTCGCGTCAAAGTTTTGAACAACGTATACTAGAACGAGATGAAATTACCTGATTTATCGGGCTTAGGAGATCGAAGGTCGTACTCTCAAAGTCAAGCGAGTTCCCAATCTCCTTGAGAGAGGACTCGCGCCCAACAGTTGGCTCAGGAGGTGGGGAGGTTTTCCCTTCGGCGGGCGGGGGCGCAATCACCCACTCTCTTCGCGGTCATGGTAGCTTTCGCAAGAGCCCCCAGACCAACCCGAAAACAACGGCCTCCGCAAGCTCCTCAGCTCTAGTCAGTGGCTTCGTGACAACGAAAGAGATCGCTTCTGGAGCCATTCTACTATCGATCGAAGGTAGGTTGCCCGTTTTTTTATAGGGGAGGGGAGTGGGTGGGCCCGCAAATTATCTCTCTCTATGTCCTGAGCTTGCCAAATAAGGGTTGAACAATTATTTCTGATCTTTAGCGAACTCGCAAAGGGCGAGGATTGTGCACAACCCATATTCAGCGAGCAATTGGAAGGTTCGCCCCAGTGAGTCACATCGAGAACAAGACCTACCACAGTGCTCTATATGCGAGTTCGGTCAGGCGGACTCGCCACCAAGCATGTCGATAAGGGTGAGTTCGTGTAGGACGGTCAGACTCGCCGCCTAGTAGACGAGGCGAATTCGGGCCATCCCAACCTGTGGGCTCGCCTAGGTCAGTGAGCAACAATCTCTTGAAGACTAGAACTGTTATTCGCGGGCCACTTGGGTCTGTGAATAACATTTTGGTTAAGGCGGAGGCCGCTACCCGTAGACCATTATACCCCCGTGATGTTTTGTCTATAATAGGATCTCATAGCACCTCAGAGAAGTTAGACTTTCCCCTAGAGCTTGCAACTTCTGAGCTTTTTTCTACGTGTCGTCCGAGGTGTCGAGCTCTGCTTTTGGTTAAGGAGGGGAAGTTTAAAAGAGAAATTCTGGGTGTGTGGCGGGACCTCCTCATTGCAGGCTTGCATCTCGCGGGTCTGTGAGTAGGCATTCCAGTCTTCTATCGGTGAGGGTTAGCTCTAGGCTTAGAATACTTGGTCATTAGAGCCCTACTATGGGTCAAGTAACACATGCTACTCTCTCTTGATCCGAACTCAGTTGAATCGATTTTCGGGTTTCAACATTCTATGCAACCTTCACGAATTCTATAGGATTTTATCTAAAATATTCTCGTGAGATCATTCTTGTATACTCTTATACTTTCTCTAAATTCCCAAAATTATCTAAAAACCAGTCAAGAATGTCATGGAAGATGAGACACCATTTTTCTGGAATGGCTATAAGGAAAATAGATGGTACTACTATACTTGCCTATAACTGTTGTGGGATTCGGTGCTTTTGGATGGGGAGTGGAGAGTGTAGAAGGCTCAATCTTTCAAATGTTACTATTATGATAGATTCTCTGATGGTTTACAAGTCCATTGGGAGGTCGCGTGGAGATACCAGAAATTGGAGCCAAGTTATCATTTCATCACATACTGTGAGAGGGAAATCAACTGATGCGTTGGCAAACACACCTTAGTTGCAAACATTGATTGTTGTCTCTATAATGTGGGACAGCTTCCTTAACCTATAGCCAAGATTTATTACCAAGTTCTTTGTGAAACTTCTTATCTAAGAAAATTTTGAGCCTGAATGTGAGATTTCATGACCGCTTCCTTTGGCTCATCTCTATATAATGCTTTGTATCTGACTACTTGCTTCCCCCATGTATAACCCTCGTTTCTTTCTATATATAACAGAAATCACCCTCCACAAAAAAACGAACATCAATATTCCTAGTTTATCGTAATGTGGTGCGGGGACAACACCCCGATTAATTTCATGTGCCAAATAAAATTTTCAGCCAAAGAAGACTAGTGCGCACCCATAGTGTGAGCGGAGCTATGAGCCATGACAGAAACCGACATGATGCATTGGTAGCCATCCTCTCAAACCTTCAAAGAGCATTTTTTTCTTTATTCTGTTAGTCGGTCTGGCTATAAATAACTCATGCTTGGGCTCCGTTTGGCACGGTTTTTTTTTCTCCGGTGAGTTTGGATAAAAACGCCACTCATAGAATGCATGTTTGACATTCTCAAAAAAAAAAAAACTAATTTTGAACATAAAAGTGGCAAAGACAGTTCCCTTACGTGAAGTCATGCCAGACGGAGCCTTGGTCTACATCTTTAGATCAGCCGTAGCCAACATTGCAAAGAAAGTTCTCAAGAAAGAGGCAGCTGGATGCACTTATACTAACACTATAAAGACAGCATGCAACATAGTAGGCCACAGCAGGTCGACTACAGACCCCGCAAGGCATAGATGACTGATATCGTTTTTTTACAGTGGGAATCTAGAATCTAGTCACAGATATTAATTTTTGCTCCCAAGGTTTGGAGTTGCATTGGATGAATATTTTATTATGATGATACACATGTTGACCAGGAATGGTAGTGCATATCAGCAAGTTTTCATCAATTCCAGATTTTAATTTTTAAAGCTCCCAACTGACAACTGGAACCTCGCACAGTATAAACAACTGGAATGCAACTATTTTTAACCTCACCTTTGTTGTTTTATGTTTTCTGGCATCTTGGCAGGGTTAAGTTCTCGTGTTACAAAAATGGACCAGAACAATCTACACATCATCAACAGAAGAGGACCCCCGTCACTTTTTAATTTACAGTACCAGAAGTATCACTTTGTAAAAGACCTCTAATGTATTCTGAATTCGCCCTGATATTCCTCTCTTCGGCTACTTAGATAGCCCTAACTTCTGCTTTGTATTTTATTGTGCCAAACTAACGGCCTTTCTTTCTTTAGGAACACTTCTGCTTCATTATCAGCTTTTTATTGTCTAATTTAAGAAAAAAAACTTGCAGAAACTACTGCAAATATTCCCTAATTATTCAGAAACACACCCAAATCATACAGAATGCACACAAAGAAGAACACTATGACCGAAGCACGGAAACAACATCAAAGACTGGAGACAGCAGACGCCAAGTAAAACCACCAGCTACTAAGAAGATGGTCCAACGTCATCGACAGTCAGGGCAGCCATTTGGTCCGCTGTCTTCATCCCCGCCACACCGGGTGTCTCTTCGGCCTCATCCTTTGGTCGTCTCCTCCTTGCTGCATTTTGTTCTTCCCTCGAGATCCTCTCCACCTCTTCCTGCTTATTCCACGCGGATTCCTTCGCCTCACCCAACTTCTCCTGCAACCTCAAAAGATGGATTTCAATCGACATTTCTTCCATCCGACATCATTATTAATACAAACATTCAATAAAGAAAACAAGAGAAATCACATCTTAGCATTCACAACCTTTGTCGTCTCCAAAGGCTGCTCATCCTGACTCTTATCTTCCTCCCTCCTGCCTGTCAAGTACTCCATTGCGCGGCGTGCGGTGCCGACTGCTGCTTCCTTGTACTCTCCCATCTTCCCTACGACCGAGTCCTTGCTTTCAGTGGCCTTCTCGGTCATCGCATCCCTACTCTCCCCGGCCTTCTCCGCCGTTATGTCTTTAGCTTCAGCCGCCTTCCCCGCTGCAGCATCCTTGTATTGGCCTAGCTTCTCCGCCGCAGAGTCCTTGGTTTCCGCAGCCTTCTCCTTACCTGACTCCGTGTACTCCCCTACCTTCTGTGCCACGGAATCCTTGGTTTCTCTCGCCTTCTCCTTGCTAGAATCTGCGTACTCCCCTACTTTCTGCGCAGCTGAATCCTTGGTTTCTTTCGCCTTGTCCTTGGCGGAATCTGCATACTCTCCCAGTTTCTGGGCAGCTGAGTCCTTAGTTTCTCTCGCCGAGTTTTTGCTGGATTCTGTGCACTCACCCACTGTCTGCACAGTTGAGTCCTTGGTATCTTGTGCTCTCTCAGCAGAGGAGTCTTTGTAATCTTCAAGCGTCTTCTTGGCCCCCTCTACTTTTTGAGTTGCGGAACCTTTATACTCCTTCAGCTTTTCCTCGCTTTCCCCCGCCTTTTTTGAGGCCGAGTCTTTGTAATCAGCCGCCTTCGCTTTTGTGTTGTCGGCATACTCCCTCAATTTCTCCTTCGCCTCCTCGGTCTCGTCTCCGGCGATGTCCCCGTACTCCCTCATTTTGTCCTTGGTCTCACCCGTCTTTCTAGCAGCAGACTCTTTGTATTCGCCGGCCTTCTCCTCCGTCTTCACCTCACCAGCGTCAGGAGTGCCGCCGAATGCGACTTCCTTGGCTCTCTCCATAGTACCTTGTACAGCGCCGTAAATGGTGCCTAGTAAACCGCCACCGCCGGACCTCTCCTGCTCGTTTCCAGCTTCTCCGCCAGGAGTCTGTCGATAGTCATCGTCTCCAAATTGGCCTTGCGGCACGTGCTCATGACCCTCGAACTCACGTTGCTCAACACCTTCACGGGCACGTCGAGCATCAGCGAGTTCGTCGGCAGCCTTACGCACGGCCACCTCTGCCTTCTCCTCCCTGGTTTTCTCCGACCCTGACGACATAGTTAGATTTTCTCGGCTATTTCACTGTACGAACTTGCAGTTGGGATAGTTGTGGAAGAGGAAGAAGACAGGAGATGTATATATGAGGGGTGTGGTTGAAAAGGGTAGAAACGGCGATTGATACGTGCAACTCCAGGGAGCGCTGCTAGGCATGCGCAGGCATTTGTTTTGGACGAGTGTCCTGCACGTGTCATCAAGTACGGACACGTGCGTATTCTTATCTATTAGAAGCTGAGAAATATTTGCTTATTATCTGCTGGCCGACTGCCATGTTAACTACTAACAACATATCCGGAAAAATCGTAATAAACTAAGTTACAGTTTGCACTTGTAATTATCTAGTGTTTTTTTTGTGAGGACAAAATAATAGCTATTTTTTCTGGAAAAAAAGTAGCTTGTTTTGAAGTGGAATAATCTCCCACTCTAAGCCGGATCGGGTGTGCCCGGATCGGGTGTGCCCGGATCGGGTGTGCCCGGATCGGGTGTGCAAACATAAAGAGTAAAGCAAACAACAATGACATGCAGGTGTTTTTTGCATGGAAAATCCAACAAGGGCGAAAAATCACGTGGCTTGATCAGTATCGAGCCAAAATCTCATATCTTTCTTGAGGTTACAAGTGTTTGAGTTCTTGAGAGATTTTTCGTGGCTGGCTCGTGAACTTTTTAGCATGGAAACATTCACGAGTGCATTCTTCTAAGTTGTATCCTTCGTTCGCTATGGCGTCCACGAGAGCGTTGAGCATGAGCAGTGTATACTCGTAATTCGTCGAGATCAGAAGTACTCAAATAAACAACTATTCACATACAATTGGGCGAGCAGGGGCGAGCTTGGGTGAGCAGGGGCGAGCTTGGGTGAGCAGGGGCGAGCTTGAGCGAGCAGGGGCGAGCTTGGGCGAGCAGGGGCGAGCTTGGGCCAGCAGAGACGAGTTTGGGCAAACAGAGGCGAGCTTGAGCGAGTAGAGGCGAGTATCTCGCGAGTTTGGGCAAGTAGACCCTTGGAACTCGCTGCCAGTAGTTGGATACTTGCCTACCCCCCAGGATTTCTCTATAAATAGCCCCCAGAGGTATTAGAAAGGGCACTTTTGAAAGAGGTTGAGGTCCCCCCAAATGGATACTCGCCAAGTTCATGTCTGCCTAGTACCTCGCCCAGCCTTTTGGTTGTGTAGGGAAAGTTTCTCCCAAACTTCTGGGTGCGTGGTGAGACCTCCTTGCTGGAGCACTTGAGGTGTGCTTATAGATAGTTTCCTCTCTCTCGCTAGCCATTTGAATTGTGATGTCGGATCGTAGAATCAGTAATCTTAGGCTGCTTTGATTTGAATTCTGGAGTTGGGAATTTTCCCGGCTTCAACAAGCAGACTAGAGAGGGAGTAGAGCGAATCTCGTGATGGAATGATCTATGTCACATGTCTTTGCCGGAAAATCTCAATGTTCTCTCTGGTCTCTCAAGTTGTTTGTCTTCAAATGAAGACATTGAATCTTTTTATAACTTTCTTGAAAGAACGTGTTGGTAATTGTGTCTGACTAAATTCTGAGTTGACAAATGACGTAGCTTTTTTCGGTCATCTGGATCACTAATTTTTTTTAAATGACAACATGGCTCCTGGGCGTTTCGGGCGGACGGGCATGTTGCCCAGTGACGACGACGAGTGTCTTTGCGTGCATGCATGACGAGAGCCCTGCCTTGCGCGCAAGGGACCTGTGTGCGGGAGCGTGCGTGCTTGGTGTCTATGCGTACTGTTCCGCTCGTTTCCTTTGGGCCGGTTTTAGGGTCCTTCGAGTGAGCGCGGCTAACTCGGTCGGGTTGACACTCTTAAGCGCTTGGGTCCGATTTGATTCGGAAATCTTTAGGGCAAATCTCGTGAAATGCCCCCAAATTTTTGCAGGCCGTGAAGCGGCGAGCCCAAATTTTTTTGACCTTTATACTTTCGCATTATGGTGGTGGACTTTAAATCATTACTTTGTGCACGTGCTACAAATTACTTTTGATTTTAGTATGTTAGTCTTTGAGGTACATGTTGATCACATGCCGCCACTTGGTGTCAGTCTTGCGAGCTGGAAATCCCACAGTGGTGCTAGACAGTGATTTGTGTTATTTACTCGCACATCGCTCTTGCTTTCCATGTGGCCCTTGTGGAACTTTATAGGGACGTTCTCCCACTTTGAGCTTTGTGCACCGTGTTGGTTCGGAAGTGTTTTGTTTTCCACGTTCCTCTTTTTACAAACACGCGAGTATGATGTTGTGTGCTAGCTTCAACGGTTGCCACTAAGTGTTAGTGACAGGGTGAATGCATGAATGCGACGAAGAGGGACGTTCTGCTCCCTTGTCTTGGCGGCACGGAAGGGCCAGCGGACTCGTTCCTATCGGGATCCGTAGGTGGATTCAGAGCTCGCTTTCATCGCGGGCTGCAGAAGGACTCGAGATCCGTTCTAATCGTGGAATAAAAGGTCACGGGGTTTGTTTGCGCAAGAGGTTCAAAAGGATTCGAGGTTCGTTCTTACTAGAAGATTCGGAAGCACTTGGTGTCATTTCTTGTGTGAAAGCATAGAAGGACTCGATGTCCGTTCTTATTATGAGTTGAGACAGTGTCATTTAAGGCGGAGGCTGAGCTGGCGCGCCTGGAGGAGGGGAAAGTGTTGATTGTTGTCGTGCCTCAGGGCTTCAAGATAACATAGTCTTTTTGTGCTCGTCGAGCACAAAGAGTTATAGATGAAGCCTCAGATGATGACCCTGAAGCCGATATTGAGGGATGACTTGCTTGTGGATGCCTTGTTCTTGGAGCGTTGTATCTCTTGTTTGCCTTTTTCTTTTGTTGTTATAGGAGCGGTTTAGCCCTGCAGCCGTTCTTTATTGGTGGTGTTATAAAGGTTATCTCATGTTTGAGCTTTGTGTATCTTGTTGAGCGTAAGTTTGACACAACGCATTGAGTTTGCAATCTCCACTGGGCGTTAGTGATGGGTGCTAATGCTCAGGTGTAATGCAGAGGGTTGCTTGTCGCCGTTTGTCCAGATGACGTTAGAGGACTCAGAGTCTGTTTTTTGCTAAGTCGTGCAGGATGATTCGTTGTGGCCGAACTCCATAGGAGGGTTTGGGGATTGCACTTGCTTTGAGGTGTAGAGAGATCTTTGTCTGTTTTTGCTCAAGCAAAAGGACTCAGGTCCGTTCTATTGGAGGTGGTGCAGGAACTTCGTCCGTTCGTACCTCAGGAAGACTCGGGATTCGTCTGGTTGGAGGTGACGAAGGATCTTACTTCGTTCGTGCCTCAGGAGGACTAGGGGTCCGTTTGGTAGGATGTGGCGAAGGACCTTTGTCCGTTTGTGCCTTAGGAGTACTCGATGTCCGTCTGGTTGGAGGCGGTGAAGGATTTTTGTCTGTTCGCGCCTTAGGAGGACTCGGGGTCCGTTCAATTGGAGGTGTCGAAGGATCTTTGTCCGTTCTTGCCACGAGTGGACTTGGAGTTCGTCTGGTTGGAGGTGGCAAAGGAACTTTGTCCATTTGTTCCTCAGGAGGATTCGGGGTCCGTCCGGTTGGATGTGGTGAAGGACCTTTGTCCGTTCGCGCCTCGGAGGACACGGGGTCTGTTCTAATGGAGAAGGTGCAGAAAGACCTTTGTCCTTCTCGTCCTGACAGTAGGACATGATGTATGTTCTCTCAAGAGGTGCAGAAGGATTTTTATCCATCTCGCGTTAACAGTAGAAGGACATGAGATCCGTTCTCTGAAGAGGTGCAAAAGGACTTTCGTCCATTTTGCCTTGACAGTAGGACTCAATGTTCGCCTTTTCTAGAGATCCTATTGCAGTGGAAGGAATCAAAAAGCATTTGTGTTGTTGCTGAAAGGGAAGACACAGATGCTCGCGAGCTTCTTCTTGTGGCTTATTCTTGAACGATAAATAAGGAAAGTAAGAGAGAGCGCAGGGGCCGTTTCGTCCTGCTTCCCTGGTCTAACTGAAGCTCCGCGTGTATCTCTGTGGTCCAGATCTTAGCAGGGGCTTGACTATTGTAGGTAACAGAGTCGCACTGCCTCCTTATCTCGCCGTGCGACGTGTATCCCCCAGGAGTGACAAACTTCTTAGCCAGGTGTAGGATAAATGGGATTGCCTCGAAGTGTGTCTGGAGTGGTCGATCAAAGATGGTGTTGTGTGCCGAGCTGGAGTCGACCACCACGAACTGAACATCCCGAGTGTCATGTCTCTGGAATTCCCCTAGGGTGACAAGGAGAGTGATTGTACCTTGCACCATAAATGGGCTATTGTCAAACCCGTATAGTGATCATATTGTCGGCTCGGCCTTCTCGGGGGATCTTCATACTGCACAACATAGATTTGAACATGGCGTCCACCGAGATCATGTTGTTGATCGGTATTCTTCTGACCATGAAGTGGGGATTACTGATTCTCGCGTTGATGACATGGGGGTCCTGGTGTGGTGTGTGTACTCCCTCCATGTCTTCATCCCCGAAGTTGGTGGCAGTGTCCGGTAATGCCTTCGGGTCTTCCAGGTCCCTTTTCAGTCGAGCAATGGAGAGGACCTGGGCGACGAGGAAGGGTTATCCAACGATGGTTTCAACTTCCCCAACCATTGGCTTTCCCTCAGTGTGCCATGGTGCGCATGAGGTTTCTCCCATCCTGGCTGGTGCGACTGAGGCTAATTCGGTACTTGGTTTTATAAGAACCACCCCAGGTGTCCTTGGTGGATAAGATGCTCTATCTTTTCCTTCAATCTGGTGCAGTTCTTTGTGATGTGCCCATTCCCGCGGTGAAAATTGAAGGACTCCATTTGGTCTCCTCGGTTGGGGGGGGGGCTTGGGCCTATGGAGCATATCAGAGTCCTGGATGGCCATGAGCACCTGCGTTCGCGCGGTGTTCAATGGGGTGAAGTCCTGGTGTCGACGAAAGCCCTGGTCCTTGTATTGTTATGGCGGTCTTCGTTCCTCCTAGGTGCTGGTGGAGTGGACTCCGACTCCCTCTTCTGCTTGGAGGTTCCCTCAAACTGCTGGCAGTGTTCCTCAATGGCCTAGTCTGTCGCAATCTGCGCCTCAACCCGATGTATTAGATCCACGTAGTTCGGTACCGTCTCCCGTATAAGTGCGAGGTTGAATCCACTTGGGCGAAGCCCTCCAAGGAAGGCACTACAGAGGAGTTCAGGGTCACCTCCCGAGATTTGTCACGCTTTGGTAGTGAAGCGGCGGAAGACCTCCTTAAGAGATTCTGCCTCACTCTGGTCGATGTCGGAGAGGTGAGAGTGCTCTCCGACGATCAGTCGATTCGCAATGAATTGATCGACAAAGAGATGTGTGAGCTCCATGAAGTTGTTGATCTCCCCCTCCCTCAGGGAGTGAAACCACGTGTGCGCTTGCCCCTTCAGAGTTTCGAGGAACAGTTGATCTGGCGCGTTGAAGAGCCACATGATCATCTCGAAGTGGTTGATGTGCTCTAGGGGCTCATCCACCCTGCCAAAGGCCTCAAAGTAGGGCAACTTGAATCTATGATGTACGAGGTGCGAAAGAACCCGAGGAGCGAGCAAGAACCCATGGTGGAACGAGCGTCGTGTATTCACAGGGTGCCACTTACCCTTGGCGTACTCCTCAATCACATCTCTCACTTTCATGCGATTGAGTCTTCTGCCATCCTGCTTGACGTCGGTCTCTATTGGGCGAGGGTTGAGTCGAGCATTTCTTTGTGGCTCTGCCCGCCATGTAGTGCGTGCAGAGCTTGCTGCATCAAACAACTCCTCTCGGTGGGGGGGGGGGGGGGTCCTTGACATGAGCGGTGTCTCGTGGTAGGATGCGCTTCTGAGCGATCACCGGACGCGCTCCCTGCGCGATGGCTAGGTTGGGAGAATTGGGGACTCCCAGATCTTGTAGAAGGGCGAGCACTTCTAACTGGGGCTTCTCCATCAGTTGAATGTGCTCCTCCACGGAGATTGCAGGCGTGGAAACAGAGGCTCCTCCCAGAAGCTGAGCGTTGATTGCAAGAGAGCTTCCAGGGGCCAGATCTACGTGCTTTTCCAGAGCCGTGTTGTTAGCTGTGCATGCGTTTCTCCTTGCCATACAGTTGGTTAGGGCGCTTTGTCATGTCAAGTGCTGCTTCTAGAAATTCATTGCAGAGTTGGGAAAACCTTCTCACAGGCGGCGCCAAATTGTTGTGGTTCGCCCGATTTTCCTCCAGTCCGGAGAATCAGACCGCCTCAGCTCCAAGTCGGATCGGGCGCGCAAACAGTGAAGGGTAAACCAAGCAGCAATATCACGAATGCTTTTTTAGCGTGGAAAATCTGGAAATGGTACCACATGGCCGGATCGATGTCGAGCCTAAATCCACTATCTTCCTTGATGTTACAAGTGTTTGAGTTCCTGGGAGGGTGACTGACCACCTTACCCTTTACAAGCTTTAAGTACAGTAAAAAGTGGGAAAAGTTGCTAAGTCCCCGAAGCTTTGAAGAGAGCGTCCACATGAGCATTCACGAGCTCGTTCTTTACTTTCTTCCGTCCGCTATTGCATTTATGAGAGTGTGGAGCATGAGCATAACAAATTCTGAGTGTTGGAATGATCTATGTCACATGTCCTTGCCGGAAAACCTCAGAACTCTCTCTGATCTATCAAGTTGATTGTCTTCTGTAACGACCTCCCCAACATACAACTCGAAAGGACGGCCGTCGACACCCCCATCACCACGCTCAAAAGGGTTCAACCTTAACATATCTGTAGACCGTACACCCCAACCCCTCTCCAGTCCCATTAGTGGGTTGTTGGAAGCCACAACCTCCCTTCGATGAGAAGTGATCTAGTTAAATGCCCCTACGGGGATGAGAAGTGATCCAGTTAAATGTCCCACACGGAGCTGCAATTGGTGATGAGAAGTGAAAGAATTTTATAGTTAAGCGTGCTTGGGCTGGAATAGTCTTGGGATGGTGATCTCCTGGGAAGTCCCCGTAGGGGAACTTAACTGGATCACTTCTCATCGAAGGGAGGCTGCGACCTCCAACTACCCGCTAGTGGGACTGGAGAGGGGTTGTGGTGTATGGTCTGATGACCTGTTGAGGCTGAACCCTTTCGAGCGTGATGTTGGGGGTGCCAACGGCCGTCCTTTCGATTTGTATGCTAGGGAAGTCGTTACACCGAGGCCCGAATCCAATCGGGACCACGTCCACCGAGGGAGACCCAACATGACCCAGCTGGCATCGTCCGGGCTGCAGCCCAAGCAACCCAACCTCTCTCCATCCACAGACGGGTTGTTGGTGACCACAATCTCCCTTTTATGGGCGAACTCGATAGTTAAGTTGGGTCGTACGGGGACTTCCTAGGAGGTCACCCATCCCAGTACTACTCTCGCCCCAGCGTGTACTCTAATTTCCACCTAGTCTGGTTCTGATTATCGAGCTGCAGCCCAAGCACTCCAACCCCTCTCCATAGTTAAGCGTGCTCGGGCTGGAGTAGTACTGGGATGAGTGACCTCCTAGGAAGTCCCCGTTTTGCACGCTTAATTCAAGAGTTTCGTTCATCAAAGGGAGACTGTGGCCACCAACATCCCGCCCGTGCAGCTCAATTGGTGATGAGAATTTTGAAAACTTCATAGTTAAGCGTGCTCAGGCTGAAGTAGTACTGGGATGAGTGACCTCCTGGGAAGTTCCCGTGCTGCGCGCTTAATCGGAGAGCTTCGCCCATCAAAGGGAGGTTGTGACCACCAACAACCCGCTCGTGGGCTGGAAAGGGGTTGGGGTGCTTAGGCTGCAGCCCGGTGACCAGAACCGGACTAGGTGGAAATTAGACTACACACTGGGGAGCGGTGACGTTACATCTTCAAATGAAGGTCAGAGAGCCTTTTTATAGCTTTTTGAAGGACGTGTTGGTTTTTGCGCCCGACTGAATCCTGAGTTGGCGATTGACGTCGTTTCGTTCTGGTCACCTGGATCTCCAATGTTCCTGAAATGACAAACATTCCCCCATGTGGTTCGGGCTGCTTGGGAAAGCCCGACAACAACGGAGGCCAAAAGTGGTGGCGGCACTGGCGGGCTTCCCGCTTTTGCACACAGGGGGTGTGCACTCCCAAGGGGGAGCGCGCATGCACTACACTCGTGTCCATGCGGTATGTGCGTGCCTGTGCGGTGTGCGCACACGCAAGGGGCGCATTCTCCTGTGCCGCATGTGTTTGCGCTTGGCGGTGGCCCCGCGCGTCGAGTGACTTTGCGTGCGTGCACATCGGCGGGTCCTCGCGCACGCGGCTCCCGCGTGCGCGGTTCCGTACACTGGAGCGTGCGTGCTTGGTCCCTGCAGGCTCTGTCCCACTTGTCCCCTTTGGGGTGGTTTTAGGGTTCTTTGAGCGGGCGTGGTTCATGCGCCTGACTCACTTGATTGGATTGACTTGCTTGAGCACTTATCTATTTGACTCGAATTTTTAGGGGAATCTCATGAGTAATAATCAGCACTAATGAAATAAGTGAAGGTATATAACATTTTTATTTTTATTTATTACAATTTTTCCTATTTTATTTATAACAAACTTTTATGGAATATTTTTTGATTTTATAATAATAAGTTAATTAAACAATATTCATTTTTCATAAAATGATTTATATTAAATATTAAAATAATGTTTTATCGAAAATTTATATGTATTTTATATTAATTTTATAATATGTATTTTTTATTAATATTTGATGAATTTTATAAATTTATATGGAATTTTAATTAATATGTTTACATATTAATTAACCTGAAATATTTATTTATATACATTTTTGCCTTATATATGGTAAATATAAACATAATATTTTTTTATAGGAACTCATAAACATGATACAATCATACGAACTTGCTCGGACCTGCTCCAGGGGCTCATCTACCCCATCAAAGGCCTCAAAGTAGTACAACTTGAATATGTGTGGTACGAGGTGCGCAAGACCCTAAGGAGCGAGCAAGGACCCATGGTGGAACGGGCGCCACGCGTTCACAGGGAGCCGCTTACCCTGGGCGTACTCCTCGATCATATCTCTCACCTCCCTTCAATTAAGTCTTTGACTGTTCTGCTCGATGTGAACCTCCATTGGGCGAGGGCTGAGACAACTCCTCAGGGGGGGATGCTTGGTCCTGTCAAGTGCTGCTTCTAGAGATTCATTGCAGAGTTGGGAAAACCTTCTCACAGACGGCGTCAAATTATTGTGGGTCGCCCGATTTTCCTCTGGTCCGAAAAATCGAACCACCACAGTGTTAGGTTTTTGCCTCCATTAACTCCCCAACATCGTACCAAACCTCCGGGCGCGCGAGGAAATTTTTCCGGGGCGAATTTCTGCAATTTTCAAATTCTGGCCGAGAAGTCACAACCTCAGAAAAGGAGGTTGCAACCACGCGAGTACTGCCTTTGGCTTTCATTAATTCTGATCCGTTTTTATTCTTGGTTTTTATTAAGTAATATTGAAACCTATATATATTAAACCTTTCCCCTGCAACCCTAGAGATATAGACCCGATTTTTCTCCCCCCTTCTTCCGCCGTTTCCTTCTCCCTCTCCCTCTCCATTTTTTTTTGGCTCTCTCTCTCTCTCTCTCTTTGCCTCTCGCTGAAGGAGGACCGCCGCCGCTGTTGCTGCTCTGACCGCCGCCGCCGACGCTGCCTCGTTGGGCCGCCGCCGATGCTTTGGAGAGCCGCCGCCGCCGCTGCTTTGGAGGAGAGCGCCGCCGCTGTGTGAGGGGAGGTTTGCCGGCGCCGCCACCGCTGCGCCAGGTTTGGGAAAGGCTACTGCTTGCTGCAGTTTTGGGGAGACGCCGTCGTCGTAGCGACGCCGTCGGAGTTTGGGTTGCCGCCGTGCTTGGCCGTGAGGATCTTCCTCTTTCTTCGGCCGTAGGACCGCAAGGTATCCGGGAGTCACCTTTTTATCTCATTTTGTATAGGGGTAATTTATCCCCATTTGTAACACTGTGTATTTTGTGTTGAATGAGATTGTGACTGCCATTTTCGCCCGTGGACGTACCCATTCAGGGGGAACCACGTTATTCTGGTGTTCTTTTTGTGCCTTTGTGTTTTCTGTTATTATTACTTGTGCCAGCATCAGGTTTTCTGCACTACAACACCGCTTCGAATCCCAACAAGTGGTATCAGAGGGAGGTTGCGGGCTGACACTTTTGTTTAAAGGACGAGTTGTTTCCGATCTCGAGTGTACACTTGGGTGCGGTAGTTTACGACCGTTGGTCCGCTGGCTATCCCCTTAGTTGTGCACTGCTGAGGTCGTCAACTCAAGTTTTGTGTTTCGTGCAGTTTCTGCGTTCCGTTCTTGATGGCTTCGTCTATTCCTGGTGCTGTGGCCAAGTTTGATGGGAAACAAAATTTTGGTCTATGGCAGGTCAAAGTTTGTGCACTTCTTATAAAAGAAGGCTTACACCGTGCCCTACTGGGCAAGGCCAGTAAGGATGTTGAGGTTTCTGATCGTATGTGGGAGGACATGGATCTCAAAGCGTTGTCCACCATACAGCTTTGCTTACATGATGACGTGCTATATGGAGTTCTTTCAGAGACGACTGCCTCTGGCATTTGGGCAAAGTTGGAGAGTACCTACATGACAAAGTCTCTCCCCAACCGGATCTACCTCAAGCAGCAGCTATACAAGTTTAGCATGAAGGAGGGATCCTCTATTCATGACCACCTGAACAGTTTCAACAGACTGTTATATGAGTGTCTTAGCATGGATATTCAGGTGGATGAAGAGGATAAAGCAGTGATCCTTTTGAACTCTCTTCCAAAGCTCTTTGAGAGCATGGTCACTACCCTTACCTACAGTAAGGACGTCTTGGACTTGGAAGAGGTGACTGCGGCCCTACTCTCAGATGACATCCGGAAGCGGTCTTCAGGTTCTCGTGTTACTGAAGACTCCGTTCTATACTCTCGGGGTCATTCTGGTTCTGATAGAGGGGGCAAGTCAAAGTCAAAGGGCATCTCAGATTTATACTGCAAATACTGCAAGAAGAAGGGTCACGTGATCAAGGACTGTTGGAAGCTTCAGAACAAAGATAAAGAGAAGAGCACTGGTGATGAAAAGGGGAAGTCTGACATATCCTTGTGCTTTGAGGATGTGGGAGATAACCTCATCTAGGTCATCCTTCTCTCTACTCTTCTACTTTTCGCTTATATGTTCGTGCTTCCTGTTCTGTTTGTTCCCTATGTTGCTTGCTTTCCTTTCCCTCATTATGTTCATGTTATTCCTATTATCTTTCTTATAACCTGTCTTTGGGTTATTTAATCCGTCATTACTCCGTTGTATGAATGCTTTTGTTTCACCCTAGTACCTAAGCTCTTTCATTGTTACTCCTTCGTCACATGAGCTTAGTGTGTGTGTCTAATCAACATTTCCTGATTAGCTCGTATAGGGGTTCTCTTTATCCATGTTGAGATCAGTTTTGCCTGCATTCAATTGTTGATGTGTTTGCATTTATCATTTCTCTCCCCGCGCACATCATTTCTGGAGTCTGTGATATATTTCTTTTGCTTTGGGAGACCACCGCTGGAGGTGGAGCAGTTAGACCTTTGCTTCAGGTGGAGCATTTCTGGAGTAGTCACGTCAGTCCAGTTTGTGTACTACTCAGATTGAAGGAGTTCACTTTATCTGCCCTTGGCGGGAGCAGATTCAGTTGATGCGATTTGCATCGTTCTTGGTGGCAACTTGGTTGGTTGGAGTTATCTCGGCAGGTGGAGTTTGTTAGGTTTTTGCCTCCATTAACTCCCCAACATCGTATCAAACCACCGGGCGCGCGAGGAAATTTTTCCGGGGCGAATTTCTGCAATTTTCAAATTCTGGCCGAGAAGTCACAACCTCAGAAAAGGAGGTTGCAACCTCGCGAGTACTGCCTTTGGCTTTCATTAATTCTGATCCGTTTTTATTCTTGGTTTTTATTAAGTAATATTGAAACCTATATTTATTAAACCTTTCCCCTGCAGCCCTAGAGATATAGACCCGATTTTTCTCCCTCCTTCTTCCGCCGTTTCCTTCTCCCTCTCCCTCTCCATTTTTTGGCTCTCTCTCTCTCTCTTTGCCTCTCGCTGAAGGAGGACCGCCGCCGCCGTCGCTGCTCTGACCGCCGCCGCCGACGCTGCCTCGTTGGGCCGCCGCCGGTGCTTTGGAGAGCCGCCGCCGCCGCTGCTTTGGAGGAGAGCGCCGCCGCTGTGTGAGGGGAGGTTTGCCGGCGCCGCCACCGCTGCGCCGGGTTTGGGAAAGGCTACTGCTTGCTGCAGTTTTGGGGAGACGCCGTCGTCGTAGCGACGCCGTCGGAGTTTGGGTTGCCGCCGTGCTTGGCCGTGAGGATCTTCCTCTTTCTTCGGCCGTTGGACCGCAAGGTATCCGGGAGTCACCTTTTTATCTCATTTTGTATAGGGGTAATTTATCCCCATTTGTAACACTGTGTATTTTGTGTTGAATGAGATTGTGACTGCCATTTTCGCCCGTGGACGTACCCATTCAGGGGGAACCACGTTATTCTGGTGTTCTTTTTGTGCCTTTGTGTTTTCTGTTATTATTACTTGTGCCAGCATCAGGTTTTCTGCACTACAGCACCGCTTCGAATCCCAACACACAGCTCCAAGTTGGATCGTGCGCACAAATAGTGAAGGGTAAACCAAGTAGCAATGACACGAAGGATTTTTAGCGTGGAAAATTTGAAATAGTGAAAAACAACATGACAGGATCAGTGCCGAGCCGAAATCCATTATCTTTCTTGATGTTGCAGGTGTTTTGAATTTTTGGGAGGGTGATAGATCTTTTCCTTTATAAGATTTAAGAACAGAAAAAGTGGAAAAAGTGGCTGAGTTCACGGAGCTTTGAATAGAGCGTCCACATGAGCATTCACGAGCGCGTTCTTCTAAGTCCTTTCCTCCATCCGCTATTGCATCCACGAGAGCGTGAAGCATGAGCAGAGCAAATTCCGAGCGATGGAATGATCTAAGTCACACGTCATCGTCGGAAAATCTCAGAACTCTTTCTGGTCTCTCATGTTGATTATCTTTAAATGAAGGCCAATGAACATTTTTATAGCTTTCTTGAAGGGAAGTGTTGGTTATTGCGTCCGGCTTAATCCTTAGTTGGTGATTGGTGTGTGACGTCCCTGACCCTGCTCGCTCGTGTACTCTCATTTCCACTGAGGAGATGCACCAGGCGGCCGTCTAGGATGCAGCCCAAGCACCTCAACCCCTCTCCATCCAGGCGGGTTGTTGGTGACCACAACCTTTCTTTGATGAGTGAAACTCTCCGGTTAAGCGGACAACACGAGGACTTCCCAGGAGGTCGTCCATCCCGTTACTACTCCAACCCGAGCAGCCTGAACCACATTTGGTCAGTGCCGCCAAATATTAAAATAATTTATATTAAATATTAAAATAATGTTTTATCGAAAATGTATATGTATTTTATATTAATTTTATAATATGTACTTTTTATTAATATTTGATGAATTTTTTAATTTTATATGGAATTTTAATTAATATGTTTACATATGAATTCTAAATAAATTATTATTTTTTGAATAATAATATATATTTATATTGTTTATATATATTTTTAAGATGAAATATTTATTTATATAAATATTTGCTTTATTTATGGTATATATAAACATAATATTTATTTTGAGATAAAATTATATAAACTTATATAAACATAAAATATAACTATTGGTGGCCCCAATTGCCTCTGTCATTCATGTGATTAAAGTCGAGCAACATCATTCGTTAACTCCATTTAATCAGACGTAATTAATAGTGGTTCCCTTCAAGAAAATTATAAAAAGGCCTCTTACCTTCATTTGAAGGAGGCAACTAGATAGACAAGGTGCTCGGTTCAATTCTCTGACTTGGCTCACTTTCGAGCTAAAGTGCTCGGTTCACTCTCGAGCTTGTTGCTTTAAAGTAAGGCATGCCATGTTGGTTTTCCCGGTTTGGCTCGAATCCACCAACCGATCCATTGATTTTTTAGGTTTTATTAAACATGTAGCATTATATAAATAGGAATCCTATTCACGTAGGATTGTTGAAGCCGCTCCGCCGGTGCGGAAGCGAAGACCCCGCCTTCCCTATTCATATTGTTTCGTGAAGAGCCGCATATTGGCCTTGGAGGAGAGTCGTCTGTGAGAGGAAACCCGCCCCTCTTTCTATCTTTTCTCTGTCGCTCGCTCGTGCACTCTGAGGGGCCGCCGACCTTGGTTGTTTGTTGTCAGTTTTAGAGGAGATATCCGTCGGCGTTGAGAGAGAGAGAGTTATCGCCGGGCTTGTTGGAGTTTGTCGCTAGTGTTGCAGTTGACGTTCTTTGGAGTGGAAAGGCGTGATGTCGAAGGCGTGCGTGAGTGTAGTAGCCTCGACGGTGGTTTCTCTCCGATGGTGGCGTTGTTCTCCGGTGGCGGCGTTGTTCTCCGGTGATGGTGCGGTTGAACGTCGGAATTCAACATTGAAGGTTCCGGTGAACCTTGTGCGTCCGCGTGGCGGATTGCAGTCCAGATCTCAGATTTCAGATCCAGATCATACGTGTTCGGAGCATCTGTGGCGTACTCGTCGGACGGTAATTTATCTCCTATTTTCCTTTGTATTTGAATTTATATTCTCATGATATAAATTGTGTGGCTATATTTTATGTTCTTGAATATATGCAATCTTTATAGTTGCGCCTATTTGTACCGAATTTTACAACAAGTGGTATCAGAGCCAGGTTCCGAGTAGGTGACTGATTGGACAATCCAGTTTTAGGTTTTGGTCAACGGTAGGTGACTGATTGGACACTCCGGTTTTAGGTTTGAGTCAACGGTAGGTGACGATATTGGTCCGCTCTCTATCTTCCAAGATATGATCCGTGAATTAATCAAATTACCTATATGTACTGCAGGCAGCTATGACAGCGAAGAACACACTGTTGGCAAGATATTCAGTGGAGAAATTTGATTGTAGCGGGAACTTTCGCTTATGATAGATTCGGGTCAGAGATATGCGGGTTAAGTAGTGGTTGATCCAAGTATTGCGGGGGTGTGATTCTTTGCCCACTCTGGTAAAAGATTCTGATTGAACGAAGATGGATGAGCGCGCCACTAGCGCGATCATGATGTGCATGGATGATAAGGTGTTGTTTAACAACAGTATTGAAGAGTCCTCTATCACGCTGTGGAAGAAGCTGTAGGGACTCTACATGAGCAAGTCATTGACCACAAAACTGTTGCTGAAGTAGAGATTGTACGGCCTGAAGATGCAGTAAAGTGGTAAACTGCAGGAATATTTCAACGTGTTTAATAGACTTCTGAGTCAACTGCATGTGGTTGGTGTGAATGTGGAGGAAGAAGACAAGGCCTTATTGTTTCTTACCTCGCTCCCGACGTTATATAAACACATGTAGACCACTCTGCTATTTGAGAAGGATACAATAGATGTGGAGCAGATCACGTCTGTATTACTGTCCATTCATATGTTCACAGACCCTGCTCCTGAGGGTGAGCATGCTTTGGCAGTAGGAGGACGACGAGGGAGGCAGTTCGAGAAGAGATCTGGGTGTGCACGGTTCATATCTGAATCGAGGAAGGCAGTGACGTGCTACCATTGCAGGCATAGTGAGCATATCATGAGACATTGTCCGCGGCATGCGCAAATTTCTGGGGACGTCCAGGGTGCGGACAAGGCGGCGGTAGTTATGACAGATGATAATGATGTGTCTCTCCTCATCACTGAGAGTCCATGTGACTCAGATAGCTGGATATTAGATTCTGCTGCTTCGCAACACATTTGCTTAGATGTAGGGTTGTTCAGTTCACTGGAGTTGATGACTGGATTGGTCTTTCTAGGTGACGGCTCAGCATGTGAGGTCACGGGGACTGAAACGATGGACATCAGGACGCATGACGGAGCAGTGGGTAGGCTTGAGGGGTACATCTGATACCCAAGCTGCGTTGGAATTTGATATCGTTGGGCAGATTAGACTCCAGAGGATGCAGTTTTGCGGCGAGAGGTGGAGTTCTGACGGTGACGCGAGAATGCACCGTGCTCATGCGAGCTAGGAAGTGCGGTAGTCTGTACCGGATGATGGGGACCACGATGCGAGATGTTGTGCCCATGATTTTTGCGGCTGACAGAGTTGATGGTCGAGGTGGTGTAGGGGATTGCCCTTCTGATAGTCTGACTAGGCGAGTCAGATCCATCGATTCAGTTGCATCGACATTCAGAGGTTGAGCCCGAGCAGGGATGAGTCAATTGGAGCAGGTCGGCTGACGCCTCAGATTCTTGAGGTGGTGCTTTGTGTAGATTGGTGCCCCGTGTAGATAGTGCTATGTGTAGTGTTTCCAGTGCAGATGATACTTCGTGCAGATGGTGGTTCCGGAACCCAAACCAAGATGGTGGATTGTTGATTTTCCTGCTTCAGTTCGGGTCCACCCTGAACCGGACAATTGATTTTTTATGTTTTATTAAACCTGTAGCATTATATAAATAGGAATCCTGTTCACGTACGATTATTGAAGCCGCTCTGCCTGTGAGGAAACGAAGACCATGCCGTCCCTATTCATCTTGTTTCGCGAAGAGCCGCATATTGGCCTTGGAGGAGATCCACCTGTGAGAGGAAACCCACCCATCTTTCTCTCTCGCTCGCTCGTGCACTCGGAGAAGCCGCCGTCCATGGGTATTTGTTGCCGGTCTTGGAGGAGATATCCGCCGACATTGAGAGCGGGAGTTGTCGTCATACTTGTTGGAGTTTGTCGCCGGCGTTGTAGTGAACGTTCTTTGGAGTGGAGAGACGCGGTGTCAAAGGCATGCGCGAGTGCAGTTAGCAACGACGGAGGTTTCTCTCTGGTGGTGACGTTGTTCTCCGGTAGCGACGTTGTTCTCTGGCGGTGGTGTGGTTGAACGTATGAATTCGACGTTGAAGGTTCCGGTGAACCTTGTGTGTCCGCGAGACGGATTGCAGTACAGATTCTCGCCGCAGATCGTGCATGTCCTGAGCATCTACGACGTATTCGTCGGACAGTCCTTTTTCTCTTTTTTTCCCTTTTTTTTCTTTTTATAAATTATGTGACTATATTTTATGTTCTTGATTATCTGCAATCTTAATAGTTGTGTCTATTTGCACCTGATTTTACAACCTGTCATGCCCGCCTGGATCCAACGACTTGTTGAGCCCGTTGGACTCCAATGACTCTTTAAACCGTCGGATGCTTATCTGACCCTGGCAATGCTCGTATATGGGGCCCTATTTTGACGCCCAAGACCAGTGCCACCAAACCCTTGTCTTTTGCTTGGCAGACCCAAACATACCCGGGCCTTATTTTCACCCTTAAATCCATTAACCTTATCTCAGCCCTCAATTGCTGAAGTACTAAAAAAAAAGGGAAAATTAAGTTCTCACGCGTTTCTCTATTAACTTTTCTTACGAACATATGACTCTATTTATATTATCTAAGAAGAGAAATTCATCTCTATGTTGTAGTTAAAATTTAAATGACTGTTGACAACCTATGAGCTCTGAATGATGAAGTTATCAAGTTTTTTTGAGGAAAAGGAAGAGGAGTGTGTCCACCAACGACAGTCAAATCTATTGTGTGTCGAATTCCAAGCTTAAGGTTCCGTTTGGCATCGTGATGACAGTCATGAACACGGGGGGTTAACTTTTCATTTGTTAACGTCCACCTAAGAAATTTCATCTACTTTTATGTTCAAACGGATGATATTTGTTAGGTGATCCTTAACGAATGACGTTTTTACCCATGCTTTTACGACTGCGATCACCGTGCCAAACGGAGCCTAAGGTTGTGTTTGGCGTGGCTTATCACAGCTTATTTGCTCCGATGAGGTTAGACAAAAATGTCATTGTCATATCAAAATCTTATGCCACAAACTAGCTTTTTTTTTGTAACATTTGTCATACCACACATATTCTATGACAATGAATCAGTGCCCGAGTGAACCCCGGATGCTCAGCCTGGTTGGGGATTGTTTTGGTCAAATAGAATTCAATTTGCTCATTAAACTCCCAATTAATAATTATTCTGTTTGGGAGGATTTGTTTTCACCGGTCAAGCGATTACGACCGCATTAATCGGACCTTAGAATAATGCGGTCGTAACCGCTCGACCGTTGAAAATAAACCCCCAAAACGGGAGAAATACTTAGGTCAGGACTCATGACGATGCTCATGGTCCTGCATCAATGAGAAGCCTGCAAAGGAGATGGAGTCCATATAATTTTGAATTGTGTCATACACTTTTGTGCGGACCCTCAAAATTTTTAACTCCTCTTTAATTGTTTTGACCTGACCTAAAAATTAAAAAATTAATCCCAAAACGGAGCCTAAATATTTATATATAATTATTGAAGATCTGAATAGAAAATAAAGACGGTCCCATGATCATCACTATCCTAAACATTGGTAAAGAAGCCACGCTGAACGCACGAACATTGCCCAAACACAAACAAACAACCGCTTATTAAAGATTCCAAATTCCAGCACTGTCCCCGCACGCCGTTCACACCTCAGAAATCAGCCATGGCAGCAGTCTTACGAAAGTAGCGGCCGGACGGCCCGCCGGCCGGAAGCAACGCGAGCATCACCGGCCCTCTCGCACCCTCGTCGGCGGTCTCCACTCCCGTGTTCCAGTTGACTTTCCCTCCTTTGATCCGAAATCTACCCAATATCTTCTCTATCCTCTCTTCACAAGTTCCTCTCGGACCCCGGATGCATAGAAGAAATTAGACGCAGTTCTTTTCTGGCTTGTTGGTTGATGCATATATGGAATTTTTATATTTTGCATCTCCGGCCACCTCCTCGCAATCACCCAGGAAAAGTGTTCGTGTACGCGTTCACCGCCATCTTCGAAATACTGTACGCCGGCAGCATCGTCGGCCACCCTCCGGCCTCCAACTTTCCCTCCTTTGAATCCTCCAGAAATCTACCCAATATCTTCTCTATCCTCTCCTCGTCTAACTTCGCCCCATCCGCCAGTTCCTCTCGGATCCCCTCGGTTTTGTTTTGGTTCTTGAACCGGAACCGGAACCGGAATCCTCTGTTTCACATAGAAGAGTGGTTCGGTTCAATTAGACAACTCTACAAAAAAAAAGTCAGTTCTTTTCTGGCTTGTTGGCACTTTGGGCTCATGACATATATGGAATTTTTATATTTTGCACTCTAAATTTTTTAATTGGCACTCTGTATTTAAGTGGCCGACAGCATCACAAATGTTCATTCAAGAATACTAATTAAGGTCCAGGCAGCACCAATAATCTGAACTGCAAAGTATCAGATGAGCATTTTTGATGATGAGC
The DNA here is from genome assembly GCA_039513925.1 of Platanthera zijinensis. Lineage (NCBI taxonomy): Eukaryota > Viridiplantae > Streptophyta > Magnoliopsida > Asparagales > Orchidaceae > Platanthera > Platanthera zijinensis. Next base: position 271,094,054 of record CM077078.1, read on the forward strand.
GGACCTAAATTCTCTTAGAATTTCAGTCTGGGCACGCAAAATATCAAAAAAAGATATTTGAGGGATGAAAAGTACAAATTTTAAAGATTCACAGAACCTAGTGGTACGCAAAAAAACCGGTCCGGTTTGGACCGGACTGGTTAAGAACGGCCCGGGACCGATCCGTAGGGATCCCCTTTTTTCCATCAAATATTGGTCCCGGACCGGGACCGGTAAAGACCGATCCCGGTCTTATAGACCGGTAAAAGACTGATCATTGATAAAAAATTGATTTTTCTCCTCATATTTTTAATTAAATATAGTATAGATAATTTATTTTTTAAATTAAAAAAAAATAAAAAAGACCTGTTAGGATCCGATACTTCAGTCCCCAATCGATCCTCAAGAGGAAAAAAACCGATTCTGAACTGAGACTGGCGTGAGCAGGATCAGTCTGGGACCGGTAGGCCAAAAGACCGGTCCCAAACTGGCCCTATAGTGTTTTTGTGCACGACTAACATAATCTCATATTTTGGAATGAACAGTGTCAAAAAACCCCCCTTTTCTGGATCGGATCCTCTCCATTTCAAGTGAAATAGAGGGATCTATTTTATGCTTTAGTAGACAAGATATGTCCAAAAAACATCTAATGAACATGATTTTTTTGATTAAAAAAAATATAAAAATATAGATAATGCTGAATCCGTCAAATCAAAAAACAATGCACAATGACGATGAATTAAATCCTCATCACAAATGGAGAGGATCATGATATTTCTTTCCTTACCCCCAATTTCATAATTAAAGGAAGAAAAAAGAATCAATTTTCAGCTTCCGTTTACCTTGAGCTCGGAATTAGTGGAGGAAACGTTGACGATTCTTGCGCCGGAAGGGGAGAGGCGGAGGAGAGGCAGAAGGGCTTCCGTCACTCTCTTGCAGCCGAAGTAGTTGATTTCAATGCAAGCCACCGCGCTCTCATGCGTGTGCTCCATTACTTGCTTTACTAAATTAGTCGTCTTCCCCGATAGCTTGGATACAAAATCATTAAAAAGAAAAGATCTTTAACAGAGCATCAGAGATCAAATTAATGAGAAGATGCCGGAAGCGGAGAAGAAAGTACAAAGCCGTCGGCGTCAATGTTAAGGGCAGCGAGCCTCTCAACGCTCACCACAACACCCGAAGCTGCCGCGTTGTTCACCTAAAACAACCAAACGGCGTTATGTAGCTTACAGAGTCGATACAGTGTTTGAATGATTTCTGAAGAAGTTTGGTGCGGACGAGTATATCGAGCCTGCCGAAGCGGTCGGAAAGGAAGCCGGCGAGGGAGGCGGCGCTGATAGGGTCGCTGACGTCGAGCTGGTGGAAGAGGATGTTGGAAAGGCCGGAGGAGTGGAGGGAACGCGCGGCGGCTGTGCCCCTGGATACATCACGGGCGGTCAGGACGACGGTGACCCCGAGCTCGGCGAGCTGGCGGACGACGGCGAGGCCGATGCCTTTGTTAGCGCCGGTCACCACCGCGCACAGGTTGGTGGTGGGTTGCTGTTCGGCGACGATTGAGCCCATTCTTGCCTTGGTTATTTTAACTCCTGCTTGCGAAAGTTTAGAAAATGCGAAGCGGAGGAAATGGGTGATTCGGTGGGTCACTTGCTACGTTGGATGTACTCTCAGGCTTGTAAGAGCATCTTCAATGAGAATTTCTATATTTAGGGATCCCTATTATATCATGTTTTTTAAATATGCAGAACATGATAAAAGTAATTTCAATCATGTTCTCCAAACTATATATATATATTTATAATGTATGATAAGTCAATATTTATAGTTATTTTTAGTATTGATTTTATTTAATAAATAAACAATTTTATTTATTTTATATTAATATTTGTATTAATTTCTTTATTTTCTTATTTCAGGTTAATTTAGGCTGTCAATAGTATGTTGGAGCTTCTAGGATTGATCAGGAGAAGAAACTGAGGAAAACTGGAAAAATGACAATTACACGCCCCAGTTACGGGGGTGAACATGATGGATAAAATTCACGTTAACGCGCGATTCTAAATCGATAAGGCAAATATACATATCATTCTAGAGTATAAGATCAAATGTCGTACTAGACTCGGGATCTGTTGATTACTACTCACGCAAATTAATATTATTTTATCGATAAATAAAAAGATTAATTAAGACTAAATGAAGACAATGAAATAAAGGATAGCATTTGATCTTGTTGAAGCCAAAAATGGGGCTCAACGAGAGTTCGGACCTTGGAGGTCTAGCCAACACCTACTTCTCCCAAACCCAGAATCCTGACTAGTAACAAAGAACCAAGAACTGACCCTAAGCCTCAGCTGGGGAGGTCCCTCCACTAACCTGGAAGATATCTGAGCACTTCCCCTCAAAATCCAATTGCTGGGCTAGGAGAACCTCAGAAAGCTGTAGAGGATTTCAGGAATGATGAAAAACTTATCTTCCGAGGAACTCCGTGGGCCTATTTATAGGTTTTCAGTATCTGGTCTGTCAAAAGCATAATTCTGTTACCCTGAAATTACTGAAATACCCTAGGTCGGTCTGTCAACAGCCAAACTCTGTTGTTCTGAGGAGCTAAATGCGGACCCAAGGGCAACCAGGTAATTTCACCTAAGGGTACCCGAGTAATTTCACCCCTAGGGTACCCCTGGCGGAAGCCTTTTCGCTGATCCTACGGGCTTCCCGCTTATCACGTGTGGGAGCCTTCCAGCCTACCCCGGGCGGGAGCCAATGGGTTAACTATGAGCTTAGTTTGTCGACGCAGAGCTTAGTTCGACGAAAGTAGGGCTCAACTCGACGAATGACGAGCGAGAGCCTTCCCACCTATTGCAGGCGGGAGTGAAAAGACCAAAGGGAGCCGAGAGCGTTGAGTAGAAAGACCTCACTCAACGCTAGCTCCGCGGGCTTCTCGCTTCACCAAGCGCGACCCTTTGCGCATGCCTCGGGCGAGAACCCCTTCCTCCTATTTTTCCCGTCTGACCCAATTTGCTCAATACTAGCCCAAGGCTAGCCAAATCCCGACCCAACGGGCATTTAGGTCTCACCCAACAAATATGAGGTTGTAAACAATCCCCGCTCTTTGCGAGTTAGACATGCGTTCGAAAAGACACGTCCAACCCCAAATATTCGCTGTTTGCTTGCTGATCTGGCAGAGAATCTTTTGCGCTCCCCATCACGGTTCTATATATACACCACTGAATATGTTCTCAGGCCGTCCCTGTCGCTATTTCCCTCTTCTTGAGCTCCTGCGAGGCTTTGAAGATGCGCACCAAGCCTGCCGAAAAACCGCTCTCGCAAGAACTTCAGGCTCGCCTTGACGCAGCCCAGGCGTGGGCTCACGCCAACTGTGCCAAGTTAGCTCCTTGGCTGACGGGCAAGAGGCCTGCCGACGAGACTTCTAAGAGGCCAGCCGACGAGATCCCCCGCCCAAAGAAGAAGAAGACGGCCAAGTAAGTTAGGCGAGATCACTCAAAAGAGAGTCGAGCCTCGCCTACCTCAATCTCTAACCGCGACGTGAACCCCTCTTCCCTACCGGAGGTACTCTTCTCGCCTCGCCCATTGGCGCGAACTTCTTAACGAACTGGGTTGCGCACTAATGTATTGCCCTTCTCGCAGGGGACAGTTCCGAAGGATGTCGCCGACTTTTTGCTGGCGGATACCGAGACGGCCTGCCTTCTCCACGAGGATCCGCCGTTAGTCTCGGGGGATGCACCGCCAGTCTCGGGGGTTACCCCTCTGACTACACCGGCCGATCTCCCAAGCACTCCTGGTATTTTGTATTTTTGCTGATGTGGCTTCCGCTTTAAATGATCTATTTTTCCCTTCCGCTGACCATGCTTCTCGCAGTGCCTGTTCTTGGGAACTTGACCATCATCGACCCGAGGCTTATATAGGGCTTTCGCCCTCGAGGATCCTGCCAACCAAGTGGACGCCGCGGCTGGAGGGTTTGCCACTGAATCATTAGCACCCGCGCCAGGATCCCGACCTCTGGCGGAAGAGGGTGAGGGCGCCTCTGTCCCCCCACTGACCGAGACTGAGACCTTGGAGCGTAGGACGTTCCATCCTGGGAGGGGCAAGCCGCTTCACCTGCTCTTTGGGAAGAGTCCTGAGGGGCTGCCCGACCCTTCTCGCCAACCATCGGCGGAAAGCCCCCGCTGTACCTCAGGTATGCGAGAACATACTATTTTCTCTCTCGCTCCTCCTCCGATCTGACAAACTATCCTCCGGGTCCAAAGCTGCAGGGGGCGGAGGCTGAGGAAGAAGAAGATGAAGATGAAGAAGAAGAGAACGGGGAAGACTCGCCCCTTCCCTCTTCTAGCGAGATGAAGGAATTTCTTGACGCCTCCGGAAGTGGTAAGACGCGGAGGTAGAGGATTGCGGCATTCCTGTCAAAGATCGCGCGGCGGCAACGAGCAAAATCCGCAGCAGTGAAGAGAATCCACATGACGATGGAAAGGCGGCTGGCGATCGTCGTGCGGGACTACACCCACCTCCTTGGCGAGACGGAGCGCCAGGATACGCTTACCGTCGAGACTTCCCCAGGAAGATACATCGCGCGGATTCACGATCAGCTTCGTCTGGCCAACCTGGGATTGACCGCCCCGACGGCCTTCTTCAATTTGCGAGTGCCTCCAAGGACGAGGAAATGAGGACTGGGTCGCTGGCGGTGGGAACAATATTGAGCCTTATGGGTCTCGCCTCTTATTTACCCAACCTCCCGGCCTACCCTTGTCGCTTTGTACCCCTTGCGCCGCGCGATTATGAATAATTTTTTATATTTGTTATTGCTACTATTTCGCGGCTCCCGCCCAACGAGGGCCCCCTTTATGTTTATTCTCCATTTTCTTTTTTCGCTTTATGTTCTCGTATTTGATGCTTTGTGAATGCTTTGCGCCCTGCCTATCACTTATCGCCTGCCGCCACAGTTTGCTTTTACCCCTGGCTCTTCCCGGAGGTTCTCGCTTTTTTGCAGGTTTGGGAAGAGACGGCAAGACAAAATGGAAAATGAGGAGTCGGAACATCGGGCCTTATTAACCGTACCATCGCCGTATTTTAGGAAAAAACTCATGATTATTGAATTCTCTATAAATAGACTGATTCGTCTACCGTATTTATTTCTCTGCATTCCCTTATTTGATTCCAAACCTTTGTCCTCCTCCCGATTGCTCTCGCCGATCACTGCAACGCCAAGGCTCTCGCCTTCTTCCCTTTTCCTCCTCTCTCGCCTTCCCTTAAAGATGCCTGGCGAGAGCGAACGCCCCTCCAAGTGCGCGCAAACCTTCCTGAACCACAACTTCCCCCCTGTCGGCTCACGCAGGCAGAATTCCTTACAATCACCAAGAACTGCATCCCGCCGGGGTTCCTTGCGCGAAACCCTGGGAACGATGACAGGGTTAACCTCGCGCCGGAAGGGGAGCTCGTCATCCCCTTGGAGCACTTCGAGGTGGGCTTCCGCCTCCCCCTCTGGCCGGAAGTGCGCTAGGCCCTGCGCTATTATGGGATAGTGTCAACCCAGCTCAACCCTAATTCCATCGCCTTCCTGGTGACTTTCACCTGCTATATGTGGGTGGAAAGGATCGAATTCAGCCTACCCATTTTTTGGAAGTTATTCAACATCCGGGCCAAGGGAGGGCCAGTCTTCCTTTCTGGGCAGTTGGTGAAGACGGAGGGTCTTGCCAACAAACATCATAATTGGGTGGAGAGATTCGTCTTTGTCTCGGGGCCTTTCGACAACATCCCTCTCGCGCCCATTCAGTATGACGACGCGACCTAAAAGACTCCCACTCTCGGGGAGCGCGAGGGCGCCCTCGTTGAGTTCTTCGGGACCAAGACTTTTGACGTCCCCTTCCTCCGACGAGACCTGGATTCCCTCCTACCGGTACCTCCCGACGAAGGTATTATTTTGGTCAAACCTTGCAACCTTTTGTTTCGAGGTATAGGGCTAATTAACTATGGGTCTCGCAGGTGAGCGAGAAATTCCCCTCCACCAACTCTTTGATGAGACCTGGGAGCCAACCGACCCTTTAGCTCTCGTCAAGTCTGCCGCCGCTGCCTGCCAGAAGGAGCTGCGACCTTCTTCCAAAGTGAGTGCCCAGAAGCGGAGACACAACTCCATCCCTTCCGCCCCCTCAAAAAACCAAAACCATCAGCAATGGACAAGGGAAAGTCCATTCCACCGGATTCCGCAGAGACCCCGTCAGTCACATGCGAGGCGGGTGTCGTTGAGCCGGTCGTCGAGACCCCTGCCGAGACTCCACTCAAACCGATGCAAAAAAGGCACCGAAACTTTAGCTTTGACGAGAAGTACCTGGATGCGGAGGGCAAGCCTTTGATCCAGTGGGACCCTACCTCCAACCGCATCGCGGTCTCCATACTTCTCCCCTCCTGGAGGGAGCGGCACACGATCACTAGTGATGCCTTCACGCTGGGCTATGGGCTCTACGGTCGGGAGGATGCCGACACATTCGATCGGACGACTACCCGAGCACTCGTCTACGACGCCGCCCAGGCCCAACTTCGCGTGGTCTAGCTCTCGCATATGGGTGGGCGTCGCACCCTCACCATCGAGCGCAACCTCGCCGACATGCTCAAGGCAAGGGATGCCGCTACAACTGAAGTGGCCACTCTGAAGGCCGACCTGGCGGCTGCCCAACAACTTCTCTCGCTTCGCCCGGCCGCCGAGGTAAGCGGGACCCTTCAATATCTCTCTCCCTCTTTGTATATAAATATATTTTTCTGCTTAACAAGATCTTCTCGCAGGACTCCGCGCAAGCCCAGCTGACACGCGCTAGGATGACCGACATCGAGTGCGAGAACCAGCTGTTGAAAGCTGAGGTGAAGCGCCTGGAGGGGGACCTGGCCCAGGCCCGGCCGTCGCTGGAGGAGAGAATCGAGCGCCGCCATTATTTAGCGTACGAGATGGATGTGATAGTCTAGGAGAATGCGCAAGTCACCGTAAAAATGGTCATCGAGGTGTAACGGCCCAAAACATGAAGAAACAAATTTAATCCATAAATATCCCCTATGATGATGACAATGAGATGATTAGTGGTGACTCGGTGTCGCTTTGAAAGTTTATGTGCACAGTTATGCTTAGTATTGCAATCTCGAGTCTTGAGGGAATGTTTTGTTTGACTTTAGTATGCTGGATATTTTATATATTCACATATACTTTGGGTTGAGCGGCTAAGTATGTAGTTTGGTTGTACTGTTGCTTACATGTTAACTTAAATTAAATATTTTGAGTTGATTTCATGAGGTTTTAGCAACAGTTAAGCCCCATTAAATGAGGCGGTGGCTTAAATGAGGCGGTGGCTTTTATGAGGCTCTTTGTTCTATTTCCCCTATGGATCCGATACGAGTTGGGTCGCCTGGCTGGGAAGGGCGGAAGGCAGCTAGGGTTGGTTTTACTCCATACTTTTTCTCCGCTCTTAGTCGGCATCAAGAAAGTTTCTTTGTACTCGGCAAGAGCTCGACAAGGGCTAGTTCTTGATCGGTGGATCACAACTTCAAACCAATCATTATGAGATTTACTTCTTCTTACCTGCTACTGATATTGGGTTTTCGGTAGGTTTTTATATCTTGTTTTCATGCGGTGGTAAGCCAAGGAATTTTAGCGTTTATATGGGATTTAACCTCATGTTGGTCGGGGCTGTCGTCCCTTTTCTATTGCGACTATTATCAAGCCATCTCTTGCCTGTGTATTCTTCCTTAGTTTTCCTGGATTCCGGGTGTATGGCAGTATCAAGGTCATGTGGGATTGGCCTATTTTGAGATCTATATGAGTTCATTTTATTTATTGTTGACCTTTACTTGTTGTGTTGGCTGGATCTTAGATTGCGGCCGGTAGACTGCAGCTGCATCTCCATTTACTAGAGTTGTCCATGGCCGACCAGTTATGTTAGAGTTTTAGAGTCTCAAAATGGATATGTTGCTTGGTTAATGTTGCACCTTTTCTTTATGTGAGTGCTACTAATTGGTGTTGCAATTAACTGGTTAAATTACTTGAGAACATGAGCTTGTCTTAAAGACTGTATCCAGTTGGGGATCTTTTTCTCTATGAACTTGGCTTAGGTTGCATTCTACTGCTATTAGTTTCCCTTCTAGGTTCTGTGAAAAGGAAATATATGTTACATCGCAGAGATTGGTATGCATGGTTAATGTTGCATAGTTATGTTTGTATCGCAGAGATTGGTATGCATGGATAATGTTGCATAGTTATGTTTTTTACTAGCAGTGGTGGATTCATAGTTGAGGGCTTTGCTTTGTGGAGTGACCGACTACTGTTATGCGGATGCATCTCAATTGTTGTTTGAATGAATTTTGAACTTATGTCCCTTTTTATGGTTATGAACTTGAAAGGGTTGGTTATGTAGCTCCCAAATGATGTTAACATAATGGTCAATGACCTATGAATAAAGAGGTGTAAACCCGATAGAAAAATGGCCTAATGAAACGATTGTTAGTCACAGACATCGCGAAGGATGGCACCTCCACATATAGGCGCGACAATGATATGAGTTGCAATAAAAGAAAAGAACGACTGAAGGTGAGAGCTACCTATTTAAATTTATGTTTTATTGCCCTCTTTTTCAGTATGTGCACTCTTATGATTAACATGTTAAACTCATGATTACCTGTTTATTATTAGCATGGAATAATTTATATCACTGATAATGATTACTCGCATATGTATGGTCTTGTACAAAGACAAACAAGCGATTGGATTCTGAGGGGATTAATACATAAAATGAACCCTAAGTATAGAAACGAAAGGTACGAAAAACATAGACAAAAATGCATCGATGCATAGGAATGATAAGGGTATACTGAACATGAATGCGCTTATACAATACTGATGAATCGCCAAACAAGTCGAGCCTGAGGGCATAAACGCGTGTTGTACGTACTGGTTTTGGTATACTGATGACCCGGAAGGGTCGGTCGGGCCCAAAGAATGATATACTGAAATACTGAAATACGGATACGGATACTGATACTGTGATAGTTACCCTTATCATGACCTAAAATATAAGATACCATAAGAATGATAATTAAATGGGTGGAACTGAGATAGATTTACTGTTACATAGCTTTCATAATTACGGTTACACGGTTGACATTGCTTTCTTGATTATAGTTACACTGTTTACATTGCTTCATGGTTACTACTGCTAATATTGCCCTCTAATTGTTGATATAGTTTTTATAAATACTAACATGACAGAGATAACATTGGTACACAGTTTCAGGACATGTATGTAAAATGGTTAGTAAAGATATATGTTTATGCCATTGTTATAGCTTTTACATTTGTTTATGTGTACAGTAGCAAAGAGGTATTCACCTCACTTAGTCATATTGTTATGACTAAGCCCGTCACCATTTTGTATAGGTACAGGTACTTGACATAACTTTGGGTTCGTAATGAAGAGTGAAGTTGATCGTGGATATTGAAAAGACACATGGATATCTGCAAGATTTGAGGTACGTCTTATTATGTATATTCTTTTGTTACTCACTACCCTTACTTCGTCCTGGGACAACTGTCTTGAAAGTAGCTTAGATACAGAAATATGTGGGGTCAAAAATGGGGTCCTCACACGAGATGCTGCGGGAATCGGTGCTTTTGAACGAAGGTAGCAAGACCCTCATGGAGCGAGGGATCTGACCCTGGCTATTTGATCCCATTCCCAAGCCCATGGGAGAGGACGACTCTCCGATCAGAGATGTGGTCAAAGATGCGGCGAGGCTTGACCTGAATAACGAGTTTGGCGGCAGCTCTTCCAGCGAGACCTCCGGCAAGAACCCCAGCAAAGCCTCTAGCGGGACCTCTGGAGGAACCTCCAGCGGAACCTCCAGCAGCCATGCCTGATAGCCTCTCACCACTTCCCTTATGTTGTAATTTTTCCTTTTTGATTTTTCATGTAATGGGTGAGATTCCCCAACTTTTATATTGTATTGAAAGATCTGCCTTTTCACTGGAATGTTTATAACCTTTGCGTGAACCCTAGGATCTTAGATGATTATCGCCGCCCATTTGAAGAGTTGGCTATGTAAAACCTGCCAGAAGAAACCTACCAAGAGTCTTGCCAAAAGGGCCGTGCCAGGAACTCTGCCGAGATGGATCTGTCGACACCCCTAGCGAGAGGGTTATGGTGAGAGCCCAGCCGAGAGGGGTCTGGGTTATCCCATCCTTACTTAGGACTGGTGTTAGCTATTTGGAAACTTGTTATCAAGAGCTTCGTAGTGCCATCATGATTTCAACAGTCCTGTCTGCTTGATGTGAGTCTGGTCATCGGGTCCACATGTGACCACTTAAACAAAAGATCCCTTTCCCTCTCTCTCCCCAAGAGAGCCTACGACCCTGTCAGCCAGTGAAAGCCTTATATCGAGTCTACTTGTGGTCTTGCAAATTTCAATCTCCCTTTCCTTCCCCCCAAGCGAGCCTACGACCCTGCCAGCTAGTGAGAGCCTAGCAACGGGTCTACTCGTGGTCGAGTGAACCTTCCAGCCTTGCCAGCTAATGAGAGCCTGAGCAGCGAGATCCTCTCAGGGTCTTGCAAATTTCTATCTCCCTTTCCTTTCCCCCCAAGCGAGCCTACGACCCTGCCAGCTAGTGAGAGCCTGACAGCGGGTCTACTCGGGACCGAGTGCACCTTCTATCCCTGTCAGCTAATGAGAGCCTGACCAGCGAGATCTTCTCAGGGCATTGCAAATTTTTATCTCCATTTTCTTTCCCCCCAAGCGAGCCTAAGACCCTGCCAGTTATTGAGAGCCTGGCAGCTGGTCTACTCGGGGCCGAGTGCGCCTTCCAGCCTTGTCAGCTAATGATAGCCTGAGCAGAGGGTCTCCTCTCGGGGTCTTGCAAATTTCTATCTTTATTTCCTTTCCCCTCAAGTGAGCCTACGACCCTGCCAGCTAGTGAGAGCCTGACAGCGGGTCTACTCAGGGCCGAGTGCGCCTTCCAGCCATGCCAGCTAATGAGAGCATGAGCAGCGGGATCCTCTCGGGGTATTACCTTACCCCCAGGCGAGCCTACAGACCTGCCAGCTAGTAAGAGCCTAGACAATGGGTATACCCGGGGCCGAGTGCGCCTTCCATCCCTGCCAGCTAATGAGAGCCTGAGCAGCGGGATCCTCTCGGGGTCTTGCAAATTACCACAATCCCTTCTCCTGTCCACCGAGCGAGCCTTAGGCCCTGCCAACTTGATGTGATCCTAGACAGCGGGTCTACTCGGTGCCTTTTAAAGCCATAGATACACCATAACCTGCGAAGAAACAATTTTGGAAATAACACATTACAATGGTTTATACATTTTACCCATCCTATGGGTAGAAGCGTTTCAGATCATCGCCACTCCAAGCATGACTCATGGATACCCCCTCCACATTCTTAAGGTGGTATCCCCCCGACCCCAGCTTTTTCTACAATGTAAGTCCCCTCCCAATTGGTGTTGAGTTTACCAACGGGGGCCGATCTTCCGACAACGTCAACTTTCCTTAGAACTAGATCACCTTCGACGATTTGTTTGATCCGTACGTGTTTGTCGAAGTACTTTACCATCCGCCGCTTGACCTCCTCTTGCCTGACGGCGGCCACGTCACGAAGTTCCTTCATCATGTCCAATGAGATTCGTAGCTCCTCTTCATTTCCTTCCCTCCACGCCTCGCCTTCTTCGCCTACGGCCGCAACCCGTGGGGATTGAACCTCGAACTCCACGGGTAGGACCGCCTCACACCCATGCGAAAGCTTGAAGGGGGTTTCTCCAGTGGCCGTGTTTGGGTTTGTTCGTAGAGCCCACAATACCGAGAGGAGTTGCTCCACCCAACTCCCCCTCAAGTTCTCCACCTTCTTCTTGAGCAGGTTCACGATGATCTTGTTTGCCTCCTCCATCTGGCTGTTGCTCCTGGGGTGTTGGACGGAGGCAAACCTGAGATCGATCCTCAGTTGGGTGCAGAAGTTGATGAACTCCTCACTTGCAAACTGTGGCTCATTATCCATGACAATAGCCTGAGGCAACCCGTGCCTGCAGATGATCTCTCCCCACATGAAGTTTATGATGAATTGCGAGGTTGCCTTGGCTAACGCCTTGACTTCCATCCACTTTGAGAAGTAGTCGATCATAACCAAGAGAAACCTCCTCTGTCCGCTCGCCGGGGGGAACGACCCGACCAAGTCCATTCCCCAGATGGCGAAAGGCCATGACGTCGTGATGCTTCAGAGTATTTGAGCGGGCAGGAGTTGGAAGGGGCGTAAAGCTGACACTTTTGGCACCTCCTTACAAACTCTGTCGCGTCCTTCCTCAGGGTGGGCTAGAAGTATCTCTGCCTGACCACCCTTGCTTCCAACATTCTACCCCCTGAATAGCTACCACATTCTCCGGAGTGCACTTCTTCCAAAATTCTTGGGATCTCTTCCTCCGCCACACATCGCGTCAAAAGGCCCGATATCATCTTTCGATGTAATCCCCCTTCATGCATAAGATAATGAGCCGCTTTGTGCCGAAAGCCCTTTGCTTCCTTGACCCCTTTGGGGAGGCTGCCTGTCGTGAAGAAGGTCACGAAGGGATCTACCCACGAGGGTCGTCGATCCACTTCCATTAGCTCCCCCCTCGATCGCTAGACGAAATAGCTCGGTCAAGGTTCCCCCCGGGTCTAAACTTGGCCAGTCGGTCCGCTGCTTCATTCTCTTCCATGGGGATGTGCCAAATTGAGAACGCTCGGAACCCACCAATGATCACCCTCGCCTTGGACAAGTACTTCTGGAGGGTGGGCTCCCGAGCTTCATATTTTCCCCTGATCTGTGACGCCACCACTAGTGAATATGTGAACACTTTTACATCGCGAACCCCGAGTTCCTTAGCCAACCGCAACCCGGTTATGAAAGCCTCATACTCCGTCTGATTGTTTGTGACCGAGAAGTACAGCACCACTGCTTGCTCTATAGTGACCCCCTGAGGGCTTACCAATACTACCCCTCCCCCCAGGGAGGGCTTCCCCAAGGCTCCGTCAACGAACATCTTCTACGCTTCCCTTGGTAGTGCTTCCTCCCTTTCCAGCTCTATGACGTAGTCAGCCAAGAATTCAACCACTTCCTGACCCTTGATGGAGAGCCTTGGCACGAAGGTGACATAAAACTCGCTGAGCTTAATGGACCACTTGGCCAACCGCCCCGAGTGTTCCACCCCCTCAAAGATCTTATGCAATGGATGATCGGTCACCACTTTGATTGAGTGATATTGAAAGTATGGCCTGAGCTTCCTGGCTGAGATGATCAGAGAGAAAGCCAGATTCTCTAGGATGGGGTAACGAAGCCCCGCCTTCTTCAAGATTCTGCTGACGTAGTAGACGAGCAGCTGTTTCTTCCCATTCCACCCTTACCAAAACAGAACTCACCGCCTCCACCCCTACCCCAAGGTACATGGCTAGGTCCTCCCCTTCCTTCGGGATATGAAGGAGCGGTGCTTGGGATAATTGAGCCTTCAATGCCCGGAATGCCTCCTCACACTCCGTTGTCCACTCAAATCTTTTGTTCCCCAAAGCGTCTTAAAGAAGTGTGAGCACTTCTCCCTAGCACGGGAGAGAAAACTACTCAACCCGGCTAGTTACCTGTCAAGCGCTAAACCTCTTTGGCATTGCGAGGCGATTCCAATTCCACGATGGCCTTCACCTTATCCAGTTAGGCTTGACCCCCGCCGGGGTTAGAACGTGCCCAGGGAACTTGCCTCGGCTTGCCCCGAAGACACACTTTTGGGGGTTTAGCCTCATCTTGAACTTTCGCAGGGTTGCGAACGTCTCCTCCAAGTCAAGTAGGTGAGAACCCACATCTCTACTCTTTACCATGATATCATCTATGTAGACCTCCAGGTTCCTACCCCTCTGATTTTTAAACACTTGATCCATCATTTGCTGGTACGTAGCCCCCACATTCTTTAGCCTGAAGGACATCATTTTATAGTTAAAGCATCCCTCCCTTGTGATGAAGGAGACATCCTTGGCGTCGGGGGGATGCATGCAGATCTAGTGATAACTTGAAAAAGCATCCAAAAAACTCATAATAGAAAAACCAACGGCTGAATCAACCAGCACGTCGATCCGAGGACGGGGGTAGCAATCCTTAGGGCATGATTTATTCAATAAAGAGAAATCTACACACATGCGCCACTTACCATCACCCTTCTTTACCATTAGCACATTGGAGACCTAGGGGTGTGAGCGGTTCGGTTTGGGTCGGTTTGGACCCAAACCGAAACCGAACCGACATGCCTCAGTTTTTGGTTTGTCCAAACCGACCCGAACCGAACCCGGTCGGTTCGGTTCAAAGTCGGTTCGGTTTTTAGTCGGTTTTTTGCGGTTCGGTGTCGGTTTTCTGCGAATAAACATAATCAAGTGTTATTTATTGGATCGGTCATCATCCCTTTATTAATTTCATAATCTTTATCAACTAAAGGTTTATATTAAATAAATAACATACAATTTTTTTGAGTACAAGTCAAAAATAAGGTTTATTAAATCCACATCACGCACACACAAATAATTATTATATTCATGCATTTTTAGACATGTAGAGTTTGGGTATATTGAGGCAAACCTTCGTTATGACATCTTACAATTTTCTATATTAACTTGGACAAATTTAATACTAATAGATCCAACAATAAGCAACCAGAGTAATTGGAGTATCACGATAGACAATCATTGTCGTTATTAAATCAATTTAATGTACAGAATATCTCAAATAATTAAATAGTTAATAAAACTTTTTCCCAATAGAATTACTTAGGATCTGAAGAATTCTCTAAACCAAAGGAGATGGGTCAGAAAAATCTCACCAAGAACGGAGATGGGGAAAGTGAACTTGGTTGTAGACTCAAAGGTAATCTGAAAGTTGCTCGATCAAATACACCTTAAAACAGTGGCGAAGTGCTCGGTTCGGTTCGGTTTAGTCGGTTTTCCCAACTTGAAAACCGACCCGAACCGATAAGCCTTCGGTTTTCAAAAGCTCCAAATCGAACCGACACCGGATCGGGCGGCTCGGTTTCAAAGTCGGTGCGGTTCGGTCGGTTAAGTCGGTTTTCGGTTTTTGTTCCTCACCCCTATGGAGACCTAGTCAGGGTACTAAATCTCCGATATGAAACCTGCATCGAGAAGTTTCTTGACCTCCCCTCGGATTAGCTCCTCCAGCTTGGTGGCGATGGTCCTCATCTTCTGAAGAATTGGACGCGTCTTGGGGTCCAAGTTCAGATGGTGGCAAGCCACATCCACATCGATGCCCGACATGTCCGCAACGCTCCAGAAAAAGATGTCAACATTCTTTTGGATGCACTCCCGCATCCTTGCCTTGTCTTCTAGGCGTAAGCCTCCACTGTCCCTTACCCTCTCCGCCTTCCCTACCATGCCGATGATCTCCATATCCACGACTTCTTCTGTTTGCTCCAGCCGGGATTTCTCCCTGCCGCTCTTTCCTCCTCTTCTCCCAACTCTTCCTCAGCTTCTATCCTCTTAACCTCCATCGCCTCCAATAGGCCTTCCCCAGACAACTCCACTTCTTTACCCCCAGCTTCTCCCTCTACCCCTTGCTCCCCCGTAGCCTGCTCTCCAGCCTCACTTAGGCTCACCACTCCTCTCTCCACAACCTCCTCTTCAGTCTTCCTTCCAGCCTCACCTAGGCTTACCACTCATTTCTCTACCATCTTCCTGCCAGCCTCTCCTAGGCTCATCTCTAACTCCATCGCAACTTCCTCCTCCCTCGCCATCTCCTTCTCTAGCTCCTCTGCCTCCGCCATCCAGGAAATAGTATTGAAGGCAGTCATGTAGAACTGCCTTGACACCTTTGGATCCCCCCTGATTCTGACCTGCACTCCTCCACTGCTAAACCTTAGGAACTGATGAAACAAGGAGGGGACGCAACGAAAGGCGCTGATAAGAGGCCGCCCAAAGATTACGTTATAGCTGCTCGGAGCATCAATGATGACAAACCGACAGTTCCTCGATACCCCCCAACATCACATGCAGCCCTACCCCTCCTTTAACTTCCTTTCGCTCACCCAAGAACCCAAACAACGGTCCATCCGAGGCTAGAACCCTCCGAGCCTCAACCTTCATCTCGTCAAAGGCTTTCTTGAAGATTACATTCACAGAGCTCCCATTGTCTACAAAAATCGTGGAGACTGTGAAATTTTCTACCGCCATCTGGATCACCAAGGTGTTGCAGAATGGGTTTTCATAGTCTGGCATATCCTTCGATGAGAAAGTGATCCTCTCCTCCTCCAGGGGGGGGGGTCTAGGAGGTCGAGGCGACACTCCTTCGATACATGGTTAGGAAGCTCCACTTATGGGTGGCTTTGATCCCCATTCCCCCATGGATCACCACGATCCCTCCTCGGGTCCCCACATCCGCCCAATCTTCACATCTATCCTCTCCTCCTCCCGGCTAAACCTCTTCAATCCTCATGGGCAGCTGCTGCTGGACTTGCCCCCTGGCCCCTCTCATCTCCAGGAACTCTGGGCAGGTGGCCGTTGCATGACCCACTTCCTGGTGGAAGTCACAAAAGGGCAATTCCACCCTACCTTCTCTCCTCCTGGCTCCTCCCCGAGCTCCTCTCCTTCCTCCTCTTCCTCTCACGATCTCCATGGTCTACTGCTGCGGTGGGAGGGGGGCCCTCTGCCCCTGCCTCCAGGCCGGCTGGTTGAACCTCCTTTGCTCGCAGAAGTTGTCTCCTCCTTACCATCCTCCCCCCTGGCCCTGGTGGTGACATTCTTGGGGCCTCTAGCTCAACCAGTTGTTTGGATCCCTACGCCCCCAGCCTTGGGGTTGCCCCTGATGCCCCTGGCCTCTGGGATATTCCCTTCACCTCTCCTCCCACTGCTCGCTCTGCTCTCTCTGCCTCCCGGCTCCTTCAAATCTTCCTCCGCCAACTTGGCCAACTTTTGGCAAACACCAGATTGGCTGCCTCAATCTCAATCTCCTTCGCCGCCCTCTCCATCCACTCCTCAAAGGAGAGGGGGGGGGACTATCTTCAACTCCATGCTAAAGAAACTGGGCCTCAAAACCAAGGTGAAGGCAAGCATCACCGTGTACCCTGACATCTCCTGAACTTACAGAATCTCCTCCTGGAACCTATCAACATAGCGTCCAAACGTTTCCTTCAGCTTCTTCTTGATCACAAACAGGCACTCTGCCCCATTCTTCCTCTTCTTTGACGTTGAGAAGCTCAGTAGGAACCCGTGCCGCAGATCCTCAAAACTGTAGATAGAATTCGCCGGCAACTAGTGGGACCAGTCTCTTGCCTTCTCCTTTAATGTGAGGGCAAAGTGACTACACTTGAAGGCGTTCGACATTTACCGTATGGAGACGGCAACTTCGAACGACTGCACATACTGTGTGGGGTTATTCCTTCCTGTGTAGTATGACATGTCTAGCTCCCAGAACCCCTCTAGAACCGGATCCGAGATGATAAGCTCGCTAAAGGGGCTCCCGCCCCCAGCCTGCCGCGAGGGATCCTCCCGCTGCCTCGGCTTGCTGGCCCTATCGGCGCTGGCCTGCCCGATAAACAGCTCCCGCCCGGCGAGATCCCTCTCGGTAACCTCCGTCGGAACCTCCTTCCCGGTACGTTGTTTGCGAGCGTTCTCACCTAGAGACGGAATGGCTGACACTGGGACCTGAGGGGTGTCCCACTCGCTCCTTGCCGAGAAGGCTAGGTGGATGGTCAGCAGGACTTCCCGCCTGAAGTCCTCCAACATCCCCAACGTCACCCCACTTCCCCGAGAGGGAGAACCTCCTGATCCAGCTCCTTCTCCTTTGTCTCTAGCCATGAGAATTAGCTTGAGATTTTCTTGTACCGGCTACGATCCACGCTCACCGCACCAGAAATGTTGAAGCCAAAAACTGGCCTCAACGAGAGTTCGGACCTTGGGGTGTAGCCAATACCTATTTCTCCTAAACCCAGATCCCTGACTAGTAACAAAGAACCATGAACTGACCCTAAGCCTCAGCTGGGGAAGTACCTCCACTAATCCGGAAGATCTCTGAGCGCTTCCCCTCCAAAGCCAATTGCTGGGCTAGGAGAACCACAAAAAGTTGTAGAGGATTTCAGGAATGATGAAAATGTTGCCTTTTGAGGAACTCTGTGGGTCTATTTATAGGTTTTCAGTATCTGGTCTGGTAAAAACATAATTCTGTTACCCTGAAATTACTGAAATACCCTAGGTCGATCTGCAAATAGCCAAACTCCGCTATTCTAAAGAGCTAAATACGGACCCAAGGGCTTCCAGGTAATTTCACCTAAGGGTGCCCAGGTAATTTCACCCATGGGGTACCCTTGGCGGAAGCCTTTTCGCTGATCCTGCGGCCATCCCGCTTATCACGTGCGGGAGCCTTCCAGCCTACCCCAGGCGGGAGCCAATGAGTTAACTCTGAGCTCAGTTTGTCGAACGCAGAGCTTAGCTCGACGAAAGCAAGGCTCAACTCGACGAATGATGAATGAGAGCCTTCCCGCATATTGCAGGCGAGAGCGAAAAGACCAAAGGGAGCCGAGAGCGTTGAGTGGAAAGACCTCACTTAACGCCAGCTCCGCGGGCTTCCCGCTTCACCAAGCGCGACCCTTTGCGCACGCCTCGGGCGAGAACCCCTTCCGCCTGTTTTTCCCGTCTGACCCAATTTGCTCAATACTAGCCCAAGGCAAGCCAAATCCCGACCCAACGGGCATTTAGGTCCCACCCAACAAATATGGGGTTGTATAGATCTAAACTCCCTTTGGAATAGAATAAACTTTCATGAAATGCAAACTTATAAATTACCTACTTTGACCGTGGAGATTCCCAAATTACAAAAGCGTCTCTCTCGAGAATACGCTCTCGACTAAACTTAGGTTGATCGATTAAGACCCCTCGACCAATCAAAATCCCTATGCTTGCTTTAGGTGGTGAATCCCACTATTGGATTTGACTCCAATCCGGATGATTTATGTCATCCTCTCTTGAGGAGTGCATGCAAATCCTTCTACCTTTGAGTGATCTACTCGTACCCACAACCTCTTGGTAAATCTATGATACAGATTTAAAATTGTAATCAAAGATAAATTAAAGCGATAAATAGAGAGTGCTTGAAAAAGAAGTTTATTTAATTTCAATGTTCATCATGATCAAGTGCTAATTGATGATTAGCTACTTGACATGATGAAAGAACTACATAAAAAGAAAAAGAAAGACATAATTGCTAAAAAAAGAAGTGCTTGAATTAAAATAGAAGTAAAGCTAATCTATGAAATTGAAAAGTACATAAAGAAATGGAAGAAAAGTGAAAACAAAGCTAATAAAACTTCCTAAAATCTACTCCTAGTTGACTCCTTGGCTCCTGGCTCTGTTTGGAATTTATAGGAATTTTTCTGGAGTGTCATACCCCTCCATGCTAATATTGGTTGATGACTATTTGAGGTATACTTGGGTGTACTTCATGAAGGAGAAGTCGAACACGTTTCGTTTGTTTGTGGAGTTCAAGAAGCTTGTGGAGGGTTAGCTTGGTCTGCAGATCAAAAAGTTAAGAACGGGCAACAGAGGTGAGTTTAGCTCAACTGTGCTCTCTAACTCCTGCAAGAAGCATATAATCCGAAGGGAGCTCTCTTGTGAACATACTTCGCAACAAAGTAAAATAGAAGATCGGAAGATCCGTCTTTTGATGGAGACCTGCAAGTGTTGGCTTCAGTGCAAAGACATTCCTAAGGCCTTTTGGGCGGAAGGGATGACCTTCACGACACATGTCATCAATCAGATGTCTCTGAGTCCGATCAACATGAAGACTCCATATGAGCTGATGTTCAGGATAAAGCCCAGCGTGAAGCACCTTTGGGTGTTTGGTTCTACCTACTATGTACACACTCCGGATGCTCTCAAGACGAAGCTAGTCTTTGTTGGGTATGATGAGCAGAAGAGGAGATGGAGGTGTATGGATCCTGCGACGAAAAAGTTCATCATGTTGAGAGACATTGTATTCGATGAGCTGACGTCGTATTGGAGTAGCTCAGATGTGGAGCTAGAGGAGATCAGGTTAGATGGTGGGCTGGAGAAGGCTGCTGCTAAGGTTCAGATGGAGTTGCCTATGTCACCAAGATCTCCAGGTTGTTCTAGCTCCGGGGCTGAGGCGTCTGGGTTGGAAAGCAGGGGGAGCGATGCTCTAGGTGCTTCTGGCTCGAAGACGGTTGTTTCTGGTTCAGGAAGCAGGGGGAGTATTGCTCCAGGTGCTTCTTGTTCAGGTAGCAAGGGGAGAGATGTTCCGAGCTGTTCTTATTTAAGAGCGGAGGCTTCTGGTTCAGGTAGCAGGGGGAGCGTTGCTCTAGGTGCTTCTGATTCCAGTGTAATGGCTTCTTGTTCCGGAAGCAAGGAGAGCGTTGTTCCGAGTTTGCCCGGGAACGGAGCTGGTTCAGAAGGAGCAGCGGAGGTGGTTAGCCGTGATCAGGTTCTTCAGAGATCGAAGAGGATCACCAACCCACCAGCTCAATATTGCTGAGGAAACACGGTGAGCGTGGTCTCATGTTTTCTCATAGGCCTTCAGATCAAGCTAGTGACTTCTAACTGTGATGACACCACTAGAGTCATGGAGGCGAATGATGCCAAGGTTGATGAGGTGACTACCCTCATGGGAAACGAAGCTTATGGTTGTGTGCCCAAGATCGTTGGTGATACTCCTGTGATGCACAAGTTGAGGTCAAGGCTGAAGAAGAAGGCAGAGGGAAGCAAGACTCCTTTCAGGAGATGCTGGAGGGATCCCTCATAGTCCAGGATATGCGGGGCGGGGACTATATCTCGGACATCTTCTCGAAGGCGCTATCAGAAGGACCAGGTGCAAGGTTACAGGAACTGCTGGGGTTGTTCAACACTTCTCACTTCAAGGGGGAGTGTTGAAAATGATGAAGTGAAAGTGGGTGATTGGGTGACCTGTCCGCACTGCCTATGCGGACAGGACGACAGTTAGCCAGGTCGGCAGAGCTCTTGTAGACGGCTTGTTCTTTAGCAGCTTGGGCTGTCTGTTGCGCGGACTGTGCGGACATAGGCGGCGGCCAGCCTTGCCGGCTTATGCTCAGCAGGCAGTTGAATCCCAGAAGGTAACCGGGCGGATAACTTCTATATCCGCGGAGTCCGGCAAGATACGTACTTGGCTGGAGCTCGGCAGACCGGTATGACATATTCCTTGGTCTAGCTCTGGTGGTGCGGCTGGTGGAAGCCGCAGGATTCGCCGGTTAGAGCGGACTGGATCTAGAGGTTGCCGGGATTGGAGGACTGTTTCCAGTGTCCTCCAGTAAGCGCGGACTAGCCCTTGTGGCTGGTGGTGTGAACTTGGTTGGTTCTTAACCAAGTCCAGGTTTTGCTCAGTTCGGCGAGATCGCGCCGTTAAGCACGGTCTGCTTCTCAGTCCGCGAAGCTCGATAGTAGTGTCGTGTGCCTTGGTTGCGAGCTTGGGGAATGCGAACTGGAGTTGAGTCCGTAAGGCGTGCAGACTGGTGTTGGGTCCGCTAAGCTCGGCAGCAGTTACCTTGTGGTTTGGTTGCAAGCTTGGTGAAAGCGGACTGGTGCTGTGTCCACCTGGGAAGGTGGACTGTTCTCCTTGTCCGCCGAGTCCGGCAGTTGACGTTGGTGCCTTGGCTGCGGGCTCGGGGTACGCGGACTGGAGGTGAGTCTGCAGGGCGCGCATACTGGAGCAGTGTCCGCTGATAGGCGGATAGGATGTTGCTGCAGAGTTCTGCGGGTGGCTGTCTAAGTCAGGCTTGGCCCTTAGCGACAAGGCGGATAGGGTTGTTGTCCGGCCTTGGTGACGCTCTTGGCGGGCTGGCTATCCGGCTCAGGTTGCGGTGGACTGACTGTTTATTCATGGCTTGCGGATACACTTGGTTCTTGCTGCGGGATGGGGAGGTTATCCTATTGGCTAGGGCGGTGACTATACTCCTCTCCGTGCCTATAAATAGGACCCCCGTCATGTCAATAGAGAAAGAATAAACAGTAAGTGAACACGCGGATAGTTGGTGTGGACTTGATTTTGTATCCACGCGGTTTGAAGATTGACCGGGTTGTGCTGTACAGGTTGTGCGGATAGCGCTAGAAGGCCAGGACCTTGTTCTAACTGCGGTCATGGACAGTGCGGACTCTACGGATAGGAACCAACGGATAACAGCAGGTCACAGATTGCGGCTAGACGGTCTCTCTTCTGCAACTAGATTTCCGGTTCAATAAGCTGTCCGCTTCTGGCGGCCAGTTCAGTTCGACAGCAGCAGCTCGCGCGGTTTGGCGGTTAGGCGACCTCGCGGTTAGGCGGCTTGCAGATCGGCGGTTAGAGTTCATCATTGGAATAACGGGCAGTCCGTGCGGCTTGTTTGCGGTCTGGCGACTAGGCGGGTTGAGCGGACTCCGTAGCGGATAACAGTAGAGCCGACGGTTACTTCATCAATCTGCGCGGTTAGTTTTGCTTTGTATTGTTCCTGCTTTCCCTTGGGTCTTTTGGCAAATCATGTCTATCCATGTATGTCTCGCCTTGTAAAGATTGTTTAGTACAAGATTCTTGCTCTTCTGGTTTGCATCTGATTTATTTGGGCTCAGATAGGTTGAGTGTTTATGCGTCTGGTTTCCGGTCTTCTGCTAAATCAAATTTTTAACATGGCCTACTTGTAAAATGATAGTAATAGCCGGCAGGATCAACGTCGCGCGATGACGATTAACTCAGCAGTTGGAATTAACGTAAGATGGTTATCCTGGGCATAAGACCAGGTTAACTCCCTGGTTTTCGGAGGGGTCTTACAATGTTGTCCCAAAACTAGGGAGTTACCCGGGTCTTATGCCCAGGACCGTCGCCTTATGGTAATACCAACTACCGAGTTAGTCGTCACTGCATGACGCCGATCCTGCCAGCTTGTAAGATTATTTTACAAGTAGGCCAAATAAAAGTATTTGCTAAAACATAGTTCACAATCACAACTCAATATATATCAAGGAAAAGAGCAATAATGCACACTGAGTAAATATAATAAAAGAGAGTATAAAAGGCCTATGACAGTTGTTTACAGATTGTGCGGAAAATTGAGGGCGACAGACCGCTCCTCGTTACAAAAGTGAGATGAGAGATTGAGAGTGCTCAGTGGGTGAAAGACCGCCTCACACGAAGCTGGTATTTATCTATGCTCTAATTGAGCGTTTATGGATGCTGCTTGGGGAACTTTGCAGCCAAGTACACAGAGATGTGGGGGGGGGGATGACTTGAGAGGCGCTGCGCACGTAGGAGGCTTTGCGGAATGTCGCGCATAACATCTTCTTCTTGGGAGCATCATGGACTTAGACGGATTTTCAGGTGACCCGACTGGTGGAGGAGGCTCGTAGGAGAATTTCGGCAAAGTTCCTGCCTGAGCAAGAAGAAGACTGGGAGAGAAAAAGTTAGAAATGAAGGGGGTCCTGAGGCCTTTTTATAGGCTCCGGAGGTGGTTACGCGACCATCCGCATACCGTAACCACCCAAAATTACTATTTGCAGACCACATTTAATATAGTTTCCGGCGTATACGGTACGTATAATATTTGCTAAATGCAGACCAATTTTTAATTAATGATAACCTCCCACTAATTATGACGGTAAGTGTGTGATTATTCACGAAATGGACGGTGGCGATTGCGGTGAAATGATAGGACGGCGGGGAAGGTCTGTTACGAAAGAGCGGCCACCTTACCGGAGGACGATCTCCAGCAAGGGGAGAGGAGGAGCCACAACTTGCAAGACGGCCGACCGCGGCGGGAGAAACCGCTGGGAGGGGCGGTCGGCGCGGCGCCCTGCGACCGCGAGGTGGGCGGCCGGACTCGGCTGCCCGTTGCGGCGTCCCGCAACCACGGGGATGGGCGGTCGGCGCGGAGCCCCGCGACCGCGAGGTGGGAGGCCGGACTAGGCTGCCCGTTGCGGCTTCGCGCGACCGCAGGAGGAGGTCGCATGGAGGGGTGGCCGGACACGACCACCCCTTGTGGGCGGCGCCCCGCGGTCGTGGGATGCGGCCGCAGGGAGGGGCGGCCGGGCATGATTGCCACTTGTCAGCAGAACCCCGAGGCCGCGAGAGGCGGCCGCGGGGAGGGGCGATTGCGGCGCGGTCCCGGTGTGGCCGACCGGTCATGGGCCGCCCGACGCCGGTAATGGCGGCGCGGGCGGCCGGTCGTGTTGGTTGATCGGACGGTGCACGTAAATCACTTGTGACGATCGCGTGTGTGGCGGTCAAACTCATGATCCCACCAAGTGATTATCATGGGAAGGAGGCCATTCGCACCCCAAATTCTCCATAAATTTAGGATGGGCTGATCAGTTGTTTCTCTCTGGTGTTACTAGTACGGTGCATTCATTGGCACTACAACCTTTTATTAGCGGACATCGAATTTGATGTGCGCATATAAAAAAATGACACATTTGGTTAGATCAAGGAGATTATAATCTAATTGACTGAGATTCATTTGATGATTCATTTTCAGTACCATGACCAAATAAATAAAAAAAGAAATTAATGCAGTGTATATATAAAAATATATTTCCCATTAATTAGGAAGATTGATTATAAATGGCATAGACTTTTGTGCACAATATTATGTTGTTGAGCCTCCCTTTCTTCTTCCTTCCAAAAAAACACACAAATGTAAGTGATTGAACTTCACAAACTGCTTGTGCCTACTCCGGCAATCTATTTGCACACGCATGGATCTAACTGTTTACTGTTGTGCTTCCGGATTGACAGCGCTGACTCGAAGAGAAAGCTTCAGAAAATAAATTGTTAATTTTCTTATCAGGTCGGCCCTCCTTTCATTTCATTGTTTTACTCTACATGTCTTTTATTTACCTTCAGATATTATAGAAGTTTGATTAATAATTTAATATACATATTGTTCTGTAATGTCTGATATTAAAAATTGTATGATAATAATACAATAAAATGTCTTATGAAATCAAGAAAAAAGATGGATCAAATGTATTGGAAAATTATCTGCTCTTATATTTATTATATTAGCATGATTATGTATATATAATAATAATAATAGGCAGTCGTGTATGGAATTCTGCTGTGCCCTAATTACATTTGTCATTGTCTTTGTAATTTTTTTGACTCATCAAATGAAAATTTTAATAAAAATTAAAGGAATTAATATGAGCAAAGGTTTAAAATAAAATAAAATAAATAAGGACAACCCGGTGCACAGTGAATATCCGTGCAATGACGATCTGAGGAAGGCTCTCATAACAAGGTGAAATGTAGAAAAATCTTACCCTTCGTTTTTGCAAAATGCACTTTTCATGACTCCAAGAGCTCCAACATCTAAAAATACTCCATCCTCCCGGCGGGTGATTACGCGTGAATCGAACGGCCGAGGACGCTCCCCCCTTGATCGGACGGCGGGAGTGGGCCTCCACGGGCGGTCGGCGAACTCGCCGCCGAGGGGAAGATTGCCGCCGGCGGCCAAGGTGGGGCGGCCGGCTTGGCCGCCCCTTGGCCGCGAGGCGGCGGCCAAGGAGGCGCGGCCGGCTAGGCCACCCCTTGGCCGCGGCCTCACGACCAAGGAGGGGCGGCCGACTTGGCCGACCCTTGGCCGCGCGGCGGCGGCCAAGGAGGGGCGGCCGGCGAAGCGACGCTCGCGGAGGTTCCTTCGAAGCGCGTAATGGGATCGGCGTGCGGGGGGATCGGGCGCGGTGATCACACGTGCGGTCAATCTCATGATCCCACTTTTTTTGAGGTGAAGATCAATAGTGGATGCTTATGTGCACACCTAATTCCTATAAAATGAGGGTCATCCCCAACAACTAGAAAATTATGAAATTAAAACTAGAGATTAAGATTTTCATGTGCATCATCTCAGCGTAGTTTTCTCAAGTCATATCGAGTTCAGTATTAGCCTTTAATAAATTACTTAGCCACAATTTACCACCAATTAAACTCCTAAAAATACCAGAGTAAATTAAAGCATTTAAAATTTTATAGATGATTTAAATCACCTCCACTGATCTCCCCAAAATTTTGCACAATTTTTTACTTGAAAAAATGTCTTCTGAGGATTATATATTGTAATTTATATTTAATTTATTGATGAGAGTTAATTTCATTGATCACACAATTTTCACATATAAAATATAAAAATAATCACCAGAATTAAGAGCACATAATCTTAAAAAAAAAATTCATGTTTTAAATAAACAAAATGTTTTACTTTTTAATAAATTTTGGACAGGAATGGAAAAAACCGGAACTTCTCATCTCCAAAGCAGCAGCCAAAAGTTCCTACTTCCCAGCATGATCGGCGTTAAACAGGGCGACAAATCCGGCAGAACCACCGCCACCGCCGCCGCCGCCGCCAAATCTGTGAGCGAAGAAGACTATCCCAATGACGGCACGACGACCATCGAACACCTCGAACGCCGAATCTGGCGCGACCAACTCCGCCTCCAACGCATGAGAGAGAAACAGAAACAGAAAGAGCTCGCCGCCGGCGAGGAGCAGAGCACCAATCTCAGCCACAAGAACCTCTCCCGCACGCAAGACTCGCTCCTAAAATACATGCTTCAGCTCACCGACGAGTGCAACGCCCAAGGCTACGTCTTCGGCATCATCACAGAATCCGGCAAGTCCATCGCCGGCTCCTCCGACACCCTCCGGGAGTGGTGGAAGCACAAGGTCCGGTTTCACCACTCTGCTCCGGCGGCCATCGATGAATTCATCCAGCAGCATTGCGAGGAAATCGGCGGCACGCTGAAAGAGCTCTCGGATACAATGCTCGGCTCGCTGCTGTCGGCCATGATGCCGCACTGCGACCCGCCGCAGCGCCGGTTCCCGCTGGAGAGAGGCGTCGCGCCGCCGTGGTGGCCCACCGGAAAAGAAAGCTGGTGGCTTGTCAACGATATGACCAAACACGCCCCTCCTCCGCCTTACAAAAAGCCGCACGATCTGAAGAAGGCGTGGAAGGTGGGCGTGCTGCTGTCGATTATAAAGCACATGGCTTCTGATTTGGACAAGCTTAGGCGGCTGGTGAGGAAGTCAAAATGTCTGCAGGAGAAGATGACGGCGAGGGACCTAAAGATATGGATGGCGGCGGTGAAGGAGGAAGAAGACCGCCGCCCGCGTTTCCAATCGAATAGCTCCGGCAGCCTCAAATTAAGCGAAGAGGATGATGAGGAGTGGATACACACGCTGTTCAACAACTACCACCAAATAGTCCACGGTGATGCGTTGACGCGGGATTATGGGAGTGAGGTCTGCAACGCCGGAGGTACCGAACAAACTGATTTTCCGGCGGAGGAGAGCAATTGCTCATGCGCCGCCGGCTATGGAGAATGGAGCAGTTTCTTCAATATGAATGGATTTCATTCGCAAACGCAGCCAAGTATTAATAATATTTCTGGCAACGGATCTAATTAGTTCTCCTGTGGGAATGGATAATTGGGGCTGTATGTATAATATCAGTCTCCTCTTCATTTCACTTGAAATGGAGGGTATTCATTTCAGGGTTCAAATAGAGTGGGGAAGAATTTGTCGGATTTAGTTTTTTCAGATTTTTATATTTTTCTTTTAAGCAAAAAAATGTAAGTCATTAAATGTATTGCATTGTATACTACTGCTGATTATTGTTGAGAATGATAATGCTGCAATTAATTCAGAATAGAAGACGAATGAGGGTCGTGGGGATAGTGAAGAGCAAGTTTGAAGCAATGCATTAAAGATGGATAATATTATACTCATCTAAAACATACTAAAAATCACAAAAAGTGGGCCCCACTCAACACAAAAACACCCGACCTCCTTATTTTCCCAAGTTTGCAAACCTAATTACAGGAGTTGGGTCTTTTTATGCTGAGTGAGATCCACTTTTTTGTGATTTTTGGGTATATTTTATGTGAGTATAATATTATCCATTAAAGATTTAGCAGAAATCTATTAATGATGTAGCTGGAAAATCAATGATGTTAGAATTAATTCTCTATATTGAAATGTATTGGGTTGTTTTAATGGAATGAAAAAAAAATGCTTAATCAGTTTTACATTTACTTCAATGTTTTTCTTGTGTTCTTTTTTTGCACATTTTTTAATTGCAACTACAAAAGTGATATTAGAGGGAGGTTTTGCTAAGGAAGTGGCTTCAGAGAAGGAGGCTTCGATCCCTTTAAATCCTTTTTAAACATGAGATTCCTTGCTTTCTCATCTCATCATATTATATGGTTGTCACCAATTCATCTCACATGTTTCGATTCACTCAAAATATGTTCCCATATTTGATGGAAAGTATTATTATGACTTTTGAAGCACACACGTGAGACGGCTCCTTCTGTCCCAATTAATTGTGGTCTCTGGCATCTAATTGCGGAAAACAAGAGTATAGAGATGGTGTCCACCTCATCCAAAGGCAAGGATATATCATAAGAAGACAGACTCAAAGCTTCAATAAAAGATGCCAATTAAGCTAGATGCCACATCTCTGTTCTTACTTAATCAAGGAGTGAGCAAGGACATCTACCCAAGAATTATGGGAGCTATCACCCCTAAAGATGCTTGGGAGACTCTTCAATGTGTTTTAAGGATCAGAGAAGGCAATCACCATAAAACTTTAGCACAAGTGGAAAAATTTAACAATGAAAGAATCTGAAATCATTAGGGACTTTATCTATAGAATAATGAGGATTGTAAATCAGATTAGGAGCCTTGGAGAAAAACTCGAGGACAAAAATTGGTCCCAAGATATTAAGTTGTCTTCCACCAAAATTTGATCCAATTGTCACTACTATTGTTTATTGACGAGGCAAAAAAACTTTAAAACTCTTTTCACTTTTTGATCTCAAGGGCTCTTTTTAAGCACATGAAGAAAGGCTAAAGTGATCACATGAGCCCCTAGAACAAGCTAAATTTTTTGAATGTCTTGATTTCAAGAACTAAACACCTAGAGGGGGGAGGGGGGGGGGAATAGGTTCAATTTAAAAATTCTTGACAACTTATAGATTATCTGAACATAGCAATCATAGCACACACAACAATCATATCACACACAACAATCACAACACACGCAACACAGTACGCAGTGATTTATAATGGTTTCCCAATTGATGGGTACATCCACTTCCCCCTTCGCCTCTCCAGCAATAAGCTAGATTCGGCCAAACTTCCTTCCACTTTCTCAGATTCTCAGATCTTACAGCTCAGAGCCCAACTGGCTCCTACAACTCAGGCGCAAGCCCTACCACTCAGATCTCCAAGATCCTACAGCTTAAGTTCTTCCCAAGAACTCTACCTCAGAGTGAATCTACACTCCTACAGATCAGGCAATCCTGCCCTACCTCAACCTTTATAATCAGGCTGACAACTCAGGCAATCCCTGCCCTACCTCAGCCTTTATAACAGCAGGCTTACACTTCAGGTCTTAGCCTTACCACTCAGATTCAAAATGAATCTTACACAGAATTAATCAATAAAATTGAATTATAGGCAACAGAGGAAAGTCTCTGTGTCTGTCTACCTGGACTGAGCAGATTTCAGCCCTAACTTTTTTTTCATAACAACAAGATGATACAATGATCTTGAAATGATGCCTGGCTTGTTCTGGAATCAACTAGCAGATGAATCTGCTTCTTCTTCTTCAGGAATATATCCCGATCTAGACTGAGCAGATTTCAGCCCTTCCTTCTTCTTTGATCGAGCGAATTGATCTTCAGATTCTGGCTCGACTTGGATTGAGAAGATAACTTCAGCTAGGTCACACCTAGGATGATTCGTCTCTCTCTCGGAGAATTACTCTGAACATGCTGGAGCAGATGATGAATGCAACAGCTTACTCAGAAGCCCTTCTGATTTGAACTTTGAAGTTCTTGGCTTCTGCAACAATGACGGATGAAGACGACGAACTCCGATTCTCGTTTTTTTGAAAGTTAATTAGAAATTAATCCAATTTTCATCATTATAGATCTTGATCACTTCTGCTATTTATAATCTCATCACATTGGCGAAATGATCGACATGTGTCTCAGTTTTAATCGTGGTTAAAACCTCAACTTTATTAACTTGAGATCCACTGTAGACTGACAGCGACGTTAATGTCGATTTGCATCGAATCTTAACTTTGTTGACTTGTTGAGTTTGCTGAGTCAGCATCATTCTGGACTTAGCCAAAATTAACTAACTTTTCTGAAATCCTGCGTGCGACGAACTTCAAGCTCAGCTCGACGAAATCTGAGAAGCTGAGATCGACGAATTCTCACAGCCCAGTTCATTCTTCAGGTGAAGGCTGAGGTCGACGAACTTCGAGCTCAGTTCGACGAAACAGTGAAGCTGAGATCGACGAATTCTCTCACCCCAGTTCTTTCTTCAGATGAAGGCTGAGTTCGACAAAATCTCTGAACTCCGTTTGACGAAATCTGAACTCTGGTCGACGATTCTTATAGTTGAGTCCTTCTTATAGGTAAAAGCTGAGATTGACGAATTCTCTGAACTCCGGTCGACAAAAGCTAGGCTCAGCTCGACAAATGGTATACTCAGCGATTCTGGACTTAGAATTATTTTTTGCTCTGCTAGGCATTGAGAGCATTGAGTGTATATCCCTCACTCAATGTTTTTTTCCCTTAGACTATATTCTTCAGCTTTCTGCCTGATGACGTTGAGAGTGTTGAGTGTATAAGCTTCACTCAACATTTTTTGCCTTAGCCATATTTTTTTAGCTTTCTGCCTGATTGCGTTGAGAGCGTTGAGTGAGCTTGCCTCACTCAACAATTCTGGACTTAGTCGATTTTCTAGATTCTTTACAGTAAGGCTATGACATGATAACCTTAACTCAACGCTTCTAGCT
The DNA here is from genome assembly GCA_039513925.1 of Platanthera zijinensis. NCBI lineage: Eukaryota > Viridiplantae > Streptophyta > Magnoliopsida > Asparagales > Orchidaceae > Platanthera > Platanthera zijinensis. Next base: position 271,124,880 of record CM077078.1, read on the forward strand.
GTATGACATTGAGTGAGTTGAGCTCACTCAACGATTCTGAACTTAGCTGATTTTTGCTTTTGCAATACTGTCAGTCTTGACTGCCTGCCAACTCTCAGCACTACTGACTGAATGACGTTGAGTGAGCTTGCCTCACTCAATGATTTTGGACTTAGGTAGATTTCTGAGTTTCTAGCTCCACCTTGAGTCCACATGTCATTGTCTCTTGAACTAGCTGTCCAATCAATGTGACAAATATTAACCTGTATGCATGAACTTAACCATACATCAAATACAACTATATATGTTGAAGCCAAAATTGACCTCTCGTGGAGTTCGGGTTCCCAAAAGAGGGGCGACCTCACGCCTACTACACTCGGGGGAACGTCACGGACCAAAGACTTGGGAAACTAGGAACATACCCTCAGCTCTAGCGTGGAGGTCCCACCACACACCCGGAAGGTCACAAGAGCACTTCCCCTCCCTCATAAATGACTGAGTTTGGTACCTTGGAGAGTTCTCTCACTCAACCAAGAAGAAGCCTAAGGAGGAGAAAGCCAAAAAAACTCATCCCTCCAAAGGTACCCAATGGGGTCTATTTATAATTTTTTCAAGCCTAGAGACCAAAAGGTCACAACTACCTCTAGGACAAATAGGCCTTGGTCCAATAGAAAACATCCACACCGGGGGGGGGGTAAAGAGGTAACTCCACCCCGAGGCACAACAGTAAAAACACAATCCAAAAAGGTTCAGGGGGAACAAAGGCTAAGCCGCAGGCCGCTCTCGCCCCCGCGAGCTAACCGCTCGGGGCGAGAGCCTGGCCGCTCTCTCCCCCGCAAGCTAACCGCCCGGGACGAGAGCCTGGCCGCAGGCCGCTCTCGCCCCCACGAGCTCACTGCCCGGGGCGAGAGCCTGGTCGCAGGCCGCTCTCGCCCCCCCCCCCCCCCCCCCCCGATCTAACCGCCCGGGGCAAGAGCCTGGCCGTAGGCCACTCTCGTCCCCACGAGCTCACCGGTCGTGGCAAGAGCCTGGCCGCAGGACGCTCTCGCCCCCGCGAGCTAACTTCCCGGGGTAAGAGCCTGGCCGTAGGCCGCTCTCTCCCCCGCGAGCTAACCGTCCGGGGCGAGAGCCTGGCTGCAGGCTGCTCTCGCCCCCGTGAGCTAACCGCCCGGGGCGAGAGCCTGGCCGTAGGCCGCTCTCGCCCCGGCGAGCTAACCGCCCGGGGCGAGAGCCTGGCTGCAGGCCGCTCTTTCCCCCGCGATCTCACCACCCAGGGCGAGAGCCTGGCCGCAGGCCGCTCTCTCCCCCGCGAGCTAATCGCCCGGGGCGAGAGCCTGGCTATAGGCCGCTCTCGCCCCCGCGAGCTCACCGCTTGGGGCGAGAGCCTGGCCGCTGGCCGCTCTCGCCCCCCAGAGCTAACTTCCCGGGGCGAGAGTGCAGGGGGCGGTATCCTAGCCTCTAACCGATCTTGCTGTTCCCACCATGCACCTATCAAGCCGGGGCGGGTGCCGGCCATCTTGTCGCTAGCCGGCACCCGCCCCCAAAAGGGGCTGGGGGGAGCTATAGATTTTTTTATCCCCTACTAGTATATTACAAGGGTTAGGCCTAAATTGGCCACCAAGAGTGCAAAACTTCTCCAAAAGCTTAAAAACTCGTAGTTGTTTTTGCGCCTGCCGGGAGGACCTTACTCTGCGAATACGGGGTTGTACACAATCCTTGTTCTTTTCGAGATTGACACAAGCTCGGAAAGAAACATCCAACCCAACGTATTCGCTAAGTGAAATTTTCTTGCGCGGTCGAAAAGATACTTAGCCTCTCTGAGTATAGGACACAGCCTCCTAGAGGGGTCAACCTGCCAAGCCAGCTAATAGGAGCCTGGGTGACGAGACGGCCTCGGGGTAAGAAACACTAGGCCACCCCGAGGGGTCAACCTGTCTTGCCAGCTAATGGGAGCCTGGGTGACGAGACGGCCTCGGGGTAGGAAACACTTGGGGTCCTCGAGAGGTACCACCAACCCTGCCAGCTAGTGAGAGCCTAACAGCGGGACCATCTCGGAGCAAAGAGAACTTAGCCTCCCCGAGAGGTCAACCAGACCTGCCAGCTAGTGAGAGCCTGGACAGCGGGACCATATCTGGGGTTGGGAACATGATCTCCTTGAGGCGCATTCAACCCAACCAGCTAGTGAGAGCCTGGATGAGGAGATCCTCTCGGGGGTTGGGACTTGCTCTTCCCGAGTCACATTCGACTTAACCAGCTAGTGAGAGCCTGGATGAGGTGATCCTCTCGGAGGTGGGGCTTGCTCTCCCCGAGGCACATTTGACCTAACCAGCTAGTGAGAGTCTGGATGAGGAGATCCTCTCGGGGGTGGGACTTTCTCTCCTCGAGGCACATTCGACCCAACCAGTTAGTGAGAGCCTTGATGAGGAGATCCTCTTGGGGGTTGGGACTTGCTCTCCCCGAGACACATTCGACCCAACCAGCTAGTGAGAGCCTAGATGAGGAGATTCTCTTGGGGGTGGGACTTGCTCTCCCCGAGGCACATTCGACCCAACCAGCTAGTGAGAATCTGGATGAGGAGATTCTCTTGGTGGTTGGGACTTGCTCTCCCTTAGGCACATTCGACCTAACCAACTAGTGAGAGCCTTGATGAGGAGATCCTCTCGGGGGTGGGACTTGCTCTCCCCGAGGCATATTCGACCCAACCAGCTAGTGAGAGCCTGGATGAGTAGATCCTCTCAGGGGTGGGACTTGCTCTTCCTGAGGCACATTCGACTCAACCAGCTAGTGAGAGCATTGATGAGTAGATCCTCTCGGGGGTGGGACTTGCTCTCCCCAAGGCACATTCGACCCAACCAGCTAGTGAGAGCATGGATGAGGAGATCCTCTCGGGGGTGGGACTTGCTCTCCCCGAGGAACATTCGACCCAACCAGCTAGTGAGAGCCTGAATGAGGAGATCCTTTCGGGGGTTGGACTAGGCATGTCAACTGAATTTTACTAAAATCCAACATCCTCAATTGGGGGAAAAAGTTGGGTTACATGACCCCTGACTCAGCTGGTTGGGGGTTGAACTCATTACAACATAAGAAAAATACAAGACTCTGCCGAGGCGAGGCTTCTTCAGGGGGTCTGGGCATGATGGCCGTCATCCTTCCCCTCGGATACCTCCATCTTACTCAGGCTCTCCATGATCTTCTCCATCTCCTTGGCCTTGGCCAACCAAGAGATGGTGTTGATGGCCATGACATAACATTGCCTTGCCATCCTGGAGTCTCCCTTGACTTTGATCTGGATCCCTCCTTAGCTGAACTTGAGGCACTGGTGGAATGAAGACGACACACAACAGAAGGCGTTGATGAGGGGCCTTCCGAAGATGGCGTTGTAGCTGCATGGAGCGTAAACAATGACGAACCGACAGTTCCTTGAAGTACCCCCCCCCCCACTTTTACAGGAGTCCTACTCCACCTTCTACCTCCTTCCTCTCCCCTGAAAATCCGAACAGGGATCCGTCCGAGGCCAACACCCTCCTCGGTTCTACCTTCATTTCATCAAACGCCTTCTTGAAAATGACGTTGACAGAGCTCCCGTTGTCAATCAAGATCCGAGATACAGTGTAGCCCTCGATGGCCGTCTGGATGACCAACGCATCACAAAACGGATCTTAATGATCTGGCAGTTCCTTCATCGATAAGATGATCTTTTCCTCCTGGGGCAGGGTCTGGGATATTGAAGCGACGCTCCGTCAGTACATCACATGGAGGCTTGCCTTTCAAGTGGCTTTGATCCCTACTCAACCGTGGATCACTGTTATACCACCTCGGGGTCCAACATCGACCCGGTCCTCACATATTTCATCCCCCCATTCTAGGTGGAACCTCCTCAACCTGCACCAGCGGCTGCTACTGGGCATGGCCTCTCGCCCCCTCACTTCCAAGAACTCGGGGCAGGTAGCCGTGACGTGCCCCTCCACCTGGTGGAAGTCACAGTATGGTAGTGCTCTTCCCCTCCTTCGGTGGGCTGGGCAATCTCTCATGTTTCCTCTTCCCCCTCCTATCACCAAGGCTTGCTTTGGTGGGGGTAAGAGCTGTCTTGGGGCTTGCCTTTGGAAGTTGAACCTCCCTTTGCCCCCATGAAAGTTCCTTCCACCCTGGATGAGAGATCTTCCTGGACCCTGGGCAGGCCCTCCCTGCTGCCTCCAACCTGGTTCTGAACCCTCCTGTCCTTGGAACCCCTGAGCTCTTTGATCTTCTTTCCGTCTTCTCTCTTGATGTCTCGAGCCACCCTGCTCCTTTGAATCCGCCTCTATTAGCATTGCCAACTTCTTGACAAATGCCAAGATGGTCGCCTCCATGAATATCTCCTCTACCACCCTTTCCATCAGCTCCTCAAAAGAAATGGGAGCCTTTCGAGTCAGGCTCATCTTGAAGAACCCCTCGTGCAACCCCACCATGAACGCCATCTGGAGGGAATACCCTGACATCTCCTAAATATCCAGGATCTCCTCTTGGAACCTGTCAACGTAATGGGTCAACGACTCCTCGACCCACTGCTTTATCAGGAAGATGGACTCAGGACTCTTCTACCTCTTCTTGGAGGTAGAGAAGTAAAGCTGAAAGCTCCGACTCAAGTCCTCGAACCCATAGATCGACCTCGGAGGGGGTTGATGAAACCAGCCCCTTGCCTTCTTCTTCAGAGTGATCACAAAGAGGCGACACTTGAAGGCATCCGTTATCGACCTGATGGAGACTACATCCTCGAACCACTGCAGGTGCTGGACGGGGTCATCCTTCCTGTTAAATTAAGCCATGTCAGACTCTCTGAACCCCTCAGGAATAGGAGCTGAGATGATCAACTCGCTGAAGGGTGACCCTGTGAGGGGTGCTATCGCAACCTCTACTCGCGCGAGCTGCTCACTTGGAGGTCTAGCACTCGCTGGACTGGGGAACAACTCCCGACCGACGAGGTCTCGCTTGACCCCCTCTCCCATCCTTTTCTTCCCTAGCCGTCTTCCTGATGCACTTCCTTCTCCCCCTGCTAGGGTCATCTCGCTTATGCCCCTGGTAGGCAGCTCACCGAGACAACTGGGAGCTAGTCCCTGGGGGGTGGGGGTTGAGCTGTCAGCCCGAGGGGCAATACTTCACAACATCTTTATGATGCCGGAGATGGAAGCCATGAACTCCTCCCTTCCTACGAAGGGTCCTGGGTTGGGGAGCTCGCCGAGATAATCACTACCTCCCTGATCTACAGCCATGACACTCTCCTGAGATCTTCTGTGATGGTCACTCTCCACACTCACCGCACCAAAAATGTTGAAGCCAAAATTTACCTATCGTGGAGTTCGGGGTCCCAAAAGAGGGGCGACCTCACACCTACTACACTCGGGAGAACGTCACGGACCAAAGACTTGGGAAACTAGGAACAGACCCTCGGCTCTAGCGTGGAGGTCCCACCACACACCCGGAAGGTCACAAGAGCATTTCCCCTCCCTCAAGAATGACTGAGCTGGGTACCTATGAGAGCTCTCTCACTCAACCAAGAAGAAGCATAAGGAGGAGAAAGCCCAAAAAACTCATCCCTCCAAAAGTACCCAAGGGGTCTATTTATAGTTTTTCCAAGCCTAGGGACCAAAAGGTCACAACTACCCCTAGGAAAAATAGGCCTTGAGCCAATAGAAAACATCCACACCGGGGTAAAGAGGTAACTCCACCCTGGGGGCACAATGGTAAAAACACGGCCCAAAGAGGTCTAGGGGGAACGGAGGCTAAGCCGCAGGCCGCACTCGCCCCCGCGAGCTAATCCCCAGGGCGAGAGCCTGGCCATAGGCCGCTCTCGCCCCTGCGAGCTCACCGCCTAGGGTGAGTGTCTGGCTGCGGCCAGGCACTCACCCCCGCGAGCTAACTGCCCGGGGCGAGAGCCTGGCCGCAGTCCTCTCTCGCCCCCGCGAACTCACCGCCCGGGGAGAGAGCCTGGCCGCAGGCCGCTCTCACCCCCGCGAACTAACCTCCCGGGGCGAGAGCCTGACCGCAGGCCGCTCTCGCCCCCACGAGTTAACAGCCCGGGGCGAGAGCCTGGTCGCAGGCCGCTCTCTCACCCTGCGATCTAACCGCCCAGGGCGAGAGCCTGGCTGCAGGCCGCTCTCGCCCCCGCGATCTCACCGCCCGGGGGGAGAGCCTGGCCGTAGGCCGCTCTCGCCCCCCGCGAGCTAACCGCCCGGGGCGAGAGCCTGACCGCAGGCCGCTGTCGCCCCCGCGAGCTCACCGCCCGGGGAGAGAGCCTGGCCGCAGGCCTCTCTCGCCCCCGCGAGCTAACCGCCCGTGGCGAGAGTGTAGGGGGCGGGATCCTGGCCTCTAGCCGGTCCTGCTGTTCCCACCTTGCACATATCAAGCCGAGCGGGTGCCGACCATCTTGCCTCACCCGCCCCCAAAAGGGGCCGGGGGAGAGGTAGATGTTTTCTCCCCCTACTAGTATATTACAAGGGTTATGCCTAAATTGTCCACCAAGAGTGCAAAACTTCTCCAAAAGCTTAAAAACTCATAGTTGGTCATGCGCCTGCCGGGAGGACCCTACTCTACGAATACAGGGTTGTACAATGTCTATCTCATTGACACGTTTGACATCATCAAATATGGGCCATTGGGATCAATGGACCCAACCATTTTCAACTCATAACAAACATCTATGAAAACCAAATAGAGGGCACCACTTCATCCTTGAGAGGAAGAGGAAGACAAGAAGTGCTTACAAGAAATACTTCAATTATTTGTGTGTGATGCAAAAGAAGCAATCACACAACAGCTGAATGTTTTTATATGTGCAAACAATATAGAAGGCCCACCAATATGAAAAAAGATTGTTGGTTTAAGGGCAAAAAAGAAAAGAAGGGGGAAGAAGTGGCAAAATTCCATTAAACTGTTGAAAAACTATTCATTACTCAATTTGACACAAATGAGCAACCCCATGAACTCTTGTTCTTGGATAGTGGGTGCTTCAATCATATGTCCCCTTTTTAACAAATATTTGTGAAGCTCAATGAAACAAAAAAAGTCAAAAGTCCTCCTTGGAGATGGAAAAACTCTTGTTATAGAAGGGACTGACACATTAAGTGTTTAGACAAAAAATTGGCAGAATATGGTTATTGAAGATGTCCATTATATCTCTACTCTCTCACAAAACTTGCTAAGTGTCGGGAAGCTAATGAAGCATGGATATACCATTACATTTGAGGATGATCAATGCTACATCCTCAATAAACAAACCAATCCCTGTATTGTATTCATCAAAATGTAGTAATAAGATGTTTCCTCTCAAAATCCAAACTTCCTCTCAACATGCTCTTGCAAGTTGAGCTGAATTTTCTCTCTGGCACCATTGATTTAACCCATATAAATCACTACTATAGCAAAACAACATGGTGTTTTTTTCTTTCTGAGCTCAAGGTTGATGTTGGAACCTGAGACCGGGCGGTTTGCCTTTCTAGTAGCAGCAGCCTGTCTGGTCAACAGTCTGGCGGTTTGGACTAGTGGCCTGTCTGGTAGCCTTCACAGCGGCTTATTAAGAGTTCATAACAACATCCCCGTGGCTATCCGCACCAGCGGCCAGGTGGTTATCCACAGCAGCGGCCTGGTGGTTAGCCGTAGATGTGGTTTGGTAGTTTTTCGCAGATGCGGTCTGGAGGTTAGCCGCAGCAGCAGTCTGGTTGTTAGCTGCAGTAGCGGTTTGGTCGTTAGTCATAGTAGCAGTCTGTTCGTTAGCCGCAGTAGCGGTTTGGTGGTTAGCCGCAACAATGGTCTGATAATTAGCCGCAACAACGGTCTGATGGTTAGCCTCCGCAGCGGTCTAGTGGTTAGCTACAACAGTGGCCTGATAGTTAGCCGCAACAGGTGTTTGGAGGCTTCCAAGGAGGTTGTACTTGTTGTATAGTTTGGCAGTTTGATAGGGACAAACCGCATAGCCCGCACGGCTTGTATTTAGTCCCACATCGCTTGTTGTATTCTCTCATCTCCCCCATTTCTATAAATAAGAGGCATACCTATGTTATGATCCTGTTCTCCGATGACAGTATGTTTCTGCAGATGTTACTTTCTTTGAGAATGCTCCATTATTTTCTCTTTCCTCTATTCTCTCTTCTTCTAATGATTCTGATTTTTTCCCCTTGTGTCGGTCCCTTTTCCAAAGCCTGCACTTCCTTCTTCGCCTTCTATTTCTTCTTCTCCTACTGTATCTGATTCTTCTACTGAGCCGCTGACAATAACTCCTGGTCTAGTAGTCTCTCCTTCGCATGGAACTAATACAGTAGACAGAACAGACCTTGATCTTCCGATTGCTCTTCGGAAAGGTGTTAATTCTTGCACACAACATCCTCTTAGGAATGTGGTCTCCTATATGTAACTATCTCTTATGTCTAAGAGCTTTGCTCTTGCTCTATCATCATATGTTCTTCCCACCTCCTATCGTGATGGTCTGGTTATTCCTCATTGAAAAGCTGCTATGGATGAAGAGATGAAAACTCTTACTGAACAGGGTACTTGGTCTCTTGTTCTTACCCCTCCTGGAGCTAATGTTGTTGGCTCTCGCTAAGTCTTTTTCATCAAATTTCTTCCTGATGGTATTGTTGATAGAAACAAAGCTCGGCTTGTTGCCAAAGGGTTTACACAAACCTATGATGTGGATTTCTTTGATACATTCTCTCATGTTGCTCGGATTACTACAATCTATGTTCTTTTCTCTGTAGCAGTAAACAGGGATTGGGAAATGTCCTAGTTGTATGTAAAGAATACTTTTCTTTATGGTGATTTGAATGAGAGGAGCAACCTCCTAGGTATGTTGCTCAGGGGGAGTCTTAGGTATGTAGATTGAAGAAAGCTATCTATGGTCTTAAGCAAAGCCTGAGGGCCTGTTTTGACAAATTCAACGAAGTCATTTTTGTTATTGGATTTGTTCGGAGCGCTGCAGATCACTCTTTATTTATTTGGAAAACCTCGGGTGGTCTTGTTGCTCTTGCAGTATATGTGGATGACATGACAAAGAAACATCTACTTCAGCATTTTGTTACCAAGGATACAGGGTCTCCTAAATACTTTCTAGGGATTGAGATATCTAGGAAACCTGGTTCTATTATTCTTTCAAAACAGAAGTATGCCTTGGATCTTTTGGAAGAGATAGGTCTTCTCGGAACTAAACTTGCTCGGTTTCCTATGGCTGTTGGAGATGACAAATGTTGGAGTGAGACTTCTCCTATTCTTGAAGATGTCACCAGGTACAGACGTCTGGCCGGTAAACTCATTTATCTGACTGTCACAAGACTAGATATCTATTATGCAGTAGGGAGAGTGAGCCAATTTATGCAAGGCCCCAAAGAATATCATATGCAGTCAGCTCTAAAGATCCTAGAGTATGTAAAAGGTGCACTAGGAAAATGGCTCTTATTTTAGAGAAGGGGACATTTGAAGGTGGAGGCTTATTCTGATGTTATCTATGCAGATGATAAGGAGGATAGGAAGTCTACATCTGGTTTCTGTACCTTTATTGGAGGTAACTTTGTTAGTTAAAAGAGAAAGAAACATGTTGTAGTTGCCAAATTGAGTGCAGAAGCGGAGTATAGAAGTATGGCTTTGACTGCTTGCGAGCTGAAGTGGATACAAACACTCTTACTGGATCTGGGAAAAGTTTATGATCATCCCCTACCAATGTTCTGTGATAATAAAGCAGCTATATACATTTCAAAGAATCCAGTCTTTCATGAGAGAACAAAGCATATTGAAGTGGATTACCATTTTATCAGAGGAGAGATATTGAAGAATCAAATATGTACTCATTTTATTACCTCTGATAAGGAGCTAGCCAATTTCTTTACAAAGCCAGTTACGTCATTCTCAGAAGTTTGTAGCAAGCTAGACATAGTTGATATATATGCTCAATCTTGAGGCGGAGTGTTGGAACCTGAGACCGGGCGGTTTGCCTTTCTAGTCGCAGTGGCCTGTCTGGTCAGCGGTCTGGCGGTTTGGACAAGCGTCCTGTCTGGTAGCCTTCCCAGTGACTTTGTAAGAGTTCACAGTAACGGCCTGGTGGCTATCTACAGTAGCGGCCTGGTGGCTATCCACAGTAGCGGCCTGGAGGTTAGCCACAGCTGCATTCTGGTGGTTTACCTCAGCAACGGTCTGGAGGTTAGCCGTAGTAGTGGTCTGGTTGTTAGCCGCAGCAGCGGTCAAGTCGTTAGTCGTAGCAATAGTCTATTCGTTAGTCGTAGTAGCGATTTGGTGGTTAGCCGCTGTAGCGGTCTGATGGTCAGCCGCAATAGCGGTCTGATGGTTAGCCACCATAGTGGTGGTTAGCCGCAACAACGGTCTGATGGTTAGTCGCATCAGTGGTCTGATAGTTAGCTTTATCAGATGTTCAGAGGAATCCAAGGAGGTTGTATTTGTTGTATAGTCTTGCGTTTTGACAGGGACAAACCGTCCAGCCTGTGATTTGTATTTAGTCCCACATCGCTTATTGTATTCTCTCATCTCCTCCATTTCTATAAATAAGGGGGCATACCTATGTAATGATTATCTTTTTGGAGTAATAAAATTTGGCCTTTATTTATCTCTTTTTTACAATGGATAAAACAACATGCGAAGATTGTGTTATGGGAAAGGCCATCATCGACCTTTTCCATATTATGCTATATAAGAGCTTAAGAATCTTTGGATCTAGTTCATGCAGATTTATGGGGGCCAGCTACTACCCCCACAAAGACAAGTATGAGATCTTATCTATGCTTTGTTGATGATTATTCCAGGTTTTCCTAAATTTATTTCCTCCAACAGAATCATAAGCTTTTGCAAGATTTATTGAATCTAAAGACTTAGTCGAGAAGGAAAGTTATCACAATTTAAAGAGACTAAGGTGTGATCGTTGTTGAAAATGTTGAAGTGGAAGTGGGTGTTCTGAGGTGTGCAGACCGCGGAGGTCGCGCGAGTAGCGCAGTTAGGTTATAGCGAACTGGTTTGCTCTTTGGCCATTTCTCTTCTCGCGGTCTGTCTTAGTAAGCTTCTTGGAGTGTTAACCGCACAGTTAGATTTGAGCTAATCGAAGATTGTGCAGTCAGGATTAGGAGATCGCGGAGACCGACAGACCGTCGTTGGAACAGTTAAGGTTTAGCTCGCATGGCTGTCTGATTGATTACTCAAGTCTACGCAGACTGAAGTTGATATCTGCAAAGTGGTGCAGACTGGTAGAGTTAACCGCGAGTAGTTAGGTGTTGACAGTCCGCATGTTAGGCAGACTAGTGCTTCTAACTGCCACGTCACTAGCAGTTACACTATCCCCCTGGGCGGTGATGGATCCGCTTGCTTGCCTATAAATAGGGGTGCTGATCCATCATAAATAACGGAAACAGTAAGAACTGTAGCTTGGGTTAAACTCGACAGTTATGTTTTTTCTAACTACGTGGTAAGGAGTAGTAATAAGTTTATTGCTGTGTTTGCAGATTGTGTGGCTAGACATTAGCAGCCAGGAAATTGGTTATGACTAAGTCAGAGGAGGCAGTACTGATAGTTGGTAGCAGTCAGCGACAGTTAACAGTTGTTCTTGGGTTCAACAACTAGGCGTTCTTCTTTCTTGGCAATTTCCCAGCTTGGATAAAGCAGTTCATCTTTGGCAGGCTGACTAGCAGTTTGAATAAACTATTCGCTTTACTCAGCAATTAGGAAACCTTAGCGATTAGGCGACTAGGAGTTGAGGACATTGGTTAGCCCAGTTCTAGTTCAATCTATTTGTAGCTACTTCTACGATTAGGTGACCAAGAAGTGCGGACAGGGTGGTTTTTCTCAGCAGTAAATAAGTAGTTGTTCGCGCGTCCTTGGTGGTTAGCACGACAGATAGGCGGATAGGAAGTTACAGTGTTCTATCCTCCATGTTTGGATTTGTCTGGTTTTTGGTGTTCTCCATCGGGTGCATTATGAAATCATGTCTCACAATGTATGACTCGCTTTGTAAAGAAGTTTGTTAATACAATTTCAGTTCTTATTCTTTTGTATGCTACTAGTTTATTTGGCTTGGTTGGTTGAGTGTTCCTGCGACCTACTCGGTTTCACAAATTTTTCCATGGTATGAGAGGGATAGATGTTTTAGTAGTGATCAACCACAGAGGTTTGCTAAGTACCTTTGGAAATTCAAGTGAACCAAGAACATAATAATGGAAGGTGGTTACATAAGATGCCTTGGAATTGAGCTCTTGACACAGACTAACTTCAAGAAGTGAAAGTCATGCATGGAGAGCTATATTCTTGGCGAGGACATCTAGGAGTACGCTGGTGGAGAAGAAAGACAAGAGGTGATTACTGCTGAAGGAAATGCTCAATAAGTGAGAGCTTGGAGGAGAACAAATACAAATCTTGTGTTCACTCTCAAGAGGGCGATGTCACCTGAGCTCTTTGACTACATCATTGGATGTAGATTAGCTAGATAGATTTGGACAACCTTATATGGGTTGTTCAACAAGAAGAATGTATCTTGACTACATTTTTTAGAGAATGCGTTGGGTAAAGCAACTTAGGAGGACCTATTGATATCATCTTTCTTCATAAAGATGAAGAACCTGTGTGCTGAGATTTCAACATTGGACCCAAATGAGCTCATTTCAGAGGCAAAAAAGAAAAGACACATCATTGACATCTTGCAGAAGGAGTACGTGGCCTTTGTTACTTCTGTGTAGGGCTGGGCCAATTATCCATCTTTGCTAGAGCTGGAGAATTTGCTAGCTTTGTAGGAGAGCTTGACAAGACAGATAGATGTGTGTCTTATCTCAGGGGGAGATACTGAGTTTCTTTATTCTAGAAAGCAGAAGAGATTGGATAGAAAGAAGAAGTCATCTATAGAAGATGGTTCATCAACTTCATCAAAGCAAGAGAGGAGCAAGACTCCTAAGAAGAATGGAGGGAAGAAGGGAGGGCTCATGTGCTACAGGTACACCAAGCCTGGTCACTTAAAAAAAAACTGCAGAGTCAATCTTCAATTAGGTCACACTGCTGATAAAGAAGGAGTGGATCCAGGAAGGAAGAAGGCGGATGGGGGAATTGCTTCATGATAGATATGACGACAACGTCTGTTTGTGTTTTGGTCTCAATTAACTACTAGGTAGACTAGATCATGGACTCGGGGTGTGGTCATCACCTCACCAGAGACAAGTCGAAGTTATCTTCTTTGCAGGTGTATACATATAATGATGCTATCATTACTGCTGATGATATTATGCATTTAATCAAAGAGGGAATAGTTTCTCTAGATAGTGATAATGAGCCACTCATTTTGAGGAGTGTTTATCATGTGCTGGAGATGAAGAAGACCTCTTCTCGGTGACCAACATTGTAGATGCTGGATATCACATTCTATTCAGCCTAATATAAGTGTAGTTTCTCCAGAATGTGTCAACGGTGATAACTGACGGACTTATGTCGGAAGACGAGTAAAGAACTTGTTTATTCAGTCAAAAAGTTCTTATGTTGAGAAGATGAGATCTAACGGCAATGATGTTATCTGACACAAAAGTTTGAGACATGTTGGGATGGACAAGCTAAATGCTATGATGGCAAGAGGTCTAGTGAAAGACCTGGCTAGTCTTTCATCTCAGGGTGACAGTCATATTTGTAGAGAGTGTTAGTATAGAAAGACTCATCGCCTTTCATTTGACAAGTCCCTGTCTAGGTGCAAGACACTAGTACTGGAATGCATCCACGGTAATCTGATGGGGCCGACTATCACCCCCAGTCTTGGAGGAAGCAGACACATGCTGGTCTGAGTTGATGATTTCACAAGATATACTTGGGTATATTTCGTGAAGGAAAAGTTAGAGGTTTTCTAGAAGTTTGTGGAGTTTAAAGAGCTCGTGGAAGGCCGGTTGAATCTGTGGATAAAGAGGTTAAGAACAGATAATAGAGGGGAGTTTATTTCAAATGAGTTCTTCAACTTTTGTAGAAAGCATGTAATATGGAGGGTGCTTTCTTGTACACATACTTGACAATTAACGAAACGGAATTGCAGAGAGGAAAATATGTCTTCTAGCGGATACCTGCAAGTGTTGGCTTCACTCCAATGGAATTCCTAGGGCTTTTTGGGTGGAGGGAATGGCCTGCATAGCTTACTTCATCAACCCGATGCCTTTAATTCCCAACAACATAAAGTCTATGTATGAGCTCATGTTCAAGGAAAATCATGGTGTGACACACCTTCGAGTGTTTGAATCCAATTGCTATATACGTGCACTTCTCAGACACTCTCAGAACAAAGCTGGATGCAAAGGCAAGGAAACTTGTCTTCATTGGCTACGCCATGTGGAAGAAGGGCTGAAAGTGCATGGACCCTGAGACAAAGAAGTTTGTCATCTTAAAGGATGTGGTATTTGACGAACTAACCTCATACCAGGGCAGTTACTTTATAGAGCTACAAGAAATCATAGTGGATGGAAGGCAAGAAAAAACTACTGGTGATCTTTTGGTGGAGCTGTATGTGTCTCCAGGAGCTCTGGCTACATCTAGCTCTAAGAAAGGTGCTTCTAGTTCTGGAAGCAGAGGGAGCGATGCTCTTAGTGTGCCTAGAAGAATTGCTAATGCAGAAGAAGCAGTTGGTATGGTTGATTATGGTCAGGCCTTGCGGAAGTTAAAGAGAACCATTATTCCACCAACTCGGTATAGGGACAAAAACATGATGAGCTTTATCTCGTGTTTCTTTGCAGGCCCTCTATACGAGCGGGAGTGGTCATGCTATGAGAATGCCACCAGATTAAGGAGTAAGAAGATGTCATAGATGAGGAGATGATCACCCTCAGGAAGAATGTGACTTGGGATCTTGTGCCCAAAGTCAATGACATGACTCCTATTACCTACAAGTTAGTGTATAAGCTCAAGAAGAAGGATGACAGCAGTATTGAGCGATAAAAGGCTTGCCTTGTAGCTTGGGGGTTCGCTCGCAGTACAGAGAAGATTATGAGGAGACGTTCAGTCTTATAACCAATATGACTTCAGTATGGGTGGTGATTGCTTTGACAGCATGCCAAAGATGAAAGATTTGACATCTTGATGTAAAGAACGATTTTCTTTATGGAGAGATTGACAAAGATATCTTCATGATTCAATCACCTGATTATGTGTCTGAAGATCATCCAATACATGTCTGTAAACTAAAAAGGCCCTCTATGACTTGAAATAGGTGCCTCGGGCGTGGTACGAGAAGATAGCAAAATACCTCTAGTTTTACGGATACTTTGCTTCCAATTCCAAGCCTGTTAGTAAAGAAGAAGGAGGGGATTTAAGTCATGGTGCTGTTATATGCTGACGATATGATCGTCATGGGGAATTCTGAAGAGGAGATAGCTAGGCTCAGGGCAGAGCTAACTATCCGATTCGAGATGAAGGATCTTAGGGAGCTCTACTATTTCCTTGGTCTCAAAGCGGAGAGGAAAAAGAACGGTGTGCTCGTATCCCAGAAAGGGTGTGTAGAGCGAATCATGAAGCGATTCAGCATGCAGGAGGGAAAGAGAACCTCTACTCCATTAGAGGTCGGTCTGAAACT
The DNA here is from genome assembly GCA_039513925.1 of Platanthera zijinensis. Classification (NCBI taxonomy): domain Eukaryota; kingdom Viridiplantae; phylum Streptophyta; class Magnoliopsida; order Asparagales; family Orchidaceae; genus Platanthera; species Platanthera zijinensis. Next base: position 271,140,406 of record CM077078.1, read on the forward strand.
TCGACGTGATGAGGGAAGGGTTCTTTCTAATCCCTTTGATTTTTGTGCTGTGGTTGGGAGTTTGATATACTTGACGATTATGAGGCCGTATATTACTTGGGTTGTAGGCCGAGTAAGCCGGTATATGTAGGAGCCATGAAAGCCTCATCTGGTGGTGGCAAAGGGTATCTTGAAATATGTCAAGTCCACCTCAGATATGAGTATCTTTTATGAGAGGGATACGAGTTTCAACCTGCACGATTATACGAATGCTGATTATGAGGGAGATACCGACGATCGAAAGTCGACGTCTAGATACAACTTTATGTGAGGATTGACAGCTATCTCATGGTGCAACAAGAAGCAGGACTCTGTGTCTGTCTCCATTACTTAAGTGGAATACAAGGCATCGGCCTTGATAGCTCAGGAGGCCATCTGGTTTTAGAGGTTAGTGGAGTACATCCATGAATAGGTGTGAGGTCCTACTCTGCTACGTAGTGACAACGAGAGTGATCTCAAGCTGGTTACAAATCCAGTTTGTCACGTGAGGACATAACACATCGAGATCAAGAATCACTTCGTTTGGGAGAAAGTGTTGGAGGGATGTCTGATGGTGGAATATGTGCACAACCAGGACAATATCACAGACAACTTCACAAAACCGATGTTGAAGAGACCATTTGTGTAGTTGCGGGGACTTTTTTGGGCTGACTTCCACTTCCCACTTCAAGGGAGAGTGTTGAGAATGTTGAAGTAGAAGTGGGTTGTCTGAGGTATGTAGACCGCATAGACTGCAGAGGCCGCGCTTTTAGGTTATAGAGAATTGGTTTGTTCCTTGGTCATTTCTCTTCTCGCAGTTTGTCTCAGTAAGCTTCATGTTGTGTTAATCACGCGTTTAGATTTGAGCTAACTGCGGATTGTGCGATCAAGATTTGGAGATCGCAGATACTGACAAATCGCTGTTGGCACGGTTAAGGTTCGGGTCGCGTGGCTGTCTGATTGATTACTCAAGTCCACGCAAACTAAAGTTGTTGTCCGCATAGCGATGCAGACTGGTGGAGTTAATCATGTGCGGTCTGGTGTTAGCAGTCCGCATGTTGGGCAGACTGGTGCTGCTAGCTTCCACGCTACTAGCGATTACTCTATCCCCCTGGGCAATGAAGGTATCCGCTTGCTCGCTTATAAATAGGGGTGCAGGCCTCGTCATAAATAACATGAACTGTAAGAACTGTAGCTTGAGTTAAACTCGATAGTTAAGTTTTTCTAACCGCACAGTAAATAGTAGTGATCGGTTTATTGTTGTGTTTGCATATTGTGCGACTAGCACTTGATAGCCCGAAATTTGTTTTGACTAAGTCAGAGGAGGCAGTGCGGATAGCTGACAGCAGTCAGCGGCGATTAGCAACAGGTCGCGGGTTCAACGACTAGATGGTCTTCTTCCTTGGCAGTTTCCCAGCTTGGATAAAGCAGTTCGCCTTTGGCGAGCTGACTAGTTGTTTGAATAAACTATTTGCTCTACTCAGCAGTTACGCGACCAGGAGTTGCAGGCAGTGAATAGCTCAGTTCCAGTTCAATCTGTTCGCGGCTACTTCTGTGGTCAGGCAACCTCGCGGTCAGGAGACCAAGAAGTACAAATAGGGTGGTTTTCCTCAGCAGTCAATAAGCAGTTGTTCGCGCGACCTTGGTGGTTAGCAAGGCGGATAGACGGCTAGGCGGTTACAGTGTTCTGTCCGCCAGTTTTGTACTTGTTTGATTTTTGGTGTTCTCCATCGGGTGCATTGCGAAATCTTGTCTCATAATGTGTGCATCATCTTGTAAAGAAGATTGTTAATACAATTTCAACTCTTGTTCTTTTATTTGCTACTGGTTTATTTGATTTGGTTGGTTGAGTGTTCCCGCGACTTACCCGGTTTCACAATTTTTTACAATTGTGCGGGTGGGGTGGGGGTGGGGGTGAAATTCACTGGAGAAGATTTCACTGCCTTCTGTAGAGATCATGGGATCCACAAAGGGCTCACATCTCCTCGATCCCCTGAATAGAACGAAGTAGTAGAAAGAAAAACAGTACCATTATAGAGAGAGTAAGTGTTATGCTCCAACATCACAATGTCCCACAGGAGATCACCAACTAGAAGTCTCAAAAGTACGACACCATATGAGGCTTGACACAAGAAAAAAACTTTCTATTGAACATCTCAAGACCTTTGGGTGCCTTGTCTATAGTCATTTCTCAAAAGAAAACATCATTTTTTTTGAAATGAAAGCTGAAAGAAGTGTGTTCTTCGGCCATAGAAAACATTCAAAAGCTTATCATATCTACAATCCAGAAACGTAGCAGCATCTCATTTCTAGGGACACCATCTTTGATGAGAATACTTCATGGAATTGGGATCAGGCCACCTCTTCCAATCCGTTGGCAGTTTCCGTTTCTCGAGATTCGTGTTGGTTTGCATCAAAAAAACGTTCTTTTTCAATTGATCTCAGATGTTAGCAAATAATATGTCAATTCTTCGGTTTTAAACCTTTTGAGTTTAACAGCGAACTTCATTTTCTGATATTCGACTCTATTTGATAATGAAATGCATGAACAAAATTATTAATCCATAATTAACATTATTTAATCTTTATCATGATTAATTGATTGCATGGTATTACACATGCATTGGACCACACTGGGAGTGGATGCACGGGGAGCGCGTGCTGAGCAAAAAGTTCTGCGCACGTTGAGTGGGAGAGTGAGTAGAATGAACAATGAGCAAGAGAGCAGACAAAGTTAGAACTATGTTGTCAGAGTGTCAAGTCTTCGTTGTAAGAAAACGGGCGTGCCGAGAAGAGGCAAAGTAAAAAAAAACAGAAAACATAAATAGATGCAGAGCAATCACAAGCACAGAACACAACACCACAAATACAGAGGTTCATCCAAAACCGGGCTACGTCCTCTCTCCCCTTCTTCTCCTCCTTCTTGTATTCACCAAAAGATTACAGGTTACAAAAGGTTACAAAGGCCAAAGCCGACCCTACCTTCACCTTCTTCTGGACAAGAAATTACCCGAGAAAAAACTCCCTTGAACGACGCCTCTAGCGATAAACCTCGTATACGTTTTCTTCAGGAAATACGCAGCCGTCAATCTCTCTGAAATTTGCTTCACTTACCCTAATTCCCCAAAAAAAGGGATATAAGTACTCAGGAGTAAAAACGACTCAAACGTCGAACGCAGAACCGAGCTCGACGCTCGGGCGTCGACCGGAGGTCGACGATCTCACCCGAGGTCGACGCTCGACGCATCAGCGAAGGGCGACGCTGGACGATCCAGCGGTGGTCGACGCCCTAGACAGAGCTCGACGCTCGACGCACCAGCTGAGGTCGACGCTCGACGCCAGCTGAGGTCGACGCTCAAGCGTGAGCTCGACGATCGTCGACCTCTCCTCAAACAGAGGAACAAGAATGCATACAGGGGCTGCTTCACACTCCCTTGCCTCTAAGCTCACTTGGGCTAACCCGGTGTGAGAAACAAGAGGCCCTGAAGTGATCCACCACCCCAACATTCTCCCACTTGGTGGAAACCTTCAGCAAATGAGAGCAGCTCCTCCAGACTTCCTCTTCAAACCCACTGCTGTAGCACACCATTCAAACTTGGCAACAGGCACAGCCTTGGTTAAGAAATCAGAACTGTTCTCCTTAGTGTCAACCTTCTCCAGTTGCACTACCTGCTTCTCCACCTTCTCCCTGATGAAGTGAAACTGGATGTCAATGTGCTTGGTCCTAGCATGGAAAGCCGGATTCTTGGCTAACTGGATAGCCCCTTGGCTGTCACACCACAACTTCACAGGACCCTGCTCAAAACTGAGCTCCCAGCACAACCTCCTCAACCATATGACTTCCTTACAGGCATGTGTAAGGGCCATATATTCAGCTTCTGTCGACGAGAGTGCAACCACTCCTTGCCGTCGACTCATCCAACTGACAGCACCACCAAACAGGGTAAAGACATACCCACTGGTGGACCTCCTGCTGTCCAGATCACCACCCCAGTCAGAGTCCACGTGTCCAACCACGTCCAGGACTCTCCCATCAACAGCACCTTCAAAGCAAATAGAGTAGTTTGAAGTGCCGCGAAGATACCTGAACACCCGCTTCACAGCGTTCCAGTGCTCCTTCCCAGGTTTGGCCATGTACCTGCTCAACACTCCCACTGCCTGTGCGATGTCAGGACGAGTACAAACCATGGCATACATAAGGCTCCCCACAGCACTAGCATATGGAACCTTCTCCATGTCTTCCATCTCCTCATGTGTCTTGGGACACATCTCCGCAGATAATTTCTCCCCAACCGGCATAGGGGCACCAACAGGTTTACAGTCAGCCATGTTGAACTTCTTCAACACCTCTTCGACGTACCTTTGCTGCCCCAACCACAGCTTCTTCTTGCTTCGGTCTCTGGTAATCTGCATCCCCAAGATCACACTTGCTGGCCCCAAATCCTTCATTTCAAACTTGGCCGAGAGCAGCTTCTTCACTTGTTGGATCATCTTAACACTATTCCCTATGAGCAGCATGTCATCTACATAGAGTGTCAAGAAAGTGTAGTGCTCTCCCTTCCTTTGGATATAAATACAGTGGTCCGAGTTCGACCTTTCAAAACCTGATTCCAGTATATAGGTGTCGAACTTCTGGTACCACATCCTCGGAGACTGCTTCAGTCCATATAGGGACTTCTTCAACCTGCACACCTGATCCTCCTTGCCCTTGGCCTCAAATCCTTCAGGTTGCCGCATATAGATCTCCTCCTCCAAATCCCCGTGAAGGAATGCCGTCTTCACGTCCATTTGCTCAATCTCCAAATCATGCACAGCTGCAATGGAGAGAACCATCTTGATAGAAGTGAGCTTGGCTACCGGCGAGAAAAATCTCGTCGTAGTCCACACCTTCAACCTGCGAGAACCCCTTGGCAACCAACCTTGCCTTGTACTTCTCCACAGTGCCATCTGCCTTCACCTTCTGCTTGAAAACCCATCTACTCCCAATGGCCTTCCCCCCCTTTGGAAGCTTGCACAGACTCCAAGTCTGATTCTTCCTCTGGGAAACCATCTCATCCTCCATAGCAAGCTCCCACTGATTTGCATCAGCCCTCGACCTTGCATCCTTGGCTGAAATGGGATCTTCTGTAACATCCCTTTTTCAAATCAGACCCCCCCTAGGTGTGGCTTTGAGCATGACTCAGTCTTGGCAAGTCCTTAGTGAGTCTAGGAAACCAAATGACTAGTTGAGGCTCACTTGGGCTGCAAATAGTAAAATCTTAAAACCCTAATTTTTGGTGGCCTGGTGAGTTCAATCTGACTCCAAGGCATTCCTAGACCTATTATGAGATCAATGGGTCACCAAGACCCATTGGGGGCAAATCTGGTGGCTAAGTTGACCCAAGTCAACTCAAGCCCTAGTTAGGCCAAGGTGACCTTCCTTTGAGACAATTCACCCTCATTATGTCAAACCCACCCTACTTAACCATACCTAGGCCTTAGAGGAGGTCAATGGGTCACTAGGAGTCCTTTGATGGTGACCCAAAAGGTCAAGTTGACCAAGTCAACCCTAAGCCCAAATCAAGTCAAACCTAGTTCAATTAGGTTAACTCAAGCTCAAGCCCTCATGTAGGCTCATGAGGTAATAGTAAGGGATAATATGGCTGCCTATAGCCTAAACCCTAGGCTAGTCAACATGGTGACTAGGAGAGAGGGTTAGGTCAATTTTTGGAAGAGTAATATAGGAGAGAGAAAGTGAGAAAAGAGGATTATTTTTTTTTGGTGAAAGGGAGAGCCTCCATTCTCTTTTGAATTATGAGGTATTAATATTAATTATGGGCTGCCTTTAGGCTTTTAGGGAGAAGAAATCGTGAGGGTGACTAGGAGAGAGAAAGAAGTGAGAATTTTGATATATTTAGGAGAGAGAAAAGGTGGTGGAGAGGTGAGTGGGTGTTTTTGAAGTGTGAGGAGGCATGGGGTCAGCCAAAGAGGGGCCCACAGCCACCTAGTGGCTGACATCTCTTCCCCCCAACCGTTTCCCGGCCACCAAGGGGTGGCTCCACCCCTCTCTCTCTCCTCCCAACCTTTTCATGAAGAGGCACTTGCCCCTTGATGAAAACCGCCCCCCCCCCTCCCCTCTCCTCTTATATATGCTCACTTAGGAGAGAGGGGAGATTGTTTTCGAAATCAGAGCAGGAGGAGAGAGCCTTGCCGGAGCCACCAAGGAGGAGAAACGCCGCCACCACCGCCGCCACCATGACGTCGCGCCGCTCAACCCGCATCCATGCCCGAACTCAGGTCCTCCCCCTCTCCTCTCCTCTTGCCTAGATCTTAGAACTTGTTTAGGATGGAAGTCGGGCTCAAAGGAGCCGGTCGGGTAACCTAAAAATCAGAAAAAAAACTCCATTTTAATGGAGTTTTGGGTGGCTCGGGTAGGGCGGCGCCGCCACCTCCGGCCGCCCTAGCCACCGGCCAACTACTTTCCCCCCCACCACCGTGAGGGTAGAGGAGGTGATGGCCGGTGGTGGCACCGCCCCTAGCCGCCAGAAAACAGCCCGCAACCCCACAATTTTTCGGCCTGGTTTCGGTTATTTGGAGAAGATGAATAGTGCCATGCATATTATTAATTCCTTTTATTCTAATTTAATGGCCGGTTTTTTAAAATAATAATTAAAAATACTTAGGCCCTCCTACAGAAAATATGGCCAATATAAAAGTTATAGCCCTTGATGTCTAGATTAATTCAAAATTGGTTTCAACCAATTTGGATGAGTGGGCTGACCCCAACAACCATTTTGGTGAGGGCTGTCCAAAATGTTGATCAGCCACTAAAATAAATCCCCACTCTTCATTCCTTGATCAAATGACCTGAAATTTGAACCAGGGGTCACTCTTAACTATACCTAAGAGCTGTGCAAAAATGGGAATTTTTGGAGAACTTTTGTCTATAGTTTTTGAAAACATTGAATAATTCATGTATGATTTAATTAAGTGGTTATATGAATCCCAAACCCTCCCAAATTTTGGTGAGAGGTCCCTGGCAATAGTATATAGCTATGTAGAAATTTTGAGCACATTTGAATAAGGTTTGAGTAGGGTTTGACCAAACCCTAGCCCTACCTTGGGAATTGTGCCCTAGATTTCAAGAGGATGCCCACCCTTAACCCTCTGTCCAAATGACTTGAAATTTGGACAGGGAGTCAACATTAGGGCTAGATAGGGGCTGTCCAAATTGGGGTGAATTTGGAGTTGTTTTACTTAGGTATTTTGTCCTAACCTAGGAAAGCTAGGGTTAGAACATTGAAGGGTCAAATGACCTCCATACCCTCCCAAGTTTTGGTGAGGTGTCCCTGGTGTATATATCTAGGTCTGGTTCAAATTTCAACTCATTTGGTTGAGTTTTGAACAGGAACCATTAAGCCCTAAGTTGGACCTAGGGAAGGGTAATATGGGAAAAAGGGGACTTGTGGCAATTGGGTGGTCAACTCACCTCAACAGAGGTTGAAGTTGTGACCAATGGGTTAGGATGATCCTAAGAACCTTTGGGGAGCAAAGGAGATGTGTTAGGGTGGATTTACCCTAGGGCCCAGGTACAAACCCAAAGTGAGGACTTTTGGGGGTTTGTGAAGGACATAGGGGCAAATGCTCTTGTATGGCCTTGATATTTGGTGGAGAGGTGGTTAATGAATATTTAACCCTCTGGTTATAATCTTAGAGAATTTTGAGGTAGCTAGGTACCTCAAATCCTAAACCCTAGTTTTAGGGTAGAAGGGCCTTTAGGGTCAAAACAGTAATTTAACTCATCTAAAAGCTATGAAACTTGGGTAGAGTGAGTTTTAGAGTGTTCTAGACACATGGTAATTTTCCTGGAATTTTATGATTAATAAAAGTTATACTTCATGTGTTAAATGATTATTAGCCGATTTGTTGTTTTCAATTGTTTGGTGGCTTTAATTTAATTAAAATCAGTTAAAATTCTGGATTTAGATCTTGCTGATTAGAACTTTGATTCCTGAATTTTTATAGAACTTTATGTTGAGAGTTTGTAGAGGTTCATTCACAATCTTTTAATATGGGCTTTAGATTGTAAAAATAAATTAGGGCTTGTTAAATTGCTGGAAAATTATGAGATCTGGAATTTAAGGTTTTTAGGCTCTTGTATAGCACTGAGAATTATTTAAGAATTTTTAGGGTTGCTGCTGTAGTACTTGATTCACAAAGCCGGTTAGATTGTTAATTAGTAAATGATTTATTATAATTTAATTTCCAGCAAGAAAAATATGGAATTCTGTAAATGTTGTTTTTAATATCATACCAGCACCCTGTAATTATTTCAAGATTTTTGGAGGAATATTTTATATAGATGCTTCAATAAACAAGAACTAGATGTTTTATTACTAAATTATATTTAGGCCCCTTGGACATCAGTGTAAATTATCAAACCTTGGAAAAATAGATACTTAGGCCTACTAGAATTTACCATAAAACTTTGATGTTTTGAATCAACTAAAATGACATATCTCATGTTCAAATGATGATATTAGGCCCTTAAGAATAAATAAATAAATTATCTGATTTATTAGGAAAATATTTAATGCTTTGGATTTAGGCAAATCCTGTTAGGATAGACCCCCGATAAATAATCTGAGGTATTTGGTTGAAAAGTAGGAGTCGAGTTTTCATGAACATCATATAGTACAGGTTGGTCAGTAGATAATAACCATGAGGAAATGTGTAAACAGGGTTAGGTTGTGTTGACTTAAGGATAGGTCATGTTGGTGGATTCCTAGAAGAGAATGGATCACCTAAGGAGGTTTCAAGATCTGGTGAGAATCGAGTCAGTAAGTGTTAGAAGGTGCGCGGGTCCGACGAAAGATCGCCGTCCCCGTAAGAGTGAAGAGTCAAACCCACCCTAGGTTTAGTTTGATGCAATTTATAGAGGGAACGGGGAAGGGAAAAACAACCAATAATAATAAGTGCCTTGCGAAAGGGAACTTCGGGCCGTAATGCCGCCGTCTTGGTTCCTAGTGCCCTTTGAGAGCCCTTCACGGGGTATGCCGGGGGCAGTCCTGGGCTAACGTAAATCTTAAAACAAACGAAAGAGTAATTAGCCTAATAGGGATTCACATTGCACACACTCATTAGTTAGGGTTGGTAATGGTTAAGTCGTCCCGAGGTGTTCAAGGGGGCGCCATCCCGCGGTGCTCAAGGGATGAGGTTTGGAATTGAGCCGGACGGTTTAGTCCGGGGAGCTTAGTCTCGGTTTGTGGTTGAGCCGGACGGTTTGGTCCGGGAGCTTTACTCTTGACTTCTTATATTAACTGCTGCATGTGCATAAAAATAGGAAAGATTAAGGTGGTGGGTTCTCGAATATCGGGGAGTTCGATTGCACCGACACCGATATCGTTGACTCGGCAAGGTGACTAGCACTTAGCCAAGGTTAAGTCCGGCGGTCCAGTCGGCAAGAGTACGCAGGAGTCCGCTTTGTGCACCAAGCGTTGAGGGCGTACGATAGGTCAGACCAGTGGTGCTTTTACTGGTTTTGAGGTGGGCGAGGCCCAACCCACCGCTTCCGTCTGCCACTACGGAGGTATCCTGGGAGGTAACGGCTCTGAAAGGGGGAACTAAAGGTTTGTGTACACAAAGTCGTGTGTGTGAGTTGCACTGCATGAACATCATTAACCCACCATATAGTTGCATACATAATCATTCAAAACAACCTTGACACCTAAAGTATAAGTGGAATGGGACGCTTATACTTTAGGACTTGCAAAACGACCCCTTGGTCTATAAGCTTGTGTGGGCAAGTTTATAAATCAAAGGTTAATTTCAATATATATATATTTGCTGCTGTTTGATAACCGACACCCCAACGTATAAGTGGTATGGGACACTTTATACGATGGGAGCCTTGCAAAAGATCCCTTGGCTTATGTGTACTCACATAAGTGAAGGTTTAAATTACCTTACTTATTTTCCTTCTTGTCTGACCTATTACAACACTTATTATTAATTGCTCCCCGATTACACAACTGCAAGTTAGGACCACCGTCATTTGTTTTTGACTACTCTCCACCTTCATGTCCTTCCCTTTCTTCCTCTCCGCTCGGTGCCTTAGAGCATGGGGGAAGGGGTGGGGGACGATAGGACTTAGTCTTTTTGACTGACGGGCGACCGAACACCATTACAGGGGAACGTGGAGCGCAGCACGGAGGAGCAGCCTCGGAGGTCCGTGCACTTGGAGATGGGGCAATCTAGCACCGGAGTCCAGACTGCAGGGACTGTGAGTCCCGATCTTTAGTACGAGTGTTAGTTTATTTTCAGCATGAGTGATCTTGTAGTGAGGAACTCTGATGTACCGGGCATAAGCCCCTTTATTACTTTCATCACTCTGATGTTATTTCTGTGGACACTCCCCTCGTGGAGCTTATTTATATTATATGTGATTTACTTCTATTGTGGACTGCTTTTCTCTTTACTGTTCTACTTGCTACTTGATTGTGATCGAAAAGGCCGGCAGAATCGGCGCGTTGTAGTGACTACCTTCCCGGGTGCGAAGGTGTCACCGCAAAGCGGCGGTTCTGGGCATAAGACCCCGGGTTTGATAAAAAAAAAAAAAAAAAGGGGTCTTACAAAGTGGTATCAGAGGAAAACTCGATCGATCAAATAGCAGTCCACTAATCCCTGGGTCACCCCCGCTCGAGTTTAGTTTGCGGACAAACTAAGCAGCGGAAGCGTGGTGTGCCCATAGGGGGAATCACATATTAAATTGTCCATCTTATTAAGTTAAAAGTTTTCTGACGATGAATTTTTCATTGCGCAGCCCCCAGTGCAGACTACACCACAGGGTGGAGCCCAGCAGATTCCGGGAGTTGTCCCACCACCACCGGTTCCTGCTCAGTTCCTGCAGACCGATATGGGGCAGACTTTGACTGCCATCTTGGATGCCTTCCGGGCCCAGCAGGCCCCGGCTCCACAGCAGATACCGGGAGCCAACTGGCTCAGCATCTTTCGAGGACTTTCTCCCCCGTCCTTCTTGGGGACAGAGTCAGCAGTGCGGACAGAAGAATGGCTGGACATTATGGAGGAAATGCTGACAGGGATACGGAGCCCGTGGGAGGAGAGAGTGCCATTGGTTGTGTCCTGCTTAGAGTCCCACGCCAAGCGGTGGTGGAAGACGGTTCTGGACTCTACTTTTGCTGAGAGGGTGGCTGCAGAGGTTTCGTGGGATGAGTTCAGGCCCATGCTGTTGGAACATTTTGTACCGCGGTCGGCCCGAGACGAGTTGGAGGACCGCTTCTTGCAGTTGAAGCAGGGTACCAGGACGGTGGTGGAGTACCATCGAGAGTTCAACCATCTAGCACATTTTGCAGACTCTTACCAGCTAGATGAGGCAGCGTACACGAAGAGATTCTACAAAGGTCTGCGGGAAGACATGAGGGATGCCCTTCTCTTTGTATCGGACGGGCCTATCACCCGTATTCTGGAGATGGCAAAGAGGTTAGAGGCAGATTGGCACACCACCAGAGGCCGGAAGCGGCCAACGGAGGATCAGAGCCGGGGAGCCCGGAACGACCAGCGACGAGGCCGTGTGACAGAGGCACAGAGGGTGGAGGGTCAGCCTCGACCGGAGGAGAGGCAAGAGCTGAAGGAACAGGTGATACTGGCCCCGCAGCCTATTCAGATTCGGGAGATACCAAGACCCCAGTTGCGGGATGTGCAGAGACCGGGAGGTGGAGCTTACACTCGGCCGGAATGCTTCCACTGCCATCAGGTGGGCCATATCAAGAGGAACTGCCCCATGAGGGGGGTACCTCCTCCAGCACCGCAGGTTGCCCCACCTGCGCAGTATTTTGGAGGCCGAGGACGCGGCCAAGGACGTGGCTATCAGGGCGGAGACCGCCGACAAGGAAGAGAGCAGGTTTATGCGTTGGATCTGGCTCAGCCTCGACACCCTGAGGAGGTGATCACAGGTACGCCAGCTTGTTTTTTTTTTTAAAATGTTTTCTTGTTTCTTTTGTTAAATCTCATAAAATTAGAAGACTGTAAGCTAGGAAAGAAAACTATAGTTAGGCTTCTAAAAACATTTTTTTTTATTACCCCAGGCATTGTCTTCGTCAGCGGCAAGCCCGCATATACACTGTTCGATACGGGCGCGTCACGCTCATTCGTATCAGAATCCTTCATTGACGGCTTGGCAGGCGTGGAGAGATTCATCGGCTTGGCATTAAGGTACGACTAGCTGACGGGTCCGAGCTACACACCACTGCGCATTGCAACATGGAGGCACAAATTGGCGGGAAAGCATTCGAGGCACCAGCCGCAATCCTGAGGATGCCTTCATATGATTTGATTTTGGGCATGTCATGGTTATATTGGAACCATGCCCTAATTGACTGCGTGGCCAAGAAGATTATTCTGAGGCATGGAGATTCTTCCGTCGTAATAGAAGGTATAAGACATGCCTCCTTTTCATTTTTGTCATCTATTCAGGCCGTCAAGGCCCATATACAGGGCGACGAGATTTACCAGGTTTTATTCGAGATGGCGGAGGCCAATGTTCCTGTAGCGGAGATTCCTGTTGTGCGAGATTTCGAGGATGTTTTTCCCGAGAAGTTACCGGGGCTACCCCCGCACAGGGAGCAGGACTTTCAGATTTTGCTGATGCCAGGGGCTAAGCCAGCATCTAGAGCCCCCTACCGGATGGCCCCAAAGGAGCTGGTGGAGTTTCGGAGCCAATTACAGGAGCTGGTAGAAGCCGGTTATGTCCGGCCAAGTTCTTCGCCATGGGGAGCCCCTGTGTTGTTCGTCAAGAAGAAGGACGGGACACTTAGGCTGTGCATCGATTACCGGGCGTTGAATCGACTGACGGTCCGGAATACCTATCCGCTGCCAAGGATAGATGAGCTATTCGATCAGCTGGAGGGAGCCCACTTCTTCTCAAAGTTGGACTTGAGATCGGGCTACTACCAGCTACGGATCCGCGAGGAGGACATCCCAAAGACTGCTTTTAGTAGCAGATATGGCCTATACGAGTTTACCGTGATGCCCTTTGGGCTCACGAATGCGCCATCAGCGTTCATGACTCTCATGAACCGGGTCTTCGAGTCTTACTTGGATGTGTTTGTCATCGTCTTCATCGATGACATCCTCATCTATTCGAGGACCGAGGAGGAGCACTCGAGGCATTTGGCACTGACACTACAGAGATTGCGGGAGCACCAGTTGTACGCAAAATTCAGCAAGTGCCAGTTTTGGTTGAAGGAGGTGGCCTTCCTGGGTCACATTATTAGTGGAGCTGGATTGGCGGTGGATCCGGCAAAGGTTCAAGCAGTCCGAGATTGGCCCCGGTTGAAGACAGCTACAGATGTTCGGAGCTTCTTAGGACTTGCCGGTTACTACCGGAAGTTCGTTGAAGGATTTTCTAGTCTTGCCCTCCCACTCACGTCTCTGACGAGGAAGGAGGTACCTTTTGAGTGGACCCCGCAGTGCGAGGCGGCTTTTCAGGAGCTGAAGGAGCGACTCACCTCGGCTCCTATATTGACTCTCCCTTCGGGGAAGGAAGGATTCCAGGTGTATGCAGACGCCTCCTACCAGGGCTTGGGAGCTGTTCTGATGCAGAATGGGCATGTCATTGCTTACGCTTCTCGCCAGCTAAAGAAGCATGAGCAAAACTACCCGGTGCACGATCTAGAGATGGGAGCGGTTATCTTTGCGCTGAAGGTCTGGCGACACTATCTCTACGGTGTCCATTGCGACATATTTTCAGATCACAAAAATCTGAAATATGTGGATACGCAGAAGGAGCTGAATATCAGACAGCGGAGATGGGTGGAGTTTCTAGCCGATTATCAGTACGAGATGCACTACCATCCGGGTAAGGCAAATGTTGTAGCTGATGCTCTGAGCCGACGAGCTGCCACATCAGGAGCAGGGTCCCAGAACATGTCTTTGGAGTTATTGCGGAACTTCGAGGATATGCACATTACCTTGGTATCGTCTGACGACACCGATCTGTTCGAGGAGTATTTGGTTGCGACGAGTACCACTGATGATATACGAGACAGAGTCAGAGTTTGGCAGAGGCAGGATGCCAAGTTGGAGCCAATTTTCAGGGCCTTGGAGGCAGGCTCAGCTGGGGACTATACGATGCGAGGCGATCTGGTGTGCTTCAGGGGCCGGACATACATACCGGATGGAGGGCAGATACGGGAGGACATCATGTCTGAGGCTCATCATAGCCGATATTCTGTACATCCCGGGATTACGAAGATGACGGCAGATTTGAAGAGGACTCTCTATTGGCCGGGGATGAAGAAGGACATCACTCGTTTTGTGACCCACTGCGAGGCATGTCAGCTGGTGAAGGCCGAGTGCAAGAACCCAGCAGGATTACTACAGCCACTCCCGGTGCCGGAGTGGAAATTTGAGGACATCGCGATGGACTTCATTCATGGCCTACCTCGATCACGGACGGGAAACGATTCGATCTGGGTGATCGTGGACCGTCTGACGAAGGTGGCTAGGTTCATCCCGATCAGGAAGGATGACTCTGTTGGAGTGTTGGTTCGGAAGTTTGTGGAGCAGTTTGTCCGTTATCATGGCGTGCCCCGGACGATTGTATCAGATCGAGATGGTCGGTTTACATCTAGAGAGTGGAGATCAGTGCAGGCTTACCTCGGCTCCCGACTGACCTTCAGTACGGCCTTCCATCCCCAGACTGACGGGCAGACGGAGCGTACCAACAGGACACTGGAGGACTTACTGAGACTGTGCATTGTGGATTGTGGAGAGCCCCGGGATCGGATGTTAGAGGCGCAGAGCAGACAGGCCAAGTATTATGACGCTCGGCATCGTCAGGTGGAGTTCCAGATCGGGGATCGGGTGTTCTTGAAGATTCGGCCGATGCATGGAGTTTCACGAGTGCGAGGTCAGCGGAAGAAGCTCAGTCCGAGGTACATGGGGCCCTTCCGGATCCTGGAGCGGATCGGCCCCTTAGCTTACCGGTTGGAGCTGTCACCGGAGCTGGCCGGCTTACACGACGTCTTCCACGTATCTTCGCTCAGGAGGGCTCTACTACGCCAGGAGTTGCAGATTACGGCCCCGGATGGGCCGGTAGCTCCAGACCGATCCGTGCAATTGGAGCCGATACGGATTGACGACAGGGGGATACGGGTCTTGCGCCGCAAGAAGATCCCGCTAGTCAAGGTCCTGTGGAGGAACCACGGGCAAGAGGAGCATACTTGGGAACCCGAGGACCTGATGCGGGAGAAGTACCCAGAGTTATTTAGTCAGGTGCATCTCCTAACTCCTCAAGAGATTTTATTTGTTTTCTTTTTGTCTTACTAGTAGAATCTTCTAAAGTTAGAGGCTAGTCTTTTGTTTATTGGGGCTAGCCCTTGCGTATTAACTTTGGCTAAGCAATTCAACCAACATGGATGTTACAAGCTTAAGATAACTCGGTAGAAAAGCTTCCATAGACTTAACTTTAATTTCGGGGACGAAATTTTTGTTTTGTTTATTGGCATTTGTAACATCCCTTTTTCAAATCAGACCCCCCCTAGGTGTGGCTTTGAGCATGACTCAGTCTTGGCAAGTCCTTAGTGAGTCTAGGAAACCAAATGACTAGTTGAGGCTCACTTGGGCTGCAAATAGTAAAATCTTAAAACCCTAATTTTTGGTGGCCTGGTGAGTTCAATCTGACTCCAAGGCATTCCTAGACCTATTATGAGATCAATGGGTCACCAAGACCCATTGGGGGCAAATCTGGTGGCTAAGTTGACCCAAGTCAACTCAAGCCCTAGTTAGGCCAAGGTGACCTTCCTTTGAGACAATTCACCCTCATTATGTCAAACCCACCCTACTTAACCATACCTAGGCCTTAGAGGAGGTCAATGGGTCACTAGGAGTCCTTTGATGGTGACCCAAAAGGTCAAGTTGACCAAGTCAACCCTAAGCCCAAATCAAGTCAAACCTAGTTCAATTAGGTTAACTCAAGCTCAAGCCCTCATGTAGGCTCATGAGGTAATAGTAAGGGATAATATGGCTGCCTATAGCCTAAACCCTAGGCTAGTCAACATGGTGACTAGGAGAGAGGGTTAGGTCAATTTTTGGAAGAGTAATATAGGAGAGAGAAAGTGAGAAAAGAGGATTATTTTTTTTGGTGAAAGGGAGAGCCTCCATTCTCTTTTGAATTATGAGGTATTAATATTAATTATGGGCTGCCTTTAGGCTTTTAGGGAGAAGAAATCGTGAGGGTGACTAGGAGAGAGAAAGAAGTGAGAATTTTGATATATTTAGGAGAGAGAAAAGGTGGTGGAGAGGTGAGTGGGTGTTTTGAAGTGTGAGGAGGCATGGGGTCAGCCAAAGAGGGGCCCACAGCCACCTAGTGGCTGACATCTCTTCCCCCCAACCGTTTCCCGGCCACCAAGGGGTGGCTCCACCCCTCTCTCTCTCCTCCCAACCTTTTCATGAAGAGGCACTTGCCCCTTGATGAAAACCGCCCCCCCCTCCCCTCTCCTCTTATATATGCTCACTTAGGAGAGAGGGGAGATTGTTTTCGAAATCAGAGCAGGAGGAGAGAGCCTTGCCGGAGCCACCAAGGAGGAGAAACGCCGCCACCGCCGCCACCATGACGTCGCGCCGCTCAACCCGCATCCATGCCCGAACTCAGGTCCTCCCCCTCTCCTCTCCTCTTGCCTAGATCTTAGAACTTGTTTAGGATGGAAGTCGGGCTCAAAGGAGCCGGTCGGGTAACCTAAAAATCAGAAAAAAAACTCCATTTTAATGGAGTTTTGGGTGGCTCGGGTAGGGCGGCGCCGCCACCTCCGGCCGCCCTAGCCACCGGCCAACTACTCCCCCCACCACCGTGAGGGTAGAGGAGGTGATGGCCGGTGGTGGCACCGCCCCTAGCCGCCAGAAAACAGCCCGCAACCCCACAATTTTTCGGCCTGGTTTCGGTTATTTGGAGAAGATGAATAGTGCCATGCATATTATTAATTCCTTTTATTCTAATTTAATGGCCGGTTTTTAAAATAATAATTAAAAATACTTAGGCCCTCCTACAAAAAATATGGCCAATATAAAAGTTATAGCCCTTGATGTCTAGATTAATTCAAAATTGGTTTCAACCAATTTGGATGAGTGGGCTGACCCCAACAACCATTTTGGTGAGGGCTGTCCAAAATGTTGATCAGCCACTAAAATAAATCCCCACTCTTCATCCCTTGATCAAATGACCTGAAATTTGAACCAGGGGTCACTCTTAACTATACCTAAGAGCTGTGCAAAAATGGGAATTTTTGGAGAACTTTTGTCTATAGTTTTTGAAAACATTGAATAATTCATGTATGATTTAATTAAGTGGTTATATGAATCCCAAACCCTCCCAAATTTTGGTGAGAGGTCCCTGGCAATAGTATATAGCTATGTAGAAATTTTGAGCACATTTGAATAAGGTTTGAGTAGGGTTTGACCAAACCCTAGCCCTACCTTGGGAATTGTGCCCTAGATTTCAAGAGGATGCCCACCCTTAACCCTCTGTCCAAATGACTTGAAATTTGGACAGGGAGTCAACATTAGGGCTAGATAGGGGCTGTCCAAATTGGGGTGAATTTGGAGTTGTTTTACTTAGGTATTTTGTCCTAACCTAGGAAAGCTAGGGTTAGAACATTGAAGGGTCAAATGACCTCCATACCCTCCCAAGTTTTGGTGAGGTGTCCCTGGTGTATATATCTAGGTCTGGTTCAAATTTCAACTCATTTGGTTGAGTTTTGAACAGGAACCATTAAGCCCTAAGTTGGACCTAGGGAAGGGTAATATGGGAAAAAGGGGACTTGTGGCAATTGGGTGGTCAACTCACCTCAACAGAGGTTGAAGTTGTGACCAATGGGTTAGGATGATCCTAAGAACCTTTGGGGAGCAAAGGAGATGTGTTAGGGTGGATTTACCCTAGGGCCCAGGTACAAACCCAAAGTGAGGACTTTTGGGGGTTTGTGAAGGACATAGGGGCAAATGCTCTTGTATGGCCTTGATATTTGGTGGAGAGGTGGTTAATGAATATTTAACCCTCTGGTTATAATCTTAGAGAATTTTGAGGTAGCTAGGTACCTCAAATCCTAAACCCTAGTTTTAGGGTAGAAGGGCCTTTAGGGTCAAAACAGTAATTTAACTCATCTAAAAGCTATGAAACTTGGGTAGAGTGAGTTTTAGAGTGTTCTAGACACATGGTAATTTTCCTGGAATTTTATGATTAATAAAAGTTATACTTCATGTGTTAAATGATTATTAGCCGATTTGTTGTTTTCAATTGTTTGGTGGCTTTAATTTAATTAAAATCAGTTAAAATTCTGGATTTAGATCTTGCTGATTAGAACTTTGATTCCTGAATTTTTATAGAACTTTATGTTGAGAGTTTGTAGAGGTTCATTCACAATCTTTTAATATGGGCTTTAGATTGTAAAAATAAATTAGGGCTTGTTAAATTGCTGGAAAATTATGAGATCTGGAATTTAAGGTTTTTAGGCTCTTGTATAGCACTGAGAATTATTTAAGAATTTTTAGGGTTGCTGCTGTAGTACTTGATTCACAAAGCCGGTTAGATTGTTAATTAGTAAATGATTTATTATAATTTAATTTCCAGCAAGAAAAATATGGAATTCTGTAAATGTTGTTTTTAATATCATACCAGCACCCTGTAATTATTTCAAGATTTTTGGAGGAATATTTTATATAGATGCTTCAATAAACAAGAACTAGATGTTTTATTACTAAATTATATTTAGGCCCCTTGGACATCAGTGTAAATTATCAAACCTTGGAAAAATAGATACTTAGGCCTACTAGAATTTACCATAAAACTTTGATGTTTTGAATCAACTAAAATGACATATCTCATGTTCAAATGATGATATTAGGCCCTTAAGAATAAATAAATAAATTATCTGATTTATTAGGAAAATATTTAATGCTTTGGATTTAGGCAAATCCTGTTAGGATAGACCCCCGATAAATAATCTGAGGTATTTGGTTGAAAAGTAGGAGTCGAGTTTTCATGAACATCATATAGTACAGGTTGGTCAGTAGATAATAACCATGAGGAAATGTGTAAACAGGGTTAGGTTGTGTTGACTTAAGGATAGGTCATGTTGGTGGATTCCTAGAAGAGAATGGATCACCTAAGGAGGTTTCAAGATCTGGTGAGAATCGAGTCAGTAAGTGTTAGAAGGTGCGCGGGTCCGACGAAAGATCGCCGTCCCCGTAAGAGTGAAGAGTCAAACCCACCCTAGGTTTAGTTTGATGCAATTTATAGAGGGAACGGGGAAGGGAAAAACAACCAATAATAATAAGTGCCTTGCGAAAGGGAACTTCGGGCCGTAATGCCGCCGTCTTGGTTCCTAGTGCCCTTTGAGAGCCCTTCACGGGGTATGCCGGGGGCAGTCCTGGGCTAACGTAAATCTTAAAACAAACGAAAGAGTAATTAGCCTAATAGGGATTCACATTGCACACACTCATTAGTTAGGGTTGGTAATGGTTAAGTCGTCCCGAGGTGTTCAAGGGGGCGCCATCCCGCGGTGCTCAAGGGATGAGGTTTGGAATTGAGCCGGACGGTTTAGTCCGGGGAGCTTAGTCTCGGTTTGTGGTTGAGCCGGACGGTTTGGTCCGGGAGCTTTACTCTTGACTTCTTATATTAACTGCTGCATGTGCATAAAAATAGGAAAGATTAAGGTGGTGGGTTCTCGAATATCGGGGAGTTCGATTGCACCGACACCGATATCGTTGACTCGGCAAGGTGACTAGCACTTAGCCAAGGTTAAGTCCGGCGGTCCAGTCGGCAAGAGTACGCAGGAGTCCGCTTTGTGCACCAAGCGTTGAGGGCGTACGATAGGTCAGACCAGTGGTGCTTTTACTGGTTTTGAGGTGGGCGAGGCCCAACCCACCGCTTCCGTCTGCCACTACGGAGGTATCCTGGGAGGTAACGGCTCTGAAAGGGGGAACTAAAGGTTTGTGTACACAAAGTCGTGTGTGTGAGTTGCACTGCATGAACATCATTAACCCACCATATAGTTGCATACATAATCATTCAAAACAACCTTGACACCTAAAGTATAAGTGGAATGGGACGCTTATACTTTAGGACTTGCAAAACGACCCCTTGGTCTATAAGCTTGTGTGGGCAAGTTTATAAATCAAAGGTTAATTTCAATATATATATATTTGCTGCTGTTTGATAACCGACACCCCAACGTATAAGTGGTATGGGACACTTTATACGATGGGAGCCTTGTAAAAGATCCCTTGGCTTATGTGTACTCACATAAGTGAAGGTTTAAATTACCTTACTTATTTTCCTTCTTGTCTGACCTATTACAACACTTATTATTAATTGCTCCCCGATTACACAACTGCAAGTTAGGACCACCGTCATTTGTTTTTGACTACTCTCCACCTTCATGTCCTTCCCTTTCTTCCTCTCCGCTCGGTGCCTTAGAGCATGGGGGAAGGGGTGGGGGACGATAGGACTTAGTCTTTTTGACTGACGGGCGACCGAACACCATTACAGGGGAACGTGGAGCGCAGCACGGAGGAGCAGCCTCGGAGGTCCGTGCACTTGGAGATGGGGCAATCTAGCACCGGAGTCCAGACTGCAGGGACTGTGAGTCCCGATCTTTAGTACGAGTGTTAGTTTATTTTCAGCATGAGTGATCTTGTAGTGAGGAACTCTGATGTACCGGGCATAAGCCCCTTTATTACTTTCATCACTCTGATGTTATTTCTGTGGACACTCCCCTCGTGGAGCTTATTTATATTATATGTGATTTACTTCTATTGTGGACTGCTTTTCTCTTTACTGTTCTACTTGCTACTTGATTGTGATCGAAAAGGCCGGCAGAATCGGCGCGTTGTAGTGACTACCTTCCCGGGTGCGAAGGTGTCACCGCAAAGCGGCGGTTCTGGGCATAAGACCCCGGGTTTGATAAAAAAAAAAAAAAAAGGGGTCTTACATCTTCTCCAAGCATGCTCAGACAATATTGTGCTCCAACAACACTAAGGGAGTACCGGAGTGGTGCCCTCCTCTCACTTGTTGAGCGTCTCAGAAGTGGAACATCGGCAACTTCCTCTTCTGACTCGTCACTAAAGTTCACTTCCTCCAAAACATCAGATTCAGAGTCAGAATCTGAACCAGTTGTAGTGGTTATCCGAGCATCCTCCAAAGGGGCCTCCTCCATGCTCCCTTCCACTACCAACCTCTCTGCAACTTTCCATTTGTCCGCTTGTGTAGTGACTTGAGGACGGGCTTCATGAAAGACCACATCCTTGCTATACGTCACCGTCCTCGTCACCGGGTTCCAAAGCTTGTATCCCTTGATGCCTTCTTTGTAGCCCACAAAGATGCATCTCTCGGATTTCATATCCAGCTTCCCCCTTTTCTCCTTTGGAATGTGCACGTAAGCATCACACCCAAACACACGAGCATAAGCCAAATTTGGCTTCTTCTTGAATATGGCCTCAAAGGGGTACACCCCTTCACTGCAGATGTGGGGGACCTGTTCTTTAAATAATTAGCGGTAGCCGCCGCTTCAGCCCAGAACTCCTTCCCCAAACCAGCCCAACTGAGCATGCACCTGGCTTTCTCCATCAATGTCTGATTGAGCCTTTCCGACACTCCATTCTGCTCTGGAGTATACGGCGTGGTCTTCTGTCGTGCAATCCCCTGCTCAGTACAGTACTGCTCGAAGGCATCCGAGCAATACTCCCCTCCGTTATCAGAACGGAGAACCTTCACATTTCTCTCCAACTGGTTCTCCACCAGGTTCTTAAACTCCTTGAACCTGTCTAGAACCTCCGCCTTGGACCTGAGAAAGTAAAGCCAAGAAAACCTGGAATAATCATCAATAAAAGATACATAATACCTAGCTCCACCAAGGGATGGAACTGGAGTAGGTCCGAATACATCAGAATGGATCAAATCAAGAGGGCCAGTGGCCCTAGTCCCTGCTCCCTGAAAGCTAACCCGGTTCTGCTTGCCGAGTAGGCAATGCTCGCAGAATCCAAAGCTCGAGGTGCACATGGGCACACCCTCCACCATCTGGCCAGATGCCACAGCCGACATCCCCTTCTCACTGATGTGTCCAAGCCGCTGGTGCCACAGCCTGGACTGCTCCTCCTGGTCCTCCTCTTGGCCTTCAGAGATGAAGGCCCCACTAGGCACCACTGTATCAGCAAGTAGCTTGTACAGTGTTCCATGCCTAACACCTTTGGCGATCACCATCGCCCCTCTGGTCATCCTGCATGAGTGCATGTCACAGCTGAAGCAAACTCCCGCATCAGCCATAGATCCCACCGAGATCAGATTCCTGCTCATCCCAGGAATGCGCATCACCCCCGGAAGGGTCTTCGTAGTCCCGTTGGCCATCTTCAGTCTCACCTTGCCACGACCAATGATCTGCACTGCAGTATCATCCCCAAGCATGACATCACCACCCGCAAACTCCTCATACTCACAAAACCAGTGCCTGTGAGGGGTCATGTGGTAAGAGGCTCCAGTATCAACATACCACACATCCGCATCCTGATGAGCAACACATGCAGCTGCGATGTACATGTCACCACTGTCAGCCTCCTTCTTGGCACCCGAAGTTGACCCTCCATCCTTCTTCTGAGTGGACTTGTTGGGACAGTGAGACTTCACATGCCCAACCTCATTGCAATTCCAGCACTTGACGGGTTTCCTTTCTTTGCTCTTGGACCTTCCACGAGACTTGTCTCGAGATCCACCTTGCTTTGTGTCCCTCAACTGAGGGCGAGATCTGGATACGCTCAATGCACCCTTGTTGGTCTTCTCAGAACCCGCTCTCCTGGTCTCCTCAGAAAGAAGAGTAGCACACACCGACTCACAAGTGAGTGTTCTGTCTCCATTACCCCCAATGGCAACGATAACGTTGTCCCAAGAGTCCGGCAATGAACAAAGTAGTGTGATCGCCCTGTCTTCATCCGAGATCTTCTCACCAATAGAGATCAACTGACCCACAACCGTGTTGAAATTGGTCAGGTGTTCCGAGAAGGAACCACCCTCCTGGATCTTCAGATTGTACCACTTCTTCCTCAATAACAGCTTGTTCACAAGGGACTTGCTCTGATATAGGGTTTCCAACTTCCGCCATAGACCTTGGCCGGAAGTCTCCTCCATCACATTTGTCAAAATAGAGTCTGTGAGAAAGAGTCTGATAAGACCTTTGGCTTTTCGATCTGTCTTTGTCCAGGCTGCAACCACATCCACAGCAGCCTTCTCGGTTGGTGGATCATCAGCTATTGCCCCCCACAAATCCCGATCCACCAGAAGATCCTCCATCTTCATCTTCCACAGATCAAATCTGCTTCCATCAAATTTCTCTATCTCGATCCGCACACCTCCTGAACTCATATCCGAGAATCGAGAGAACCTGGCTCTGATACCAAATGTAAGAAATCGGGTGTGCCGAGAAGAGGCAAAGTCAAAAAAAACAGAAAACACAAATAGATGCAGAGCAATCACAAGCACAGAACACAACACCACAAATACAGAGGTTCACCCAAAACCGGGCTACGTCCTCTCTCCCCTTCTTCTCCTCCTTCTTGTATTCACCAAAAGATTACAGGTTACAAAAGGTTTCAAAGGCCAAAGCCGACCCTACCTTCACCTTCTTCTGGACAAGAAATTACCCGAGAAAAAACTCCCTTGAACGACGCCTCTAGCGATAAACCTCGTATACGTCTTCTTCAGGAAATACGCAGCCGTCAATCTCTCTGAAATTTGCTTCACTTACCCTAATTCCCAAAAAAAGGGATATAAGTACGCAGGAGTAAAAACGACTCAAACGTCGAACGCAGAACCGAGCTCGACGCTCGGACGTCGACCGGAGGTCGACGATCTCACCCGAGGTCGACGCTCGACGCATCAGCGAAGGGCGACGCTGGACGATCCAGCGGTGGTCGACGCCCTAGACAGAGCTCGACGCTCGACGCACCAGCTGAGGTCGACGCTCGACGCCAGCTGAGGTTGACGCTCAAGCGTGAGCTCGACGATCGTCGACCTCTCCTCAAACAGAGGAACAAGAATGCATACAGGGGCTGCTTCACACTCCCTTGCCTCTAAGCTCACTTGGGCTAACCCGGTGTGAGAAACAAGAGGCCCTGAAGTGATCCACCACCCCAACATTCGTTAGAAAACTTTAGAGCTCTATCTTCTTTCTTTGGTTGCATGCATCACTTTAAATGAAAGTCTATAGGCCTTTTAATAGCTTTTTTGCGGGCCTCGGTAATTATGTCTTCTTGGAATTTGAACAGGACAATGAAAGCATGTGATTCTGGTCTCCTGGATTGCCCCCTCCCCCTTGGTGGATCAAAATCAACATTGACAGGGCTCTTGTTGTGGGCCGTCGTGCGGGCTTGGGGTTTGTTGCGGGGGACGAGCTGGGCGGCGTGATCCAGGTGTGGTTCACAAGTCATTGGTGCATTGGCACCCTGAGAGCGTAGGGTTGCGGGTGATGGTCACCCTCAATGACTTTGTCCTCCCTTCATGTTGTTAGCCAAGGACATTATCATTGAGGGAGACTACAAGAACTTGATCGATTACTGCAGTGTACGTCGAGGCAGCTGGCTTGACCATGCTGCGTTGGTCGAGGACCTGGCCTTCCTTTCCTTCTTTATACAGGTGATCTTTCATCATGGGCCCAGGGAGGTGAACCGGGTGGCTGATTTTTATTCCCATCTCTATATGTGTTATGACTTTTGTTGGGATGCCAAAACTATCGACCATGCAAACTTCCTCGACCAGGTTGTTGAAGCCGAGAAAATCCCTTCTCCAAAATTCGGATCAAGACAGTCTGAGGTAACCGGTTCAGCGATCGGGCTCGACGGCTAACATGCTAGGACGCAAAAATAGTAAGATAACAAAAAGTGATAGAATCGATTTCAAGATAACCCAAACACCTAGAGGGGGGGGGTGAATAGGTTTTTGTTCTTTTTCACTTAAGGCAGAATAGGAACTCAATTCTTTAAGTAGAATCTAATTATTCTACAGCTAACACAACAATCACAGCACATAATACACAATCACAAATACATCACAGATTGCACACTGGTTTATAGTGGTTCTCCAAGGTCTGGGTACATCCACTTTCCCCCTTCGCCTATCCAGCAGTGTGCTAGATTCGACCTAACTTCTTCCTTCTTCTCAGATCCTCAGATCTTACAGCTTAGAGCCCTGAAAGGTTCCTATAACTCAGAATGTATCCACACTCCTACAACTCAGGCTAACATTCTACCGCAGCCTTGTCACAAGGCCTACAACTCAGAGAATGATTTCTCCTATACTCAGACTCAAAAGTCTTATCTCCTACACTCAACCTTTATATAATAAGCTTACAACTCAGATTTTAAAAGATCCCACAGAATGAAAAATCTTATTGATTGACTCTTACCCTTGTTGAGAGAGAAGGGATAAAAGGTTTCTTGATCAGCTCTTGATAAAACTGATTGCTGAGATCAACCTGTTCTTAGCTTTCTTCAAAGCTTCTTGAATCTGAACTCAGTAGGGTTGATCTTCTTTGAAGTTGACTGGCTGGCAGCTTCCTTCTTAGATTTCAGAAATAGATCTGAAATCTTCTTAGCAGATTAGTTCAAGATCTGCTTCTTAAGAGACTTGTAAATGTCTCCATCTTCACTTCAAACAATTGGAGCTCTCTCTCACTCTCCAGATCTTTTGAAGTTTCTTATGAATTCTTGGTTGAATTCGCCTTAGACAAAATCTGAGTAGATTACCACTTCAGATTGTCTTCTTAGATCTTCTTACGAAAATCTTCTTCTGTGTGACGTGCTATTTCTTGATCAATGATCAATACTTCAATAGTTGTTCGTTTGTGTGTTCTCTCTATATTTGATTTGACAGAATCCATCTTTATATAGACTTCATCTATAGTAACCGGCTGATCCGGTTTCTAACCAACTTCTGACAGTTCTGATAGCTTCAGCAAACTTGTTGGAATTCACAGCTGTCAAGTCTTCAGTCATTTCTTGAACCTTGTCTTTGTCAGCAAAGCGTCGAGACTGATCTTCATTATGTGTCGACACAAGTGGATTTAGTGTCGACACAAGCTTTGGTGATGTCGACATAGCTCCTTTGGTGTCGACACTGCTTCTTGACACTGTATCTGTAGAATATGTCGACACAGCTTCTTTGTGTCAACACAGACACTTCTTCACTTCACAGCAATCAACTTTGTTGAAACTCTGCCGTGTGTCGACACAAGTCCTGTGTGTCGACATAGTTGATATAGGCTCAGAATTTTGTGTGTCGACACTGCCTCCAGGTGTCGACACAGTTAATGTCGACTAAAACTTATGTGTGTCGACACTGCCTCCAGGTGTCGACACAGTTGATGTCGACTAGAACTTCTTAGTGTCAACACTGCCTCTAGGTGTCTACATAGTTGATGTCGACTAAAACTTCTGTGTGTCGACACAGTTTCTTCTGGTGTCGACACTACTTTTCCAAGTGTCGACACAGGCTTTCTTAAGTGTCGACACATGGACTTAGAAACTTTTTCTACATTTTAGCAAATTTTTAATCTGCACATATAAACTCAAAATAACATTAAATACACCTTGATGTATATCATTGAGCTAAGTGAGGCTACTTCAAATCAGGTACACATTTTCCTATGTACCCAACAATCTCCCCCTATTTGGAGAAGTCATAACCCTTTAGTCAATGATATACACCACTTATAATAAACAAACATTATGATGTATATAAGCATTATATGACAGGGTAACTTATAAACAAAACATATACCAAAATGACATTATAGAATAATGATGCAAACATAATGAACATGAAACATTGTTTTGTTTATACTATCAAAAAGTTTCTTAACACTTGTTTACATAGATTTCTTTAAAACTAAAGATTACATTGTTCTTGTAAAATATAGCAAATCTATACTCAGGCTGATCAGGCTCCCTGATGACTATGCCTTTTCCTGACTTAATCTGAGCCTGCACAGTAGGTTCTGCATCATCAATGGGCTTATTCCCTTTCAACTCTGCCTTCTTATGTGCTTCAGCCTTAATCCTCTGGCTTTAAAAATAATGTAAAGGCTTAGGGAAGTATTTGTTAGGCTCCTGAGCATTAGGAGGTAGCTTCCCAATTTTAGCTTTTCTTCTATATTGCAGAATGACTTCTTGCCTTATTTTATATTTCTGCCATTCTTGTTCATTATACCATTTGCCCCTTTCATGGACCTGTTCTTTCACAGCTTTCCAAACAGTCAAAATTATATTCCTGGAAGTGGGGCTCCACTGCTCAAAATCAGGCTTTAACTTAGTCTGTTCTCTGAACCTTTTATTTGATAGTTGAGCTTCCTGCTGAGCTTTTAAGGCAGCCTCTGGCAATTCTACTTTCTCAATAACAACATTATCAACTTCCAGTGGAGGACTGTACATTGACTGAACCTGTTGCTGAATCATATCAAAATATGCTGGAGGTTAGATGACCTGAGCAACTTCAGGTTAATCACCTTCAATATAAGCAGGTTGCACACCTGACTCAACAACATTATCATCATCACAAAGGGGTGGATATCCCAGAGTGACTCTGATGCTATTGGATATCCATTTGACATGATCTGAGCCTGCTTTGACTAACACTCTCTCCCCATTTATGACTTCTCTTTCAATATGATATCTTAAGTCATCTTTCTGAAATTTTACTTGTCCATCAAGAAAATTAACACCATCTTTATAAAATGATTTTAACTTGAGAAGCTTATCAGATATTGATTTCTGAGAAGTAGTAATTTCTGTCTGAAATGAGTCTAAGGCAGCTTGTAGCTTCTTGTCAAACTCCTATTTCTCTTTAGCCCTTTCTTCAGTCATTGCAGTGACTGTATTCTTTATGTTAGTTACTATCTTATTGTGAGATTCAGTCAGATTGTCATTCATCCTAATCTGATTTTCAAGGACATATCCTTGTTTAATAGTAATGTCATCCACTTTAGCTTTGACTTCTGCTTGCTGCTTAGCTAGAAATACTACAACATTGCCCCTTTGTGAAAGAAATCTGTCATCTCTTTCTTATGTAAATTCACTTCAAACCTGATGGATTTGATTTCCTGAGCCAGATCAAATTGAAGTGTCTTATGGCTTTCATCCACATACTTCTCTAGAGCCATTCTCTGCTCATCTAATTTTACTTGCAAAGCCACCAATAATGAGCTGTAATCAGCCTCTGGGCAGGTTGTGGAGCAGCAGTTTGCAATGCTTTCTTATAGCTTTGACTCATTCTTTTGAAAACCATCAGTTTTCTCTTCTTGACACTTGCAATTTCTTCATCTTCTAAAGCAGATGTACTGAGAATGTCTACTCTTTCCTTAGGACTAGGAGAGAGCTCCTTTTCAGTCCTAATTTGCTCCCCCTCAAAGTCAGCCTGCTCCCCCTCAGTCCTTATTTGCTCCCCCTTATTTGTTGCTCTCTCAATATTTGGAAACAACTCTTCAAGAGTAAACTCATGTTGAGTGTGGACTTGTGGTACTTCTGTCTCAGGAGCATCAACAACTACATATGTATCCTCCATGATAACATCTTGTGCTGGAATGTTGACATGAGGTCTTTCAAGAATTGATTGTGAATCCATTCCACTTGCCAAGTGTGTTGACTCTTCTTCCTATACCTGTGCATTATTTATCTCCCCCTGCTCTTGTGCATTATCAGTATTGTCCTGTGCCTGTGTATTATCTGGCTCCTCCTGCACCTGTGTAGTATCTGTAATGTCCTGTGCAGGTGATTCTCAGCAGTTTCTTGTCTTTTTATATCTGGTATGTCTTTTGTTAGGACCCTATCCCATCTAGAGATAATCCTGATGTCCATTTTTCTTATATGGTTAATTTTAAAACCAGGAATCTAGTTCATTACTTCTGGAATTGCTCCAGGCAAGTATAAGCTCATCAGTCTAGCCAAATTAGGCTTCTTTATGCCTTCCTTAATCTTCTCAAAAATTACTATAGACCAATCTGTGTTTAGTCTAAAAATTATCCTTGTCATTAGGCTGAACATATAGGCTGAAATCCTATCATGTCCCCCTGGCTTACAGAAAATTACCTTTCCAACCACTTCTGAGAGGAATTTCCCTTGCTGATTCATCCCTTTTCTGTTTATAGCTAATCCAATCTTCAAAGTGGGATCCAATCCACACCATTGTAGCGCTTCCCTTGTCTTAGAGACGGGTACTTCTTCTTCATCCTGAGTCCTTGGAAGATTAAGAATTTTCCTCAAACTCTTCAAGGTCACTTTGACTCTAGCGCCATGAACCGTTGATTTAATCTTAAGGCAAGTTGAATCTACTACAGCTGTGCCACAAAACTCAAGTATCTCTTTCTTCCATATCTTGGTGGGTTTGGATACCAAAAACTCCAAACCATTTTCAGTAATTAGGGTAATTACCCCTTTAATCTCAGATTATGTATCATCAAAGGCATGGCGAACCAACTCATATCCTTCGTTGATGTTATCTTCTACCTTTGGCGCCATTGGGATGGTGAGAAAGCTTGGATTGAGAGAAGAGAGTTTGTCGACACAAGGTTTTGGTCTCGAAAACCTTGAGAGTGTGTCGACAGAGTTTTGTTCTTGACCTATTTATACCCTTCTAAACAAAGAAGGTCAAAAGACGGGCAAAAACAGTCTAAATGTGTCGACACATACTTTTAATGTCTCGACAACGGTGTTGACTAGTATGTGTCGACACCAATTGATGATGTGTCGACACTAGACATACTTAATAGTACAACAGAAATTAAGTATCGACTCTTATTGCAAGTGTCGATACAATTTCTGGATGTGTCGACACCACTATTCTGGATGTGTCGACACCACCTTCTGAAGTGTCGACATCACTTCTCTAGATGTGTCGACACTGTTTTACTGAAGTGTCGACATCACTTCTCTGGATGTGTCGACATTATTTTTCTTAGCCAATTTTGATAAACTAATCTATGTTCAACATTCCTAATTCAATTTTAAATTTATTGAATTAAGTTTCATCTAGAGACTTAGTAAACATATCTGCAATTTGATAATCTGTTTTGACAAATTCTAGTGAGATGTCCTTTTTCTCTACATGTTCTCTAAGAAAATGGTATCTAATTTCTATATGTTTAGTCCTACTATGTGAAATAGGATTATTAGCAATAGAAATAGCACTTGTAGAATCACAAAACAAAGGTGTTCTACTTACCTGAATACTATAGTCTCCTAGCTGGTGCTGAATCCACAACAGCTGTGCACAGCAACTTCCTGCTGCCACATATTCAGACTCAGCTGTGGAAATTGCCACACTAGTCTGCTTCTTACTGCTCCAAGACACCAATCTTCCTCCTAGAAATTGACAAGTGCCTGTTGTGCTTTTTCTATCTTCTTTGCAACCTGCAAAGTCTGCATCTGAATAGCCTGTCAGTAAAAAATCTCCATTCCTAGGGTACCAAAGGCCTAGATTAGGTGTACCCTTTAGATATCTCAAAATCCTTTTTACTACAGTATAATGAGATTCTTTAGGGCATGATTGGTACCTAGCACAGACACATGTTGCATACATAATGTCTGGTTTACTAGCAGACAGATATATAAGAGAGCCAATTATTCCTCTATACAAAGACTCATCTACAGGCTTACCTGCATCATCTTTGCATATAGGCATACTTGTTCCCATAAGAGTTCTCATGGTGGAGGATGATTCCATACCATACTTCTTAATTAACTCCTTGGTGAACTTAGACTGGGATATGGACAAGCCATCATCAGTTTGTCTTACTTGGAGTCCCAAGAAGAACTTAAGTTCCCCAATTCTGCTCACCTCAAACTTCCCTTGCATAAGTTTAGCAAACTTCTTGCAAAGGTTGTTTTCTGTAGATCCAAATATTATATCATCTACATAAATCTGGACTAAGATTATCTTTCCTTTGGACTCCCTTAGGAATAGAGTTTTGTCTATTTTACCCTTGAAAATTTGTTCTCAATAAGGAAAGTAGACAGAGTTTCATACCAAGCCCTTGGGGCTTGCTTTAACCCATAAAAAGCTTTCCTAAGTATATAAACATAATCAGGTTTGAGAGAATCAACAAAACCTGAGGGCTGCTCTACATAGACTTCTTCTTTTAGATTTCCATTTAGGAATGTTGATTTTACATCCATTTGAAATACCTTGAAGCGTTGAGATGCTGTATAGGCAAGGAACATCCTAATTGCTTTCAGTCTTGCTACTGTGGTAAAGGTTTGATCAAAGTCAATACCCTCTTCCTACATGTAGCCTTTTGCAACAAGTCTTGCTTTGTTCTTCACAATGATCCCACTCTCATCTAGTTTGTTCCTAAAGATCCACTTTGTTCTAATGATGTTGTGGTCTTTGGTTTAAGAATAAACTCCTAGACCTTGCACCTTCTGAACTGATTCAGCTCCTCTTGCATGGCATCAAGCCAATGTGGGTCTAGAATAACTTCTTCAAATCTCTTTGGTTCCAGTTGAGATAAGAAGCTTGAGCAAAGAACTGTGTTCAAGTTCCTGCTTCTGGTTTGCACTCCATGTCTTGGATCACCAATTATCTGATTTGCAGGATGATCCTTTAAGTGTCTAACAGTTGGAGGTAAACTATCTTCAGGTTGAACATCTCCAGCCTCTTCAATATGCTGCACCTCTTGGTTTTCAACAGCATCTAAGGAGTCCTGTACTCCCCCTGGACAGTAGCCACCATTTTCCACTTCCTGCTCTTCAGTTGATTCTTATATAATGGTAAGCTTGTCCATTCTCTTATTTATACCTGTAGAACTACATGAGCTACAAGGCAGCTCATTGTTAATCAGTCTTGTTTCATCAAAGACAACATGTACATACTCTTCTACAACTTGAGTAATCAAGTTGTAGACCCTATAAGCCTTACTATTGTTGCTATACCCAACAAATATCTCATCTTAGGATTTGACAGCAAACTTAGTTAGATAAGACTTGTCAATGTTAAGGACATAACACTTGCAACCAAAGATCCTAAAATAGGATAAGTTTGGGTTTCTACCTTTCATGATCTCATAGGGAGTCTTTTTGTGGCTTTTGGTGATAGAAGCC
Source organism: Platanthera zijinensis (assembly GCA_039513925.1). Classification (NCBI taxonomy): domain Eukaryota; kingdom Viridiplantae; phylum Streptophyta; class Magnoliopsida; order Asparagales; family Orchidaceae; genus Platanthera; species Platanthera zijinensis. The sequence continues at coordinate 271,172,548 of CM077078.1, forward strand.
CTATTGATCACATGACATGCAGTATTTACTGCCTCAGCTCAGAAATATTCTGGGAGAGTAGTGTCACTTAATAGAGTTCTACCAGCCTCAATCAGTGTTTTATTCTTCCTTTCAGCAATACCATTTTGCTGTGGTGTTCTAGGTGAGGAGAATTCTTGAAAAATCTCAAATTCTTCACACAGTTTTGTCATACTATCAGATTGAAATTCAGTGCCATGGTCACTTCTGATTTTGACCATTGTACTGTCAAGTTCATTCTGAATTTGCTTGACAAAACTATATAAAACATTTGGGATTTTTGACTTTTGTCTCAAAAAGAACACCCAAGAATATCTAGAATAGTCATCTACCACCACAAAAGTATAGACCTTCCTACCTAGACTATGAACTGGTATAGGACCAAATAGATCCATATACAAGAGGTATAAACACCTCACTGAATCCTTGTTTTCAAGGCTATGAAAGGAGGATTTTGTCTGCTTGCCTTTTTCACAAGATGAGCATATCTCATCCTTTATACACTTAACTTTAAAACCATTCCTCACTAACTCTTTGCTAAAGAGTTGACCAATTATTTTGTAGTTAAGATGGGTCAGCCTCTTGTGCCATTTGACACAATGAGAGGCTCTCTCATCAGCTACAAGAAAAATAAAAGAACCTTTGTTCTCACACTCAAAGTTAAGACAGTACACATTTCTTTTTCTATATCCTGTCAATATGACATTTTGATCACTTGACCTTTTGATATGACATCCATTCTTAATAAATGAAATGTCATATCCTAAATCACTCAGCTGACTTATGCTTATAAGGTTGTGTTTCAAACCCTTCACATAGGCCACTTGAGTGATAGTAATCTGGTTACTAGAAATGTTACCAAATCCTTTAATGATTCCTTTTTCATAACCACCAAAGATTACTTTAGGCACATTTATGATAGGTAAATACTCCTTCAGCAACCCCTTTGTTCCAGTCATGTGCCTGGAACATCCACTGTCCAAGTACCATATAGGGGCATGGTAACTTGGACTCACCTGCAATAAAGAATTACCTAACCTTAGAGCCCAAGTAAGTCTTGGGTCCTTGGTTCAAGTTAGCTTCATACTTAACAAATCTACCTGCTGCTCTTCTAACAGATAGACTATTATTCTTCATGACACTAATGTTGTGCCAATAATCTAAGGCATAATGGCTTGTCTTGCCACAGCATCAGCATTCATACTTGTTGTATCTATTTTTAGATATATTCTTGGCGGTCTGGTTAACAGCAAATCTTTTTTTTGTGCTGGTACTGCTGCAACTACACCCACTATTTTCTCAAAAACATGGGGTTTATGGACATGGGCTGCCTCATTGACATAAACACCCTTGTCATTCAGAACTTTAGTCTTATTCTGACCATGAGTATTCTCAAGGTCATACTTGTTAGAAGGCACTTGTACCTTTCTAAAAGCTACAGGGACTTTAAAGTTCAGTGGCTGGACTGAGACTTTGCCCTTTCTCTTAAATTGGACAGCCCTGGTGTTACCTTTAAAGCCTATTCCAGCCTTACCCTTTTGAGCCACAAACTCATCTATTAAGGGTAAAACTGATTTTGGCTTGGAATAACTAGCCACTAAATCTTTTTCTTTTTGAAGTCTGACTTCCAGACTTTTAATTAGATCATTTTTGTATGTGATTGTGCCCATCTGAATAACAGTTATATTTTTCAGTTTGACAATCTCATTCACTTTTTGATCCAACACTTTCTCCAAATCAGATGCAGCCATCTTAAGATCTGTAATTTCCTTAGCCTGAGTTTTGGCCAAGTTTTTGCTTTTCTTTAGTGCCTGCAATAAGTCCTCATATTCATCTATCAACTGATGAATATCACCTTCAGACTCAGATCCATCTACATCACTTGATGTAGATGTAGCTGACTCTGAACCAGTACTACAATCTGAATTATTAGAAAAACATTGTACCTTACTAGGACCAGGCTGATCCTGGCACTTGTCTTCTTCTGACCCAGCAATCAGTCCCATGCACTGTTGGTCTTCTTGTTTATAGATAGAGTTCAGCACTTGCATAAACTCATCTTCTTCATCTGCTGTATATAGACCAATGTATGCCTCAGCTTCATATTCAGACTCTGAAGATGATTGGTCTGTCAAGCTCTTCTCCTTCTTAGCAACAAAGGATTTCTCCTTCTTGCTCTTTTGTTGAGTCTTCTTTTTATCAGGAGACTCCTTTCTTTTGTCTGGACACTCAGCCATAACATTTCCAGGCCTATTATAGCAGTAGTAAACTATCTTTGATGTTGTAAATTTGCTAGGCTTAGACCTGCTCCTGTCTCTCTTAGATGACTTCCTCTTTTGATAATAGTCATCCATAGGCTGAGATGTGGAGGGCCTAGACTTCCACTGCTTCTTCTTCAGGAATCTCTGAAACTGCCTTATGAAGGCAGCAAAGTCTTTATCTGAGTCACTGCTATCTGAACTTTGGTTGTCTGAATTATCTGAAGTAATTTCAGCAACAATCTCAGGAGGTGATGGAGACATCTTCCTATTCTTCCTAGTGGCTTCCACCTTGAAGGCCACAGACTTTTCTCTATGCTCCCCTTTTGCACTTTTCTCTTCCTCTTTCCTAGCCATCAGCTGCATCTCATATGACAGTAATTTTCCAAACAAAGTTGGAGGAGAGATATCTGCAAGTTTGGCCACTTCCCTAATGGCACAAATCTTAGTGTCCCAATCCTTTGTCAAGAATCTTAGGAATTTATCATTCAGTTCATATGTATTGAAGATCCTTCCATAGGACATCAGCCCATTTACTATTCTATAGAACTTTTTATAACACTCAGTTATACCATCTGACTTTCCTTGTCTGAAACTCTCATATTCCTGGTTCAGCATAGATTTTCTATCTTGTCTGACTTCTTTAGAACCCTCTATATAGACTATCAAAGTGTCCCACATTTCCTTGGAGGTCTTGCAGTGGATCAAATTTTGAAATGTTGAATCATCTATGACACTTACTATGATATTCTGGGCTCTTTTATCCATAGTTGCCAGGATGATCTCTTCCTTAGTCATCTCTGAAAAATCCTTGGGAGTTCTTTGATTTGTATCTAGAACTGACAACTTCATTGGAATATAAGGACCTTCCTTAACTGTAATGTAGATCCTTGATCAGAAGCCTCCATGAAAAGTCTGACCCTTTCTTTCCATTTTCCAAATATCTCTTTCCTGCATATGGGTAATTTCATAGAACCTAGTTCCTTATGATTTTTTCCTGAACCCATTTTCTTGATTTTGAATCTGTCTTATGGATCTTACTCAGACTGTTAAGTCCTTATTTGAGTAACCTGGCTCTGATACCACTTGATAGAATCGATTTCAAGATAACCCAAATACCTAGAGGGGGGTGAATAGATTTTTGTTCTTTTTCACTTAAGGAAGAATAAGAATTCAATTCTTTAAGTAGAATCTAATTATTCTATAGCTAACACAACAATCACAGTACAGAATACGCAATCACAAACACATCACAGATTGCACACTGGTTTATAGTGTTTCCCCAAGGTCTGGGTACATCCACTTTCCCCCTTCGCCTATCCAGCAGTGTGTTAGATTCGGCCTAACTTCTTCCTTCTTCTCAGATCCTCAGATCTTACAGCTTAGAGCCCTGAAAGGTTCCTACAACTCAGAATGTATCCACACTCCTACAGCTCAGGCTAACATTCTACCTCAGCCTTGTCACAAGGCCTACAACTCAGAGAATGATTTCTCCTATACTCAGACTCAAAAGTCTTACCACTCAGAGATCTATATCTCCCACACTCAACCTCTATATAATAGGCTTACAACTCAGATTTTGAAAGATCCTACAGAATGAAAAATCTTATTGATTGACTCTTACCCTTGTTGAGAGAGAAGGGATAAAAGGTTTCTTGATCAGCTCTTGATAAAACTGATTGCTGAGATCAACCTGTTCTTAGCTTTCTTCAAAGCTTCTTGAATCTGAACTCAGTAGGGTTGATCTTCTTTGAAGTTGACTGGCTGGCAGCTTCCTTCTTAGATTTCAGAAATAGATCTGAAATCTTCTTAGCAGATTAGTTCAAGATCTGCTTCTTAAGAGACTTGTAAATGTCTCCTTCTTCACTTCAAACAATTGGAGCTCTCTCTCACTCTCCAGATCTTCTGAAGTTTCTTATGAATTCTTGGTTGAATTCGCCTTAGATAAAATCTGAGTAGATTACCACTTCAGATTGTCTTCTTAGATCTTCTTACGAAAATCTTCTTCTATGTGACGTGCTATTTCTTGATCAATGATCAATACTTCAATAGTTGTTCGTTTGTGTGTTCTCTCTATATTTGATTTGACAGAATCCGTCTTTATATAGACTTCATCCATGGTAACCGGCTGATCCGGTTTCTAACCAACTTCTGACAGTTCTGATAGCTTCAGCAAACTTGTTGGAATTCACAGCTATCAAGTTTTCAGTCATTTCTTGAACCTTGTCTTTGTCAGCAAAGCGTCGAGACTGATCTTCATTATGTGTCGACACAAGTGGATTTAGTGTCGACACAAGCTTTGGTGATGTCGACATAGCTCCTTTGGTGTCGACACTGCTTCTTGACACTGTATCTGTAGAATGTGTCGACACAGCTTCTTTGTGTCGACACAGACACTTCTTCACTTCACAACAATCAACTTTGTTGAAACTCTGCTGTGTGTCGACACAAGTCCTGTGTGTCGATATAGTTGATATAGCCTCAGAATTTTGTGTGTCGACACTGCCTCCAGATGTCGACACAGTTAATGTCGACTAAAACTTCTGTGTGTCAACACTACCTCCAGGTATCGACACAGTTGATGTCGACTAGAACTTCTGTGTGTCGACACTGCCTCCAGGTGTCGACACAGTTGATGTCGACTAAAACTTCTGTGTGTCGACACAGTTTCTTCTAGTGTCGACACTGTTTTTCCAAGTGTCGACACATGCTTTCTTAAGTGTCGACACATAGACTTAGAAACTTTTTCTGCATTTTAGCAAATTCTTAACTTGCACATATAAACTCAAAATAACATCAAATACACCTTGATGTATATCATTGAGCTAAGTGAGGCTACTTCAAATCAGGTACACATTTTCCTATGTACCGAACAAAAAGAATCTCAGGCGCTGCGGAAGGGAGGTCACACCACGTACCTGGATGCTTAGAAAAAGTTTCCCCTCCACAACCAAAAATGGTCGAGCAGAGTACGAGGTAGACTGACTGACAACTAAGTCACGTCGACTAAGATAGATAGTCGCAAGTTCGCGACCGGCCTGTCTCTCTGAATAAGGGATCCAAAGGCTTAGCTCGAAGTATAGGAAATGAGGTGCTCGAGATCTTTAGCGAGATTCCAAAATCCTTCTCCTCGTACCCCTAAGGTCCTATTTAAAGGCAAATCCAAAGGGAGGGGGTCTTATTTATAGCCCTACCCTTGACGATTAGACGACTTCTTGGTGGAGCTCGCTCGGCTGGGTGAGTGACCGGCCTAGGCGCCTACCTGGGGAGTATGCGAGTGGAGCTCGCCATACTCGTCCAGGCCTTCTATCGTCTTGCGCGTTGATTCTGACTTTCGTCTTGACTTGCTGACTTTGACTCTTGCTGACCTGGCTCTGGAAGGGTCTACCTTCGACGAATATGGGTTGTACACCGGTCAAGGCGGGTGTGGACTGTATATATCTTCTGTCATAGGATGTATTTTGATACTTATTTTTCTTTTTAATGTGAGTGCACCCTTTTCAAGGATTGCAAATTTTTGAATAATGATGACCATGCCTCCCGGGCGGCCGAGTTAACCTGGCCGTCCCGGTCAACCCGAGCGTCCCAGGCAGGTTCGTCAGCGAAACGACATCGACGGGTGGCTGCGATAAATGATGGCGATAGTGCACGCTTTCATGGAGTTGTGCACGAGGAGGCGCGCGCTGAGGGACACATGCTGAGGAGGAGCGGCCTCTATTGAGCGCTGACTGGGCGTTGTAATTAACACCCACTTTTGACGCTGATTTTAACTCCCAACATGGAGGGGGGGATTAAACCAGCGTCCTACTAGGGGGCTTAGGGTCCCACACACACTAATTACCGTTGCACAACGATTTGCTCTCAATCTCGTACTGCTCAGTTGCGCACTGCGAGCACGGGGTTTTGTGTTCGGCTAGGGGGTGCATGTCCGGTGCGAGCGTAACTTTCTCAGATGTGCCCGAAGTGCTCTGGCATTCGTTTGAGTGTTCAAACGGATTCATAATTTTGCGGGAATGAGCCCGTGGAATTAATTGTATCGACTAGATGGTCAAGATCACGATAAAAATTCTGATTCGACAGAGCACTTTTTGAGGAACCCCATCAGGTTTCAACCGCGACACGGGGAACACTAACGATGACATTTTGGGACAAATGGAATATTAATTTTCCCAATGTCGATAAAACCTATGTTTTAAAGGATAACTAGTTGGCCTTGATTAGAGGTGCAAGTTGAGCTGAGCCGGCTCGTGAGCTCGATGAGCCGGCTCGATAAAAGCTCGACTCGAGCTCGAGCCAGTTGAGCTCGAGCTTGAGCTCGACAAGCTCGAGCTCGAGCTCACCTGCTCTTGTTCATGAGCTCGCGAGCCAACTCACGAGCTTTTTTTTCACATTTTTTTAAAAAATATAAATAATAATAAATAAAAATAGTTAATGAGCTGAAAAGCTCGTGAGCAGCTCAAGCTCGTGAGCTCAAAAGCTCGAGCTCGAGCTCAATATATTGGTCTTGAGCTCGAGCCATGCAAAATGAACTCGAGCTCGAACTATTTAGCTCGAGCTTGAGCTCGAGCTCGAGCTCGAGCTTGAGAATTTTGTCAAGCTCGACTCATTTACACCCCTAACCTTGATGTATTTGTTGCACCCCAAAGCACTCTATGCAGCTTAGCACCCAGACCTTCTGGTTCGACCATGCAGATATCCTCGCAGACTCGCAGTTGTATATTGTATCTTTATATAATATATCATATAAATCGTAAAGCTTAAATCCTAAACAAAATAAAAAATGTGCATGTAGCAAGTGCACGTGACATTTCTCAATGTTATTTAATTTATAATTTTGTACTATATAATTTTTTTAATTTCAAGAAAAATATTAAGAACAAAAATGTGATATTAGGCCGTAGCAAATTTTATAAATATATAGTATATATATGGTATAGAAAAATATTCCTTTTGCCAACTCTAAAAATCTATATAAACCTGTCAACTTGGATCCACTACTATGTATCCTGATACGTGATTGATAGTTCTGCCTCTGGGAGAAAGATTTACAAAATAAGTTTTCTTATCCAGTATCAGGTCAGCCTTTCTCTTCAATTTTTACATTACTTTTTTTTCAGGCTTTTCACTATAATATTCACATAGCATTCTAGAATCCAGACTAAGACTTCGTTTGGGGGGACTTATTTTCACCGATCAAACGGTCATGATCGCATGAACCGGAGCCTAAGGTTTTCTTTGATGCGGTTTATTTGCTCAGTTGAGTTCGGTCAAAAACTTTATTATTATAGAATGTATGTTGAGTTTGGTCAAAAACGTTATTATTATAGAATGTATGTTTGGCAATATAAAGATTATGACCATCGGTCCGTCACTAAGAAAATAAACTAATTTTGAACATAAAATGCATGACTTTTTTTTTGTTGAAACAACGGTTCATGAGCACCGTATTCATGGCCGCTACCACCGCGCCAAATGAAGCCTAAAGCTTTGTTTTGCGCGGTGAAAATCCACTAGAAACCGGTTGGTTTTTCTTGGCGGGGAGAATCCTTACCGCTGTGGCTTCTCATTGGTTGTGTGGACGATGCTTACCGTCCACGGTCCTGACCTAAAAATTTTCCCTAGCCGCGACCCAACCAAATGACTAATAACAACAGCAGGGCAGTACCCATCCGTACAACCGTAGCCAGATATGACGGTTTAATTTATGTGTTCCGGTGATTCTAAACGTATTTATCAAAGGATAATTTTATACACACTCAAACATAACTAAAAATAAGTGGGGCCCATACATAATAAAATAATTTTTTTTATACACAAAAAAGTCAAAAAAGTGTGGAAAAGGCCAAATAATTTATTTTATTATATGTATGACCCACTTTTATGATTTTTAGGTGTATTTTAGAAGTGTATAGTTCCGTCCGCATAATACCATCTCATTTTTTTCTCTCTAATAAATTTTTAAAAACTAAATTAGGTAAAACTAATGAAAATAATTAAATTAGTTTATTTACTATATTACAAAGAGCACATTTGAGTGGATTTATTGCCATACTTCATCATTTCGTATTTCCCGCCAGGAAATAAATATTTTTAACAAGTTAAATTCTGTAAAGTATTAAATATTAAATTAAATAACAAATAAAATTGATAGGATTCTCTCTCCATTTATAGGAATTTTCATCTACAAATAGTTGGATTCCTAGGACCCTCTAAGTTAGTGGGGGTTACGGTGGGGGCTTAGTAAGATTAAAAGAAGTCAGCCCCACTAACCCATGGAGGGAACCGGGGCTCTAAACCTTACGACCGCAAGCACGCGGCAGGGAGGGGTCTGGCCACCCGACCGGCCACCGCCGCGCCTCGCGGCAGCACGCATGCTGCCGTGAGGGCCTGCGGCGGGCCTCCCAGCCGGATGGCCGCCGCCGCACCTTGCAGTCGAATGCACGCGGTCGCGAGGGACCGCGGCATGCCTCCCAACCTCCCGGCGTCGCACCTTGCGAATGGTCGTACGTCGCCGCACCCCGCAGCCGCACCCACGCAGCCGCGAGGGGTCACTGCACCTCGCAGCTGCACGCGGCCGCGAGGGGTCGCGGCCGCACGCCTGTGATTGTGAGGTCTCGTGGCAGGCCACCCAGCCGACCTTTCGAACCGTTTCCGACAATATGCTTATAAACCCCCAGTAAGCGCAGATGAATGTCTTTCTATTGTACAATCCAAGCAATAACAATATGCATACCACCTGATATCAACATCCGGATCTTCATCCTCTAAGGATAATGTCTACTAGTAAGCTAAAAGCTCAAAACATCGATCTCCGGTACCATAGAAAAAAAGCGCAAAAATTTACCTGAGAAAACTCACAAAGAGACATACATAGAAAAGTGATTCCAATATAAAGTTAAAACTAATAGACTCACACATTAAAAAATATACGATCGTTGGGAAAATTTTATAGGCCCATTTTCTTTGAAAAACACTCCGAAAATTGAGGAACTTTTGATAGGGTACAGTTCCCCTAAATTTGTTTCAGGACAATTAAGTATTATTGAAATTATAGCTTCGACCGGGACACAAAAAGGGCCGAGACAACCAAATGAGAACACCCTCGATGTAACACACCAAAACTCGATTATGAATAGGTCATGAGGAGCCCAAGAGCAGTAAAGAAGTCCCATGAGAGTTTGAGACTGATTGAGTGTGCTTAGGAGGCCTCTTAGAACCTTTAAGACTATACACGACTTGGGATGCGACTGTGTCCCTAGCTGTATACATGGTGCTGAAGGCGGAGTCAAGTCAGTAAAGTTCACGACTTGCAGACACGACTAGGTGAGTGGTTGTGCATTTCCATAGACATGGTCTAGAACATGGCCATGTACATAGCTATGTACATTGGTGGTCTAAGTGTGGTTGAAGTCAGAGGAGGTCACAACATAATGACATAGCTGGGTGAGTGGATGTGTCTACAGACATGGCTTGTAACACGACTGTGTACAAACCCATGTACATCTCCAAATTTTCTTGTGAAGTGTCACGACCGTGTGTCGGGTCATGTATGGGGCCGTAAACTTAATTTCAAGGTGAAATATAGGCTATTGGATGAGATGCTTAAAGATTTAAAGGTCAGGATTTAATCTCGACCTTATTAGGTCAAGAAAGATGGACTTTAAACTCATTTGCTCTTAGTCCTCTCTCCAAGGTTGAGAAAGAGGAGAGAAATGAGGAAGAAAGAGAAGGGATATCCCGTCATTGAAGGAGATCTAGAGATTCAAATCGCGAGCCAATTTCAGATCCACAAAGAGGAGTCCATTGCGGTTATTTTCACCCTTCTCAATCTTTATTCAATGGCCCAAAGCGAGATCCAAGGGTAATGATCCTTCTTCGTTGTCATAGGATGTATTTTGTCCATTCTCATTTTGATTTTCTTGCATAGGAAGTCTCCTCCACTAATTAGTAAAGGGTATGGCCTTCTTTGGTTCATTCGAACCTCGAGTTGATTGTGTCCATTCCCGACATGAATTTCATGTAGAAATTTGGTAGTTATGCGTATTGAGTCATTGTGTGTTTCAGCCTACCGCTGACGTAGGCTCGAAATAGTAATGCTTGGTTTGATGTTGAATTTATTTTAAGCCTAGTATGTGAGCCGAAGAATGACTTCACGAAAATGCGTCACGTCGTTGTTCTGTTTGAGAATAGGGGAGCTCGTAGAATACCCATCCAAATCCATATGGTTGAGTAGTGGTAGAAAGCAATCCTTCACCATACATAAGCGTGGAGTTGACTTGGAACTCCTACGTCAATAATGCGTGTGTAGCTTACATCCTCATGCGCGAATTAGGTGCGTAGCATTTTGATGTTGTAGCGTTGGTCTCTTGAATGGTCACAAACATATGAATTAGTAGCATTTGAATATGATTAAGTGTTTTTGGGCCGAGGTAAAACCATACCTGCATCATGATAAATACACGGTTACTTAAGCATGAGAAAAAGCTAAACCGAACTCGTTCCATACGATTCAGCATGAGGGTGTACCTCATGAATGTTGATCTAACATACGAGAGGCTGTGAAAGGCATGAACTCCTGGACCGACAAAAGCCCATTCGATCACTAAGTTCATATAACTTAGATTGGTCGTAGTACTTATGAGAGAATACTCCTAGTGCATGCATTGAGTGCATGAAGCATGGGGTAATGAAAACCACCAATCATGTTGTTGAACGTTGATATGTTGCCTCATGTGTGGTTACTTTGGCGATTGTGGTGAACCAGCGGGGGAACCCAACCATCATCAATTACATTCCTAAGTTCCCTTTGAGTTTTTGCTCAACCTAGAATATTGGCTGTGCTTAAAACCTCATCCTTTGTAGAGTAGTTGCACTTTCTTTATTTTCCTATATCTCGCATGTTGCGGCTTGCTTAGCTGGTGAGCGCTATCCCCGCCCAGAGTTAGCTAGGATGGCCCAGGGGTGGGATCATTACAGGGTTTTTGTTAGCTCATAACTAACCCTTATTTACCACTTATTTGTGTCAGGTGTATGTGTTGTAGATCAAGACAAAAAGTAGCAGGTAAAAGGCCAAAGCTGAGCTGACCCAAGAAGGCCAAACTCTTTTGTTGATTTCCTTTATTGTTGGCATGTGTGCTTATGTCTGTATTATCACTATTTTGTATTGATACTCTAGATGTGTTGTAAGAAGTCAAAACTCTATTATATAACATTCATTAGTAACGTGAATATTAATGGTTTGGTTGTTAATCAAAACTTCTGCTGGTGTAATTTACTTTACTACCGTAGTCATACTTTTACGTTTATCATCTTTTAATGCCTAGTTTGTGTGTACAATATGTCGCAGGGTCCCGACTGGGCCTGTGTTATATTAGTTGTACAGACAGGGCGTTACACCCGAGCTGGGCAATGCATTAGCCCGATATCAAGCACAGCTAAGCGTCACATGCCTAGGCATAGTGAACATGTGTGCGCACAACCCCCTCGCACACGCCAAGGTGGCGCATACAACGCTCATCAAGTGTGCGCACATTGCTCGTCTACACGCGCTCGCACGTCACACGCTCTCTACGCATGCCTGCGATATGCCACCGCCTCACGTACGTTGACACCTTTAGTCCTCGTCATCCACTGCTGCCGCCGCTCATGCTGACAAACCTGCCCAGGCCGCCCAGATTGCCCGGGGCCGCCTTGGGAGATGGTCAACTTTTTTTGAAAAATTGATGATCTAGGCGACCAGAATCACGTAGTCTCATTTGTCAATTCAAGCTCCAACATGACACAATTACCAGCACACCCTTAGAAAAGCTACAGAAAGATCCTTAGACCTTCATTTGAAGACAACCAAAAGAGAAGACAAAGCTCTAAAGTTTTCTAGGAAAGATTTGGCATTCTGCTCGCTCTCCCACTTAGAGTTTGCTTTGTTCGCTCTAGAGGTCACTCCAGAGACCGCTCTAGAGAATGCTCCTGCGAGCGTTGCAGAAGCCATGCATTTTTTCTCTTTCAAGAACTTGTAAATTGAGCGGTGCCCTATCACACACTTAGCAATTCTAACGCTTGTAACCGTCTGCAAAATAGATCGACCCTATGGTTTTTTTTACCTTTTTGTGGTTTTCCACGTAAAACGTTCTTTTATGTCTGGTGTTGATTCTCTTTTGATTGTTTGCGCGCTTAACTCACTCTCAAGCTAAGGTGGTTCGATTCTTTCGAACCCGAAGAGCGCTAAGCGACCCGCAATATATATATATATATATATATATATATATATATATATATATATATATATATATATATATATATATATATATATATATATATATATATATATATATAATTATATCTCTACTAATATACAAAAACTATTCTTTGGTAAAACATTGCCTGATGTCCCTATATTGCCCTTATAGTTGTATTCATAATTACACAATTATACCAAACTTTATATTAGTATATTATAAAAACAATATTCTTTTAGGTAATTACACAACTTTACAATATTAAAATACAAAAAATGAAAATACTAGATATCCTAAACCTATTGTCTCTAGCTAGGAATGACAAGAGAAAAATTAATGTTTTAACGTTAAAATATAATTTGTTTTACAAAATAAAAATTGTATTCTTGATTTATATCTTTTTACAGTCATTTTGAGTACTCATATGTATATGTTGCGGGTCGGGTGGAGCCAGATGCGGACGGGCGAAGCCCGCCGTCGCCGGTCGGGTACTGTCGCGCCAGCGACCCGTCGTGGCACATTCGACCCATCCAGCTAGCGAGAGCCTTGGTGAGGAGATCCTCTCGGGGGTGGGACTTACACTCCCCGAGGCACATTCGACCCATCAAGCTAGTGAGAGCCTGGGTGAGGAGTTCCTTTCAGGGGTCGTACTTGCACTCGCCCCGACCCCATTCAGGGGGCGGGGGCGGCGCGAGGCCGGCACCCGCCCCGACCTGTTTCAAGGGGGTGAGTGCGGCGGGAGGCCGACACTCGCCCCGGCCCCTTTCAGGGGATGGGTGCGGCGCGAGGACGGCACCCACCCTAGCCTTTTTTAAAAGGGCGAGTGTGGCGGGAGGCCGGCACTCACCCCGGCTCCTTTCAGGGCACGGGTGCGGCGCGAGGCTGGAACCTACTCCGGCCTGTTTCAAGGGGGCGAGTGCTGCGGGAGACCGACACTCGCCCCGACCCCTTTCAGGGGACGGGTGCGGCCCAAGGCCGACAATCACCCCGACCTGTTTCAAGGGGGCGAGTGGGGCAGGAGGCAAGCACTCGCCCCAGCCCCTTTTAGGGGGTGGGTGTAGCGCGAGGCTGGCACTCATCCCATCCTGTTTCAAGGGGGCGAGTGCGGCGGGAGGCCGACACTCGCCCCGACCTTTTTTAGGGTGTCGCCTGACGATACCATGGAGCTCACCCGGCTTGAGGTTCTTGCCCGGCTTGAGGGTCTATTATTTTGCCCCTAGTGGGTTGCGAATAACTATTCAGAACAGTGGAGTTTTGCTGTTGGCTGACCAGCCCTGGGGTATTTCAGTAATTTTAGAGCAGTGGGATTGCATTATTGGCAGGCCATCCCCAAAAAGTTATAAATAGACCCTTGGGGTGCCTTGGAGAAGGATTCCGTTTTCACCAATCTTCATCTCCTTCCTCCATCCTCCAAGGCATCTAGCTTGGCATTGGCTAGGGAAGGGGAGATCTCAAAGGTCTTCCGGGTGTGAGGTGGGACCTCCACGCTAGAGCCAAGGGTGATTTTCCAAATTCAGGTCTCTCACCATGGGACGGCTTGGGAAAGTAGGTTTGAGTTGCACCCTAGGTCCGAACTCTAGGTGAAACCGACTCTTGATTTCAACATTTTGGTGCGGTTAGCGTGGACCGCGGCTCATACAGAAGTTCTTGAGCAAGTTCCATGGCGGGACATCATGGAGGTTGTTGAAGCCAGGAAAATTCTCCGACCTCAGAATTCGGATCAAGGCCGCCTAAGGTTACCGGTTTGGGGGTAAAGGCTAGACGGCTAAGATGACAAATATGAAGAATGACAAACAGGACCCCGGATGCTACGGCAAGGAGGTCCCACCACGTACCCGGATGCTTTGAAGAAGCAACCCCTCCACAGCCAAAGTGGTCGAGCAGGGTATGAGGAAGACTAGCTGGCGAACTAGGCGTAAGGTCGCGACCTAGTCTCCAAGGAAAAAGAGATCCTGAGGCTCAGCTGGTGTCCAAAGAAAAGCTCGCGAGTATCCTGACGAGAATTGTCAGTCCCTTTCCTCGTACCCCTGGGGTCTTATTTATAGGAAAATCCAAAGAGGGGGGGGTCATATTTATACCCCACCCCCGGCGACTATGCGACTTCTTGGAGGAACTCGCATGGGCTGGGCGAGTATCTCGCCTAGTATCCTACCTGGCGAGTATGCGAGGGGAGCTCGCCATACTCACCAGGACTTCTACTGCTTGACGCGCTGACCCTTGACTTCTATCTTGACTTGTTGACCTTGACTTCTGCTAACCTGGCTGTAGTAGGACCCATTCTCGACGAATACGAATTGTACAGAGGTGGTAATGACTCTAGCGAGCTCCCCAACCCAGCACCCTTTGTGGGGAGGGAAGGGTTCATGGAATCCATCCAAGGCATCGTGGAGATGCTGCGAAGTATTGCTCATCGGGGTGACTGCTCAACTCCCACCACCCAGGAGCTAGCTCTCAGGGGTCTTAACGAGACAGCTCCCAGGGGTCTCTTCGAGACAGCTCCTAGGGGTCTCGACGAGACAGCTCCCCGGGGTCTCGGCGAGACAGCTCCTAGGCTTCTATGCAAGATGGCCTTGGGAGGGGTAGAAGAAAGTGCACTAGGAAGACGGCTCGGGAAGGAAAGGATGAGAGACGGAGTCGAGCGAGACCTTACCGGCCAGGAGTTGTTCCCCAGCCCGGCGAGTACTCGCCTCCCAGGCGAGCAGGTCGCGCGAGTGGAGCATGCGATACCACCAAGTTTGGGGTCACCCTTCAGCAAGCTGATAGTCTCAGCTCTCATTCCCAAGGGGTTCGGAGAGCCTGACATGACTTACTATACCGGGAAGGATGACCCCGTCCAACACCTGTAGTGGTTCGAAGATGCAGTCTCTATCAGGCCGATGATAGATGCATTCAAGTGTCGCCTCTTCGCGATCACATTGAAGGACAAGATGAGGGATTGGTTTCATCAACTCCCAGCAAGATCGATCTACGAGTTCGAAGACTTGAGCCGGAGTTTTCAGCTTCACTTCTCAACTTATAAAAAGAGGAGGAAGATTCCCGAGTCCATCTTCCTGATAAGATAGAGGGCAGAGGAGTCATTGGCCCAATATGTGGACAGGTTCCAAGAAGAGATCCTGGACATCCAGGAGATATCGGGGTATGCCCTCCAGATGACATTTATAGTGGGGTTGCATGAGGGGTTCTTCAAGATGAGTCTGACCTGAAAGGCCCCCTTATCCTTCGAGGAGTTGATGGAAAGGGTGGCAGAGGAGATAGCAACTGAGGCAGCCAACCCGACATTTGTCAAGAAGTTGGTAAGGTTAACAGAGGCAGAGTCGGAGGAGCAAGGTGGCTCGAGGCATCATGAGGTATGGAGGAGAGAAGAGCAGAGAGCTCAGGGGTTCCAGGGACCTCAGGAAGGTCCGAAGCCAGGTTGGAGGCAATAAGGAGGGACCATTCAGGGTCTAGGAAGAGGTATCATCCAGGGTGGGAGGAACTTTCAAGGAGGCCAAGGGAGATTCAACTTTTAGAGGCAAGCCCCTAGGCAGCTCCTACCCCCACCACAACAAGCCATGACTATAGGAAGAGGGGGAAGAGGTAACGGGAGGAATCACCCAGCCCGTCAAAGAAGGGAAGGAAGAGTGTTGTCATACTGTGACTTCCACCAGGTAGAGGGTCATGCCACAGCTACCTGCCCCAAGTTCCTAGAAGTGAGAGAGTTTAGAGGCCCAGCCCAGCAGCAATAGCTGGTGCGGATTGAAGAAGTTCTACCCAAAGTGGGGGGAGAAGACGTATGTGAGGACCGGGTCGACATAGGACCCCGATGAGGTATATGAGTGATCCACGATGGAGTGGGGATTAAGGCCACTCGAAAGGCAAGCCTCCATGTCATGTACCATCGGAGTGTTGCTTCGATATCCCAGACTCCACTCCCAGAGGAGAAGATCACCTTCTCAATGAAGGACATGTCGGATCATGAGGATCCGTTCTGCGATGCGCTGGTCATCCAGACAGTCATAGAAGGCTACACTGTCTCCCGGATCTTAGTCTACAATGGGAGCTCCGTCAACGTCATTTTCAAGGATTCGTTTGACAAGATGAAGGTAGAGGCAAGGAGGGTGTTGGCCTCGGACGTACCCCTATTTGGATTCTCAGGGGAAATGAAGGAGGTAGAAGGTGGAGCCGGACTCCATGTGAAGTTGGGAGGGACCTCAAGGAACTGCCGGTTCGTCATTGTTGATGCTCCGAGCAGTTACAATGCCATCTTCGGAAGACCCATCATCAGCGCCTTCCATTATGTGTCATCGTCCTTCCACTAGTGCCTTAAGTTTAACAATAAAGGGATTTATGTTAGGGTTAGAGGAGACCCCAGGATGGCAAGGCAGTGCTACGTCATGGCCGTCAACACCATCTCCTTGCTAGCCAGGGCAGAGGAGATGGAGAAGATCATGGAGAGCTTAGGAAGGATAGAGATATCAGAGGAGAAGAAGGAGAATGACGACCATCATGCCCAAGCAGTCTGAAGAAACCTTGCTTTGGTGAGGATTTTTCCCTTTCATGTTTTTTTGTAATGAGCTCTACCCCTGACCAACTGAGTCAGGAGGCCCTGTACCAAAAAATTTCCCCGTTTGAGGATGTTGAATTCAGTAAAGTTCGAGAGACATGCCTAGTCCCACCCCTGAGAGGATCTCCTCACCCAAGCTCTTTCTAGCTGGATGTGTCGAATGTGCCTCGGGGAGAGCAAGTCCCACCCCTGAGAGGATCTCATAACCCATGCTCTCACTAGCTGTATGGGTCGAATATGCCTCAGGGAGAGTTAAGTTCCACCCCCGAGAGGATCTCCTCACCCAGGCTCTCATTAGCTGGATGGGTTGAATGTGCCTCGGGGAGAGCAAGTCTCGCCCCCGAGAAGATCTCCTCACCCAGGCTCTCACTAGATGGATGGGTCGAACGTGCCTCGGTAGAGAGAAGGAACCAACCCCCGAGAGGATCTCCTCACCTAGGCTCTCACTAGCTGGATGGGTCGAATGTTCCTCGGTGGAGAGAAGGAACCAACCCCCGAGAGGATCTCCTCACCCAGGCTCTCACTAGCTGGATGAGTCAAATGTGCCTCGGGGAGAGCAAGTCCCACCCCCGAGAGGATCTCCTCACCCAGGATCTCACTAGCTGGATGGGTCGAATGTGCCTCGGAGAGACTAAGTTCCACCCCCGAGAAGATCTCCGCACCCAGGATCTCACTAGCTCGATTGGTCGAATGTGCCTCGGGGAGAGTAAGTCCAACCCCCGAGGGGATCTCCTCACCCAGACTCTCACTAGCTGGATGGGTCGTATATGCCTCGGTGGAGAGAATGAATCAAATCCCGAGAGGATATACTCACCCAGGCTCTCACTAGCTGGATGGGTCGAATGTGTCTCAGTGGAGAGAAGGTTTCAGCCCCCGAGAGGATCTCCTTACCCAGGCTCTCACTAGCTGGATGAGATGAATGTGCCTCGGTGGAGAGATGGTTCCAACCCCCGAGAGGATATCCTCACCCAGGCTCTCACTAGCTGGATAAGTCGAATGTACCTCGGTGGAGAGAAGGAATCAAACCCCGAGAGGATCTCCTCACCCGGGCTCTCACTAGCTGGATGTGTCGAATGTGCCTCGGTGGAGAGAAGGAATCAAACCCCTAGAGGATCTCCTCACCCAGGCTCTCACTAGTTGGATGGGTCGAATTTTCTTCGGTGGAGAGAAGGTTCCAACCCCCGAGAGGATCTCCTCACCCAGGCTCTCACTAGCTTGATGGGTCGAATGTGCCTCGGTGGAGAGAAGGAATCAAACCCCGAGAGGATCTCCTCACCCAGGCTCTCACTAGCTGGATGGGTCGAATGTGCCTCGATGGAGAGAAAGTTCTTACCTGAAGGGGATCTCGTCACCCAGGCTCTCGTTAGCTGGCATGACAAGTTGATCCATCATAAAGGTTAAGTGAATTTTACCCGTAGGGGATCTCGTCATCCAGGCTCCCATTAGCTGGCATGATAGGTTGACCCCTCAGAGAGGCCAAGTATTTTCAGCTCTAAGAGCGCTACACTCAGCGAATACGTTAGGTTGGATGTTTCTTTCCGAGTGTGGAACTCGATCGAAAAGAGCGGTGATTGTGTACAACCCCGTATTCGCGGAATGGGGCCCCCAAGCAAGGTGTAAGACTTGCTACACACTTGCAAGCTTATATAAGGTTTTGAACTCCTGAAGGCCAATTAATGGTTGATCTGTGTGATATACTAGTAGGGGGATGAAGAATTTGCCTCCCCCGGCCACCTTTTAGGGGGCGAGTGCGGCGGGAGGCCGGCAAAAACCCTGACCCCTTTTAGGGGGCAGGTGCGGTGCAAGGCCGGCATCCGCCCCGGCCTGTTTCAAGGGGGTGAGTGCGGCGCAAAGTTGACACTCGCCCCGGCCCCTTTCAAGGGATGGGTGCAACGCGAGGCCGACACCCGCCTCGGCTGTTCTAAGGGGGCAAGTACGGCGGGAGGCCGACACTCGCCCCGACCCCTTTTAGGGGATGGGTGCGGTGCGAGGCCAGCACCCGCCCCAGCCTATTTCAAGGGGGCGAGTGCGGCAGGAGGCCGACACTCGCCCCGACCCCTTTCAGGGGACGGGTGTGGCGCGAGGCCGACACCCGCCCCGGCCTGTTTCAAGAGGGCAAGTGCGGTGGGAGGCCGACACTTGCCCCAGGCCCTTTTAGGGGACGAGTGTGGCGCGAGGCCGACACCCGCCCCAGCCTATTTAAAAGGGGAGAGTACGGTGGGAGGTCGGCACTCTCCCCGGTCCCTTTCAGGATGCGGGTGCGGCGCGAGGCCGAAACCCGCCCCGGCCTGTTTCAAGGGTGTGAGTGCGGCAGGAGGCCGACACTCGCCCCAGCCTTTTTTAGGGTATCGCCTGATGACACCATGGAGCTCGCCCGGCTTGAGGGTCTCACCCGGCTTGAGGGTCTGTTATTTTGCCCCTGGTGGGCTGCGAATAGCTGTTCAGAACAGCGGAGTTCGGTTGTTTGTAGACCAGACCCGGGGTATTTCAGTAATTTCAGAGCATTGGGATTGCATTATTAGCAGGCCATCCCCAAAAATCTATAAATAGACCCTTGGGGTGCCTTGGAGAGGGATTCAAATTTCACCAATCTTTATCTCCTTCATCCATCCTGCAAGGCATCTAGCTCGACATTGGCTAGGGAGGGGGAGATCTTAAAGGTCTTTCGGGTGTGAGGTGGGACCTCCACGCTACAGCCAAGGGTCATTTTCCAAATTCAGGTCTCTCACCAAGGGATGTCTTGGAAGAAGTAGGTGTGAGCTACACCCTAGGTCCGAACTCTAGGTGGAACCGAATCTCGATTTCAACAGAAATCTATAAAAGATAGTATACATGGAGCAACCTCCTGGGTAAGTTGCTCAGGGGGGACTCTCAGGTGTGTAGGTTGAGTAATGCAATCTATGGACTCAAGCAAAGCCCGCAGGACTGGTTTGAGAAGTTCAACAAAATTACCTCTATCATTGGGTTTACTCGAAGTGCTGCAGATCGCTCTCTATTTATACACAAGGCTTTTACATGGCTACTTATTCTTGTTGTTTATGTGAATTTTATTCTTCTTACGGGGGATGATAAGAATGGAATTGACCTATCAAAGAATCATCTTTTTCAACATTTTGTTACATAAGATATAAGATCTCTCAAGGACTTCCTAGGGATTGAGATCTCCCAGAAGTCCAATTTTGTAGTGCTCTCACAGCGGAAGTATGTCTTGGATCTTTTAAATAAGGCAGGTCTTCTCGGGGCTAAACCTGCTCGGTGTCCGATGGCTGTTGGGGGTGACAAGTGTTGTAATGAGGATTCATCTCTTCTTTCAGATGTCACCAGTACAGACAGCTAGTGTGAAAACTAATTTATCTAATAGTCACAAGACGAGATATCTGTTATGCGGTAGGATATGAGAGTCAGTTTATGTAAGCTCTCAAGGAGTGTCTATCACGGTCCGCATTTTCTCAACACTTTATATGTTATCAGAGTAAAAGAAAATATACATCGTGATATCACGCCGTGCAGTGGACAACTGTAGATGCTCAAACAAAAACCACACTTTCATTTATTTTTATATAAAAACATATGTTTTAAGAACATAATTTTAAATTTAGAGCTTAATGAACTGTATCTCTCAGTTCAGTGGATCAAATAGTTCACAAGTGTGTGTGTGTGTATATGTACAGCAGAAAAATATATGACTTACTTTATTTTATCCTACATGAGCATTACGATCAACCAAATATGCTAATGATGTGCAAGTTTCTAAATTTAATATGAGTAGAAAAAGAATTTTATAATCTGTAAAATAAAATGAGATTTAGTTAAAAGAGATATTATGAGTCTAAGTTAAAATGCAGTTTTTATATTTAAAAATATCTAACATGTATCATAAATTCATAATATAAAATACTCTCAGAGAGCAGGTAAGTAAATAATCAGTAAGTAACAGCAGAAAAGACATCAAGTGATCTAACATTTGCAAAAAAAAAAACTATGAACGTCAACAACCTGACACGAACTCATAGAATCAAAACATATGTGTAGTGTGGGACAGAAGCAACATCTGCCTTACACGATGAGGTGAAAGCAACATCTATGAAAAACAGACCTGGAATCACTAACTCTAACCCCTCAGACTGCAACTGCCCGAAGCCTGAGACATTCAAGAGAAAAGAATATCTCAACAAAGAATGAGCAAGATACAACTAAAACCAGTAAATCAAACATGGTTATCATAAAAAAGGTAAAACTAGCTCAATAGAGATTAACTATAAAAAAAAGAAAAACTTACTCTATGAGCATTAAAGATCTATCTTATAATTATAAAGGTTTACATAATTAATTGAGACTGATCGGCTCGAAAAAGTGCATCATTAACACCAGACATAAATCGACAATGCGGTGGTGGCTCATATTCCAACACAAACTTTTAGTCCAAATCATCATAAAAGGCACTGTGGTGGTGACTATCTTTCCAACACAACCCAATAGTCCAAAATGCCATGAAAGACACTATGATGGTGGTTATCTTTCCAACACAACCCAACAGTCCAAATAAATATCATCGGGTGTAATGATTCACAAGTAGGTTCTGTGGCAGGGGTATAATCCATTAACAGTTACAGTCCAACAAATATTATAACATAAAACAGGTACCGTGGTGGTGACATTTTCTCATTCACACCAACTAACCACCATATTTCAAGAATTTGGAAAAGAACAGCACAGAGGTTCCTGAGTAAAAGATGCTCATATGTTCTTATTAAGCCTGAACTATGCATTTGATTTTGAGCTATGCATTTGATTTTGAGCTATACAGTCGATTTTGAACTATGCAGTCGATTTTGAACTATGCAATCGGTTTTAAACTATGCAGTCGATTTTGAACTATGCAGTCGATTTTGAACTATGTTGTTGATTTTGAATTATGCAGTTGATTTTGAATTTTGCAGTTGATTTTGAACTATGATGTTGATTTTGAATTTTGCAGTCGATTTTGAACTTTGTTGTTGATTTTGAGCTATGTAGTCGATTTTGAACTATGTAGTTGATTTTGAACAATGCTGTCAATTTTGAACTATGCAGTCGATTTTGAGCTATGCAATCGATTTTGAACTATGCAGTTGATTTTGAACTATGCAGTCGATTTTAAGCTATGCAGTCGATTTTGAACTATGCAATTGATTTTGAACCATGCAGTCAATTTTGAACTATGCAGTCGATATTGAGCTATGCAGTCGATTTTGAACTATGTAGTTGATTTTGAACTTTGCAGTCGATTTTAAGCTATACAGTCAATTTTGAGCTATGCAGTCAATTTTAAGCTTAGTCATATATAATTTTTCATGCAATCGACAACACATTGAATCCATCTTAGATTTTAGCAAACAACATAAATGACTTAATTTTATGCATGAAATTCTAAACAATTAACTTAATAATTTTTCTAGATGAAAAAATTAGCGAAATAATGTCATTCTTACAATATGCACTAGCTAATTCTTAAGAAAAATGATCAGCACAAACCATATATCAAAACTCAACATGACACAAAGATAAATTTATAAATTAAGGGAGGACAAGCAGGGGAGTAAACCACCACTTTGTTCAACTTTTTCACCAGGTTTTTGGTCATTCAAGCACTCTACGCTGAAGACCGGCCCCAAATTAAGCCCCGACAAAAAAAATCTGGGAAGATTGACAAGAAACAAAGGTTAGGGCCGCTTACCCTAATGCTAAAACTCCGCGAAATGAAAAATACTTACCACGCATGTGAAGAGCTCGACAAGAATTTCCGAATCTAGGTTTCGCCGAGTAACTCGAGCACCGGAGCTCCCGAACGGGCGGCCGAAAAGCTTCAGAAAAGAAAACCTCTGCCTCTCTCCCTCACTCTGGCCTCAAGTTGGATTGAGAAGAAGAAAGACTTTGGAAGAATAAAGAAAACAGCTGGCCTCTTATCTTAATAAAGGAGGGGATCAATTTCTTAGGTAAATTTTAATTCATTTGGTCATTTTCAAGGCAAAATTTTGACTTAATTGATCCAAATTAAAAAAAGAAATCAGCATTAAATAAGTCCGTTGTACTTAAGACTTAAGAAATTATTATAATTTTTTATTATTGTTATTTTCTTTTATATAATTGAATTTTAAAAATATCTCAATTGGCAACCGACGACTAAACTCACTCTGATTTCGACAAAATTCGCACCAAAAGTAAATATCGGTGCTACTACTCCCACGGCGAAGCCGAAATCAGAGTTCGACGAGCCGAGCTCGATCTAAAATTTTTCTGAAGTTATCGACAAACATAAATTCTTCAAATCTTTCGAAATTTGCCTAGCTTCAGACATGGCTCGGACCGCAATGAAATTTGACAATCAATAATCAAAATTATTTGATTTAATTTTCTAATGTCTAAAAATCTAAATTCTGACAAGCTCAAAATTCGGTTGTTTTGACCAAACGGACACGAAAATGCATTAACGACGATGTTCCGTTAATTTCGTCTTAACGTAACGCCCTTACTCCAAAATTACTCATATTAATTAGAAGATTAAAATTAATTATCGGGAATTCAGGAGCGTTACAGTCACCCTCCCTAAAAAAAAGTTTTGTCCTGAAACTTAGAGCGTAATTTGAACCTAAAGGACAATAAGATAATTAAAATTCATTGGATAGAAACACTCACCGAAGAAAACTAGCAAAATAGATGAGGATGAGATTCTCTCATTGCCGACTCCAATTCCCAAGTTGCGCTTTTGATGTCTTGATTTTGCCAAAAAAACTTTAACATAGGAATTGTCTTTCTTCTCAACACTCGATCTTGCATCTCCAGAATACAAGCAGGCCCTTCAACATAGAAAAGATTAGGCTGCAACTTGAGTGTAGAGCTAAGGACACGATGATCGCTAAGCAAACACGTTCGCAATTGGCTCACATGAAACACATCGTGAACACCCGGGAAAGTACCAGGCAATTCCAGCCTATAAGCAGACACTCCGACGCGCTAAATAATTTGGAAATGTCCCACATACCTGGTATCCAACTTATGGTCCTTCTCAAATCTCTTAACACCTGACATCGGTGAAACTTTCAAGAAAACCATGTCCCTATCAACAAACTCCAGATCAACCCTCTTTCAATTTGCATACTTCTTGTAATGCTCTTGAGCCAATTGAAGCCTCTCACAAATATGTGTCACCTCAATACTCATCTCTTCCAAGGTCTCTGGACTTAATAATGGCTTCTCACCAACTTCAACCTAAAACAAGAGAGTTCGACAATGCCTCCCATACAAAACTTCAAATTTGGACATTTGCAAGCTCTCTTGATAGCTATTATTGTCGGAGAACTCCATGAGTCTAAGACACTCGTCCCAGGCTCCACTATGGTCCAGGATATAACATCTAATCATGTCTTCCACAATCTGATTTACTCTCTCTGTTTGACTATTAGTTTGTGGATGATAAGCGGTAGAAAACCTAAGGTCAGTACCCAAAGCTCCTTACAAGCTTTGCTAAAATAGAGACATAAATCTGGAGTCCTGATCCAACACTATACTCACAGGCACACCATGCAACCTGATAACCTCATTCAAATAAAGCTCTGTTATCTTCTCCATGGAATAATTAATCTTGAAAGGCACAAAATGAGCACACTTATCAGTATGTCAACAATAACCCACATAACATCACGACCTCTTGGAGACTTTGGAAAAACAGTAATAAAATCCATAGAAATGCACTCCTATTTCCATCTCGGTATATCCAATGGTGTTAACTTACCACCGGACCTTCTATGGTATGCCTTAACAAGCTGACATGTGAAGCACTCAAATACGAACTTCGCTACATCGTTCTTCATACCCGACCACCAAATAATCTGCTTCAGATCTCGATACATCTTTGTAGTGCCAGGATGGTAAGCAATATTAAAATAATGTGCTTCACCACAAATCTTTGCACAAATATCCCCAACAGTAGGAATACAATATTTACATCGATACTTCAAAGTACCATCATCATCAATTGAAAAATATGGTAATTTTACCATTTTAGTTATACTTGGAATGCACTGCAAATCAGGATCATCCTTCTAATGTAGTCTCGTAAGTGAAATCCATGAATGCTCTTCAACTTCTAAGCTAGTCGGCAAAGCGCTACTTTTGATAGTTATATTCATCAATAAGAACTCCTCCAAACATTGCACAGAAAGATTAAAAATATTAGAGGCCTTTCGGCTCAAGGCATCAACTACCATATTAGCCTTACCCGGATGGTAAAGTATATCAACATCATAATCTGCTATATACTTCAGCCATCTCCGTCGGCGCAAATTCAATTCCTTTTGAGTTAAGAAATATTTTAGACTTTTATGATCTATAAAGATCTTACATGACACTCTATATAATAGAAATCTCCACAGCTTTAAGGTATAAATAACTGCTGCAAACTTCAAGTCATGTGTATGATAATTCCTTTCATGAATCTTCAATTGTCTTGAATCATACACAATCACTTTACCTTCTTGCATCAAAACACAACCGATACCAACTCATGAAGCATCCACATAAATCGCAAACTCTACCCCCTTAGTAGGCAAAGACAAGACTGGGGAAGAACACAACCTCTTCTTCAATTCCTAAAAAGCTTCTTTACATGCATCACTCCAAAAGAACGATGCATTCTTCTACGTAAGCTTGGTCAAAGGTGTAGACAACACTGGAAATCTTTGCACAAATCTCTTTTGATAACCTACCAACCCCAAGAAACTCTTTATCTCCTTGGGCGTTGTAGGCCTCTTTCAATACAAAATAATAGAAATCTTGGCCAGGTCTACAGAGATACCATCTTTACTCACAATGTGACCCAAGAAGGACACTTGAGATATCCAAATTAAAATTCACACTAACTCAACTTTACATACAACTTGTGCTCTCTCATAGTTGATATCACTATACGTAAATGCAAGACATGCTCTTCAGCGCTTCTAGGATACATTAGAACATCATCAATGAAAATGACTATAAAATGATCTAGGAAATTCTTAAATACTCTATTCTTCAAGTCCATAAAAGCAGAAGGTGCATTCGTCAGTTCAAAGGACATCACTAAGAACTCAAAATGTCTATATCGAGTACGAAAGAATGTTCATGGTGCATTAGACTCACAGGTCCTCAACTAATGATATCCTGAACGAAGGTCTATCTTCAAGAACACAGAACTACCCCGCAACTGGTCAAACAAATCATCAATCCTAGACAACAGATATCTATTCTTGATAGTCACTTTATTCAGCTCATAATAATGTATACACAATCTCATCGATCCATCATTTTTCTTCACAAAAAGGATTGGAGCACCCCAAGGAGAAGAACTAGGTCTGATGAAGCCACACTGCAATAACTCATCTAACTGGGTTCGCAACTCCTCCAATTCACGCGGTGCCATACGGTAAGGTGCCTTCATAATAGGACGAGTACCTGGCTCGAGATCTATCACGAACTCCACATCTCTCTAGTAAAAGTCTAAGAAGGTTAGTAGTAAAAACACTGGGGAACTCTCGCACCACGGCAATATCTTCAATACACGGTGAATCATGGGAAACAAGATAAGTAACACAGCCAGACTCTTAAATTTATCGAGCATGTACTATAGATATTATTGGAGAGTTCTGATGCGGCAAACCAAACAAGCTCATGGGTTGTCCATTGTCCCTCGTGAAATCCAAACGCTTGACTTTGCATGGATAACTGTATCATATCTGGTCAACCAATCCATGCCCAAGATCGCGTCAAAATTTTCCAGATCTAACACCTTCAAATCTGCGTATGCTAGGAAATCTCCTAAAGAGTGCATTTCTGAATACCCTGATTCAACATCACCAAATCTACTGAGGGGAAATTAACATTAAGTGGATCATCTAATCGATCGGTAGCCCAACGATGTCGGTCCACAAAACCTTTAGCAATAAAAGAGTGAGTAGCACCTGAATCGAAAAGAATGCGCGTCCATCTATTCTTTTCTCTAAAGTCACCTATAAAATTACACACCTAATTAATATAACAAAAAATTTAATTCCACAATCAGAAGTTGTCAACTAGGTCAGGATCTAACCTGAGATCACATGGGTAGACGACTGAGCCTCTTCCTTGGTCAGCATATTCAGCTTTCCCTTTCCCTTATTCAAGAGCTGCGACAATAGTGATGGTAGAGCCTATAGTGGAATCGCCTGCAATGCGGGATGGGATTGCGGGCATTCAGACTTCAAATACCCCTTCTAACAACACTAAAAACAAGTCTTTTCTTTTTTTCAGGACCTAACAAGATTGTGCCCTTTCCACTTGCAAAACATACAAGTAAGATCTCCTTTGGACCCATTCTGAATTGCATGCACCTAAAGCTGCTTCCGAGCACCCAATCTCTTGAAACACTTTTCAAAAGATGACCTGGATGGACATAAAAGTCACACACCTCTTTGCTGCCTTTCATTTAAGCAAGGCTAGGTGTCCGAGAGTTTCCACTGTCATCGGCCTTTCTCTTATCCTTCCTCAACTTCAACCCACGATTCTTCACATTATCAATTACCTCTAGCTTCAAGGCTGCTTCAACGACTTCCGTATAACTTTCAAACTTGTAGACACTAGTTAACTACTAAATATCACTTCTAAGTCCTAGAAAGCACTTAACTCTACCTGCCTTAGTGGTGACCAACTCCGGAGAAAACCTACGCAACTTACTGAATTCCACCTCATACTTACCAACTATGAGTTGTCGCTGCTTCAAATGCAGAAAAGTATTCATTAACCTATCTTGCTTGACTGAAGGCAGAATTTTCTTCAGTAACATCACCTTGAATCTCTCCCCTGAATACCCACCAGTGAGGGTCTCCTTCTCCCAAATCCACCATCCCTTAGCAAAACCCTTCAACTGGTATGCAACCACCATCACCTTCTGGTCCATTGAAATCCTTGAATAAGAGAATATCTGCTCTATGGCTATAATCCAATCATCCAAGGCCATAAAGTTGGCCTTCCCATCATATGTGGGGGGTCATAGATGCTGGAAATGCAAAATAAAATTCATTCCTAGCGGCAACTGAGCAATATGTACAAGAGGAGCGAAAAGATTAGGTAAAGTTTGACCCACTACAGGGTCCTGCACCCTAGGTTATTGCCCTAAAGTGGTTATCAACAATGTCTGAATCTGGGACTGCATCACGACTATTTGCTTCGACAATGTCTCATTAATTTAAAGCAACTCCTCGATCATCGCTTTGTTGTGAGCACCTAAAGACTTACCTTTTGACTGGGGAGTTGACCGTAATGGATAATGCTTTGGGGTCATCTCTTATGAATATGAACGAGCATCTAATCAATACCTAGCTTAATATACTTGAGCTAGAACACTAGAATTACAAAACTCAAACCAGATCAGAAAAGTGTAAACACTTGCTCTTGCTGCTACTTTGCTCTGGGAATTCATGAAATGATATTATGCTTTAGCTAAGGATGATACACAATCCTCCCCTTGACTCTTATGCATATAATATGAAAACATGATTGCTTAAATATTTATTTTAAATCATGTGTGTACAAGTGTTATCATGTAGATCGTAACTTGGTATGTGCGCTCATGACAAGTTATGTTATGCATGTTGTGTGATGCATTATAAAAGTCCTTAATGCATGTCATGAGCTGTTATACACATGAAATATTATACATCTCATATTACATAATATTGTATGCAACGTAAAAAAAATATAATGAGCGCCCATGAGATGTTAAGTTGCCCATTTTAACTTAACAGTCACATGTTGTTGTCCTTATGAGGATCCATATACACACACATATTATGCATCTCATACTACATAATATGCCTCGTATATTTCTATCATGCTTATGAGTGTAGTGTTCATGCTTCAGCCAAGATATAATGATGAGACTTTGGTGTATGTATGCAAATGAAAACAAAACTTTGTTTTATTTAAAATGGTTGTTCGAAGACAAATTAACCCAACCAAAACTAATCGAACCTAGTTTCCAACCTATCCCTAACCTTGTGTCCAGCCTAGCTTTGATAATAACTATCACGGTCCGTAATTTCTCAACATTTTATATGTTATCAGAGTAAGAGAAAATACGCGTCGTGATGCCACGTCGTACAAGGGACAACTGCAAACGCTCGACAAAAGCCATACTTTCATTTATTTTTATATATTTTTTATTTTATGAACATAGTTTAAATTTAGAGCTTAAGAAACCGTGTCTCATGGTTCAGTAGATCAACTAGTTCACAAGTATATATATATATATATATATATATATATATATATATATATATATATATATATATATATATATATATATATATATATATATGCTAATGATGTGCAAGTTTTTAAATTTAGGATAGGAATAAATTTTTTTTATAATCTGTAAAATTGAATGATATTTAGTTGTAAGAGATGATATGAGTTTAAGCTAAAATATAGCTTTTATATTTAAAAATCTCTAACATGCATCCTAACTCAAAACACTCTTAGAGAGCAGGTAAGCAAATAATCAGTAAGTAACAACAGAAAAGACAGCAAGTGTTCTAAAATTTACAAAAAAATTATGAAGGTCAACAACCTGACACAAACCTATAGATCGAATCAAAACACACGTCTGGTCTTGGATAGAAGCAACATCTTCCTTACACGATGAGGTAAAAGCAACAACTACTAAAAAATAGACCTGGAATCACCAACTATAATCACCCAAACTGCTACTGCCCGGAGCCTGAGACATTCAAGAAAGAAAAGCGGCTCAGCAGAGAATGAACAAGAGGCAGCTAAAACCAGTAATTTAATCATAGTTACTATAAAAAGGGTAAAACTAGCTCCGCAGAGATTAACTATAAGAAAAGAAAAACTTGCGCTATAAGCATTAAATATCTATCTTATAATTATATAGGTATACATAATTAATTGATATAAATCAGCTAGAGAAAGTGCATCGTTAATATTGGTCATAAATCGATAATGAGGTGGTGGCTCATATTCCAACACAAACCTTCAGACCAAATCATCATAAAAGTCACTGTAGTGGTGGATATCTTTCCAACACAACCCAACAGTCCAAAACGTCATGAAAGACATTGTGGTGATGTCTATCTTTCCAACACAGACCAACAGTCCAAAACATTATCACTAGGTGTAATGATTCACAAACAGGTACTATGGCGGTGGTATAATCCACTAACACCCACATGCCAACTAACATCATAACATAAAACAAGTATCATGGTGGTGACATCTTTCCTATTCACGCCAACTGACCTCCATATTCCAGTAATTTTAAAAGGAACAACATATGGGTTTATGAGTAAAAGATGCTCATATGTTATCATTAAGCCCAAACTATGCAATCAATTTTGAGTTATTCAATCGATTTTGAACTATGCAGATGATTTTGAACTATGCAGTCGATTTTGAACTATGTAGTTAATTTTGAGCTATGCAGTCGATTTTGAACTATGCAGTTGATTTTGAACTATGCGTCCGATTTTGAGCTATGTAGTCGATTTTGAGCTATGTTGTTGATTTTGAACTATGCATTCGATTTTGAACAATGTAGTTGATTTTGAACTATGTCGTCGATTTTGAACTATGCATTGGATTTTGAGCTATGCAGTCAATTTTGAACTATGTAGTTGATTTTAAACTATGTAGTCGATTTTGAGTTATGCAGTCGATTTTGAACGATACAGTTGATTTTGAACAATGCAGTCAATTTTGAACTATGCAGTTGATTTTAATCTATGCAGTCGATTTTGAACTATGTAGTTGATTTTGAACTATGAAGTCGATTTTGAGTTATGCGGTCGATTTTGAACTATGCAGTTGATTTTGAGCTATGCAGTCGATTTTGAGCTATGCAATCGATTTTGATCTTAGTCATGTAGAATTTTTCATGCAATCGACAACACATTGAATCCGATTTAGACTTTATGCAAACACCATAAATGACTTAATTTTATGCATGAAATTCTAAATAGTTAACAAATTTTCTAAAAGGAAAAATTAGTAAAATGTTATCATTCATATAATATGCAGTAGCTAATTCTCAAGAAAAAGGAGCAGCACAATTACACAAACCATACATCAAAACTCAACATGACATAAAGGGGAATTTATAAATTAAGGGAGGATAAGCAAGGGGAGCAAACCACAACTTGCCTCAACTTTTTCAACTGGTTTTCGGCCTTTCAAACACTCCACGCTGAGGATCGGCCCCAAACTAAGGTTCGACAAGAAAAAATTGGGAAGATTGGCAAGAAACAAAGGTTAGGGCCGCTTACCCTAACGCTAAAACTCAGTGAAATGGAAAACACTTGCCAAACACGCGAAGAGCTCGATGAGAGCTTTCCGAATCTAGGTTCCGCCGAGAAATTCGAGCACCGGAGCTCCCGAATGGGTGGCCGGAAAGGTTCAGGACAGAAAACCACCGCCTCTCCCCCTCGTGTAATTTTTAAATACGTGTAACGTATGTAAGTATCATGCGGAAAATAAAATTTTCTTCATAATTGTTTTTTCGGTCACAAAAAAAATTATGGAATATTGATACTTGTATTTTTATGATCATTTTAACTAGTCATATGTATATATTTTGATTTGAAAATACATATGCAAAAAATAATTTTACAACTGCATTTTACATCTGCATTTGACTACTTTTACAACTGCATTTTACACTGAAAATGCAGTCCATTTGCAACTGTATTTTACGTTGCAGTTGTATTTTACATTGAAAATGCAGTTCGCAGGATCCTTTATATGCGTTATACGTACAGAATTATTACCCCTCTCCCTCACCCTGGTCTTGGGATGGGGTTGGCTTGAGGAAGAATAAAGGCTTTGGAAGAATAAAGAAAGCAGCTGACCTCTTATCTTAATAAAAAAAGGATCAATTCCTAGGTAAAATTTAATTCATTTGGTCATTTCCAAGGCAATCTTTTGACTTAATTGATCCAAATTAGAAAAAGAAATACTCATTAATTAATTATATTGTACTTAAGGCTTAAGAAATTATTATTACTTTTTATTATTGTTATTATTTTTTATATATAATTGAAATTTTTTAAAAAAAAATCTCAATTGGCGACCGGCGAATAAACTCACTCTGATTCCGACGAAATTCACATCAAAGGTAAAGACCGGTGCCACTACATACTCCCACGACGAAGTTGAAATCAGAGTTTGACGAGCCGATCTCAAGCTAAAATTTTCCAAAGTTAACGACAAACAAAAATTCTTCGAATCTTTGCAAATTTTCCTAGCTTCAGACATGACTCGGAACGCAACAAAATTTGAAGATCAATAATCAAAATTAATTGATTTAATTTTGTAAACTCTAAAATCTAAATTCCGACAAGCTCGAAATTCCATCATCTTGATCAAATGGACACTAAAAAACACTAACGACGACGCTCCGTTAATTTCGCATTAACGTATCGCCCTTACTTCAAAATTTCTCAAATTAGAAGGTTAAAATTAATTATCGGGAATTCAGAGGCGTTATAGTGTCATCTTCTATCAGTTCTAAAAATCTTGGAATATTTAAAAGGACCTTCGGGAAAAAGATTTTTTTTTTCAGAAAAATAATCTTTTGAGGATTGAAGTCTATTCTGATGTCAGCTATGTCGATGAAAAAGAAGATAGAAAATCAACGTCTGATTTTTGCACCTTCATAGGAAGAAATCTGATCAGTTGGAAGAGTAAGAAATAGTCTGTAGTCTTCAGGTCAAGTGCTGAATCTGAATACAGAAGCATGACTTTGACTACCTGTGAGCTGAAGTGGTTACAAACACTAATGTTTGATTTAGGAGAAGTCTATGATCATCCTCTGTCAATGATCTGTAACAACAAGACAACTATATATTTCAAAAAATCTAGTATTTCATGAGAGAACAAAACATAATTAAGTAGCTAGATTGCCATTTTATTAGAGAAGAGGTGTTCAATAATCAGATTTGCACTTCGTTTGTCACATCTGACAATGAGCTTGCCAATGTCCATACCAAACCTGTATCCTCTTTCAGATGTCTGTGACAAGCTGGACACGGTTGACATATATGCTCTAGCTTGATGGGGTGTGTTGGAACCTATGGAGACCGGGCGATCTGGCAGACAGGCGTGGCGGACATGCTTGGTGACCTGGCAGCTTAGCCCTCGCGGTCTGTCTCTCTTAGAACATGGAATCCTTGCGGTCTAGAGGACAAGAGTAGCGGTCAGCTCTAGCGGACTAGGGGTTATTTCTTGGAGGTCTGCCTCTCTGGGAGATCTAGTCTTGTTACTGCACGAGTAATGAAGCTTGTTGGAACATACGGAGCCCGAACTGTGTGACGGTTTGTATAGGGCTGATATCGAGTTGAGTTCGAGCGATTTTGGATCGGCTCGAAATCGAAATTTTCGACTCGAACTCGGCTCGAAATCGATTTCGAGTCAAGTCGGCTCGACTCGAAATGGCTCGATTCCGAGTCGGCTCGAAATCGAATTGAGTCGGCTCGAAATCGAATCGAGTCAGCTCGAAATTTAACGATTTGTTTCTTTATTCTTATTTGGCTCAAAATTAAATTAGACAACCTATAAATTTACCAAAAGAAACACTTAACATACTTCATTCTCTTTATTTTGATTTAAATTTTATTATTTTAATTTAAAAATAAGAATATATTAATAAATAAATAATATATTTAATTAATTCGAGTTGATTCGAATCATATTTCGAGCGATTCAGGGTTGTCACGAAATCGACTCGAAATCAGATTCTAGTCAAATTGAATCGACTCAAATTGAGTCGAATCAATTTTAATCGATTCTGATTCGACTCAATTTTCGAGTTAATTTCGAGCGACTATCGAGTTTCGAATAATATGCTCAGCCCTAGGTCTGTATAGGCAGACGGGTTTGGCGGTCTGGCGACTATGTTGTGACGGTCTGCTTGTCTAGCAGATCTGGTTCTGTTGCTACACAAGTGGCACTACACCATTTCCGGCCTTTAGCAACACTTAAAAACTGTTGCCTAAAACTGCAAAGTGTTGCCAAAACATCAAAAACTGTTGTCATAGGGGTGTCTCAAATAAGCGTGTTGTCAAAGATCTAAGACAACAGTTTTCATACCTTTAGGCAACACTATACAAAAACTGTTGCCTAAACCCTTATAATAGGCAACAGTTTTTTGGTTGACCTATTGCAGCATTTTTTGGTTGACCTATAGCAACACTTTAAAACTGTTGTCAAAAAATTGCGATTTTTTTTTAAAAAAATGTCAATGCCGCCAGAGGATGTTGAGCGTAACATATAATGACATGTTTGAAAATCACTAGAAGTGTTTGAAATAGAGGCATATAAATAACCCCAAAACTGAACTGATAATTTCACAAAATTGCATTTAATAAAAGAACTCATAAATTTATTGTATTCCGAAAATCTATATTTGCATATATAATAACTTAAAAGAAGTTATTCACAATACAACACACTGGAACACCACAACAGATTAATAAAGTTCTGTTGCAAATCAATATCATCAGAAACACCAATACATGTAGTGGTTTCGGATTGAGATAATTCAGCAGGCGACAACTTGAGCTTGAACAAACTTAGCACTACAATCATGTATTTGAGTTCCTAAAGAATAAATCTCCTTATTAGTGCAAACAACGGGGAATACACTGATATCTTCAACAGCATCGATGCATTCCACCTGAAAACCAAAAATTAAAACAAATATAGTGAGCTTATCCCGCAGCTGCTGCATTTCTCCCTACAAGAAAGTTATATTTCTACGTTTATCAACAAATAACATACATAAAGAGCCTTGAAAAACTAAATTCTGAAAAAAAATGACTATCGGAGGACAATTGGAAGAAGTAATTAAGAAAACAAGGAGTTTGTAAAAACACTTGCCTGCATAAATCTTCGGTCTTCAACCCATTGTTTAACTGACATAACTCTGTCATTTGCATCTTTCCATTCATTTGCAACAACTACTACTACCCTATTTGCAGAAACTTTTGCCCGTGACAGCTCTCGATCCAGAGTCTTCATCTCATCCTAGTATGAAGCAATCATAACTTTATAAACGAAATGTGTGAAAAGAGAAAGCAAACAAGTTGTGTAATCTATTATGAAATCAATATGAGAACCTGCATATCCCTGAACCCCTAAAATCAGTGAATAAAAAATAATAGTACATTCATCTCTTGAACTTTCCGTTGGTAATCTCTCACAGCATTTGCTGCTCCACCACCAGCAAGAACAGCTTCCTCTAGCTCCCGCACAGTCAGGCTAAGCTTTTCGACCTCGACAACTTTTTGCCTATGCATTTTATCCAAGATCTTGTTTTCTTCCTAAAATGTATAAGATAGACATGGAAAATAATAAATAAAGAAAGAAAATATTTTCATTTAGACACAACAAACTAAATAAAAAGTTAATTGTTTGTGGTACCTTACAGATTTTAATCTGTTTAATTAGGTCTTGATTTTTGTTTTGCAAGTCATCAACCATAGAAGCCTTTACCAAAGCATTTTGAACATCTGTTTCAGCGTCAAGCAAAGCAGCTTCCTTTCATTTTGTTAGACGATCTAATGCCCTGTTATCGTCTTGTAAATAAGCAATCTACATTATTGATATAAGGGGTGTAATTTAGCAATCTACATTAGCATAGCATACATTACTGATATATGACTCATGCAAGCATAATAAGTCAATGACCTGTAACTATTGTAATTCATGATTCAATAAAACAAATAGCCTCTAATTAAATAACAACAGTGTGTGAGCACCACCTCCTTCCAACTATGTTAGTCTTAGTTTGATATTTTTAAAAGAACATTTTATAATCAAAAGCAAGCCATAACTATAACAGAGTTCATTCAAAAAGAATGCCACACACCTCAATCAAAACGGGCCAAGTTTCATATACAGCCATCTCTCTTGCCATATGAATTGTGTTGTACACAGCAAGAACATCAATGGTAGAAGCCATTTGGATGGTATGCCAATGGTAATTGGCATACCATCCAAGCTCAAATTTTGATGTGCGTATGGTCTTGGCACTATAAAGTATAAAAGTGACAAAATGAACAACTAACTTTCCAAGAAATTAAGAAAAGAAAAGAATCAGAAAACTTCCCTACCTTCCAACAGCAGCAAAAATCTTCATCAGGTTCTGGTAACAATGATCTTGAGGTAAATTTTCAGCCACGACAATGCGAGACTGCAGGGCAGGTAAAAATGTTAGACTGCAGCAAAAATCTTCATCAGGTTCCATTAGATGAACTTCCCTACTCTTCTTGAGGTAACAATGAAGAGTGCAGGGGAATAGCTAAAATTGGACCAAAAAATAATATCTATAACTCTAAATTTAAAAAATAAACTTACACTTTCTTATTGGATAAATCAACTCCCTCTGACCGAGCACATGATATTTCCACTGAAAGTGTTGATATCAGGTAAAATGAAATGGTTCCAAATGTTCAAGCTTTGAATTACTGCTTCTTTGTCCCTTTAATATTTCCAGGACAACAACACCAAAGCTGTATCTTTATATATGGAACTTCATGTAATTTACTATTTAGCATTTTAAATGAGAAGAAAATCTAATGGATGCAGCGTAAACCAATGGCTGATAAATGAGATGAAAATATATAGAACTTAATAATTTCTATATGGTTAACAATCCAAGCTCTGGTTAGATAAAAATGAGATATTTATCAACTAAGCACACTAAAAGAGCAATGATCCCTCTATCATTATCTTCTTTCTCCTCACAAAACAATGAAAATTTTACATTAGGATTGCTACCTATAGGCAAATAAAATTTGTAAGAATAAATATTGCATAAAAAATCCTCAGAAATTACTCAATGTTTACCTGTAAAGACTAAATTTAAAAATAGAGTAAGAAAACCATTGTATAATGAGTAATATTGTTATTTAGGCAAATAACAGTAACCTCCATCTAAAGGGGATTAACAATGGTTGAGCTGTTGCTATTTGTTTGAGGAAGGGCTTCCTCGGAACAAAATTTCATAATAACATGTTTTTCTTAGGCATTATATCGATCAACATCTATGCACTACCAATGCATATTGAAATAAGAGAACAACGCAGAAATGTAGTCGTTCATCTATGCTGAAGCTCTTTTGGGAAATGGAAAGCTGAAAATGAGGCTTAAAGTAGATGTAGATATGCCAAGCATTCAATCTGTTGACATATGAAAAATCAAGCCAAAGAAAAATGTAGATGTAAATAGCCAAAAAGAAACATTCGGAAGAAGAACAAATTTATTTATAGAAGCACAGTATCGCTCAATGGAGAGGCGAGGAAGCAGAAACATTCCAAGAACTGAATCTGAAATCATGGGATAAGCTGACATGTGTTGGCGCAGTTGGATGCAAAAAATGATGGAGGATAGGAGGCGCTTGTTGTTGTTCAAAGGCGGAAGGAGATGTTGTCGGTTTAGGAGCATTCAGTGGAGTTTGTATGATGGAGTTGTTTCGCCAGGTAGCTGTAGATTTAGCCGAGGGGGTTAGAAAATTAAAGTGAGAGGTGGGGGGATTTAAGGTAAGGGAGTGAGGAGGACAGACCATGGTTGAGTGATGAGACCGCCATTGTTGGTGTTTCTGACATCCGCGGGAGGGATCTTCACTTTCCCTTTGCTGGACAAAGAAGCCCTTTTGGTGGAAGTCGCTTGGAGATGGATGGGGCGGAAGGAGTGTGCCGTCCTTGGCGCTGTAAAGTAGACGGAGGCGTTAGGAGGCAGTTCGTGAGGAGGCAGATGCAGATCGTGAGGAGGCGGATCCAGATCGTGAGGAGGCCGATTGCGATGCCCTACCTGTGCGGAAGAACTGAGGAAGAAATTGCTAAAGTCGCGATGTATAGCGATTATGAAGTGGGTGAATAGTGTGGGGAAGGAAGAAATGATTGAAAAATTTAGGATGTCAAAAAAAAATGAGTTTTAGAAGGGTATTTTGGTCCAGAAAATAAATTTCGTTGTAGAGTCATTATGTTGTAAAGGAGATCATGATCGAGGAGAGGGTGTCACAGCAAAACCCTATTAGGGAGCTCACCATCTTTTACTTCTTTTTAGAACAGGAGTAGACGTTGGGAGAAGAAATTAAATGAGCCGAGATGTCGCCGGGAAGTGAATCGATCCGAGATAATGGCGAGGAAGTCGCGCACGGGAGGAAGAGGAATGGTATAGGCCATTGGGAAAGTGTCGAGGGGAAACTGTGGGAGGGTTTGTCATGAATTTTCTAAATTTAATTTTTAAGTAATAGTTTAGGTGTTCAAATAAATTTTGGTTGAGTTGAAAAGCATTAGGCAACACTTCTAACATGTTGCAAATTATTTTTTAAATACACAACATGTGATAACCGTTGTCTAAAGCGAACCGTCAACTACATCATTTCAAAACTGTTCCATATAAGAGATTAAAGAACAGTTTTTGAATGTTCCACAAAAAGTGTTGCCTAAAGTTGCTAACCTATTGCAACACTTATAAACTGTTCTCTGTCAAGTTTTAGACAACATTTTGGTAAATGTTGCCAAGTCAAGTGTTGCTAAAGACATAAAATGTTGTAGTGAGGTGGTACTGTAATCTTGTCGTACTAGCGACTTAGACTAGCGATCTGGTAAAGCTCTAAGGATGATCGCTGATAGTTGTTAGTTCAAAGTCGTGATGATCAGCGAAGACGAGTCAATTGCGGATTGGTACCGCTGATAGTGGTTGCGGTTTGGCAGTTAGGTTATGTCTAACCTCCACTATTGCCCTAGAATAGACAGCTACAGTGAAGGCCGATAAAGGTCAGAGCAAGTGTTGGTGTTGCAAACTGTGTAATCATGCAGTTAGATATGTCTAATCGCACAGTTTGCGTGGTTTGCTTTATGTATCCGCCTATTCACATGTGATATGCGTTATGTATTCTCTCTCTTCCCCCGTTTTCTATAAATAGGAGGACATACCATTGTATTATTCACCTTTTGGAGCAATAAAAAAACCTTTATTTACGTGTTTCTTCACAGTCTCATTTGTCAATTCAAGCTCCAACATGGCACAATTACGAGTGCATCCCCTAGAAAAGCTACAAAAATGTCCTCAAGTCTTCATTTGAAGACACAACCAAAGAGAAGAGAAAGCTCTAAAGTTTTCTAGAGAAGACTTAGCATTCTGCTCGCTCTCCCACTCAGAGTTTGCTTTGTTCGCTCCATAGGTCACTCTAGAGACCGCTCTAGAGAATGCTCCTGCGAGCATTGTAGAAGTCATGTGCTTTTTCTCTTTCAAGAAATTGTAAATAGAGCGGTGTGCTGTCACACACCTAATAATTCTAACACTTGTAACCGTCTGCAAAATAGACCGATCCTATGATTTTTGTTTTTTCCTTTTGGGGGTTTTCCACGTAAAAAGTCTTTTTGTTTCTGCTTTTGATTCTCTTTTGACTATTTGCACGCTTAACTCACTCTTGAGCTAAGATGATTATATTATTAATTAAGTACTATATATTGCTTAATTAATAATATTTGGTCTTCTTTTATTGAGATATATTCATTTATTGCAGATATATTCATTTATTGCAGATATAAATTTTTATTAAATATAAATATTCAACAGATATATGGTAGACTAATTTGCAAAAATCATCATATTTAGATTTATTAAATTTCTTGATAAAATATTATTAAAAGAAACAGTCCTTGAAATTTTTGGATCCGGATCCTCTCCATTTCAAATGAAATGGAGGGGATCCATTTCATATCTAGTGGATAACTTTAATCCAAAAAAAATCTTATGGCCCAGAATTTTTTGAATAAAAAAATATATAAAAGAATGGGAAAAACATAACCCGTTAGATCAAAAAGTAATTCATCCTGGCCATGAAATGGATCCCCTCCATTTCAAATGAAATGGAGAGGATCCTGAATCGAAATTTTCAGGACTGTATGCATTTGAAAAATACGTTCAATGTGTCACCAACTCTGAATCAGAGACACAACTTCTCAAATAATAGCTAGACCATTTAGAACATTCTTCTTATTTGCATGTCATGCGGCTTCTCCAAGTACTTGAGAAATTGTTGGTGCTGATCAGTAATGCATCTGAGATAATCGTGCTCGATTCCTAATCCCGCCGCATATTTTCGCTAGCACGAATTTCCGTGCATGATTGATCTAAAATACGATCATTTTTCAATTGTATCACATTACACAAATAAGTACAACTATATATTTTTACAAACAGTTTGCACTGTTAAGATCACGATCATGCGGTTTTATTTGCTTTCACACGGTGATATTTTTTGATCACCCTACATTACATGGACCTAAAAATCGCACCCAAAAACCTGCACTAGCCCAAGCTTAGCAGGCGCGTTTGCATAATTTTTACATAGCCTTCCTTTTACTTTACTATGACATGAACTTTCACCTTATCAACCCTAAATAATTAAAAGCAATTTATTATACAAATATCTAATAAAACATACCATTCCATCAACAACAAAACTTCACAAGTTAATATAATTGTTTTTGTGAAATATAAGTTAATATATATTTTATTCATTTGATTTCAAAGATATCTTATAATTAACTTCAATTTTAAATAAGCAATCTTCCTTTTTTTTTCAATAAATTCTTCATCTCTCACCTTACCCAATATATATTACTTTATATATATAAAAATATAAAAAAAAATTAAGTGGATATTTTTATATATATTTTATATATATATATAAAGTAATATATATTGATACCTCGTAAATGAATATTAATATATATTGATACCTCATAAATGGATATTTGTAACCCAATAATATTTGTCAAAATGCGATATTTGTACTCATTCTTGATATTTGTACTCATATATGGTAATCTTACAAAAGCAATTTATATCTCATATGTGTATACATGTGTTTGTTTGCGTATGTGGATACGTATGTTTATGTTCCCTTCCAAAGAGAGGAATAGTCATTATCCTCTTAATTTTATCTTTTCACGTCGTTATATGATTATGTTAAATTCAGTAGCATACCAAGAGTTTCAAGAAAATTACCCAATCATTCTTAAATGCAAGAATATAATGTTACATATACAATTTAAAATAATAAAACCTGGAAGAAACATCAAAATCTCCTAGAAAACTACAAAACCAGAAAATTATCCAAGCATACATCATGGTCGCAAGACCTGGAACAGGAGTAGGCGTGGGAGTGCCATAAGGATCTCCAATGGTCGTCAGACCTGGAGCGGGAGGAGGTGTGGGATTGCTTTAATTAGTCGGATTGGCGAGATCGCCATCCGGCGGGGATTGAAGGAATCTGCTTCGATTGGTAGATCTGAATTTCCTTCTTCGGATGGCTCTCCCACCGGAAGCCCTCTTTCAATCTTCTCCTCAGGTAATTTACTTAATTAACCAGCTTTTTAAAATATGTTTTGATGTATTCAATACTTCTGACTAGTTAAAAATGTGTGTTATGATTGTGTTTAGTGCGAATAGACGAATGAGTTTTGGGTACAAATATCCGGTTGATTTTAAAAAATAAAAATGTTAAAGTTTTAAAAACTATGGGTGTTAATATCTATTTACGGGGTACAAATAACAATTCTCCTTAATTAAGAGAAATGTTATAAGCACATCAATATAGGCTATTAACACACCAATTTTAACTAAAAAAACACAAAAACACTAACCTCACACCATTAAGCGCACACCGGCTCAAAATTCCTGTTTCGGCCTCCCTCCATTCGCGAGTCCAAGCCGCACACCCCGTCTTCCACCCAGTTCGCGATTTCCCCGCCATTGGAGGAGATCACCGGCGCTGGGGAGCTACGCCGGAAGAACGCCGGACCCCCTTCTGTTGAATGTATGTTCCGACCTCCATTTTTTTGCTCCTCCTTCCCTCTTTCGGCCAAACCCTAATTTCTTGAATCATTTATTACCTTATTAGGGTTACCAGTTGAGGAGCGGAACCTACTCTCTGTTGGCTATAAAAATGTCATTGGCTCCCGCCGTGCATCCTGTAGCATCATGTCTTCAATTGAGCAAAAGAAAGAGTCAAAGGCAAATGACAACAATGTCAAGCTGCTTAAAGGTTATCGCCAACAGTTATAAAAAGAGCTCACAAATATATGCAATGATATATTGTCCATCATAGATGAGCATCTGATCCCTTCTGCCAGATCCGGTGAATCAAATGTATTTTACTACAAAATGTAAGAAAATACAAACTCTTAGGCGATCGTGACCGCTTGACCGGTGAAAATAAGTCCCGCCAAACGGAGCCTTAATCACTTGCGGTTTCAATTCAATATTAGATTGTTTTGAAATTATAAGTCTAACTCAGGTGTTTCTCGTACTTCATTCAACCTTTAGTGTTAAATTGAAATTCTGTAGTATGCTTAGGGTCTATTTGTTTTGGTGTTTTTGCTCCATTTTCATTAGGGGAAAATGTCATCGCTAAACAAATTTGTTTGGTAACACTTCAATTCCCACTAGCTGCCTCCACTCCAAAATCTCATTTTTGACCTTTTATGAGAATGCAACCACCCTCCATTCCCCAC
Organism: Platanthera zijinensis; assembly: GCA_039513925.1. Taxonomy (NCBI): domain Eukaryota; kingdom Viridiplantae; phylum Streptophyta; class Magnoliopsida; order Asparagales; family Orchidaceae; genus Platanthera; species Platanthera zijinensis. Next base: position 271,215,197 of record CM077078.1, read on the forward strand.
TGCTGTATTGCTAAAACTCTCATTAAATTTTTGAAATAAAAATTTTAGTGTGGCATAATCATTTTGATATGAAAATATCAGATAGAAAAAAAAGAAAATATCAAAGTAATTTTGGTATGTCAATAATAATTTTAAAATTTGATGTGCCAATAATATGTTGATGTAAAAATAAAAAAAATTAGTGTGTCAATAAAATTTGACCGTCAATAGCGAAAATTGATGTGCTTATAACATTGCTCTTAATTAATCTCTAAAATCTTCTCTTTCGTGATGTGCTCTTATGATCTGTTAATTTTGTAGTTTATTATTTGATTGATTGTTGTTTAATAATGATTTCATTAATACTTAATATTTTCAATATGAAGATACATGTAAATTTGTAACTCAAAAAAATTCTTTTAATAAAATTTCATCAGAAATGGAAGAAGCACGATCATCTGAGCTGAACCACCCCTCCTACCCCTGCAAATCCAGCGCCATTACAGACACTGCCGCCGGCGGCGGATTTCTTTCCGTTTCCGATAACAAAATCGCGAATGAAGAAGAATATTCCATCGACGGCATGACAATAGAAGACCTACAATGCCGCATATTTCGCAACCAAACACGTCTCTCTCGCATACAAGCGGAAAACAAACAAGAGAGCCCAAGAAAACAGCAAGCGCGGCATAAGAAACTCTCCCGCATGCGAGACTCCGTCATAAACTACATGCTTCAGCTCACCGACGAGTGCGACGCCCAGGGCTACGTCTTCGGCATCATCACCGAAACCGGCAAGTCCATCACCGGCTCCTCCGACGCCCTCCGGCCGTGGTGGAAGGACAAGGTCCGGTTCAGCCGCAATGCTCCAAAGGCCTTGGAGGAATACATCATGGAGCACCGGCAGGACGGCGGCCCGTTGCCGCCGGGCTCGCTCAAGGAGCTCTCCGACACGATGCTCAGCGCATTGCTGTCGACGTTGATGCCGCACTGCAGCCCCCCGCAGCGCCGGCACCCGCTGGAGAAAGGCGTGCCGCCGCCATGGTGGCCCACCGGAAAAGAAAAATGGTGGCTTTCTAATAATCTCACTAAAGGAGTTTCTCCCCCTCCTTACAAAAAGCCGCATGATCTGAAGAAGGCTTGGAAGGTTGGGGTGCTAATATCCATTATGAAGCACATGGCGGCGCCGGATTTGGACAAAGTCCGGCGGGTGGTGCGGGAGTCGAAGTGTCTGCAGGAGAAGATGACGGCGAGGGACATGAAGCTTTGGATGGCTGCCGTGAAGGAGGAGGAAGAAGAGGATTATTATCCACCTGATCATAATCATGATGCGATGAACGGCCAGGATTGGATTGATACTCTCCTGAGCAATTACCACCAAATAGTCAACGGCGATGCGTTGACATTGGAGATTGGTAGTGAAGTCAACGCCGGAGATGGGCAAAACTGTGACGATGGCGGTCTTAACTACGGTGAGATGAATAATATTATGGGCTTTGAAACAGGTGTCGAACCGGAGAATCTCGGTTTTGCTACCGGGACGGATGGTTGGCGGGAGATTAATCAGAGAAATTTGGGAAATTTGTATTACTGAAGATAATATGAAATTAATTTGATCTCTGTAATATATAAGTGCACAGCTTTATATGATTTTTTGGGTATGTAATTAATTTTATTTGTAATCGGTTTTATATGCTTTTGAAGAGTTTTAAAAGAAAAAGTTGAATGTGAGGTTTGTTGTGCTTGGGTTTCTTCTGGGTTGGTCGAAACAAGCGTTCCGGTCGTTGAAAGGTCCGCAATGGGATGGATGGAGGTTCTGTTTGAGATAAATTGCATTTTTATAACTGTAGTTTCAAAATTGAGATTTTGTTTGGGTAATCTTTATTTCGATGTCGGTTTAAATTATTTTCATAATTATTTTGACATGAATTTTATTTATTTCGGGCTGATTATGCGTGATTTTTTTCAAATATATGAATATAATTTTATTTTTATAGGAGCTAATTTGATTAAATAAAATTAAATAGAATTTAAAAATATGCCAAATGATTATTTTGATTGGGAGAATGGATGACTTCATAGCCTTTACAAAACGGAGGAAAAAGTATGTTTTAAAATGACTATTTTAAAATGGTAATACTTTGTATGTTGTAAACACCCATCCTTCAGTCCGTGCAGAATTTAGGCATGAGCTGAACTAACAAAATAAATTATTTAAACTAAAAAGTAATTGTTGAAAATATATCACAATTATATGGCAAACTTACAAATACAATGAAAATAATTAAACATAGAAATTATAAATAATTTAATGTTGAAGTTAGAGTGCAAATTGGCTAACAAAAATATTCAAATTTGACATGAAGTTAATATTGACTTACTTGAAAATTTGTTGGCTTCTCGGTTTTCAATCGGACAATTGTAAAATTTTTAGTGCACAAAAATATAAATTTTGCACACTTTAGACTTAGCATTTCATCAGACATTTGAAAGCTTTTAAAGAGCCGTTGGTACTAAAAATTAGAAAAAAAATGAACTTTTAATAATTCAAAGGGTCATTTACCTGGACCTCCCCTATAACTTTACAAAATTACTGACAACACCACTCTTTTTTTTCGAAATTACAAAACTTTCTCTATAATTTTCATTTCATTACAAAAATTTCTCCTAAAGTTTTAATTTCATACATTCATGCACAAAAACACCCCCTCAGTGTACAGTATTCAGGGGATATTTTTCTTCATGGATGCAATGAAATGAAATGACCAGAGGAAGTTTTTGTAATGAAATGAAAACTTAAAGAGAATTTTTTGTAATTTCAAAAATAAAAGGGGTGCTCTCATTAACTATGCTAATTTACAAGGGAGGTTTCAGTAATTAATCCAAAATGTTGTAGAAATTTGAAATTAAGTGGGGCTTGTTTCGATAAGAGAGAGCGAAGTGAACTTAGAAAAGTTTATGGATAAGTCAATTAGATTTCTACGAGTGATTCAGATTAAAAAAATTCACCATGGTCAAAGAAAGAGAGATTTCCTTTCAAAATAGCAACTTCTCCTCCTCCATGCTGGAGTAATATGTTAGGAGAGGTACACGATTCGGGTGCTTCATTTCGCCGATGGCCTCAATTTTCTTCATAAACTCTTTCTCTGACAATTTTAGATCTTTGAATTGATTCTTAATAGAATCCCACCTTCGGCTCATGCAATAGACGCATCTCTGTTTATCTTGATTCAACTCATATAGTTTTACACCAAAATGATTGAAACAAGAAAATGAGAATTAGCAAGAGTACTAAGGGCCTGTTTGGAAGAGCTTTTTAGCTTTTTTTCATTTTCTGGAAAACGATACCACACTTAAGAAATTGTTTGGATTATTTACCGGTGGGAAAAGCTACTGCGAAAACTCCATTGTCTCATCTTTTGAAAAAGTCACTTGTCACCTACATTTATGGTCTGTTTGGCTCAGCTGAAGCGACTGGAGAAGCAGCTGATTTGCAGAGTGGTGGGAAAATCTGCTGATTTGCAGCGACTGGAGATTTATTGAAACTGTTTGCATGATCTGCTTTTTCAGTGCTGTTTGAAGAGAGAATTTGTCAAAACTGTTTGGCAGAATAGCTGTTTGGTGGCTTATTCAAAACAATAGTAATTGCAAGCAGAATATGAGTTTTAAATGTTTTGTCAAATATTATTATTACATAATCAGATTGTCTAAACATCATAAAAAAACTTCAGCGTATTTTGTAGTTGCTTCATTGGATCCACTCGCTTCGGCACCGATGATGTTTACTTACACAATGAAGGAATATAATATCAATGATTTTGAGATTAAATTTTTTTTTTTGACTACTAAAAGATATTGTACCTATGATCATGTTGTAACAGCTGGTCGGCTATAAAATCTCGTAATGCAGACATTTAATTAGCACAAATTCCTTCAATTGTTACTGGATCGATGTTTGGATTTGCATTTGTGGCGCTTCGGTTATGAGTAACTCGCAGCTCATACGCCTGTCGATGCACAAAGTTAGCATCCATATCACATGCATTAAACTCTCGATCTACGTGAAGGATCAAGCGCATACCCAACTGCACCAAAAATCCGGACTGTTGGAGAGAGCGCTACTTAAATTCTTAAATAAATAGCAAAGCGCCACGGGTCAAGTGAAGGAACGCCGGACCCAACAATCCCCCCCCCCCCCTCGGCGTCCAGCACAACCCGTCGGCTCAGAGGTGGAGTTACCACATGACCCACTTGGCTCAGAGGTGGGGTAACCACATGTCCACGGTTGCCTGACCCGCCGGACCCACACAGGTAGAAGGGAAAAATCGGGATATAATAGCGTCCCCTGGTCTTGAACCCGTGACTTTCTCTGATACCAATTGAAGGATCAAGCGCATACCCAACTGCATCAAAAGCCCGGACTATTGGAGATGGTGCTACTTAATTTCTTAAATAAGTAGCAAAGTGCCACAGGTCAAGTGAAGGAATGTCAGACCCAACACTACGCGTGAGGGGTGCCTCCGAATATAATTATGTAGGGTCATTGTCGCCACCATAATGACACACTGTTTTGAAACTGTGTAGTGTGACATCTTTCTCAGTATGCCCCACTTCTTCTCTCAGACACCAAAGGTTCTCTCAATCACACTACGAAGTGATGAGTGTGCCTTATTGAAAATTTCACGTCGGCCTGTAATTGGTCGATTACCCCTCACAAAATCAGGTAAGTGATAGCGAGTCTCTGGATATGGTTTCAAAATTTCTTGCTGAAGCTGATATTCAGCGTCTACCAAATAATGTTTAACTACATAAGGAATTTATTAATTTTAAAATAAAGTGGACTGAAATTATATTATATTTTGAATACTAATAAATTTACGTACCAAGAGGCGGGTGGAGAAATTCACAACTTGGATCATTAACTGCACGTTGAAAGATCCGACTATTATGAGCTGAACCTTCCCATCCTGGAACCACATAAGTAAAACACATATCGAAGTCGCATATGACCATTATATTTTGAGTTGGTGTACCGTGACGTCCTATATATCGCACTTGATCATCCACCGGAACACATGCATCTACATGAGTTCCATCAATAGCTCAAATACAATCTTTAAATTAAATACGGCATGTATCGGTCATCATTTAAGATTTTTGCAGGTATATTCATAAATTGCGGATCTAGTAATTTTATCATTTCAACAGCAATGAGGGTCAATGCATCCAGACCTATCGCAAAAAACTCACTTATAGTTTCGGTGGAATGCTGAAAACGCTCACTTGTTAACCTCATTGACCCTTTATGCGCTAAAGTATATAGTGTAATAGCCAATACCTCTCTCGCAGTTGTTCTTTGCGAGACTTGTAGTTAATTTAAAAAAACATTAACAACATTAACATTATTTAACAAGTAGTTCTTCTAACCTCTATTCTTTCTTTCCACCATTCATCTGAGGCATCAATGGTCTTTTTAATTGGATTCCACCCTAACCCAGTCTCCCCTCTTTTTAGATCACGTCATAGCTTCCAATCCCTCATGAGTTGGTCCCATTTATTTTTTAACTGTGCCCGATCATATGTTAATCCCGTGCGTGCTTTGAAATTATCTATTACGTTTTTCCAACCCACTTTTCTGAAGTGAGTGGTTGGACGATTTCCCAAATCAATTTCTCGGATACATATATCACAAAATAAATGAACTTGGGCATTCTCCCATGAAGCTGAAACACCGACTGTTTTTTGCTTACCCATCTAGAAAGAACTAGCAATAGCACGATCACTGCAAACATTGCAAATTGATAAAAATGAACATGAAAATACAGGAGCTAGTGTAACGGCCCCAAAATAAAATAAAATAAAATAAAAGCACAGTATAAGATAAAGAAAGTCCCGATGATGAAAAGAATTGGAAATCAGTGTCGAGTCGACGTCGCACATTTTAAATTTTAAGTTCGAGATTTTCGATGTTTTTGCGACGTTCGTCTCGTTTCTTTTGTTTACGATTTATTTATAAATCCTTTGTATTCGACTTGGTTCAAGTACTGGTTCAAATGATTTATATGAGATCTTGGTGCTGGCCGGTTTTCTTTGATTTGTGAACTGGGTGTTGTTGTGGGCTTGGTTGGACCGGTTGATGCTTGGCTGTTTTAATAATGTGGCTGTTTATTCTGTGTTGGCTTGGTGATGTTGGTTGGACCGGCTAGTGCCTGGCTGTTTTAATATTGTGGCTGTGTTTCTTTTTTTTTGTGTGTAAGAAGAAACCGGATGAACCGGTTGGTGGAACCTGCTGTTTAGGTTAAGCGGTGGCTTGTACCTGTGTTATAATATTATGCTGCACTCGTTCCTCTTTTTTCCTTATCGAAAGAACGAACTCTCACGGAAACCGCTGTTGCGCCGATTGCTCTAGCCGCCTCAAAGCTCCTCCATTTAGCACGATTTCTTCTTCCTTGTGAAGGTCATCTCTTTCCCTTCCATCCTCTTTCTTTTTGTATAAAGTTATGACATAAAACTTTGAAAGGATTGGAACCCTAGGGTTAGGGTTTTGAGCTCTTGTGTTAAAAGCATGAAATGAAAGTTCTATTCTTATTTTTCCCGGTGGAGAACTATGTTGTCCGGTTAATGTCTCCTTGTTTTGCTGGCTAGTTTCCTTGCTGATTTGCTGGAGGATTATCTGAGAACTTGCTGTCTTGTTTGACTGAGTGTCATGCGAGTATTCGAGCTGTATTTACTGGTTTTTGCTGCTGATTCCTGCTAAGTTTTCACTAATTCCTATTGTCTTTTTCCCTGCTATCCTGCTATTTGATCTACTGTAACTTGCTGCTTCTTCCGGCTATTTTTGTTGGGCTATGCTGCTGATTTCTCACTGATTTCCTGCTAAGTATTTCAGGTTGTTTACTGACTGGTACCATGTTGTGTTTTAGCTGATTTCCATGCTGGTTTCAGTACTTTTTTTTGCTTTCCTCTTGCTATTTTAGTTCAGATTTGACCCTATAAGGAAAGGGTGAATGATCGGTTGTGTATTCTTTCCCTAGGAAACTCCTTAAAGTCGTAGTTGTGTCCGTCTTCGGAGTCCGATCGTGTGTAGTGACGGCGCAACCCTAAAGTAAATGATTATTTGATACTGCAGAGGATGGTGCCTGACGATAGACGCGACGAGAATCCGGCGAGGGACAAGGCCAAAGACAAACTTGGGGTGAGTTCTTACCGCTTTAATGATATGTGAATATTTTGTTTAGCTTTCAGAGTTGAATTATTACTTACTTAATATAGTTCGAAATTTGAATCACTGAAAGATAGAGATATGTGGAATGTTCAAGAGCAAGACCAAAGCTGAAAGATTCTGAGGGATGTACAAATTAATATACTTATTTCTTTTATTCTTAAAATATATATGAGAAATCGTAAGAAAGAAAAGATAAACTACAAGAAGATGCGTGCATAACATAGCCGTTGAAGGCCCAGGGGTCGTTGAAGACCCAGATGCATACATATAGTAGCCGTTGAAGGCCCAGGGGTCGTTGAAGACCCGGATGCATACATAACATATCCTGATCATTTCCAAATTAAAGAAAAAGAATAAAAAAGAAATTCGAATATAACTTATGGAAGAAAGAATATATGGAGATAGTGCACATTTTAGTATTACATTTATTGAATTGTACTTGCTTAATGATACTAACGTTTATGGTTTACTTGTAGCGCGATGAAAGAGGTATGTTTTTCACTTAGTCATATTTTTATGACTAAGACCGTCTTCTTCTTTTGTTTAGGATGTTGAGTTGGAATCGACTGCGCAACGAAAAGCAAGAATCATTGAAGAAGAAAGAAAAAGATTAGCTGTGGAACGAGCCAAGGTATGAGTGTTGTTTTATGTGTCCTTTTAGTACTCATGTTAGATACTTAGAAATCTGTTACATCGAAAACTTGACAAACGAGTAAGAAAACGAATTTTAGTGGGGTTAGCGTTGAGACCTCACAGCTAGGGCAAGCAAGTCTTTTCAAATTTTATATCAATCCAAATTAAAAAAAAAAATTGGCCTAAGAAAACCTTGTCGCTTCACATAAAATTAGTGTAATTCATTCAACTTTAAAAAATTAAACATTAACGCATATATTCACAAATATATCACAAATGCATTTTACATGTCTTTGATTTTTGAAATATTGTTTTGGGTAAAAATGCTCTTTGATTTCTCAAGCTCGTCCAATGCCTTATGAGGCAATGATTTTTTTTGGTAAAAAGAATTGCATTACTAAACATATGATTAGATATATCATAATCTAATATCCATATGGCAGGAGAAGCTACACTGTGAATTGAATGTGGTAAGCAGAAGACTATACACTGTGAAGGGTGGCCTTCACGTCCTTTGTAAATTGATATTGATGCCTTGTGAGGTCAGTTAAGAGAGAAATCAACATTTAAAAATCTATCCTCAACTTTCCAATGACACTCCTTGCTGAAATTAGCTATAACACGGCCTTGACAATTCTCAATACTACTACAATCACTTCATGCCTTAGAGCACCCACCATATAATACCTGACCTTGGGGGATATTCATCCCAAAACTAGTGAGCCAACGATACTGCTAGGATTTTCGAATAGAAAAAAATTGTTATCAAGCAATCAATGTCAATACACATTCATACCATATTTCTCCAATAACTAACTATCAAGTCCTTGTGAACAAAAGGATGATTACACTCCAAAATAGTTAAAAAACAGCCCCTAGAAAATCTCGAACTCCAAACGAGGTCATTGAAAAACTTCATGAAAGTATTAAAAGTGTCCCAAATTGACAATAAAAAAATATCAAAAATATGCCACTGCATATAAAAGGGGAGCTAAAATGAAAAACAATGTTGATATGGATACCAGAACAGGATACCTTCTAGAAAGAAGATGGATGTTGCCGGACCACCGGAAAGAACTCCTATTTGCGTCGTCGAAGCCTGGACGGGAGCCCGATGAGAAGAGGAGAAACCCTAGTTCCGCGAGTAGACGGCGTTGTGGGGGAAAATCGCAAGGAAACCCCGGAAAGAAGATGGATGTTGCCGGACCACCGGAAAGAACTCCTATTTGCGTCGTCGAAGCCTGGACGGGAGCCCGATGAGAAGAGGAGAAACCCTAGTTGCGCGAGTAGGGATGACGACGTTGTGGGGGAAAATCGCAAGGAGCAGCGATGAGAAATGCGGTGGTGAAAAAAAAACAAAATGGGGCTACTAGAAAAGCTACGGTGGGAGTAGAGGGGGCATGATTTATGTTTGGCGCGGATTTTAGAAAAGCTGCAGTGTGTAGCTCTCAATAATCCACGCCAAACAGGCCCTTTGCCTTTTTGAAAAGCACTTCCTCATCACAAAAACGTTATCTCTTAAAAAAATTTCCAACTTGATTTTTTTGTCCAACTGCGATTTTTTTCTCGGGCATAATTTTTTTACACAGACATATTTTTTTGGCATGGGAGCGAATTTTTCAACCGGGCACAAATTTTACGCCCGGGCGCGAATTTTTCGTCCGGGCACGAATTTTTCGCCCGGACAGGCATTTTTCGACCAAGTGCGGAGTTTTTCGACCGGGTGCGTAATTTTCGCCTGAGTGCTGTTTTTTCTCCCGTGCATAATCTTTTTCGCCCGGGCCGATTTTTTTGTCCGGGCAAGATTTTTCGTACGAGCGCAAATTTTTCGCCCGGACGCGCATTTTTCGTCTGTGACTGATTTTTCGTCCGGGCACAGGGTTTTTCGCCTGGGTGCATTTTTTTCGCCAGAGTGCATTTTTTCGCCCGTGCACGATTTTTTTTGCCCGGATGCGTTTTATTCGCCTGGGACGATTTTTTCTTCCGGGCTTGATTTTTTCGCACCGACCCGATTTTTTCGCTAGGGCGACATTTTTTTGCCCGGACGCGATTTTTTCACCAGGGCACGATTTTTTCGCCATAGCGATTTTTTGCCCGTGAGCGAATTTTTCGTCCATGCTCGAATTTTTCGCCCAAGAGCGATATTTTTTCATCGGAGCTTGTTTCTTTCGCCGGAGATCGGTTTTTCGCCCGGGTGCAATTTTTCGCGAACGCAATTATTTCTCCTAGAAGCGAATTTTTTCCCCGGGCACTGTTTTTTCCGCCCGGTCCCGAATTTTTCGACCGGGCGCGAATTTTTCGCCTGTGAGCGATATTTTTTTGTCTGTGCGCGTTTTTTTCGCTCGGGCTAGATTTTGTCGCCTGAGCACGCCCGAGGCGAATTTTTTGCTCGGACCCGAATTTTTTGCCTAGACGTGATTTTTCGCTCGTTCGTGATTTTTTTCCCGACCGCGTATTATTTTCGCTCGGATGCTATTTTTTCGCTCGAATGCATTTTTTCGCTTTCGGGCAAAAATATCAAGTCTGTTAGAAAATATCATGTCCGGGCTGAAAATTCAAGCCCATGCAAAAAAATCATGTTCGGGCGAAATATTCGCGCCCGGGCGAAAAAATCGCGTCCGGCTAAAAAATTTGCGCTCGGGCGAAACTATAGCGTTTGCTCGAAAAATTTGCGCTCGGGCGAAAAATATCGCAGCCGGGCGAAAAATTCACGGTGGGCGAAAAAAAACCGCTTGCAGGCGTAAAAACCGCGGCCCGTCGAAAAAACCGCGTCCGAGCGAAAAAACCGCGCCCGGGCGGAGAAACCGCTCTCAGGCGAAAAAATCGCGCCCGTGCGAAAATCCGCGCCCGGGTGAAAAACCGTGCCCGGGCGAAAAAACAGCTCCCGCTCAAAAAAAACGTGTCCGGGCGAAAAAAATGGCTTCTTTTCCCCACGACGCGTACTTTTGGTGGGGTGCTCATTTTCCGCCTGGACGCGCATTTTTCGCCTATACGCGCATTTTTCGCTTATACACGCATTTTCCGCTTGCGCTCTCATTTTCTCCCGGACGCACATTTTTAATAAAAAAAGTTGCTGCAACGGAGATTTGTCAAACGGTTTATAAAGTGTTTTTCTTTTGGAAAATCTCTATAAATTGAGTTTACCCAAACAGTTTTTCTTTTCTAATAAACATTTTTCAAAAGCTCCTCTTTTCTACCATCCTTTTACCAGCACTCCTTCTCTTTTCTGAAAAGATTTCCCAAACAGGCCCTATGGAGGTGATGGCTCCGTTTGGCATGGTGGCGGCGATCGTAAGCGTATTGGTTAAACCGTCATTCGTTAAGAATCGCCTAATAAACATCATCCGTTTGAACATGAAAGCGAATGAAGTTCTTTAGGTGAGCGTTAACGAATGATAATTTAACCTCAATCCCAAACGTAGCTGATATAGGCCACACTATCAGCTACTGTACTGTCTGGGGAGAGAATAAAAGATTAATTAGGGCATCATTTACACATCACAATCCTTCTAATGCCTTATCAATCAACACATTTTAAAAAATACACACTGCCATGTGCTCGGGTGTGCGATCAATGGATTGAAGGAGTTCCTATGAACAATTGGGTATGTTGTCGAACCTCTAAGTTGTAGCTTGTTGTTTTGATGGCTCCAAACCGGACCGGTCCAACTTCGGTTATTGTTTTGTTTAGCTTTGGGCTGAACCAAATTTGTCCCTTGTTTTATGCTATATATATAATTTGCACAGGAGGTAATCTAATCAGAATACAAATCGGGAGAAACAAGGAAGAGGAGCGGCGGCATAGGGAATCCCGAGCAGAGGCGTTCTTCGGCGATCGAGCGCGGCATCCGGCGACGTTCGGCAATCTGGATCGGCGGGCAATTCTCCTCCGGCGACTTTGTCAATGGATCGGGATACCCGATCTAGGGTTTCTTCTCCGGCGATCTTAGAGATCCGGCGGCGGCAAGATCGGGCAGAGGCTTCCTTCTTCTCCGGCGACATCAAGGCTGCGGAGGTCTCTCGCCAACAACGTCTAGGGGAGAAAAAGGGGGGTTTCGACTTGCGTTCTTGCGGCGTTTCAGATTGGTAGAGGCGTCTCTCTTCTCCGGCGACATCAAGGCTGCGGCGGTCTCTCGCCAGCAGCGTCCAGAGGAGAGTGAGAGGGTGGCGGCACCGATCGGCACTTTTCTTGCGGCGGCTTCAGATCACAGCGTCGGCTACAGCGGTGTAGGCGACAGGTATCGCCGAGCGATTTCTCCGGCGACAACTCCGGCGTCAGCAGCAGTGCATAGGGGAGTTTTTTCTTCCCTCTTTTTTTGTTATTCTTTATTTTCTATTCTAGGTTAGTGTCGATCCGCTGAGGATCGTTGAGTATTTGTGTTGTAATTGAATATTTTTTTTGATTAGTGGATCCGGCGCGCTCTCCTCGTGGGCGTAGGAGCTTAACTCCGAACCACGTAAATCTCTTGTGTTTTTCTGTTTTTTGGAATCTCGTACTAGTTTCTTTGATTGTTTGGTGCGCGCCAAAATTTGCTCAAAATTCGCTCCTGTTGCTATTGTCCGCAACGAGTTCCGTACTCGTGGGTCGGTGTCAATTGCACAACAATTGGTATCAGAGAGAGGTTCGGATCTTCGGACAAGTGAGCTAATTCAATGGCGACCAAATTCGAGGTTCCAAAATACGATGATAAGATTGATTTCGGCCTTTGGCAAAAGCGCATAAAGGCTGTACTCGTGCAGCAGGGACTTCACAAGGCACTCCTTGGAAAGGAGAAGGCCAAGGTAAAGGACGATGACGAGTGGGATGAGCTTGATCTCAAGGCCATCAACACTATACAGCTGTGCTTAGCAGACAAGGTCATGTATAATGTAGTCGAGGCACAGACTACAGCGAATCTATGGAAAAAACTTGAAGAGCTTTATATGTCTAAATCGCTTACGAATAAGCTATACGTTAAGAAACAATTGTATAGCTTAAGGATGTCCGAGGGAACGCAGTTGTTGGACCATATGAATGTGGTCAACAAGCTGGTATCCCAGCTACGGAGTATGGATGTGAAGGTCGAGGAGGAAGACCAGGCTCTTCTCCTCTTGTCCTCACTACCGAGGTCATTCAATCATTTAGTCACCACCATCTTGTATGGGAAGGATACCCTTAATATAGAGGAAGTGGTGACGATGCATCTTTCTAATGAGAAGAGGAGCAGTTCCGGATCGAGGGCGAGCGAGGGTCTGCTAGTGAAGAGCAGAGACCCATCCCGAGGTAGATCGAAGGAGCGAGGCAAGAAGGACTCTCGACCTAGATCGAAGTCCAGAGGCAAGAACAACAAATGTCACTTTTACAAGGAGGAGGGGCATTGGAAGGTGAACTGCCCTAAGAATAAACTCAAGGGCAAAGCACCTGAGCCTCAGCAGGCCGCTATAGCAGCCGGGTACTATAGCGATGCAGATGTCTTGCACATGTCACAGAGTCATTAGATCGCAGACGAGTGGATCATAGACACTGGGTGTTCATACCACATGTGTCCTCGTAGAGAGTGGTTTACCACTTTCAGGGAGTGCGATGGAGGTCGGGTCCTGAGGGGAAACAACTCTGAGTGCATGACTATGGGGATCGGGACTATCCGGATAAAAATATTTGATGGAGCGATACAGACACTCGCCGATGTAAGGTATGTTCCTGACCTAAGGAAGAGCTTGATCTCCTTAGGTACCTTAGAGGCAGCTGAGTATTCCTATTCCGGCGAGGGAGGATTTATCAGGGTGAAGAGAGGCGCACTAGTCGTCATGAAGGGGGAGCGTACTGATACGCTTAATAGGTTGATAGGCACCACGATAGCTGGTGATGCGGCCGTTGCCGCGATGTATGATGAGGATACCTCTGTGTTATGGCATGCTAGGCTTAGCCACATGAGTGAAAGAGGTCTCATAAACCTACATAGGAGAGGAGTCCTGAAGGGAGTCAAAACATGCAGACTTGACTTTTGTGAGACCTGCGTTCTAGGAAAGCAGAATAAGGTCAAGTTTATGACATCGATTCGACGCAATAAGGACGTCCTGGAGTATATACACTCAGATGTATGGGGGCCAGCCCCGGTGTCGTCACTTGGAGGCGCAAGTTATTTCGTGACATTCATCGACGATTACTCCAGGAAGGTTTGGATCTACTTCCTCAAACAAAAAATCTGAAGTGTTTGAAAAGTTCAAGATCTGGAAGACCCAGGTGGAGAACCAGACGGGGAAGAGGGTGAAGTATCTGATATCCAACAACGGTGGCGAATATACATCGTCGGAGTTTCAAGGGTATTGCGATCAGGAGGGTATCACTAGGCACTTCACCATCCCTGGCACGCCGCAGCAGAATGGTGTTGTTGAAAGGATGAATAGGATGCTTCTAGAGAGGGCCAAGTGCATGCGTCTATACGCAGACCTGTCCAAGCCCTTCTAGGTTGAGGCGGTGAGCACTGTACGGTATCTAGTGAATCTATCCCCATCGATGTCACTAGATTTAAAGTGCCCACAAGAAGTATGGTCAGGTACGCCAGTCACGTATTTTGACATCTATATCTTCAAATGTCCTGTATACACCCTGATGCCGGACACAGAGCGGACGAAGCTTGATGTTAAGTCCAGGAAGTGCATTTACTTTGGTCGAAAGACCGGCACTAAAGGATTCAAGTTGTGGAATCCCGAGACCAAAAAGACTGAGGTGAGGCGCGATGTGGTGTTTGATGAGGCTTCTATGTTGAAGAAGTCTCAGCCTCAAGAGAAGGAGGTGGAGAAGACTCCGAGTTCACCAGTGGAGGTGGAGCTCGAGAGTAGTAGCAGAGCTGCAGAGCGGGGAGTGGAGCATGAGGGTACTAGCAAGACCGATCATCAAGATGAATCATCTGAATCTGATGGATCATACACTGTACAGCCCGCTCAAGAGGAGCCATATGCGATTGCTAGGGAAAGGGCTAGGCGAGAGGTTAGAGTGCCTCTCAAGCTACAGGATTCTGTAGCATACGCTTTCCAGATGATCTCCTCCGACCCCAGATCCTACAAGGAATCCATAAAGAGCAAGGAAAGCTCTCAGTGGATGGCGGTCATGGAGGAAGAGATCGAGTCTCTCCATAAGAATAAAACTTGGGAGCTAGTGTATCTCCCGAAAGGATCTAAGGCGATTGGCTCCAAATGGGTATTCCGGAAGGAGTCTACTTCCGGGAAGGACCCCTTGAGATATAAGGTCAGGTTCATCGTGAAAGGCTTTGCGCAACAGAAAGGCATAGATTTCGATGAAATTTTTTCGCTTGTCGTAAAGCATTGCTCCATTAGGTTATTGCTCGCCTTAGTGGTACTCCACGATATGGAGTTGGAGCAATTGGAGGTGAAGACTGCATTTCTTCACGGGATCCTAAATGAGGTGATCTATATATTACAGTATGAGGGGTTTGTAAAACCCGGCAATGAAAAGAAGGTGTGCAAGCTTAGAGCATCTCTCTACGGCTTGAAGCAGTCACCGAGGATATGGAACCGGAGGTTCGATGTCTTCATGGCTTCATTGGGGGTTCACCAGGAGTCAGTACGATACTTGTGTGTATTTTAGATTCCTGGCGAATGGGGATATCTTAATTCTGATGTTGTACGTCGATGACATTTTAATCGCGTGCAAATCAGCCCAAGAGATCTCCTTATTAAAGGAGAAGCTGCGTTCGGAGTTTGAGATGACAGAATTTGGACATGCGCAGAAGATCCTTGGGATGGAGATTCGTCGAGACAGAGAGCGCGGCATGCTCCGGCTATCTCAAACTGGGTATATTAAGAAGGTATTTGAGAAATTCAGTATGAATGACTCCAAGGCTGTCTCAACCCCCTTGAGACAGCATTTTCGGTTATCGTCCATTCAGTGCCCTACCACTGAGAAGGAACGACAGGAGATGCTAAGTGTACCGTATGCGAATGCGGTGGGGTGCCTGATGTATGCGATGATCTGCACTAGACCAGACATCGCTCAGGCAGTGAGCGTCGTGAGCAGATATATGGAAAATCCAGGGCGACAGCATTGGGAAGCTGTCAAATGGATTTTGCGATATCTGAATGGGACACCCAACGTCGGATTACTCTTTAGGAAGAGTGATGTTGCGGGTGTGTTAGAGGGTTATGTAGATTCCGACTACGTGGGTGACCTAGATAGAAGGAGTTCCACAACCGGATACATTTTCTTTCTAGGTGGAGGTCCCATAAGTTGGAAGGCTACTTTGCAGGATATAGTCGCTCTGTCCACTACAGAGGCAGAGTATATCGCTACGGTGGAGGCCGTGAAGGAAGCTATTTGGCTCAAGGGTCTCACCTCAGAGTTGCAGGTTTCTCAGGAGGCTGTGAAGCTTCATTATGATAGTCAAAGTGTTATCTGTCTTGCGAAAGACCCGGTCTACCACGCAAGGACCAAGCACATTGACATTCATAATCACGAGTTGAGGGAGTTTGTCGAAGGTGGGGACATTCAATTACTGAAATTCCCGACAGAGGAAAACATAGCGGATATGTTGACCAAGCCTCTGACCGGAATCAAGTTCAAGCATTGCTTGGACTTGGATCATATCGGCACATGCTGATCGTGCCGGCCCCAGGGAGAGGGGGCTTGTAGTCGCCAGTGGGGGGTCTGTGTGTTATAGGCGGTATTAGTGTTCGCGTAGCATCAAGGTGGAGATTGTTGTTTTGATGGCTCCAAATCGGACCGGTCCAGCTCGGTTATTGTTTTGTTTGGCTTTGGGCTGAACCAAAATTTTCCCTTGTTTTATGTTATATATATAATTTGCACAGGAGATAACCTAATCAGAATACAAATCGGGAGAAACAAGGAAGAGGAGTGGCGGCATAGGGAATCCCGAGCAGAGGCGTTCGTCGGCGATCGAGCGCGGCATCCGACGACGTTCGGCGATCTGGATCGGCGTGCGATTCTCCTCCGGCGACTTCGTCAAGGGATCGGGATACCCGATCTAGGGTTTCTTCTCCGGCGATCTTAGAGATCCGACGGCGGCAAGATCGGGCAGAGGCTTCCTTCTTCTCCGGCGACATCAAGGCTGCGGCGGTCTCTCGCCAGCAGCGTCTAGGGGAGAAAAAGGGGGATGCGACTTGCGTTCTTGCGGCGTTTCAGATTGGTAGAGGCGTCTCTCTTCTCCGACGACATCAAGGCTGTGGCGGTCTCTCGCCAGCAGCGTCCAGGGGCGAGTGAGAGTGTGGCGACACCGATCGACCCTTTTCTTGCGGCGGCTTCAGATCACAGCGCCGGCTGTAGCGGTGTAGGCGACAGGTATCGCCGGGCGATTTCTCCGGCGACAGCTCTGGCGTCAGCAGAAGTGCATAGGAGAGTTTTTTCTTCCCTCTCTTTTTTTCTTGTTGTTCTTTATTTTCTATTTTAGGTTAGTGTCGATCCGCTGAGTATCGTTGAGTGCTTGTGTTGTAATCGAATATTTTTTTTGATTAGTAGATCCGTCGCGTTCTCCCCGTGGACGTAGAAGCTTAACTCTGTACCACGTCAATCTCTTGTGTTTTGGAATCTCGCACTAGTTTCTTTGATGGTTTGATGCGCGCCACTATTTGCTCAAAATTCACTTCCGTTGCTATTGTCCACGACGAGTTCCGTACTCGCGAGCCGGTGACAATTGCACAACAGTTGCTGCCATGTGATGTCATTTAACAATGCAATAAAACCTCTCTCTCTCTCTCTTGCCGAGTTCTCCACATTAACATTGACATTGTAAAAGGCTAAAAACAACAACGCATGTTCCGAACTCCTACTATAGAATCACAAACACCACCATTGTACATTTGTACCTAAGCATGAAAGCAAATATAGAGAAAACTTTCACAAGAACTAAAAGAATAAATGATATATAAAATGCCCAGTGCCAAAAAACGAATGATATACGGAGTCCAAAAATATATTAAAGTATAATAGATAAGTCTCTTGTCTTGCACCCACAAACAAGCTCTTACATGATACCTCCAAGAGCTAGTAGCGAAGAAGCAAAACTAAGCAACCACACCCACAAACACGAGGAACTCTAGCATGCACAACATCATGATGCACGCATACAGTCACAGAATAAATAGAGTCGAACACAAAACGAATTTAACATGGGAAAACTCTTCAACTAGGTAAAAAATCACACGATCAGAACGGTGCAGGTCAAACTTCACTATTGACAACAGTTTACAGATTATTAATGGAATCGAGGATGGCGGGCCGCTCTTCGTTACAACTTGGAGGTGAGAGAGGTTGTAGGTGCATTCGGATGACGACAGGATGTCTCACACGGAGCTCGTTTTCAATCACTTTTTGGCTGTGACGGACGCTCTTGGATGTTTCTCGTATGCTGAGCACGACAATACAACTACAAGGCTTTCAAAGATGCATTGGCGGAGACTTGTGTAAAGTTGTTCACGTAGGAGATTTCTTAATTGGAGTGACTGGCTGGCGATCGCCTTCTTCCTCAGAGCGTTGTGGACTTAGGGGGATTTTCGGGTGCCTCAACGAGAGGAGGAGGCTCGTAGGGGGATTCCGACAGAGCTCTAACCCGAGAAAAAAGAAAGCTGGGAGAAAGAAAAGTAAAAATGAGAGAAATCTTGGAGCCTTTTTATATGTTATAGGAGGTTGTTACAGTGGTTACGCGACTATGCACACACCGTAACCACCCAAATTATTGGATGCAGACCACATTTTGCATAGTTTCAAATATATATTATTAACATGATATTAGTTAGGTACATGTCGTTGATTAAAAAAATGCTCACTAATCATGGTGGTTAGTGAGTGGTTACGTGGGTGGTTACCCGCGTAACGGACGGTGGTGATCGCGACGGGACGATCAAACGATGGAAAGGGGCTGCCATTGATGGCTCACGGCTGGCAGACCGACCACCCCTAGCGGGGGCGGCGGCGACCGTCCGACAGCGGGCGGTTGCTCGGGTGGAGCATGTAGTGGGATCACGTACGTGAGGTGCACAAAGTTTGGGTGTACCAATCGTGTGCGCGGTGGTTAGCCCCATGTGTTGGGATATAACGTGGAAAATATCCCTTAAATGCAACAAATTAATACATAGTTGACAAGAACATATCAATCCGAATAAAACTTTGCATATAAAATTAATATAACTACAATAATAATAAATGAAAAAAAGTATCAACGTCCGTTACAGAAAACACCGCAGAGGAGCCAGGCTTGCTCGGTTCGCGAGAGAAAGAATAATCTGAACTGCATTCCGCTAGCACAGCGGACGCACAAGTTTCACCAAGAAGCTTCATCGTCCGATGGCGACCAAACCACCCGCCAGCACCGAAGAAGCACCGTCGAGACCAACTGCACTCGTGCACACCATCAACACCAAGCCGCACCACCAGAGAGAAACATCATCAAGAGTACTGCACTCTTGCATGTCTTCGCTGCCATGCCCACACCACCGAAGAGAAACTCCGTTAAGGCCGGCCACAACACCACCGCAAGCCTTCGCCGCCACGCTCGCACAACATCATCTCTTTCAAGACCGGCAAACACTCTCTCCTCCAAAACCGATGGCTATCATCTCCTAGGTCGGGAAATGCGTCGAGGGTTCAACATGGTAGGAAGAAAGAAGACGAGATCGGCACCAACAACGCCGATGCCGATGCACGGGGTCACACCACCTGCAACCACCGATGGCGGCGGCGGCCTTCCTTCAACACGAGCCCGGGGCGGCACGACCTCCTTCACGCAGCGGCTCCTCCTTTCAGTGAACAGGGGCGGCTTCTACTCGACCTCTACCAGGCTCTTCCTATTTATAGAGGTTTCTAAAACTTAAAAATAGGAAATCCTCATAATAGAAAATCCTCAAAATAGGTAATTGTCAAAATAAGAAATCCTAAAAATAAGAAACCCATAAAAAAAAGAAATCCAATTAGGAATCCCGAACCAAATATAACACCATGATCCTACAATGATTAGTGAGGATCATGGACAATGGGTTACCAGCACCACTAATTCCTTATACATTTTATCTTGACCTCGTCATGAATGATCCTCGCAACGGTCGCACGTGCGGAGCCCGTGCGATTCCGGACGTGCGACCCCACAATATTCGTTCATGGACAAAGCTCATGAGCCCAAGAGCAGTTGCCCATAGATAGATCCCGTACACCCAAATGACCCAATATGACTCGAGCATTAGTGAAGTTCTACGGCCACCCTAACTGCTAGTATGCATAATGCAAAGTATAACATGCACCTCTTAAATTTAAGTAAACACAAACTCAAAAATGATGAAGAAATATTAAATTAAAAAAATATACCAAATAATATTTATGCAATAAAAAATAAACTAAATTGGAATGAGGAATGACATGTAATTAAGCATTAGTGAGATTATTATTAAAGATCGGGCAGAATGCCAACAAAAGATCTATATAGCCGACCCCACTATAGTGAGATAAAGACTTAAGTGTTGTTGTAACTTGTAATGAATAAACCAAATTTTAGTCGATCATTATTAAGTCGGAGCCAAGCGAAATGCCAAACCGAACAAAACCAAATCAAATCACCCTGTGCACTGATAAGCATACACACTTCCAGGCTTTTGAGCACATACCGCAGAAATGACAGGAGACTCCTGGCACGGATAAGCATACACACTTCCAGGCTGACCGTTGTCCTTGATGAAGTCCAAGCGCCTCCCTTTGCACTGAATAACCGCATCATACTTAGACAACCAGTCCATGCCCAGAATAACATCGAAGTCCTCTAGATCAATCATCTTCAAGTCTGCCTTCGCAAGAAAGTCCCCCAACAAAACAGGGCAATCCAGAATGCCCACATCTGATAACACAGATTCACCAGAAGGGAACTTGACGCGAAAGGTATCACGAACTTAATCTAGAATCAACCGATATCGCTCCACAAAGGCTCTAGCCACAAACGAGTGGGTAGCGCCGGAGTCGAACAGAACACGCGCTCAGCGGTTCTTCACCTTAAATTTCCCTATAGGAGTATATAAGCAACTAAGGAACTACCAAAACAAAAACTATAACCATTCTAGTAAATAAAACTTTCAGGCTAGGAAAACAACTAACCTGAGATGACCTGAGTCGAAGTTTGAGCCTCCTCAGAAGAGATTACGTTCAGCTTTCTTTTGCCCTTGTCCACACGCTGAGGCGGAGGTAAGGCCTGAAGTGGAACTGCTTGAAGAACAGGCTGGACCTGAGGACACCTTGTCTTGATATGACCCTTCTGTCCACACTAATAGCAGACTTTATCCTTGGACTAGCACTGGGCAGCATCATGCCCGGGTCGCTTGCAAACAGAACAGGAAACATCCTTCCTAGGAGCACCTTGGATAGCATGAACTTGCTCATTCTTCTGAGCTCCCGCCTTCTTGAAACACCTCTCAACAGGGTGGCCTGCAGTTTGATCATGATTCCAATTTTTGAAAAAATCATGTGTTTCGGTTCAATTAATGGTTTTGAAAGTCACACCAAACCGTATTAGCACTTACATTAATATTGAAAATTCAGTATTATAAAATGTGTTTTATTGATAATTTAGTTTATAGTAGTTTAATAAAAACTTAATTTGTGTTAAATTAAGTTATTAATTAGAGTCACGCATTGCATCTCTTCGCATACAAGTAACGGTGATAAATATCATGTATGCAAGTATACAATTATGTTTTTTTAAATTTTCTCTAAAATTATTTATTCATATTTCTTTTTTAAAACCACAAAAATCAAACCAAATCATTCAGTTTGATTTGGTTCAGTTCTAATGATTTTCATTGTTCGGTTTAGTTACAAATTTTTCAAATCACAAAGAGGTGGTTTAATTTGTGATTTTGCTTAAAGTCAAACCAAACCATTACAGTTCTAGAATAAACTAATTTTATATATTAATTTAAGGGAATTGTTAAAAGCATCACACTTTTATCTAGTCGCACCGTATTTTCTCCTAATTTTTCGTGTCTTTTGAAAATACGTCTTGTACATGCATTTTTAGTTGAACACTTTTCCTAAAAATGCATGTACAAGTCGTATTTCTAAAACGCGCAAAACATGTGCGGATTTCCAAAGTACGTCTTGTACATGCATTTTTAGGAAGAGTGTTCATCATGAAAGTTGTAGATCTCGTCGAGATATACAACTTTTGTGTTGAACACTTTTTCTAAAAATGCATGTACAAGACGTATTTTCAAAATGTTAGAAAAATTAAGAGAAAATACGGTGTGACTAGCCAAAACTGCGGTGCTTTTAACAATTCCCTAATTTAAAAGTCTCTCTCCCCTAGAACTGTCACGGTTCCGGTTCTACTAAAACCATGAACCAAACAATTAAGGTAACGGTTCTTCAAATTAGAACCAAAACCTTATTTGGTTTGACCGGTTCCGGTTCTGGTTCCGGTTCCAGCTTAATTTTTTGAACCGTCGTGTCAACGGTTCCAGTTACAGTTCAACAAGAACCAAAATCAAACCGGTCACTAACGGTTCGGTCCGGTTCCATGCGGTTCGGTCCGGTTCCAATCGGTTCCAACTAAAATCAAAATCAAACTTGGCGAAATGAAATAAAAGCGGACTGTAAACAGTAAAACTCAAAACAACATCAAAATAGAAATAATTATGTTGCTCACTTCTCGACGGTCTTTTCAACGATCGGTGTTATAATATCAATCGTCTTCCTATGCGTTTAGATTTGTCACGACTTCTACTTGGCTTGCGCATGTCTCGTCGGCATGCTCAACCGTAACAACCGACTACAATTAGTTATCTTTCATGATTACTAATAAATAGTAGTTGTATATCTTTTATATTTTTTAAATAAAATATTTCAAAAAAAATATATAAGTAAAATTGAAAATATATTATATAACTGTATAAAAAAATCAAAAGTGCACTCAAAAATTTACTCCAAATCGCACCAATGTCAAACCATATCACACAGTTTTTATGCGATGAAGTTTTGATTGGTCTAAAATCGATCCTCTTTAGTGCAATTGCAATTTGGGTTCAAACTGCGCTAGCTTCACTCGTGATAGTAAGCATAAATATTATAGATATATTTTAAAATAATAACAATATAATAACAATATTATAATAATAATAATAATAATAATAAACGGGTTGCTGTTCGGTTCTACTTCGGTCCGGTTCGGATCGAGTCTAAAAATCTTGAAATCGCTTGAGACGTGTATGTTGCGGTTCTGGTTCCGGTTCCGGTCTGGATAATAAAATGTAAGAACCACACCTGGACCAATATTATTCACGATTCCAAAATTCAAACCGGAACCCGAATAATTTGCGAACGGTTCGGTCTGATTTTTTGCGGTTCCGATTCGATTTGCGGTTTGCGGTTTTAAGTGACAGCTCTACTCTCCCCTGGCCCACGCACTGGCCAAGTATACAACTATGCATTTATCTTACTATAGTGGGGTGGTTCAAAAGTCTCTCTCTCATGACCCACTCACTGACTCTAAATCCTAAAATTCTAAACCCTAAATCCTAAAATCATAATAGAGCCTCGACGGATAGATCTGTTTCTGTCCCGCAAGCTGGGCCCAAAACTAACCCTCCGTCAGGAGCCCCTCCATTTATGCGAAATGGAGGAGATCCATTTCACGGATATGATTTCCTGCTTTTTGATCCGACGGGTTCTGCTTTTCTCATCTTTTTATATTTTCTTTTATTCAAAAAATTTATGTCCACAAGATTTTCTTGGGACTAATTTTGTTCACTAATAACTGAAATGGATCTCCTCCATTTCATTTGAAATGGAGAGGATCCGAATCCCCAAG
Source organism: Platanthera zijinensis (assembly GCA_039513925.1). Lineage (NCBI taxonomy): Eukaryota > Viridiplantae > Streptophyta > Magnoliopsida > Asparagales > Orchidaceae > Platanthera > Platanthera zijinensis. The sequence continues at coordinate 271,238,828 of CM077078.1, forward strand.
AATGTAGGCTTCTCCAGAATAGGATCAAGTTGTGGGCTCTAAAAGATCGGATAAGTACGGCCCACATAATGCCACAGAATCCTGAATATTTATTTTAAAAAAATATTTTAATGCTAAAATACATTAGCTGCTACGTGTCAAAATACCAAATTAATATTTTAAGATTTGGGCGACGTGGATTCGCGCATGCCATTTGTCGAACGAGATTACAATGTTCGGCTTCTTACGAGATAAAATTGATATTATATATAAAAGGGCAATGTTAATAGCACCCCTGAAATCGCTATTAGCAGTCATTTCAATGTGTTATTTTGATTTTTTTGGGGTGCTATTAGTCAATAGAGAGGTGCTATTAACATTGCCCTATATAAAACATTATTGTTGTACTAATGACAGGCACGGGCCGGACACGCATCATAGTACCCGACCAACGGAGACGAACTTCGCACAATAGTACCTAAGCCGCGACGGCGGACTTCGCGCGACGGCGAACTTCGCGCGACGGCGGACTTCACGCGACGGCGGACTTCGCGCGACGGCGGACTTCGCGCGACGGTACCCAAGCCGCGGCGGCGGGCTTCGCCCGCCATTTTTTTAATAATAATTTTTCCTGTCTTTTTATTTTTTTTCAATAACAATTTTTCTAGTATCATTCTGCTTAATTTTTATTTTTTGTATTTTTATAATTTAAATTTTTCTAAAATCGAAATAAATAAAAAGTTTTAAATTTTAAAAAAAAACAAATAACGCACGCAATATTTATAAAAAAAGGTGATTGTTATTAGCACTGTACTTTTGGATATTCGCACTATATTTACTCTTAATTTTCCGCGCTTTTTAAAATACTCCTTGTACATGTATTTTTAGGAAATGTGTTCAACACGAAAGTTGTAGATCTCTACGACATCTACAACTTTCGTGTTGAACACTTTTCCTAAAAATGTATATATAAAGCGTATTTCTAGAAATACGCTCAAATTTCGCGCCTTTTAGAAATACGCTTTATACATGCATTTTTAGGAAAAGTGTTCAACACAAAAGTTGTAGATCTCGTCGAGATCTACAACTTTCGTGTTGAACACTTTTCCTAAAAATGCATGTACAATGAGTATTTTCAAAAGGCGCGGAAAATTAAGAGTAAATATAGTGCGAATATCCAAAAATGCAGTGCAAAAAATGAAGACTGGGCCTTTTGTTTTGGAAAAGGAGTAATAAAGCTGAAGACCCGGAATGTCTCGCGGGATATTTTAAAAAATCCAATCATAATGCTCGGGATTTCTTGGGATATTTTAGTCCCACACCATTTAAAACGAAATATTTTCAGTGTTTAAATATTAGGAGCGGACTAATTTGTTTGAAAATCAATTGCTTGCTCGATTAGCCGGCCTGCCTGTTTAAACTTGCGGATGTTTAAAGCGTTGGGATGCTTAGTGACCTGTTTTTCTATTCAATATTGGGTAAAATGGTAATCTCGCATAAATTTAGGACACTCTAGTAGGTTTAGGAGACCTATGAAAAAGTGAATATGAGGGATCAGGCTAATGATTTGTGTACCATATTTATATGATACATAAATTAATCAGATGACTGAATTTAGTTTTATGACTTTTAAATTAATCAGATGACTGAATTTAGTTTTATGACTTTTAAATTAATCAATATTCAATAATAATTTTTTTTTTCTTTCATTAGATATTTTTATTAATAAGCTTGTATGATATTTTGTGATGCGTAAAGTCCAATATTTATTGACCTACTAATTGAAGGAAGGTAATAAGGAGACACTCATAGAGCGCGATTATGAACTTATTCATGTGACTAATTAATTTGTTACCCTTATTTTGTTGAAAATTGTGAAGTGAAAGTGGAGGGGGTTGATTAGGAAACCCGTGCGGCCTGGGCGGACTGTTGGAGCGGCCTGCGCGGACTGATGGACCTGTTTTTCTATTCAATTGAATATTTTAAACAATTGTAGGGATAAAATGGTAATCTCGCATAGATTTAGGACACTCTAGTAGGTTTAGGAGACCTATGAAAAAGTGAATATGAGGGATCAGGCTAATGATTTGTGTACCATATATATATGATACATAAATTAATCAGATGACTGAATTTAGTTCTATGACTTTTAAATTAATCAATATTCAATAATAATTTTTTTTTCTTTCATTAGATATTTTTATTAATAAGCTTGTATGATATTTTGCGATGCGTAAAGTCCAATATTTATTGACCTACTAATTGAAGGAAGGTAAGGAGACACTCATAGAGCGCGATTATGAACTTATTCATGTGACTAATTAATTTGTTACTCTTATTTTGTTGAAAATTGTGAAGTGAAAGTGGAGGGGGTTGATTAGGAAAACTGCGCGGCCTAGGCGGACTGTTGGAGCGGCCTGCGCGGACTGATGGACCGGTTTGGGCGGTTTGTTGTGCGGCCTGATGGTGGTGTCCGTCAGCTATAGCTAGTGGTTTGTGTTGGCGGTTTCCTAGTATAACCGTGCGGATAGGTGGAGTATCTGCGGTAAGGGCGGACGGACTCATTCTGAGTCCGCGGAGCTCGCTGTTGCGGACTCTTGTGCTTGACAGCAGCTAGTTGCCTTGCTCAGGTGGAGCATCGTTTGGCGGGCTGTTTTGGGAGCTGGCGGACTGGGGCCTTGTCCGTCGAGCTCGTGCCAGGCTCTTGGTTGTTTGGTGGACTTGTCACAATCTGTGACAAGTCCAGGGTGTTCGCTAGTCCGCATTGTCCGCTGGTTGATCGGGCGGAGTGCCTTTTGGTCGTGGACATATTGCGGGCTGATGCGGTGTTCGCTAGACTGCATTGTCCGCTGGTTGACCGGGCGGAATGGTTGTTGGTCGTGGAAAGCTGTGGACTGATGTGGTGTCTGCCAGTTTTGCGGACTGACTTCTTGCCTTGGTGTCTGGCGGTTTGGCTGGTGTCCGGCTTTGTCCTTGTGGACTGGGCAGACTGCCTTGTGCTAGCCGCGGACTGGGGTGGTGATCCTATCCACTAGGGCGGCGACCAAACTTCTCTCTGTGCCTATAACTAGGACCCCCCATCACATCAACTTTAACTGAGGGAACATTAAGTTGAGCGTTGGTTAATTGCTGCGACCTCGATTTTCTTTTCCAAACGGTTTGAGAAGTGTTAACTGGTTGCTGTTTGCAGGTTGTGCGGCTAGCACTGAGAAGACAGAAGTCTGGTTCTGACTGCGGTCAGGAATCGGTGAAGCTTGCGGTTAACAATCAGCGATTTCAGCAGGTCGCAGTTGCGACTAGGCAGTCTTCTCTCCTTCAGCATTTCCAAGTTCAATAATCTGTCCGCCGGTCTCGGCGGACTCGGCGGCTTGTTCCTTCAGTTCAGCGGCTATCAGAGTAGTTCAGCGGAATAACGGGTTGTCCGCGTCTTCGCGGACTCCGTAGCGGTTTGTGTAGCAGCGACTAAGCGGTCTCGGCGGACTCATCGGACTCGGCGGTCTCGATGGTCTCGGTGGTTGTCCGCTCGGCTTGTTTACTTCTTGTTTGCTTTGCTTCTCCTTTATTCTTGGCGAAATCATGTCTCGCCATGTATGTCTCGACTTGTAATGATGATAGTTGATATTATAAGATCTGTGTTTGCTCTTCATTGTCTCTGATTATTCATAGCTCAATTTATGGATGGAGTGTTTCTGCGCCTTGTTTCCGTTTTCGCTTGATCAAGTAGTCAGCTTGATAGCTCTGAAAGTTTTACTTGATATCAGAGTTATCTTATGATCAGCTTGTGAACATTTCAACATGATATCAGAGGGAACAGTGGCTTGAGCAGTTGAGCTGTGATCAACCTCAGTTATGCTCGGCACTTCTGGAAGCTATTGTTGATCAATGGGTGCTTGCAATGGAAGGAGCTTTCGCAAGGGGTCTTTGTATCGAACTTCTTACAACGACTAACTTCAAAAAGTGAAAGTCGTGTATGAAGAGCTATCTCATTGGTGAGGAGTTATGGGAGGTCGTTGGTGGTGACGACCAGCAAGAAGTGACTGCTGCTACTGGTTCGGCTGAACATGTGAGAGCTTGGAGGAAGACTAATGGAAAGACAGAGTTTGCTCTCAAGCGGGCTGTCTCACCGGAGCTCTTTGATCACATCTTAGGATGTGAGTATGTTGTAGAGATATGGACATCCATTGATGGATTGTTCAACAAGAAGAATGTAGCGCGACTACAGTTCTTAGAGAATGAGTTGGCTAAGACAACTCAAGGAGATCTATCCATCTCAAGTTTCTTTCTTAAGATGAAGAATCTATGCGCTGAAATATAAGCCTTGGATCCTGATGAGCCCATCTCTGAGGCTAAGTTAAAGAGGCACATAGTCCGCGGGTTGCGGAAGGAGTATGTGACCTTTGTAACTTCTGTTCAAGGATGAGCGACTTAGCCATCCATGCTGGAGCTGGAGAATCTGCTGGCGTCACAAAAGAGCTTGGCTAAGCAGATGGCCGGGATTACTATCTCTGAAGGAGATAGTGAAGCTCTCTTCATTGATAAGAAGAATACGAGATAGGAGAAGAAGAAGAAGTCTGTTGTTGCTGGTGTACCTTCAACTTCCTATCAGCAAGAGAGGAGCGCTGCTCCTAAGAAGAACTGGAAGGAGTTGAAGTGCTACAGGTGTAATTAGCCGGGGCACTTCAAGCGTGACTGCAAGGTCAAGCTATAACCTGGGCATGTTGTAGATAAGGAGGGAGTTGGTTCCAGTGCTGAGGAGGCCGAGTGGGGAGGATCCTTCTTAACAAGCACATGTGTTCGTGCTCTTTCCACCGTTGACTACCAAGATGACTGGATAGTTGACTCAGGGTGTGGTCATCACCTCACTAGAGACGAGTCGAAGTTCTTATCTCTACAACCATTCTCAGGTAATGTAGCTATAATTACAACTGATGATTCTGTTCATTCTGTAGAGAAGGAGGGTGCTGTTTCTTTGGATAATGCTCAGAGTCCTCTTACGTTAAGGAGTGTGTATCATGTACCTGAAATGAAGAAGAACCTCTTCTAGGTGACCAATGCGGTTGACGCAGGCTTTCACGTTCTGTTTGGGCCAACAGAAGTGAAATTTCTTCGCAATATATCAGTGTTTAAGACTGATGTTGCTCATGTAGGGAGAAGAGTTAGGGACTTGTTTGTCTTATCAACAAGCTCTTATGTTGATCAGATGAGGGCCAATGATAGCGCTGTTATTTGGCAAGAAAGGCTAGGGCACGTAGGGATGAACAAGCTGAAAGCTATGACATTGAGGAGCCTTGTGAAAGGCTTGCCAAAGTTGTCATCCTATGGAGATGGCCATGTTTGTGCAGGTTGTCAGTTCGGCAAGACTCATCGCCTTCCGTTTGACAAGTCTCAAACAAGGAGCAAGACACCATTGGAGTGCATCCATGGTGATTTGATGGGGCCAACTACTACCGCTAGTCTTGGAGGCAGCAGATACATGCTGGTGTTGATTGATGACTACATTTCATGAAGGAGAAGTCAGATTCCTTCCAGTTGTTTGTGGAGTTCAAGGAACTGGTGTAGGGCTGGCTTGGCCTGTGGATCAATAAGTTTAGATCAGACAACGGTGGTGAGTTTGTATCATCGAAGTTTTCTAACTTTTGTAGGAAGCACGAGATCTAGAGAGAGCTTACTTGTGCTCATACTCCACAATAAAACGGAGTGGCAGAGAGTAAGATCCGTCACTTGACGGAAACCTATAAGTGCTGGTTCATGCAAAGGGCATTCCCAGGTCTTTTTGGGCAGAAGGAATATCCTGCACAACTTATGTCATCAATCAGATGCCTCTGAGTCTGATCAACATAAAGTCTCCTGTGGAAATGATGTTCAAGGAGAATTCGAGTGTGGAAGACCTTCAGGTGTTTTGATCAACTTGCTATGTTCACATCCCGGATACTCAGAGGACCAAGCTTGATGTGAAGGCGAGGAAGCTCGTCTTTGTGGGCTATGATGAGCGGAATAGGGGTTGAAAGTGCGTGGATCCTGCGACAAGGAAGTTATTTGTTTCAAGAGACGTCATCTTTGATGAACTGACGTCGTATAGAGGTGACACTGTTGAGCTAGAGGAGAGCAGGATTGATGAATGATAGAAGGAAGCTGCAAAAGATCTTCAGGTGGAGCTGTCTGTGTCACCAGAAGCTCCAGTTGCTTCAAGCTCTAGGGCAGAAGCTTTTGGATCGGAAAGCAGGGGGAGCGACGCTCCAAGTGTGCCCGGGAGCAGAGTTGGTTTTGAAGAAGCAGCGGAAGTGGTGAGCAAGGAGCAGCCTCTTCCGAGATAAAAGAGTATTATCAAACTACCAGCTCGGTATTGCGAAGGGAACTCGCTGAGCTTCGTTTCTTGTTTCTTCGCAGGCACTCTTGATGAGCGAGAGCCTTCGAAGTTTGAAGAGGCCACTGGAGTGAAGGAGTGGGATGATGCAATGAATGAGGAGATGACTGCCCTTAAGAAGAATGAAACTTGGGACTTGGTGCCCAAGGTTGATGTTGTTACTCCTATTACTTGCAAGTGGGTCTACAAGATAAATAAGAAGGCGGATAGAAGCATCGAGCGGTACAAGGCTCGCCTTGTAGCTCGGGGGTTTTCACAACAGTATGACGAAGATTGTGAAGTGACGTTCAGTCCGGTGGCAAAGATGACTTCAGTTCGGGTGGTGATGGCCTTGACGGCTTGTCAGGGATGGAAGATGTGGCAGCTGGACATGAAGAAGGCTTTTCTTTACGGGGATATCGACAAGGACATCTTCATGGATCACCCGCTCAGTTACGTTTATGAAGAACATCCAGACTACTTCTGCAAGCTCCGGAAAGCTCTTTATGGTTTGAAGCAGACTCCTCAAGCTTGGTAAGGGAAGATTGTAGAATACCTCAAGTTCTGCAGCTATCTAGCTCCAAACTCAGACTCGAGCTTGTTCGTCAAGAAGAAGGGGGAGATTCTAGTCTTGGTGCTACTGGACGTGAATAACATGATCATCACGGGGAACTCCAAGAAGGAGGTAGCTAGGCTCAGGGCTGAGCTAGCTATAAGGTTCGAGATGAAGGACTTAGGTGAGCTCCATCATTTCCTTGGACTCGAGGTGGATAGGAAAGAGAGCGGAATACTCGTCTCTCAGAAGGGCTATGCGGAGCGGATCGTTTAGCGATTCGACATTCAAGAAGGGAAGAGTAACTCTACTCTTTTTGATTCAGGCATTAAACTTCGACGTGATGAGGGGAGGATTTTTCTTGATCCTTTGGTGTTTCGGGCTCTAGTTGGGAGTCTCATCAACTTGACGATTACAAGGCCAGACATTGCTTATGCAGTTGGCTGAGTAAGTCGGTATATGGCGGAACCTAGGAGGTCTCATCTGATGGCGGCAAGGAATATTCTGAAGTATGTGAAAGCCACTTCTAATATGGGTCTCCTATATAGGAGAGGCACGCGTTTTTTTCTTCAAGGATACTCGGATGCTGATTATGGGGGAGATTCAGACGACCGGAAGTCAACATCCGATTATGTTTTCACATGTGGATCAACTAGTATTTCTTGGTGCAGCAAAAAGCAAGACTCGGTGTCCGTCTCTACTATGAAAGTAGAGTACAAGGATTCTGCTTTGGCAGCTCGGGAAGCCATCTGGCTCAGGATATTAGTAGAGAATGTCTATGAAGAAGTGCGCGGTCCAACTCTGTTGTGCGGTGATAATGAAAGCGCCCTGAAACTGGTAAATAATCCAGTTTGTCACGCACGGACCAAACATATAGAGACTGGGCACCACTTCATTCGGGAGAAGGTGTTGGAGGAACCTCTTATGGTGGAGCATGTGCGGAGTGAGAACAACATCGCAGACATCTTCACGAAGCCGCTGCCAAAGGTGTCATTTTCTCAGTTACGGGAACTGCTAGGCCTGGTCACCACTTCTCACTTCATAGGGGAGTGTTGAAAATTATGAAGTGAAAGTGGAGGGGGTTGATCAGGCAGACCGCGCGGCCTGGGAGGACTATTGGAGCGGACTGATGGTGCATTCTGGGCGATTTGCTGTGCGGCCTGATGACCGTGTCCGTCAGCTATGGGTAGTGGTTTGTGTTGGCAGTTTCCTGGTATAACCGTGCGGATAGATGGAGTATCCGCGGTAAGGGCGGACTCATTCTGAGTCTGCGGAGCTCGCTGTTGCGGACTCTTGTGCTTGACAATGACTAGTTACCTTGCTCAGGTGGAGCATTGTTTGGCGGGCTGTTTTTGGAGTTGGCGGACTGGGGCTTTGTCCATCGAGCTCGCGCCGGGCTCTTGGTTGTTTGGTGGACTTGTCATAATTTGTGATAAGTCCAGGGCGTTCGCTAGTCCGCATTGTCCGCATTGTCCGCTGGTTTACCGGGCGGAGGTCCTTTTGGTCGTGGACATAATGCGGGTCGATGCGGTGTTCGCTAGTCCACATTGTCCGCTGGTTGACCGGGCGAAATGCATGTTGGTCGTGGACAGCTGCTGATTGATGTGGTGTCCGCCAGTTTTGCGGACTGGCTTCTTGCCTTTGTGCTTGGCAGTTAGGCTGGTGTCCGGCTTTGTCCTTGCGGACTGGGCAGACTGTCTTGTGTTATCCACGGACTGGGGTGGTGATCCTATCCACTAGGACGGTGACCACACTTCTCTCTACGCATATAAATAGGACTCCCCGTCACATCAACTTTAACTGAGGGAATAGTAAGTCGAGCATTGGTTAATTGTTGTGGCCTCGGTTTTCTTATTCGCGCGGTTTGAGAAGTGTTAACTGGTTGCTGTTTGCAGGTTGTGCGACTAACACTGAGAAGTCAGGAGTCTGGTTATGACTGCGATCAGGAATCAGTGTAGCTTGCGGTTAACAATCAGCGGTTTTAGCAGGTCGCAGTTGCTGCTAGTCAGTCTTCTCTCCTTCAGCATTTCCAAATTCAATAATCTGTCCGTCGGTCTCGACTGCTTGTTCCTTCAGTTCGGCGGCTATCAGAGTAGTTCAACGGAATAACGGGTTGTCCGCGTCTTCGCGGACTCTGTAGCAGTTTTTGGAACATCGGCTAAGCGGTCTCGGCGGACTCAGCGGACTCGGCGGTCTCGGCGGTGTCTGTGGCTGTCCGCTCGGCTTGTTTACTTCTTGTTTGCTTTGCTTCTCCTTTATTCTTGGCGAAATCATGTCTCGCCATGTATGTCTTGACTTGTAATGATGATAGTTGATATTACAAGATCTGTGTTTGCTCTTCATTGTCTCTGATTATTCATAGCTCAATTTATGATTGGAGTGTTCCCGCGCCTTGTTTCCATTTCCGCTTGATCAAGTAGTCAACTTGATAGCTTTGGAAGTTTTTACTTGATATCAGAGTTATCTTCTGATTAGCTTGTGAAAATTTCAATATATTTATCATTATCAAATATAATACTAAAAACTCTTTAAAAAAGAATTAATAAACACAATATATTAGTTCAAAGTGACATGTTCCACGTGAGAGTTTAAAATGGGCGCTGCTATCCGCACCGCAGTTTTGGCTATTTGCAGCGAACTTTCTCCTAATTTTTCGTGCTTTTTGGAAACACGGCTTGTACATGCATTTTTAGAAAAAGTGTTCAACACGAAAGTTGTAGATCTCGAGATCTACAACTTTCGTGTTGAACACTTTTCCTAAAAAATGCATGTACAGGGCATAATTCCAAAAGGCGCAAAACTTGAGCGTATTTCCAAAGTACACCTTGTGCATGCATTTTTAGGAAAAGTGTTCAACACAAAAGTTAGGAGAAAGTGCGGATATACAACTTTCGTGCTGAACACTTTTCCTAAAAATGCATGTACAAGCCGTGTTTCCAAAAAACACGAAAAATTAGGAGAAAGTGCGGTGCGAATAGCCAAAACTGCGGTGCGGATAGCAACGCCCTTTAAAATTGATTAGAGTATAAATCCATGAAAACTTTATTCATGCTCTAAAGTGATATATTATTTGTGGTAGGGATTTATTGGGCGGACCTACTCCTTTTCTCGCCGCGCGACACTGCTCTAAATGGATTAGAGTATAAATCCAATAAAATCTGCACTCACGCGACACTGCTCGTTTTATCGCCGCGAAAATCACGATAGGAGTCTCCCGTCTTCACCGTCGTCATCGCCGGTGAGTATTTTGGCTTCTTTATTCCTCCTTATCTTCAACTTCCTCCTACTCATCTTCCATTCTTCCTTATTTCTACAGAGACTCCGCTGTCTCCGCCCCATCTCCTCTTCATCTTCCCTTTTTCATTTTTTCTACAGTTTGTGGGATTTTGATTTTGAATGAGGATTTTGAAGTGTCGAACTCCCGAATGGGAATTGATGAGATTCCCCTGAGCGGGTCCGACCAAACCGTGGGTCCAACAAGCATAAATGTAGTAATCTCTCGCAAAGAGCAACTCTGCGGCATGGCCGCCCAAGCCGCTCTGTGGGAGCCTCCCGCTCGGTAATTGCCCTACACGGCTAAGGCCGCGCAAGGGAGTTCCCCCGTGTGTCGAGCCCCGCGCCCGCAGGAAAAGTTCTGCGTGATGCACTGCACGTGCGGGATTAACCCCGCGCACTGCGCACTGCACCCGCGGGATTAATCCCGCGCAAAGTAACCACGTGATTAATCCCGCGCAGCATATTCTGGAAGAGGCGCTGACCAAATCAGCGCTTGGTCAACGCCCATTTAAGCGCTGACTTTGTTGGCACCTGTTTTTGGCCTCCCTGTTGGGGAGTGGTGCACTCCCCAACAGGGATGGCGGGCTAACTGCCGGGGTGTTCATTGGGGGACGTCGGCATGTGTCGGCAGCGCATTCCCCCTCCCTTCTGTGACCGCCGCCGCCGTCGTTTCCCAACTTCACGGCCGCCGCCGTCGTATCCTAATGTCGCGGCTGTAGGAAATCCGGAGCGCCGAGAAGCAGAAATCTGAATAAAAGTACTAGACAAAAGTAAACAGAGCAAGCACACAAACACACAGATTTCAGAGGTTCACCCAATACCGGGCTACGTCCCCTATCCCTTCTCCTTCTCCCTTCTTGTTATCACCAAAAGAAAATACATATTACAAAAGTTACAAGGATCTAAACCGATCCTACCTTAACTTCTCCTTCTGAACAAGAAACAAATGAAGAACCCCTCTTGGATCGCCTCCAACGAAGATACCTCGTATGCGCCTCTAAACGGAAAAACCAGCCGTCAGCCGTCGTCAAAACCGTATCGACCGTGTCCCTAAAAAACAATCGGAATACGCCTTAAATAGGCTTCAGCAAAAAAAAACGTTGAACGTCGAACTCAGCTCGACGTTCAACGTCGAACGTCGAACGTCGAACGTCAAACGTCGAACTCAGCTCGACGTTTGACGAACGTCGAGCTGGGTTTGATGTTCGACGAACGTCGAGCTGAGTTCGACGAACGTCGAACCCAGTTCGACCATTGGAAAAACAACCCCCCAAAAAATTTTGACGAACGTCGAGCGGGTTTGACGAACGTCGAACGTCGAGCTGGGTTCGACGAACGTCGAACGTCGAGCTGAGTTCGACGAACGTCGAACCCAGTTCGACCATTGGAAAAACAATCCTCCAAAAAATTTTGGGCCGGGGGCGTTGCCCCCGCACCCCCACCGGGCGCGCTGCCCCCGGACCCCCGCTGTCGTCGGCACCAGATATGTCGGAGGGGGATCACACTTCGATTCCTCTAAGCTCACGTGGGCTAACTCTGTGTGAGAAACAAGAGAACCGGAAGTGTTCCACAACCCCAACAGCGGCCTCCGCCATCATCGTTTCCCAACTTCACGGCCGCCGCTGTCGTCTCCCAATGCCACGGACGCCGTCGTCGTCGTCGCCCAACACCACGGCCGCCGCCGTCGTCTCCCAATGCCACGGACGCCGTCGTCGTCGTCTCCCAACACCACGGCCGCCGCCGTCGTCTCCCAATGCCACGGACGCTGCCGTCGTCGTCTCCCAACACCAGGGCCGCCGCCGTCGTCTCCCAATGCCACGGATACTGTCACCATCGTCTCCCAACGCCACGGTCGCTGTCGTCGTCTCCCAACGCTACGGTCGCCGCCGTCGTCGTCGTCTCCCAACACCACGGATGCCGTCATCGTCGTCTCCCAACATCACGGCCGTCGCCACCGTTTCCCAACTTCACGGACGCCGTCGCTGTCGTCTCCCAACGCTACGGCCACTGCCTCCATCATCGTCTCCCAACGCCACGGACGTCGTCGCCATCGTCTCCAACGCCACGGACGCCGTCGCCGTCGTGTCCCAACACCACGGCCGCCGCCGCCGTCATTTCCCAACTTCACGCCCGTCTCCGCCACCACCTCCCAACACCACCAACGCTGTTGTCGGTTACGTGGGTAACCACCCACGTAACCGCCTGCGTGATCTCCGTAATGGAGATAATGCGTTGTAAAAAATAGAACGGTCTACATATAACAATATTAATACGCATCCCGCAAAATATTATAAAAATAATTATAATATTTAGGTCTATTAATAGCAATCATGGTGGTTATGCGCTGCGGATAACCGCGTAACCTCCATAACCACCCATGAAGCCTAAAAATAGGGCTCCATACCCCCCCTTTTTATTCATTCTCTCCTTTCTCGGGAAATCCTCATACGGATCGCCACTTCATTGCGTCGCCTCCGTGCACGCTCTCCCGCTCGTCGCTTCATTGCGTGCTCTCCCGCGCGCCTCTCCCTCGCGCGTTCTTGAGCGCATCTCTCCCATGCATGCTCCTGCGCGCTCTCACACACGTCGCTCCCTTATGCGGGTCTCTTTCCCCCACGCTCCTCGCACTCTCCTTCAGCAAGCGTCCTGCTCTCTCTATTTACCCGCAACCGCTCAGCGCGCCCTCCTACAGCAAGCGCCAAGCGCGCTCTCCTCCAGCAAACTCCCAGCGCTTTTTGTCAGCAAGCACACCACGCACTCCAGAACAAGCACTTCAGATGCAAGAAGTGGAGGGTAAGACGTGCTGAGCGCGCCTTCGAGTCTCAAAGCTCCAGACATCAGAACATGTATAGCAAGTCGATTCCCGCCTTCAGGAATTATTAGAAGACTCCAGAATACAACGAGCACATCACTCCCCGCAACACCCGAAAAAATAATTAGTCATGTGAGTGGTGGTCTGTCATCCTCCAGGTTCTCTCTCTCTCTTTCCCCAATAATTGTAACGAGAGGCGGCCTGTCGCCCTCGAGTTCTTGAAAAAGCTCTGTAACAGCACTCAGATCTAGTGGAGGTTTGGTCCGCACAGATCCGAGCACGTGATTTTTCACCTCTTTCCGGGGTTTTTCACATCAAAAAAATTACTTTGTTAACTTTCTATTTTCATTGACTGTGTGCGCGCTCGACCGTTCCGAGAGCTAAGATAGTCAAAGAATTCTGGCCCGACCGGGACATCGAGTTAGTCCGCAACAGGAATTTTGTTTTTGATTCCGAAGTGCACTGCCTTTTACTTGCATCCTTCTTAGTCTAATAAAAAGTAACTGATAAAAAATATAGTCCAATGTACAAAAGATTCAACAGGAGAGTAGATTTTTGAGAGTGTTTTATGTATGTAGTCTGCATTTGTGATCAAAGTGAGAGGGACACTTTTGTACAGTTGAGCACTAATTTAGAGTTGAGCACTAATTTAGAGTTGATGTATTAGGTATTTTGCTAGCGAGAGGGACACTAATGTACAGTTGAGCACTTATTTACAATTGAGCACTTATTTACAGTTGAGCGCTTATTTTCCAGTTGAACACTTTTGTATTGAAATGCGTTGAGTTGTGAAATCATGAATCAAATAAAGCTATTCAATATTGATGTGCTCTCATGAATCTTAAACAGGAAAAATCACAACATCAGAAAGGGCAATTTTGTTCTTCATCTATGTCTGGGCAATTGGCAAGCTTCAGGTTAGTGGACCCCAACATACATTTGATTTATTTGATAGTGCAATTGTTTATTTTGTAATGTCGTCTACTTCGTTATATCGTAAACACGTGTTCAATTCTTAACGTATAGGTAACTTTGAAATTTATGGATAGATATTTTAAAAGAAAATGCATTGATCAATCACAAACTCGGAATGGAAGTCCGCAAAGGTTGTTCAATGTAGATGACCTTCCCGTGGGCCAAGGATTGCAGAGGAATATTAATGATTGTGATCCAAATGATAGAGAAAAAATTATACGCTAGTATTTGCAAAAGAATGCATTTCAACCTAAAGATCATAAATTTTCAACAATATGAAAGTCAAGCCTATGGGTAGAAAGTCACCTATGGGGGGGGGGGGGGGTGAATAGGTGATCTATTAAAATTTTTTATAGTTCTTCTAACTTTAGTAATGTGCCCTAATGCAATTCAGAATACAAGTTGTACCCAACATACACAATTGAACAACAAGAATTGATCACAACATACACAGCAAAGAACACAGCACACAACATAAGGGACACAATAGGTTTATAGTGGTTCCCCTATCTAGGGTACATCCACTTTCCCCATTCTTTCTCACTAGCAATGTGCTAGATAAGATTATAGCTCCTCCTTCACAACTCAGATCCTCAGATCCTACAAGGCACAGTTTCTCTCCAAGAAACCTACACTCAGACCCACTGGTCCTACCTCAGAGATATCTCAATCTCCTACCTCAGCCTTTATAGATTAGGCCTACAATCTCAGTGATTTTCCCAAATCACCTATCTCAGATTCACCCAGAATCCTATCTCAGCCTTTATAGATTAGGCTTACAAAACTCAGAGAATAATATCTCCTACCCACTCAGATCTCTAGGAGATCTTACAATGAAATTTGATAAAACAGTTTACAGAAAAAACAGAAAAACTGTTATCTGTTGGATCTGTGTGTACAGATCTTTCCACTCAGCTACAGTTTGATTCCTTCTTGATAGATCAGCATGCTGAATTGAATTTCTTCTGAATCAGCAACTTCTTGATGAAGATCAGATTGAATAGTTTGAAGATGCTGATGAACAGATCACTTAATCTCCAGATCAACCTTAGAAAAGGGATCTGAAGACTTTCTTGAAGATCAACTTTTTCTTCTCTTTCTACTTCTTGATTTGTCTTTTAGAAAAGTGAGAGACCGATGAATAGAATAGAATTGGTTCTACTTATGTATTCATTTTTTTCTTCTGAAGGCAGCACCTCCTTCTTATAGAAATCTTAGACGGCTTGGACTGGTATTGATGACATCAGCAACTGCCAGCAACACCTTCCTTGAACTGTCTTTATCGAAGTGAAGCCTTCCTGTATCGACCACAATGATCTGACCAATCTTGACCAGATTGATGTTGGCTCAGCACATTCTGTCATATAAGTGTTGAAGTAGACAAGTTGTCTCGAAATCTGTGTTGAGACATGTTTGACAGACCCAACACTTCCATACTTAAAATAGTTTTCATCTCAGAATAGTTGTGTCGACACATCTGTTATTTGTGTCGACACATCTGTTACCTGTGTCAACACATCTTAGTTCTGCCTTGTGTCAAGACAGAAGTATTGTCTCGACACAACTGTTATTTGTGTCGACATATCTTTGTTATGCCTTATGTCAAGACAGAAATATTTTCTCGACATAACTTACTGCTGATCTGCCTTGTGTCGACACATAAGTATTGTCTCAACACATCTTCTGTTATTTGTGTCGACTGCTGATCTACCTTGTGTCGACACAGAAGTAATGTCTCGACACTTCTTCTGTTATCTGTGTCGACTGCTGATCTACCTTGTGTCGACACAGAAGTAATGTCTCGACACTTCTTCTATTATCTGTGTCGACTGCTGATCTACCTTGTGTCGACACAGAAGTATTGTCTCGACACATGTTGTCTCAACACTTTGACTTAGAATAATTTCTTCAACTTTAAACCTGCACATGTAAACTTAGCATTCATCAAATACACATTTGGGTATATCATTGAGTTGTCAAGGGGACTTCTCCAGATCAGGTACATTGTTCTCAATATACCCAACACTCTCCACCTATATGAAAAAATCATAACCCCAAATCAATGATATACACCAACATAATAATCATGTTGATTATAACATAACAGATTTAACATACAACCAGATGAACTTTTACAGCAGAAATAAAAATTGCCAAAACATATCATACCAAAATATTATCAGTCTCAAAATTACAATAAACTTATATAGAATTACATTAATTCTAAGCAAAGTAAATACATCCTTAGACTGATCAGGTTCTGTAATCCCAATGCCTTTCTCTGACTGTACTTTTGCCTGAACAGATGGAATACTTTCATCTACAGCCTGCTTGCATTTCTTGTCCTTGATGCTGGAAAGCTGTTCAGCCTTAATTTTTTGTCTTTCAAAATAATGAAAGGGCTTAGGAAAGTATTTACATGGTTCAATTGCAGTAGCAGGAATTAAACCTTCCTTCTGCTCTCTTATGTACTTATAGATAGCAGTTTGTTGCTCTTCATGCTTTCTCCATTCCTACTCTGAATACCACTTACCTCTGTCATGTTTGTTGGTCATGACTGTGTAACGCCCCCAATTTTTTTACGATTATTTAATTCTTGCTTGGCGTTACGTCGACGCATTTTCTTGTCTTGTGTCATCCGTGGAGTGTGGTCTTTACTCCTTAGAACTGAGTGGCCTATTTTATAGTTTATTGACAAGATCTCCCTAGCAAGCCGGGTCGTTTTGGGTGACCCGGTGTGGCCTCTCGGGGGATGCTTGTTTTTTGACTTCGGGTGGGTATAACTCAAGTTCTGTTCGTCGAAAATTAATTTCGAATTCGTCGTTGTGTTCGTAGCGTGGATATTTAGCTACGATGCGAATTTCGTCGAATTCCGAGGATGTTCGATTTTCGCGTCGTTTTGTATTTTATGAAAAATAAAACTATTTAATAATAAATATTATATTAAATATTATTTTGAAAGGGTGTGGGTACTTGGTGGTTTTGCCTTGTCTTTTTGTTCATTATTTACTTAATTAGCTATTAAGGTTGATAGGGGTCTATATATATAGGATAGTTTAGACTTAGAGAAAACCGCTCCTATTCATCTTCCCGAAGCCGAACCCGCCTGCGCCTGTTCGCGAAACGGAGAAACCGCCGAACTTGCTCCCCTTCGGACGCCGATTCCGGGAGCGTTTGTGGACGGAATTCGATTCTGAAAGCGGATTTGGATTGCTCTCGCCTAGACCTTCATTCCTGCGGTAAGAAATTCAGTTTTCGTGGTGTTTCTAGGGGTCTCGATTTTCTAGGGTTGTCCGTTTCCGCCATTAAAGATCCAGATTTTCTGCTTTAGGTATTGTTGCTGCTGGTGCCGAGTAAGGATAAGGGAGGTCGGCCAAGCTTCGCTGGAAATCGAGGCAAGTGGTGTTCTTGCCCTTGCCTAGTGTTGTTCTTTTTTTTCTCTTTGTTCTTGCGGCCATAGAAAAGGCTGATCTAGATTGTTTTTGCTATGTTAATAAAGCCCCTGTTAGCCCTAGGTTAGAAACCCTATTCTTGCTTGAAATCAGATACAAATACCCAACTGTTGATAGAGAAGCCTTGTTCTCGGGCTGTGTGAGGGCTTGAGGGTTGGGTCGATTCTTCCTGTGCATTAGTTGTAGCCGGGTAGAGGGGCAAGGCTATAGTTTAATTTTTATGTAAATCTATCTTGCTTAGGCTCGGGTTGGGATGTATATGTGTTTGTCTGTGTAGTGGCTGTAGCAGAAGCCTTCCCGGTACTTAGACTTGCTGGAGTTAGCATTGGAGAATTCAGGGCTTGGCGTTGAGTGTGGTGCACACACTCAACGTCGGGTCTGCTTGGACTTGGCGTTGAGTGTGGTGCACACACTCAATGACGGGTCTGCTTGGGCTTGGCGTTGAGTGTGGTGCACACACTCAACGTCGGGTCTGCTTGGGCTTGGCGTTGAGTGTGGTGCACACACTCAACGTCGGGTCTGCTTGGGCTTGGCGTTGAGTGTGGTGCACACACTCAACGCTGGGTCTGCTTGGCCTGTTTTTACGGCTAAGTACTTTGGCGTTGAGTGAGTCGACCTCACTCAATGCCAAAGCTGTTTTGTCATTGAGAGTGGTGGACACACTCAACGCCGCAACGTATTTTCGCGGCTAAGTACTTTGGAGTTGAGTGAGTCGACCTCACTCAACGCCAAAGATATCTTGTCATTGAGAGTGGTGGACACACTCAACGCCGCAACGTATTTTCGCGGCTAAGTACTTTGGCGTTGAGTGAGTCGACCTCACTCAACGCCAAAGCTGTTTTTTCGTTGAGAGTGGTGGACACACTCAACGCCGCAGTTTGTTTTTGGCAGCTAAGTACTTTGGCGTTGAGTGAGTCGACCTCACTCAATGCCAAAGCTGTTTTGGCGTTGAGAGAGGTGGACTCACTCAACGCCACAGTTAGTTTTTTGCGGCTAAGTGCTAAGGCGTTGAGGGAGTGGACCTCACTCAACTCCGTAGCTGTTTTGGCATTGAGTGAGGTTAGCTCACTCAACGCCACAGCCTGTTTTGCTGAAGGCGTTGAGGGAATGGACCTCACTCAACGCCATAGCTATATATTTTGGCGTTGAGTGAGGTTAGCTCACTCAACGCCACAGCCAGTGTTGTAGAAGGCGTTGAGTGAGTGAACCTCACTCAACGCCATAGCTGTTTTCGCGTTGAGTAAGGTTAGCTCACTCAACGCCACCGTCTGTTTAGGCGTTGATTGAGTGGAGCTCACTCAACGCCATGCCGTGTTGAGTCATTTCAACGCTTTTCCCTTACCTTGATTTTCTCTCCCGAGTGAATTCCTTGATTTTGAGGTTCCTTGTCGGCTATATTTTTTTTTTCAAAAGGTCGAATCGTGGGTCGTGGTTAGTAGTGGTGGTTTGAAGCTCTTAATGGGGGTGGTGTTGTGTAATTTAGTCGTGGCCACCCTTTTCTTTTATCTTGCTCCAGGTACGGGCTGGGCAAGGGGTGGGAGGTCCCTAGTGCTTTCACATGTAGACCCTTGAGCTTTGTTTCTTGGAAATAGTGGTTGGGGGACTGAATTTGCCTCCAACCCGGATCCGCATTGTTTTTGCTACTACCATCTCTCACAGCTTAGGGTGTTAGACGTTTCTTCCTTTGTAAATTGCAACGTTTGGGCTCATGGTAGCCTGGTAAACTCTGCAGGATTTATTTTTGGGCAGGGTTGTTGTTGTTTCCTTGCACATAGTGCTTTTCTTTTTATATTTCCTTGGACAGTGGTGCTTGTTTCAGTTTACTTACTCTTCTTGCTTACCTTATAACCTAAATTTTCCGTACAGCTTACTTGTTTAGCTTGCCGAGGTATTCCTTTCTTCTTTGAATGCCTCAGGTTCTGGTTAGTAGTCGATTAGGCGGCTAGTTGTGTTGTGCTGTTGCTGGTGGTCTCTCGTACTGTGTAGATCAGTTCTTTGGTCTTGTGAGGTAGTTTTGTACTTCTTTCTTACAGACATACATACTTGACAGTGAGTTCGTGTCAGTTTGTTGGCGCCCACTGGTAGTTTTACCCTAATACTGGATATGTTAACTATTTGTTGCTACCTTTTTCTGGAGATAGTCTACTTGCTCTTGGGATGATTTATACTATGTTGCTAGTTACTTTTAAACCTAAAAACACTATTATAAGTATATCTCATGATCAGCATGTTTTATAAAACTCAACACTATTTTCCAAATAACATAAAAAGATCGTTTTCCTAGATATAGTATAATTTAAATGTAGGGTCCTGCATAATATAAGATGTCCTCTAGGGGTACTTATGCACTCTTTTAGGATGTAAAACCTGAATAAAGTATTTTCCGCGGTGTATAAGTATAGTTTTTAAATTGTGGACTAGATGATCCACTGAGCCGAGGGATACGACCTTTAAAATATAACTAATTTTCTAATCATTAAACTTATGAATTTTTATTAAAGTAAAGTAGATAGTTTTGCCTGAGCGTCAACAGTTATCCCCTGCTCGACGTGGCATCACGATGCGTGTTTTCTCATACTCTGATTCTTCTTTAATTTGGAGAAAATGCGGGTTGTGACAGACTGCTTTCCATGAGGTAAGAATGATGTCCCTTGATCTTGGACTCCATTGTTCAAAGTCAGGCCTCTCCTCAGCCTATTCTCTAAATATTTTCTTTGACAATTGGACCTCTCTCTCCCTTTGTAGAGCAGCTTCATACATTTCCACCTCTTTAGAATTAACTCTATGTTTATACTGAGGTGGACTATACATAAGTTGAACTTGATTATGAAAATCCTCAAACTGTGAAGAAGGGTATATGATTTTGTCTGCCTCCTTAGCAATTCCTTCAATCAGAGCTGGTTGGCAACCTGACTCTGCAACTTGATCATCATCACACAGAGGAGGGTATCCTAGTGTGGCTCATATGCTATTAGAAGTCCATTTGGCATGTTCGGAGCTAGTCTTGACCATCACTCTCTCTCCATTTATGACTTCTCTCTCTATATGATCTCTCAGATCATCCTTTTGAAATCTCACTTGATCCACCACATGATGGTTCCCTGTAGTGTTGTAATTCTTAACCTTTGTCATTTGATCAGAGAGAGTTTTTGATGAATCTTTTATAGCATACAGCAATGCAGCTGAATCCATTATAAGCTTGGTTTGTAACTCAGTTAGTTGAGTATTTACTTTCTCCTCTAAGGAAGTGGATTGATCTTCTATCTTCTTAAGAGTGATCATATGAATTTCCACCAAATTTTCATTCAGTCTCTTTTGATTCTCCAGACTAAAGCCTTATTTTTACACTATATCATCTATTTTAACTTTTAATTCTTGTTGTTGCTGTACAAGATACACTATTGCATTGCCTCATTTGTGAAAACAATCAGTCATTTCTTTCTTCAGCAGATTTACTTCAAATCTGATTGACTTTATATCTTAAGCTCGGTGGAGCTCCATATCCTTCCTATTCTCATCCACATACTTTTCTAGGTCAGTTCTTTGTTTATCTAGCATTATCTACAGCTGAACCATAAGATAACTCTCATCTATTGAAGCAGATGGAGTGGACTGGAGCGACTGTAAAGCTTTTTTATTGCTGTGATTCTTCTTTCTCATTTCATATATTCTAGTTTGATGTTGCTTTGTGGTTTCACCCTTATCAGAGTTAGATGAACTGGTAATGTCAACAGCTGTGTCTACAACAGCTGGTGCTTCAATTCTAGTCTTAGGAGACTTGCCTGATTGCTCCACCTCAACTGCTGCACCATGTTGATCAAGGGGTATTTCTACTAGACTTGATCCAGGTTGTTTAATTTCTACAGGAGCTATATTTTCTCTAAGATGATCTATTATCTCCCCTGGATGTGAGCATCCATCCCTGTTGTGTTATCAGAATCTTTTTCAGGAGATTTTTCATTCAAAATATCAGGCATATTCTCATCTTGTTGAGTATTCAGATCTTTGAGAACATCTTGTACTATGTCAGTGACAGTTTCACTATCTAACACAGTTGTTTCATCCATGATTTTCTCTGCACTAAATGCTGTATGGGATTGTAACTCCCCCTGGATCTGATCCCCAGTTTCAGTTGTAATACTTGGAGTTTTCCTTTGGATTCTTATTTCAGCTCCTTCTGAACTGAAATTGTTCTGCTCTTCTGAGTCACTTGAGGATTCACTTTCTTCTTGTAATGGTTTCTTGTTCTTGATATTCTTAGGTTTCTGTGATTTTGGTGTAACTTTGGCCAAGACTCTATCCCATCTAGGCAAAATCCTCATGTCCATCCGTCTCATGTGATTTATCTTTGAACCCAGTTTTGGATCAAGTTCAGCAGGAATCACTTTATTCAAATACAAACTCAGTATTCTACCCAAGTTGGGTTTCTTCATACATTCAGTAATTAAGTCAAACAACAGTCTGCTACAGTATGTTTGTAGTTTGAAAATGATTCTAGTCATTATCTCAAGCATGTGAACTGAGATTATGTCATGTGCACCTGTCTTGCACAATAGAACCTTCCCAACAATTTCAGATAGAAATTTTACTTAGCTGTTCATACCTTTCCTATTCAGTGAACTCCCAATCTTTGACATTGTATCTAAACCACACCATTGAAGTCCAACAGTAGTCTTAGTGGAGTCGACTATATCTTTTTGTTAAACTCTAGGTAATTGAAATACCCGGGCCAACCGCTTGCCTGTGATCTTGATCTTCTGTCCATTTACGGTTGATTTGATCTTGGAGGTGCGAGAATCAATCGAGGCATTTATCAGAAGTTCTGTTACTTCTCTTTTCCATATGATCGTCGGCTCAGATAATAGATACTCAAGTCCAGTATCTTGGATTAGGCTAATGACATTTGTAATCTCTTCGTCTGCCGATCTGAATCCATGACGCACCATTTCATATCCCTCATTGATATTATCATCCTTTCTTGGAGCCATTGTTGTTGATTTAGAAATTGTTGAACCGAAAAATTGACGAGGGTCAATGACAAAAAATCTAGGTTTCAACACTAAGCAAGAGAGAAGGATCTGGTAGAGAATTTCTACAGTTTATGTCCTTTTTATAGGCCATACTATTGAGAAGGTGAAAGGGCGCGTCGCCTAAAGACATATTCATAATTTTGGAAATATCCCTTAGGTCAACACTCGGAACTTGTCGACAAAGAAAATGTGTCGAATTGTGTTGACACACCTCCAGCCATCCCGACAAGCAGTGTCGACACACTTCCTTGTGTCGACACAGGACAGTGTAGATTGTGTCAACACATATACATAAATTGTGTCGACAACCCTAGTTTGTGTCGATACACTTCATTTGTCTCGACACAAAACATACTTTGCCAGATTTCTAACTCCTGAATTTTTTTGACTCCTGATTCAGATGTTGTTCATATCTTGATGTGACAGCTGGATAGAAGACTTGCATTTTTGATGACTTAGTCTTAGTTTAGGCTCATTCAAGACTTAGCATGCCTAGCTCAAATTTGAAGAAATTAAACTTTTCTTCTTCTAGTGGTTTTGTAAATATGTCAGCTATTTGCTTATCAGTAGGAACATATTCTAAACTGATGTCATTGTTTTCTACATGTTTCCTAATGAAATGATATCTGATTTCAATGTGCTTAGTTCTACTATGTGATACAGGGTTATTTGCAATTAAAATAACACTAGTAGAGTCACAAAACAATATAGATTTACTTATCTATAACTGATAATCTTGTAGCTGATGCTGAATCCACATAAGTTGAGCACAATAATTCCCTGCTGAGATGCACTTAGATTCAGCTGTTGATATGGACACACTTGTCTGCTTTTCACTACTCCATGAGACTAGCCTTCTACCCAGGAATTGACATGACTCTAAGGTGTTTTTCCTGTCTTCTTTATAACCTGCATAATCTGCATCTGAAAATCTTATTAGTTCAAAATCACTACTCTTAGGATTCCAAAGGCCAAGATTTGGTGTGCCCTTTAGATATCTCAGAATTCTTTTGACTGCAGTGTAATGAGATTCTTTAGGGCAAGCTTGATATCTAACACAGATGCAAGTAGCATACATTATATCTGGTCTACTGCCAGTTAGATAAAGTAGTGATCCAACTATCCCTCTGTACAAGGTAATATCAACTGGCTTTCCGGCAATATCCTTGTACAAAGACATGGTTGATCCCATAGGAGTTCTCATAGTAGTGGCAGTTTCCATGCCATACTTTTTGATCAACTCCTTGGTGAACTTTGATTGACTTATGAAAAGTCCATCTTGGGATTGTTTAACTTGGAGACTCAGGAAAAAATTAAGTTCACTCATGCTACTCATCTCAAATTTACTTTACATTAGCTTAGCAAATCTATTGCAAAGTAAATCATCAGTAGAATCAAATATTATGTCATCAATATATATTTGTACTAAAATTATCCTACCTTTGACTTCCGTTAGGAATAGTGTCTTATTAATTTTTCCTTTTGAGAATTTATTCTCTAGAAGGAATTCTGACAATGTCTCATACCAAGCCCTTAGAGCTTGTTTTAATCTATAGAGAGCTTTAGAAAGTAAATAGACATGAGAAGGTTTAGTTGGATCAACAAAACCTGAGGGTTGTTCTACATATACTCTTTCCTTGAGGTTATCATTCAGAAAAGCTGACTTAACATCCATTTGGTATACTTTGAAACTTTTGTAAGCAACATAGGCTAGGAAGAGTCTTATAGCTTCCAACCTAGCCACTAGTGCAAAGGTCTGGTCAAAGTCTATTCCCTCTTCTTGTCTATAACCCTTTGCAACAAGTCTAGCCATGTTTCTTATTACCACTCCATTTTCATCTAGTTTGTTTTTGTAAATTCATTTTGTTCCAATGATATTGTAATCATCAGGTCTTGGATCCAACTTACAGACCTTGCACCTCTTGAATTGGTTCAATTCTTCTTGCATTGCACCAATCCAAAATGGATCCATATTTGCTTCTTCAAACTTCTTAAGTTCTGTTTGTGACAGAAAACTTGAATACATCACTGCGTTATGATGTCTGCTTCTTGTGGTAACTCCTTGAGCAACATCACCTATGATCAATTCTATTGGATGATCCTTTAGGTGCCTAACAGCTACTAGTAGTATCACTTCTTCTCTTGGACCATCTAGATCATGTTGTTGAGTTATTTCTTCAGGTTCTTCCTATCCCAAGTGTTGATGCGCGAAATGCGACACCGACCAGTTAACGGGTGTTCGATCTCACAAGCTAAGGATGAGGGAAGAAGGGTTGCGGGGATAGAGGAGAAGCTTGCTTGAGCAGAGGAGAAGCTTGCTCGAGCAAAGAGGGAGCTTGATCAGGTACTGTCGAGCAGACAGCTACTTGAATGGTTAGCTTTGCAGGTTGATGCCGAGAGAGGAGAGAAGAAGAGAGGAGGCCGCTAGCAGCGGCAACAGCAGACTTCGCCCGCCGCGGCTTGAATGCCACTCTTGCGACGGGCTTTTCCTTTAATCAAGAAGAGTTACAACTTGCTATTGCACCATTACACATAAGAGCGGTAAAGGGTACAATGGGGGGAAGCTGGCGGTTAAGGAAGGAGATGCCAGAAACTAAGCAAAAGAGGCTGCAGAGAACTGGAAATCGGAGGCTGCGGAGGCTGCGCAAGCTGCCAGCTGATGGCAGAAAAAACTAAGTCCACAGCTTTGACGACCTGGGAGACTTGGAAATCGGAGGCTGCGGAGGCTGCGCAAGCTGCTGAGAGCAGAAAAAGCTAAGTCCACAGCCCTTGACGACCTGGGCGGACTGGAGATTTGAGTCCGCCGACCTTGCTTGATCAACCTTGACGGACTGAGAAAACCGAGTCCGCAGCCTTTGATCAAGGTTGCAGTTCTCCTCCCACGCGTCCAGAATGAGAGGTCTTGGGGGGTATTTATAGGCCCGGGGAGAATCTTCTTGAAGCGGGGCCCAGTGGCGTCATCCTTGACGACCTCGGCGACCTCGGCGGACTAAGAAAATGAGATCGACGACCTCGGCGGACTCCGCGGACTAGAACCTTCCTCTGCTGGGGCAGTCTTCCTGTTGGCAGCTGGAAGAGGGCAGGCAACTTGTGCGACCTGAGGAGCAAGCAGGCAGATCTGGAGCAGGCAACTCCGGGCTAATTGGGGGGACTCCAGGAGGAGTCCTCCCTTGCCGGAGCGGAGGCCGCCCCCTTGCGGGCGGCCTGGGGCGGACTCCGGGTGGAGTCCGCCCAGCCTGGGCCAGGCCGCCCCCTCTGCGGGCGGCCTGGGGCGGACTCCGGGTGGAGTCCGCCCAGCCAGGGCCAGGCCGCCCCCTTGCGGGCGGCCTGGGGTGGACTCCGGGTGGAGTCCGCCCAGCCAGGGCCAGGCCGCCCCCTCTGCGGGCGGCCTGGGGCGGACTCCGGGTGGAGTCCGCCCAGCCAGGGCCAGGCCGCCCCCTCTGCGGGCGGCCTGGGGCGGACTACGGGTGGAGTCCGCCCAGCCAGGGCCAGGCCGCCCCCTTGCGGGCGGACTCCGGGTGGAGTCCGCCCAGCCAGGGCCAGGCCGCCCCCTTGCGGGCGGCCTGGGGCGGACTCCGGGTGGAGTCCGCCCAGCCAGGGCCAGGCCGCCCCCTTGCGGGCGGCCTGGGGCGGACTCCGGGTTGAGTCCGCCCAGCCAGGGCCAGGCCGCCCCCTCTGCGGGCGGCCCGCGGAGGCGAGCGGAGGCCGCCCTCTAGCGGGCGGCCTGAGCGGACTCTAGGGGGAGTCCGCCCGACAAACGGAGGCCGCTCCTGGAGAGCGGCTGGCGGGGCATCCAACCTTGGGCAATTTTCGGGCTCGATAGTCCGCCTTGTGCAGACACGGTGGACATCAGGGGTAACCTGCTCCTTGCGGATGGGAACCTGTATGGAAAAAAGCAGAAAGAATAGGCACATTGGAGAGGATTGCCGATTTTGGGGTTAACATAATCCCCGCACTTTTTCAAGTTCCGCAAGGAACTTCGAAAAAGTAGGAGACCCACGAAAATCGTGATCCTCCCCTTGAGAAACAGGAAAGAAACAGTTTAGAGATCAGGAGAGATAGAACCTGATGCCCCTGAAAGATCTGTCAATGCCCATATTTTACCTGCGAAGAAAAGTTAATACAGGTAAAAGGAGGTACATCTTGCGTGTACCTGAGTTGAAAAGAGCTTGCGGGTATCTGTTGATCTCTGCAAAAGAAAAGTAAACAACAGATATGATAGAAGAGTAAGGTGCAAATACCTGAAAGGAACTTGCCACTATCTGCTAGTTTCTGCAAAAGGAGAGTAAGCAGGCAGGTAGAAGAAGAAAATAAGCTGCAAGTACCTGAGAGGAACTTGCCACTATCTGCTAGCTTCTGCAAAAGTAAGGTGAGCGAGCAGATAGAAAAAGGAAAATAGACTGCAAGTACCTGAGAGGATCTTGCTATTATCTGCTAGTCTCTGCAAAAGGAGAGTAAGCAACAGATATGATAGGAGAGAAAACTAAGTTCGCAAGTACCTGGGCGGAAACTGCGAATGTTGGCTGTTAACTGTTGGTATGATAAGACATAATCGGATAACAGAATAGATACCTGACATACTCTGCTATCAATTGAATAAAAGTCAAACCGTGATAATGATTCTCGCTTGTGTGGCCAATATCAACGCGAAAACCCGGATCAGTAAGAAAGTCCGAAATTAGATGATGACATTGCTTGTTAATCAAGAAGAACCATAGGCTGGGAACAAATGATGTGTAGTTAACATCTGATAGGAGAACTTGTTGATCATTATCTGATAAGAGCTTGTGCAGGGTAGCGCATGTAAGATGATCATAAGTCCAGAAGGATATTGCAGATCCTTAGAATAGGTTGGATTCAACCTGTAAGAAGGTAAAAAAGGAGAGAAAAGAGGCTACCCCCGAGGATGAACTAAAAGGTTGAATGCTGCCACAGGTGTTCCCCGTGGGCATTATGCATCACTTGCCAAAGTCATCCTGGGTGTAGTCCTAACCAAAGCGGGCTGGCCGCGCATCCTTTAGAAGGGCACAAATAAACAAGAAACAATCCTAAGAAGGATCGACAGATGCACTGCTCTCTTGCCTCGGGTTACAAGCATCGCTGATCAATTAGACTAGTTGCGCCAAGTGGCCTATTGCTTGTCTGCGGATTGATCAGCGGAGTTGTGAGTCCCGCGGAGGCACGGATTGAGAGTACCATAGAGTGTTCGGCCGTCACAGTTGTGAGATGATCAAAGAGACAAGGTTACACTTGATCGCCATTGCTTGTCACGCAAAGATCATCGTAACTGTAACGTATCCCTAACGGAGCACGATAGAACTATCACAGGAGGCCTCCCCTAGGCACTCACACTGCTCTAGACATCGGCCGGGATCCAAAGCCCCGTCATCCTCCGCACGAGAGTTGAACAGCCCCCACTACACACATATGAGAAAACTCCTCATCATATGTGGTCATTGTGGTTTTACGCCTGAGGACAATCTCGAGGGGGCACTGAGCAAGACTTGGCGATATCTCGGTGGTTCAGTGATCTCTTTGACAAAGAGAAAAATATGGAGAAGAAGCATCACAAAAAGGGAACTGTGTCAGTATGAGGTCTCTGACGTAAGCTTTATTGAATGAAAAATGAAACACTTAGAAGTGCTAAAAAGAAAAATGTTTGAAAAGCAACGTAAAGTAAGAGCAACCGGTCACGGTTGCGGGGGCTTTGAGGAGCTGCGATTGGTCATAGCTGATGATGCAAGGAATGCGTCTTCTTTGCTTCAAAATAGCCTTCCAAGGGGACCTTCGTCAACGACATCGATGCATTCACTTGCAAAATCAATGGACCCCAGACGGCCCTTGTCATGTATCTCTATGCACTCTAGCTGACCTTCAGCCACCTCCTTGCCCTTGGAGGTGGAAGGTTTTGAAGAATCAATTTTCTTGACCAGGTCGTTGATCTTGCCCTCGATGAGCAATCTTTCAACCAATCGCCGAAGGGCCTTGCAATCTTCAGTTAAATGACCTTTTTCTCTGTGGAATTCACAGAACGGGTCTGAATTTCTTGATCTCTGATTTGCCGGCTGGTAAGGCCTTTTGGGATATGCCTTATCCTTCATGATTTGGCTAACTTCTTGCATGACCTCATCTAGCTCAAATTCTGGCAGATCACCTTCTTGCTGCTGATGAACTGCAGCTGTTAGCGAAGATGATGTTGATAATGGTAGCAGCCGCTCTTGGGTATGATCATGGCCTTGGAAGGGGTGTTGATGATGCTGAAATCTTCTTGCTTTCCTAGAGAGAGATGGAAAGTCTTTCCGAGGAGACCTCGGAGGTTGCTTGTAAGAAGAAGAATTTTTCTCGGATACCAGCCTAGAGACGAAGCTGGGGTTGCTTTTTTCACCGCGAATATACGAGTTGGCTAAACCAATCAACTCTTGATAAGTCCTCGGTGCTCGGACATTAGCTTCAAACTTTAGTGGACCTTCACGCAGGCCGTGGATGAGAGCCACTCGGTACATTTCTTGATCAACGATCTCAATGTCCAAGATTTCTTTCTGAAAACGATCCACATAATGAGACCAAGTCTCGTTCTCTCGCTGCCTGATCTCAAAGAGGGCTTCTGGACCGCCCTTCCTCTTTGAAGAGGTAGAAAATCTGAGCAGGAACTCCCTTCGCAAATCAGCAAAGGAAGAGATTGACTGAGGTCGCAGTCCATAGAACCAGTCTCTCACTTGACCATCAAAGGTCGTTACGAGGAGCTTGCTCTTGGTAGCATCTGAGAGGGTCTTGAGAGCAAAGGCTGATTCAAAAGCTTGAAGATGGTTGACAGAATCAGTCTCCCCAGTGTAAATGGGCAACTGTGGCTCTCGGAAGTTGACTGGAGTTGGTTCATACCGAACACTCTCTGTAAACGGCGATGGCTCTTCTGGCTCTACTGCATAAGGAAAGTAAGGAGCATGAGCAGTAGTTGCAAAAGGAGCAGGAGGATAGGAGTAAAAGGTTGCTGCGGGAGGAGCAAAGGCAGGAGCTGAAGAGGAGGGGTGACTTCCCTGAAAGTTCAAAAATCTGGCTGGACTTCCCCGGGCAGCCTCCCGGAAGAAATTTTGACGAGCTGCAAACTCATCATCTTGGGATCGCAAAGGAGCTGCAGGCCCCTGCGGAAAAGTTGGAGTATAAAGAGGAGGATAGACCGGCGGATAAGCCGGTGGATAAACTTGAGGAGTCTCTGATGTTGGTGCTGGATTGATTGGAGGAACTGGCGCTGCTGAAGATTGAGCGACTAATTGCTGAGTGAGAGCTGCTAGAGTACGGTTGATGGCTTGAAACTGTTGGGCAGTTTCTCTGCGGGATTGCTCTAAGGCCTCCCAAAGAGGATCATCACTGGGACTTGGAGAAAGACTCTCGACTGTTGATGGTCTGTCATGAGTAACCACTGCTTTCACTGTCTAATCGAGATCTGAAGGTCGCGTGTTAACTGTTGATGCGCGAAATGCGACACCGACCAGTTAACGGGTGTTCGATCTCATAAGCTAAGGATGAGGGAAGAAGGGTTGCGGGGATAGAGGAGAAGCTTGCTTGAGCAGAGGAGAAGCTTGCTCGAGCAAAGAGGGAGCTTGATCAGGTACTGTCGAGCAGACAGCTACTTGAATGGTTAGCTTTGCAGGTTGATGCCGAGAGAGGAGAGAAGAAGAGAGGAGGCCGCTAGCAGCGGCAACAGCAGACTTCGCCCGCCGCGGCTTGAATGCCACTCTTGCGACGGGCTTTTCCTTTAATCAAGAAGAGTTACAACTTGCTATTGCACCATTACACATAAGAGCGGTAAAGGGTACAATGGGGGGAAGCTGGCGGTTAAGGAAGGAGATGCCAGAAACTAAGCAAAAGAGGCTGCAGAGAACTGGAAATCGGAGGCTGCGGAGGCTGCGCAAGCTGCCAGCTGATGGCAGAAAAAACTAAGTCCACAGCTTTGACGACCTGGGAGACCTGGAAATCGGAGGCTGCGGAGGCTGCGCAAGCTGCTGAGAGCAGAAAAAGCTAAGTCCACAGCCCTTGACGACCTGGGCGGACTGGAGATTTGAGTCCGCCGACCTTGCTTGATCAACCTTGACGGACTGAGAAAACCGAGTCCGCAGCCTTTGATCAAGGTTGTAGTTCTCCTCCCACGCGTCCAGAATGAGAGGTCTTGGGGAGTATTTATAGGCCCGGGGAGAATCTTCTTGAAGCGGGGCCCAGTGGCGTCATCCTTGACGACCTCGGCGACCTCGGCGGACTAAGAAAATGAGATCGACGACCTCGGCGGACTCCGCGGACTAGAACCTTCCTCTGCTGGGGCAGTCTTCCTGTTGGCAGCTGGAAGAGGGCAGGCAACTTGTGCGACCTGAGGAGCAAGCAGGCGGATCTGGAGCAGGCAACTCCGGGCTAATTGGGGGGACTCCAGGAGGAGTCCTCCCTTGCCGGAACGGAGGCCGCCCCCTTGCGGGCGGCCTGGGGCGGACTCCGGGTGGAGTCCGCCCAGCCTGGGCCAGGCCGCCCCCTCTGCGGGCGGCCTGGGGCG
The DNA here is from genome assembly GCA_039513925.1 of Platanthera zijinensis. Classification (NCBI taxonomy): domain Eukaryota; kingdom Viridiplantae; phylum Streptophyta; class Magnoliopsida; order Asparagales; family Orchidaceae; genus Platanthera; species Platanthera zijinensis. Next base: position 271,269,784 of record CM077078.1, read on the forward strand.
GACTCCGGGTGGAGTCCGCCCAGCCAGGGCCAGGCCGCCCCCTTGCGGGCGGCCTGGGGCGGACTCTGGGTGGAGTCCGCCCAGCCAGGGCCAGGCCGCCCCCTCTGCGGGCGGCCTGGGGCGGACTCCGGGTGGAGTCCGCCCAGCCAGGGCCAGGCCGCCCCCTCTGCGGGCGGCCTGGGGCGGACTCCGGGTGGAGTCTGCCCAGCCAGGGCCAGGCCGCCCCCTTGCGGGCGGACTCCGGGTGGAGTCCGCCCAGCCAGGGCCAGGCCGCCCCCTTGCGGGCGGCCTGGGGCGGACTCCGGGTGGAGTCCGCCCAGCCAGGGCCAGGCCGCCCCCTTGCGGGCGGCCTGGGGCAGACTCCGGGTGGAGTCCGCCCAGCCAGGGCCAGGCCGCCCCCTCTGCGGGCGGCCCGCGGAGGCGAGCGGAGGCCGCCCTCTAGCGGGCGGCCTGAGCGGACTCTAGGGGGAGTCCGCCCGACAAACGGAGGCCGCTCCTGGCGAGCGGCTGGCGGGGCATCCAACCTTGGGCAATTTTCGGGCTCGATAGTCCGCCTTGTGCGGACACGGTGGACATCAGGGGTAACCTGCTCCTTGCGGATGGGAACCTGTATGGAAAAAAGCAGAAAGAATAGGCACATTGGAGAGGATTGCCGATTTTGGCGTTAACACCAAGACTTCTTCAACAATGTTGATTTCCTCTTGCAAATTATGTCTGCCTATTTTTATAACTTCCATGGCCAGTTCCTTTAGCCTCAAGTCCACTTATGTTGTATTTAAAGTACCTATCTTACCATCATAGAACATAAAACTTTCATCAAATACAATATGGACTGACTCCTCTACAACTTGATCCTTCAAGTTATAGAGACTATAGGCTTTGCTATGGTTACTATAACCAATAAATATCCCATAATAAGACTTTTCAGCAAACTTGGTTAAGTAGGGTTTTCCATTGTTTAGATATAACATCTACATCTAAAGATTCTGAAATAGACTATGTTTGGTTTTCTGCCCTTCATAAGTTCATAAGGAGTTTTATTTAATCTCTTGTTGATTGAAGCCCTATTTAGAACATGACAAGCTGTGTCAATTGCCTCAACCCAGAAATATTCTGGAAGTGAGGAATCACTTAGCAATGTTTTACCAGCTTCAATGAGAGTTTTGTTTCTCCTTTTAGCTATTCCATTTTGTTGAGGTGTTCTTGGTGAAAAAAATTCTTGCTGAATTCCTAGTTCTTCACAAAACTTTGTCATACAATCAGATTGGAATTCAGTTCCATGACCACTTCTCATTTTGACCACAGTACTGTTAAGTTCATTATGAATTTGTTTCACTAAATTCTTGAAGACATCAAGAGTTTCAGACTTTTTCTTCAAGAAGAATACACAAGTAAATCTGGAGTAGTCATCAACAATTACAAGAGTATAGACTCTCCTTCCTAAGTTATGAACTGGCATAGGACCAAATAAGTCCAAATGCAGGAGGTATAAACACCTCACAGAGTCTTTGGATTCACAGCATTTGAATGAAGCTTTAGCCTGCTTGCCTTTTTGGCATGCGGGGCAGATGCTCTCCTTAGTGCATCTCATGTTAGGACCATTCCTAACAAGCTCCTTGCTATATAGTTTGCCTAAAGCCTTATAGATCAAGTGGGTTAGCCTCTTGTGTCATATAACACATTGTGAAGCTTTCTCACTTACAACAACACATAGGGTTGAGTCAGACGTAATACATAGGAAGTTTAAACATTATACATTTCCACATCTAGTGCCAGTCAAGATGACCTCTTGGTCACTTGATCTTTTTATTAGACACTCATCTTTGTGGAACAATGTGTCATATCCCAAATCACAAAATTGGCTTATGCTTAAAAGGTTGTGTTGTAACCCTTCCACATAAGCTACATGAGTGATTGTGACTAGACTATTTGTGATCTTACCAAAACCTTTGGTGATGCCTTTGTCATCTCCTCCAAAGATCACTTTTGATCCATTTTCCACAGTAATATATTCCCTCAAATTTCTTCTTATTCCGGTCATATGTCTGGAGCATCCACTATCCAAGTACCAGATTGGTCTGGAGCTTGAACATTCCTGCAAAATAAGAAATTATTTTTCCTTAGGAACCCAAAATAGTTGTGAGTCTTAGGTTCTTGTTAGTTGTAACTCTATTAAATCCACCAGTTGATCTCTTGAAAGGAATTGTCTTCAGACTATGAGGCACTGTTGGATTGAACCAGCAATCTAGGGCAAAATGTCCTATCATTCCACAACACCAGCATTCAAATCTATTATATCTTCTTTTAGGAGGAACAAATGAATCTTTGTATTGACGCCCCTTTGGACAGAAGTCAACACTTTTGGCTTTATCTTGATTGTGGACACAAGATGGGTCTTGTCTCACAGCCTTAAGATGTTCTCTTGGATTATTAGATTTTTCAGCTGATTGTGGAATGGTCTGACCCTTTGATCCCTTTTGCTTTTTGCCCCTTCATCTTTGTGGTTTAATAAACCCCAGACTACCTCTAGGTTTTCCTGAGAAGGTGTCTATAATAGGCAAAATAGTCTTTGGTTTTGAAAACTGCTCAACCAATTTCCTTTCATTTAGGAGTTTGGTTTCTAGTTCCTTAATGATTGCATCCTTTTTTTTAATTTCATTTATTTAGTCATCAATAATCTTGGTTAACTTTGTTAACTTAGACCCATGAAGACCATGTTTCTGAGTATCCATCTTGTGATGATACTCAAGACTTTTTAGTGATGCAATTTCTATAGCTTGTTCTTTAATAAGCTTCTTGCTTTTGATTAAGGCAGCTAGAAATTTACCAAACCTAAGTATGAGTTGCTTTTGTTCAGCCCCTGAGATAATCTCATGTGGATCGACCAGTAATTTACCTGAGTTTACCTCATCTCCAGTCTCATAGTCAGAAGTCTTAGTGTAGGAAAAGTTATCATAAATTACCTGAGAATTCTCACAGTTGTGAGTTCCAATTTCTGGATCATCAGCTATAGCCATCAAATTGATTTCCATGTCTTTTTCAGAGTCACCATATGATGATGAAGTTGTGGAGTTATTTCCTTTGTAGATGACACTTCTGATAAACTCCTCCTCATATAAATACATCCCACATATTCTTCTTCTGACTTAGTTGAATTAGAATCATTGTTAGACAACGTCTTTGTCTTCTTAGCCATCAGACCTTTTTCTGATTTCTTATCCTTGGAAAACTTCCTTTCTTTTGAATTTTTGTTCTCCTTTCTCTTTACTGGGCAATCAGCAATGACATGCCCAGGCCTGTTACAACAAAAATAAATAATATCAGTCTTAAATTGTTTGTTCTGATTGGAGTCATACCTGATCATAGATTTGTCTCTGTGTTTGTCTTTGCTTTTGTGAGAACTAGAACCAGAAGGTTTCCTATTACTCCACTGTTTTCTTCTTCTTAACATCTTCTTGAACTGCCTTGTAAATAAGGCAAGTTCATCATATGATATCTCTTTTGAAGAAGAGCAAGGTCCAGTGTTATCTGTCTCTTCATCTATTATAGGTGATGATGGAATTTCCCTTCTGGTTTTCTTGGAAGAGTCAGCTTTAAAGGACAATGATTTAGACTAAGATGATTGTCTGATAGTTTCTGCTTCAGCTTTTCTTGAGTTGAGTTGAAGCTCATGTGATATTAATTTCCCAAATAAGTCTTGAGGAAGCAGATTTCTCAGATTTCCCATTTCCCTTACTGTACAAATCTTGATATCTCATTCTTTATTTAGGGATCTTAGGAATTTGTCATTCAGTTCATAGTTTGAGAAGTTCCTCCCATAGTTTCTCAAGTCATTGACTATTCTAAAAAACTTTTCATATGTTTGTTCAATAGAATCTATCTTCCCTTGTCTAAATGCCTCATATTGCTTGTTAAGGAATTACCTTCTGTCATCTCTCACCTCTGATGTACCTTCCATATACACTATCAAGGTATCCACATTTTCTTAAAAGAATTACAATGCACCAGATTCTGAAATGTGGAGTTATCTATAACACTCACTATTATGTTCTGTGCTCTTTTGTCCATAGTAGTAAGTATGACCTCATCCTTTATCATTTCTGACAATGTCTTAAGAGTTTGATTATTTGCATCTAGGACAGATGATTTCATGGGCATATAGGGTCCTTCTTGAATTGTAACAAAGATTCTTGGATCTGAAGCTTCCATGAACAGTCTTACTCTTTGTTTCTATATAGCAATATTGTTCTTAGTGTAGTGTGAAAGTAGAGAACAAATGACAAAAAAACAAGCCGGAAACTTGAATAATTGAAATTTTTATTATTCAAAAAGATATCATTTACAAAGGTATGACCTCCCTTTTATAGAATAGAGGAGAGATGAGAGAGTACAAACTAACAATGTGGTACTAAAGCTATACAGAATCTGAGCGACTAGAACAACTGACCGAACAGGCCGCTCGGTTAAACAATAGTCTAACCCCTCGGCAATACCAGAAGCAAGAGAGGGAGATGTGGTAGGAGACCGCTAGACCGCCCGTTTTCCAAGCCACCGGAGATAAACCGCCAGACCGCCGGACTACAAACAACAACAGCCTGGATATCAAACTGTTGGAGAGTAACCGCTAGACCGCGCGGTCTACAACCCGCCAGGCTTAAATCGCCAGACCCCCCCGGTCTCATACTTCAACACTCCCCCTCAAGCTGGAGCATAGATATCAATCATGCCTAGGTTGTCACAAATGTGAAAGAAGGAAGTAGAAACCGGCTTGGTGAAGATATCCGCCAACTCTTTGTCGGAGGTGACGAACGGAGTGCAAATCTGTCTCTTCAAGACCTCTTCTCGGATGAAATGGCAGAAGACTTCTATATGTTTCGTTCTCTCATGGAAGACCGGATTTTTGGATATGTATATAGCAGCCTTGTTGTCACAGAACATAGGCAGAGGATAGTCATAGACCTCTCCTAGGTCAAGCATGAGAGCCTGCAACCATTTTAAATCACACATGGTTAACGCCATACTCCGGTATTCGGCTTCTGCATTGGACCTTGAGACAACAGACTTCTTCCTTCTTTTCCAGCTCACAAGATTATCTCCAACAAATGTGCAAAAACCTTATGTAGATTTACAGTCACCATTATCATCCACATAGCTTGATTTTGAGTATGCTTCAACTCTCAGATGACCATGCTTCTGAAAGAGTAACCCTTTTCCCGGTGCTGCTTTGACATACTCTAATATCTTCAAGGTAGATTGAATATGACATTCCCTGGGAGCTTGCATGAACTGACTGACCTTGCCTACAACATAGGCGATGTCGGGTCTGGTCACCGTGAGATAAATAAGTTTGCCCACCAGACGTCTATATCTCGTGGCATCGGATATAAGAGGTGAGTCATCTATCCATGTTTTGTCCTCTCCAGTAGGCATGGGATACCGAGCCGGTTTGGCACCGGTCAATCCTGCCTCTTATAGAAGATCAAGAGCATACTTCCATTGGGAGAGAACCAACGAGTCGGAATTCCGAGAGATTTCTATCCCCAAAAAATATTTCGGGGAGCCCATATCCTTCGTAACTAGGTGTTGACGAAAGTGTTTCTTTGTCAAGTCCACCCCAGCCTGATCATCGCCGGTAAGAAGAATATCGTCCACATACACCGCCAAAACCACAAGGCCCGATGCGGTTTTGCGAATAAATAATGAGTGATCGACCGAACTTCTTGTAAAGCCAATGACAGCCACAATGCCACTAAACTTTTTGAACCATGCCCGAGGGCTCGGTTTTAGGCCGTAGATGGCCTTCTTCAACTGGCATACTCTCGTCTCCCCCTGAGCAACATACCCTAGAGGTTGATCCATGTAGACGTCCTCCTGAAGATCCCCATAGAGAAAGACATTCTTGACATCAAGCTGGGAAATAGCCCAATCCCTATTGACGGCCACATAGAGAAGAACCTGGATGGTGCTGAGGCGAGCAACTAGGGAGAAAGTATCAAAGTAGTCAACTACATAAGTCTGAGTAAAGCCTTTGGCCACCAGCCGGGCCTTGTAGCGTTCCACAGTGCCGTCTGGGCGAAACTTCACAACAAACACCCAACAACAGCCAACCACATCAGTACCTACTTGTGGAGGAACAAGGGTCCAGGTACCCCTTTCAGTAAGAGTGGCGATTTCCTCATCCATGGAAGATTTCCAATTAGGAATAACAAGAGCCTCCTAGTAGGTGCGGGGAGTGGTAACAGCCGAGATAGCCAAAGCAAAACACCTGCGAGAAGGAGTAAGCCGATCATAGGAAACAATAGCCGCAAGCAGGTGTTGGGTACACGCCCGCACCCCTTTGCGAAGAGTAATGGGAAGATCTATGTCGACTCGTGTCTCAGGGACCGGAGCGTTCGTGGCGGAGAAAGCTGGCCCGGGACTAGAGAGACGGCTACGGAGAAGGGGGTATAACAGAGAGAGGAGAGACGACGGAGGAGATGATATTGGAGGGGAGATGTCGATATGTGTGGAAGGAACACAAAGTGATGATTGAGAGTCAGAGACATCAGGAGGAAGGGGGCATTGATAAGAGAAGTAGGACGCATTCTCGAAGAAGGTGACATCCGCGGAGACAAACTGTTTGCGCAAAATCGGGTCAAAGCAACAATAGCCTTTTTGAGTGGTCGAGTAACCCAAAAAGACATATTTTGTGTAACGGGGGGAAAACTTGTCACGGGTAGCGGAAGGAGCATGCACAAAAGCCGTACACCCAAAGATACGGAGAGGGAGAGGAAAGGGTTCCTTGCCCGGGTAGAGAATGGAGAAGGGGGTCTTGCCATGGTGAACCGTGGAGGGAATGCGATTGAAGAGATAGCAGGCGAGGAGAACAACATAGCCCCAGTAGGAACGAGGCACCTGCATCTACGTCATGAGGGTGCGAGCGACATTGAGAAGATGATGGTTTTTACGCTCCGCCACCCCATTTTGCTGGGAGGTATAAACACAGCTGGTCTGATGAATAAGACCATGTTGCATACAAAAAGATGAGAACTCATGACTGAGATATTCTTTAGCATTATCAGAGCGAAGTACTTTAATAGAAAGATCAAACTGAGTTTTAATCATATAATAAAAAAATTGTCATACAGAAAGTAGTTCAGAGTGATTTTTAATAGATTTACCAAGGTACATCTAGAGAAATCATCAATAAAAGTTGCAAATTACGAACTACCCCGACCAACGGTGAGAGTAGGAGCAGGACCCCAGACATCAGAATGAATGAGATCAAACGGGCGAGAGGAACCACAGCCTTGCTTCAGTTGGAAGGAGGAGCGGTGATGTTTGCCAAGTTGACACGCATCACAGTCGAGCGGAGGACTGGTGTGAGGTAAGTGGGGCAGAAGCTGACGAAGAATCCGAGGAGGAGGATGTCCAAGGCGAAGATGTCATTGAAGTAGATCGGTAGAAGAGGAAGAGAAGGTAGATAGAGCGGAAACGTTGTCGAGGAAGTAGAGACCGCCACTCTAGGTCCCAGTAGCAATCGTCTGTTGGGTCCTCGGGTCCTGAAAACAACAAGAAGTAGGAGTGAATTAGACAGAGTACTGAAGTTGCTTGCATAAAGTAGTAGCGGATAATAAGTTGCAAGGGAACTTCGGGACATAGAGGGTGTCCGCTAAGCGAAGCGACATGGTGACTTGAACCGTGCCCGTCCCATGAACCGGGGATGGTGAACCATCCGCAATAAGAACCGGGGGTAACCGATCATGTGTTTCTAGGAGAGAGAAACATTGAGGATTGTCGGTCATGTGATTTGTAGCACCAGAGTCAATCTGCCATTTACCTTGGGTAACGACATGAGCACTACCTGAGGTCGTGGCCACAGAGGCAGATGGCCGAGAGGAGGCGGAGGTTGAGGAAGATGTGTCACCAGAAGGGCGAAGATGAGGATGTTTCTACCAGCAGCGATCAACAGAATGACTGGTACGACCACAGTGAGAGCAGAGGAATCTGGACGAACCGCGCCCTCCAGACTGGCTGCGGCCATTAGGGCCACCCCGCTGAGCTTGGTGAGCATAGAAGTCCTGTGGAGGAGGGGAGGACAACAGATGGCGCTGGAGAAGCGAAGTAATAGCGGCGATGCGAGCCGCATTGGCATCCAAGATGGGAGACTCTGCTTCGCCCAAGATCTGCTGGTGAATCATATCAAAATACTCGGGGAGTCGGAGAAGATAACAAACAACTAGGAGCTCCTGGAAGTGTTTGTGCTGCTCGGACAAGTCCGCGGAGAAGGGGCGATTTTGGAGGATCTCGGCGCCAAGAGCCTGAACTTGCTGATAAGCCGTAGCAGGAGACATGGAAGGACGAGCGAAGAGGTCCGTATAGAGAGTATAAATGCGAGATGTCTGGGCCCCCTTCGAGTAGAGAGCAGCAAGGTGAAGCCATGCGGCCTTGACCGTCTCATCATGGCGTATGATGGGAATGCATTCATCAGAGAGGCTGTTTGCCAGCCAAGTGCGGACAAGGGAATCACTCGCATCCCAGTCCTCAAATTGAGCAGAGTCTGAAGGAGGAGGGTCATCAGTGAGGTGATGACGTTTGCGTTGAAAGCGAAGGAGAAAGGTGAAAGAGACGCTCCAATCCGGATAATTGGAACCAACAAGTTTAGAAACCGTGCTAAGGTTTCCGGAAGGAGTAGGAGGAGGAGGCGGAGCCGGATTGGCAACATGAGTGGTGGCAGTTGAAGTCTCAGAAGGAGCCACAGGAGAAAGTAACGGGAAGCCGCGTGGTTAGGAAATAAGCCACGCGGTTAGGAAACAGGAGCTCGACAACGGTCACGATGTCAGACACCAGCGGTCAGAATAGACACGACCAAGCCACAAAACCAAGCAGAGGGAAAGAAGTTGAGCGGCTAGAAGGTAGCCCGCGCGAACAGAAGGACGATCTGCTTGGAGACAAACAGATCGCGGCAACAGGTCGAAGTGAGAAGACGGGGAAAAAAATAGGTCGCGCACACAAATGGCAACGACAAGGAGAGAAGGAAGCTGCTCGAACAGGGCACAAGCCGACGGAAGAAACAAGCCGCGAGGACAGGTCGCGAGAAGAAGCAAGCCGCGCGGTTAGGGGACGCGGTTAGAGAGGCCGCACAGAATCAGGAGGAGATCAAGTCCTCTGATACCATGTGAAATTAGCAAACAAATGACTAAAAAACAAGCCGGAAACTTGAATAATTGAAATTTTTATTATTCAAAAAGATATCATTTACAAAGGTATGACCTCCCTTTTATAGAATGGAGGAGGGAGGAGAGAGTACAAACAAACAATGTGGGACTAAAGCTATACAAAATCTGAGCGGCTAGAACAACTGACCGAACAGGCCGCACGGTTAGACAATGGGCTAACCGCTCGGCAATACCAGAAGCAAGAGAGGGAGATGCGGTAGGAGACCGCTAGACCGCCCGGTTTCCAAGCCACCGGAGATAAACCGTCAGACCGCCGGACTACAAATAGCAACAACCTGGATATCAAACCGCTGGAGAGTAATCGCTAGACCGCGCGATCTACAACCCGCCAAGCTTAAACCGCCAGACCGCCCGGTCTCATACTTCAACATGCAGATGGGCAATTTCAAGGAACTGAATTCTCTGTTTGATTCAGAAGCCATAGGTCTGATTACCTTCAACTACCCTTAGGATCTTTTCCAGACTATTAGGTCTATCTTTGGATAACCTGGCTCTGATACCACTTGAAAGTCAAGCCTATGGGTAGAAAGTCACCTAGGGGGTGAATAGGTGATCTATTAAAATTCTTTATAGTTCTTTTAAATTTAATAATGTGTCCTAATACAATTCAGAATACAAGCTATACCCAGCATACACAATTAAGCAACAAGAACTGATCACAATATACACAACAAAGAATACAACACACAACATAAGGGACACAACAAGTTTATAGTGATTCCCCTATTTAGGGTATATCCACTTTCTCCCTTCTTCCTCATTAGCAATGTGCTAGATAAGGTTATAGCTCCTCCTTCACAACTATGATGTTCAGATCCTACAAGGCACAGTTTCTCTCCAAGAAACCTACACTCAGACCTACTGGTCCTACCTCAGAGATATCTCAATCTCCTACCTCAGCCTTTATAGATTAGGCCTATAATCTTAGTGATTTTCCCAAATCACCTACCTCAGATTCACCCAGAGTCCTACCTTAACCTTTATAGGTTAGGCTTACAAGACTCAGAGAATAATATCTCTTACCCACTCAGATCTCTAGGAGATCTTACAATAAAATTTGATAAAATAGTTTACAGAAAAACAGAAAACCTGTTATCTATTGGATCTGTGTGTATAGATCTTTCCACTCAACTACTGTTTGATTCCTTCTTGATAGATCAGCAGGCTGAATTGAATTTCTTCTGAATCAGCAACTTCTTAATGAATATCAGATTGAATAGTTTGAAGATGCTGATGAACAGATCACTTAATCCCCTGATCAACCTTAGAAAAGGGATCTGAATACTTTCTTGAAGATCAACTTCTTCTTCTCTTTCTACTTCTTGATTTGTCTTTAGAATAGTGAGAGACTGATGAATAGAATAGAATTGGTTCTACTTCTGTATTCATTTTTTTCTTCTGAAGGCAGCACCTCCTATTTATAAAAATCTCAGACGGCTTGGACTGGTATTGATGACATCAGCAACTGCCAGCAACACCTTCCTTGAACTGTCTTTATCGAAGTGAAGCCTTCCTGTGTCGAACACAATGATCTTACCAGTCTTGACTAGATTGATGTTGACTCAGCACATTCTGTCATATAAGTGTTGAAGTAGACAAGTTGTCTCGAAATCTGTGTTGAGACATGTTTGACAGACCCAACACTTCCATACTTAGAATAGTTTTCATCTCAAAATATTTGTGTCGACACATCTGTTATTTGTGTCAACATATCTGTTACCTGTGTCGACACATCTTAGTTCTGCCTTGTGTCAAGACAGAAGTATTGTCTCAACACAACTGTTATTTGTGTCGACATATCTTTGTTTTGCCTTATGTCGAGACAGAAATATTGTCTCGACATAACTTACTGTTGATCTGCCTTGTGTCGACACATAAGTATTGTCTCGACACATCTTCTGTTATCTATGTCGACTGCTGATCTGCCTTGTGTCAACACAGAAGTAATGTCTCGAGACTTCTTCTTTTATTTGTGTCGACTGCTGATCTACCTTGTGTCGACACAGAAGTAATGTCTCAACACTTCTTCTGTTATCTGTGTCGACTCCTGATCTACCTTGTGTTGACACAGAAGTATTGTCTCAACACATGTTGTCTCAACACTTTGACTTAGAATAATTTCTTCAACTTTGAACCTGCACATGTAAACTTAGCATTCATCAAATACACCTTTGGGTATATCAATGAGTTGTCAAGGAGACTTCTCCAGATCAGGTACATTGTTCCACTGTACCCAACACAATAGTTTTTGGAAATGAATCACACAGATTTATTCATCTCTGGTTTCAAGAGTATAGTTATGGTCGAATACAACATAATGTAAGCGAGAGAAGAAATATGCAAAAGTTATTGAAGAGATTTACAGTGGCGAAGTGGTAACAAGAAGATACTTGAATCAAGAAAGAGCATTAACGAGGGTAGGAGACACAAGGTGGAACTCTAATTTTAGAACTCTCTTGAATTTAATTTGCTTGTTTTCCTTAGTGATTGATGTGCTTGAAGTCATTGAAAAGGATGGCAACCTTTCTGAGCATAGATCTGAAGCAAGTGGTTTGCTAGAGACTTTGCAATATTTTGAATTTGTATTTTCGACTCACTTAATGAAAATCATCTTAGAGATTACAAATGAATTCTCGCAAGCATTACAAAGGAACGATGAAGATCTTGTAAATGTTATGACTCTTGTCAAAGTTTTCAAGACACGATTACAAGTGTAACGGCCTCTCCAGCCCACGACTCGAAAGGACGGCCGTCGGCACCCCCAGCACCATGCTCGAAAGGGTTTGACCTCAACAAGTTTGCAGACCATTCATCTCAACCAGTCTCCGTTCCACTGGCGGGTTGTTGCAAGATGCAGCCTCTCTTCGACGAGAAGTGGTTTACTTAAGCGCCCCTACGGGAACTTCCCAGGAGGTCACCCATCCCCGGACTACTACAGCCCGAGCACGCTTAACTATAAAATTCTTTCACTTCTCATCACCAATTGAGCTGCAGCTGCAGCTCAATTGGTGACGAGATGTTGAAAAACTCCATAGTTAAGCATTCTCGGGCCGGAGTAGTACTGGGATGGGTGACCTCCTGAGAAGTCCTTGTACTTAACTATCAAGTTCGCTCATCAAAGGGAGGTTGTGGCCACCAAGAACTTGCCTGTGGGCTGGAGAGGGGTTGGGGTGCTTGGGCTGTAGCCCGGTAATCGGAACTGGACCAGGTGGAAATTAAAGTACATGCTGGGGCGCGGGGACATTACAACAAGCAATGCGAGATGATGGATGAGATTTTATATTACGTGAGGTAACTATCTTTTGTCAAAAAATGATATTATTGTTCCAAATATGGAAGAAAAATTTGTACGTCGAGAGAGATTATGACGTAAATCAAAAAATAATACAAACATTCACTTTTATTGTGTTGAATTATTCTATGTAGTTATTAATCTACAACTTATCGAGTTAAATTATCGATTATGTGAAGTGAACAAAGAATTGCTTCTATGTATGACATGTTTAGATCTAAGTAATATCTTTTCAGCTTTTGTTAAACATAAATTAATTCGATTTGCATTACATTATTTGTTGCACTTTTCTCCAATTAATATAATGGAAAATAATAACCAGACGGAAAGTTACATTTTAAACGTTCACTCAAGCAGAGAATTCTCAGATGTGAAAAGGCTTGGAGGATTGTGTCAAAAGTTAGTATCATTGAATAATGATGTTCTATACCCATTGGTGTATTTGCTCATGAAGTTGACACTACTATTATGAATTGCAAATGCACGTGTGGAAAGAGTTTTCTCTACAATCAATATTATCAAAACAACATTACGCAATCGGATGAGAGATGATTGGATGAATGCTTGACATATATTGAAAAAGATTTCTTCTCTACCATCGACAACAAAATTATCATGAAATATTTTCAGAATATGAAACATCGAAGAGGAGTATTGTAATCAAGTATGTATTCTTATTTTGTTAACTAAAATGTCCTAATTTAGATAATTTTTTATGCAAACTTGTTAATTTTTATCACACATATCAATATTTGTTGTCATTATTTTATTGTACACCCCCCACTAAAAAATCCCGCTGGGTTCACCTTTCTAAGACGTATAATAGTATTATAATAAATTGCATGAATGTCAACAACATTATACATTTTCATAGTTTGAGATGTTTGTTGATGTAGAAGAATGTGTGTGCAGTAGTCGCCTCTCTTTTGTGCACTATTTTCATTCCCGGGAGATAAGCCTAATAGATTCTCTAATGATTCTATATCAATTCCAATAGGCTTACTTTATTGCAGCATAATCTTAAGTATACTTTTTAAATTATTCAGTGTATCTTAGGCATTATACATTTTTGCATCAAATAAAGTCACCTTTTCATTATGTACTTACTTTAAAGCCGTAATCTCTTTCTTTTGCTTCAATGTTGTTTGTATAATAAATTTTAAATTAACTTAGCAAGCAAGTTATCATGCTGTGATTCAAATTAATGGGCCTCAAACTCCACAAAGTATAATCATAAAAAATACATATCCTATAAAGAGTTATAAAATAGGCTATTCAAATAGAATTAGATCTCATTAATGAAACCAAGAAATAGTAAGAGATCAAAATATCCAAAGAAAATTAGATAAGTCCTCAAGAAAATTCCACCAAATTAGTGTCCAAAAATAACTCAATCAAAGGTAAAGACCAATATCAGAAAAAATAATTGAACCAATTATTGACGGGTGGGAGGCGGGATTATAGTTGAAATCTAGGGAGTGGATTGAAGAATGATAACTACCATAGGAGAGGCTATACATTGGGAACAATCTTCAAAGTACCATGCCCCTCTTCCCCAACATTTGCTCCCACTCAGCTTTGCAACTCAAGTATGGAGCCTATGGGAGTGGTGTTGGAGTCGAACTGCAGCGCTTTGAACTCAGTAACCACAATTGAAGAGAGGCGGCTACTGCAGCGCTTTGAAATCAATACATTTTTGAAATATTATTTGGACTCCAAGACAACTCTTTTTTATCAAATTAGATACACCATCATTCATGATGGACATTTCAAACCATTGTATGAAATCATCTCTTTGATTTTGCCTTTGCTCCATATAATTTAGAACAGTGGCGGACCCAGGATTTCCATCCTACCCGGGCACCAAGTAAATTTTAATTTAACTTTGGATTTTGAATAAAATTTCTCTAGTCCAATATAGATAATCATATTGTACACAAACTTAAATTACATTGAAACTTGGTAACCTTCTTTACTCCTATAGTTTTAGTGCTCCTTACACTCTTTAATTCTTGGCTCTGCTATGAAACCTAAACCATCACATATGGATAAGATCCAACATTTTAAGGAACTTCAATGCCTAATCCAATTATTTGGGTTTAATTTTATAAATTCCGCTGTATTCATTCACATCGAGTGCTTTCTTTGAGTAAAAGAATGTTTCTGCCATGGATAATAAAATGCTATATTTCGTCACCAGTGACCATGGCTTAAGAGTACAAGGATATGAACAAGAGGATTCCACTAAAATAATTGGAGATTTTCTCTTACTAAAAGAACTCATTTTAAAATGCTCAAACTTTCTCTCAATTGGTATATTGTACGAAACGGAAGACTCGGATCTCAATTCGCAACAAGTACTCCCTTTGTGTGAACACATTGAAGTCAAACAATAACTATATAGGAGAAACTTTACTGTTAGAAGCTTATAAATTCTTATTCACATAGTGAACTTCCCAACAGTCTCTTTCAAGCAATTGAACAAACACTTAGCAAGCAACTAATTAAGAACTAAAAAGCAGAAATCCAAATAACAGCCTTAAAGTCTAAAGATCAGAAATCTAAAGATTAAAGTCTAAAGATGGGAAATCTAGAGTCTAAAAAAACTTATGATACTTGTAAAAACAAGAAGAAATGTGCAGGTGGTGAGATGATATTGATGTTCAAGCTGTGAAAATCTTACCAGAAGAATAGAAGAGCGCCGACCTGCTCGATCCTACCATCTGCGCTCGTCGTTTCTTTGAAGGCTCTGCTTGCAGAAACGGCGTTAGAAGGAGATGATGCGAGATCTGGAAAAGGACTTCGTTCCTCCTCTCCGATCGGCAGCGAAAAACGAAATAGGGAGTGACTTCCTCCCTCCTGCAACCACAGAGACGAATGAAGACGCTTTCCTTCTTCCTTGTGAGAACTGCGAATGCCCTTACCTTCGAATCCGCGAAAAATCAGACCCGGGCACGTGCCCGGGTGTGCCGCCGTATGGGTCCGCCCCTGATTTAGAAAAACTCTTATTAGCTAGGAGAAGAATCTCTTTTTAAATCATAAAACTCGTTCGTAATTTACATTAGCAAAAGATGTAGCAACAAAGTTTATACATACAAAAAATTGTTGTTAATCACCATCAAATAATTTTGATCCTAAAATTAACAAGCATTAAAATTATTTCAATATAAGGTGCTAATAAATGTCAAATATTAAAAATAAAAACATCAATAATACATTATTTTGTGAAAAAATGGATGTTGAATTATTTATTTTGAATTAATTAGAGATTAAAATATATGTTGTCAATTTTATTTTAATAGTAACATAAATGTCAATTTTATTTAAAATTATATTACACATAATTTTAAATTTCATATAACTAGCAAACTTGATGTTATTTAGCAACAAATTACTTAACATTCCTCTTTTTCGTTGCTAAACAATGTTTTTTTCTTGAAGCGAGTGTGATAACGGATTTCCGAACATTAACTATAAAATATCAATTTTGTGAAATTGCTACTACAATCAAATTTGTATGAAAACATTCCACTGAAAGATTAATCTTGTATATTTTATGGATATTGATGGGTTTCCCCTTTTTTATTTATGGAAAGTCATGGGTGAGCCCCACCCCCCATGATCTCTCATGGAGATGATGGGGGCGGACCCCCACTCCCTCCATCATGGAGAAAACCGCCGCCGTCGTCATGACGGCACGCCGCCGCCGGCGGGAGACCAAGCCACCGCCGGCGGCCGGCCCCCCATGGCCGCCCCGGCCATGGACGGCCGCGGCCATGGCCGCCCGGCCATGGCCGCCCCGGCCATGGCCGCCCCGGCCATGGCCGCCCCGGCCATGGCCGCCCCGGCCATGGCCGCCCCGGCCATGGCCGCCCGGCCATGGCCGCCCGGCCATGGCCGCCCCGGCCATGGACGGCCGCGGCCATGGCCGCCCGGCCATGGCCGCCCCGGCCATGGCCGCCCCGGCCATGGCCGCCCCGGCCATGGCCGCCCCGGCCATGGCCGGCCGCGGCCATGGCCGCCCCTGCCATGGCCGCCCAGGCCGTGGCCGGCCTCCCTCGCCAGCCGCCCGGCCACCGCCGCCGTCATGACGGCCAGCCGCCATGAGGAGGGGGCCTCCTCGCCGTCCGATCTAGAGGAAGGCCCCCCATACCGTCCGATCAAGGTGGTAACTACCCACTACCCCACTACTTTAGTGGTGGGGCCCGCCATGATCCACCCCTGGAGGCTATAAAAAGACCCCCAGGGGACTCTTATTTCTCATCTTCTTCTCCTACGCCTTCCCCCCCTTCTTCTTCCTCAGGTGGGAGCTCTCCCGTTCTTCTTCGCCGGCGGCCACCCCTCGTCGCCAACAACCAGCGGCCGCCTCTCGCCGCCAACCACCGGCCGCCGCCCGAGACATCCAGCGGCCCCCAGTGGCTATCAGCACCCGCCAGCAGCTATCAGCACTTGTCATAGGCAGTCGGCCCCGTCATTGGCTATTGGCACCCCACTAGCGCTCAATCGCCAAGGAAGCACTCCAAGAACAAAAGAAGACGAGCAAGGGAAGCAGCAACAACCCAGGAATACACACCGCCTCTGAGCGCACGCGCCTGAAGCATTCCGCGCATTCCACCATCCAAGTCCCGTTGGCGAGGCAGTCTGTTGCCCACCAACGGCCGCATACTCTCTCTCTCTCTCCAAGATTGTAACGGGAGCGGCCTGTCGCCCCGATTCCCCCAAACATTTTGTAACCTCCAGCGATCTAGTGGATTTTGACCGGCACCGACCCGGTCACGTGGTTTTTCACCCGGTTGAAGGGTTTTCCACGCTAAAACTCCTTGTGTTCATTCCCTTTTTTCAATTGACTGTGTGCGCGCTCGACTGCTCCGCGAGCTAAGGCGGTCCGAGATTATCCGGTCCGACCGGGGCCTCGAGTTAGTCCGCAACAGTTTGGCGCCGTCTGTGGGAAACATTCCCAACCTCCTCCGCAGAACAAGTTCACCATTTCTGCAACCGCGATGACAAAGAGAAGTGCCCGCACAGCCGAAGGGTCCGCACTTGGCGGACACACTGAGCCTGCACATTCTCACTCTCTGGTAGACGTGCCGCTGACCGCTGAAGCAGTTTACGCCCCCGTCACCGCTCTGGAAGGACGTGTCCGCCAAATGGAAGAACAACAAACAGAAATGCTGGCATTGCTCCGAAACATGGGAGCACCACCCGCTCCCCTGATACAGCCGGCCCCAGCAAATCCTCCGCAACCAAACTCGGAAAGGGACCAAGAAGAGCCCGAGGATTATTCTGAAGCCGCCAGCTCCACTCACCCAGCTCAAAGAAGAGTAAGAACAGATCATCTTCATCACCATCCCGCCAACGACGTTCGCCCCCCTCCTCTCGAAAGGTTTACTCGGGAGGAAATTCGGGAAGTTATAGCCGAAGAATATCGCCAGGCTGAAAGAAGAGACTTTCATGCTCACCGACCTCCCTGCCAAGGCTCCCCCTTGACGCCGCAAATCCTCGATCATCCTATTCCACATGGATTCAAGCTTCCAAACATCGAGACATTTGACGGGACCGATGATCCACTAGAACACATTAACCACTTCACCACCATTATGAGGATCTACAGCGCACCTGATCAGTTACTCTGCCAAGTGTTTCCGACCACTCTCAAGGGACAAGCTCGCACATAGTTTCACTCCTTGAGAGCGGGCACTATCGTCAACTTCACAGAACTAACGAGACAGTTCACAGATCAGTTTATAGCAAATCGGAGGATCGTCCGCGACCCTTCCCACTTATCAGGTATCCGCCAGAACGAAGGGGAGTCTTTGAAGGATTTCTTCCGCAGGTTCTCCGCAGAAGCCCGCCAAATCCCAGGGGTCGACCCTGAACTGTTAAGAGGAATATTCCTCGGAGGTCTTCGCCCGAGCAGCTTTTATTCGACATTAATGAGGGAGACCGTCGCTAGCTACCCCGACCTCGTGTACCGCGTAGAGGCGCAGATCACAGCCGACGAGGCTATTGAAGCTCATCGTCAACAGTTTGACGACAACCAGAAGCGAAAAAGGGAAAAAGAACCGTCCCCTCAACACCAAGAAGGAAGATCCCGACCAGAACATCAAAACGAAAAACACCGACGTGACCATCAGAGAGATCAGCCGCCCCGGGATTACATACCCCTAAACACCTCCATGACAAATGTGTTTCATGCGATCCAAGGCAACGAGGCGCTCCGCAGGCCCAGACCTCTCGCTAAAAATACTGGGGACCAGACAAAGTACTGCGAGTTTCACCGTGGACAAGGACACGACACAGAAGATTGCTCAAAGCTCAAGGAGGAGATTGAGTATCTCGTCAAACAAGGCCTCCTGGGGAGATTCTTACGAGGATAGGCACAGAAGTCCGCTGAAAGGAAATCGGCCAACCATATGCTAGACCGGACAGGGGGGCAACCCCTTAGACGACCAACCCAAGAGAGGGCTTTGCACCTCAGAAGGGCTCTATCTATTATAGCGTTTATTAATTTTACTTTCCTACGAATTATGTATTCCCGCAAGAACAATCTCACGACTGTAACTCTAAAAAAGTTAACATTTTCTCATTATAGGCCTGTTGATGACAAACATCATCCGTGCAATTTGAAATACAGACTCATTTCGCCAAAGTGCGAAGACATCCATTTACCCTTACAGCAACTGCCTCCGTGCAGCGCGCTCCTTACAGCAACTGCCTCCGTGCAGCGCGCTCCTTACAGCAACTGCCTCCGTGCAGCGCGCTCCATACAGCAACTGCCTCCGTGCAGCGCGCTCCTTACAGCAACTGCCTCCGTGCAGCGCGCTCCTTACAACAACTGCCCCCGTGCAGCGCGCTCCTTACAGCAACTGCCTCCGTGCAGCGCGCTCCTTACAGCAACAGCGCGTTCCTTACAGCAACTGCCTCCGTGCAGCGCGCTCTTTACAGCAACTGCCTCCGTGCAGCGCGCTCCTTACAGCAACTGCCTCCGTGCAGCGCGCTCCTTACAGCAACTGCCTCCGTGCAGCGCGCTCCTTACAGCAACTGCCTCCGTGCAGCGCGCTCCTTACAGCAACTGCCTCCGTGCAGCGCGCTCCTTACAGCAACTGCCTCCGTGCAGCGCGCTCCTTACAGCAACTGCCTCCGTGCAGCGCGCT
Source organism: Platanthera zijinensis (assembly GCA_039513925.1). Taxonomy (NCBI): domain Eukaryota; kingdom Viridiplantae; phylum Streptophyta; class Magnoliopsida; order Asparagales; family Orchidaceae; genus Platanthera; species Platanthera zijinensis. The sequence goes on from CM077078.1 coordinate 271,289,448, forward strand.
CCTTACAGCAACTGCCTCCGTGCAGCGCGCTCCTTACAGCAACTGCCTCCGTGCAGCGCGCTCCATACAGCAACTGCCTCCGTGCAGCGCGCTCCTTACAGCAACTGCCTCCGTGCAGCGCGCTCCTTACAGCAACTGCCTCCGTGCATACAGCAACTGCCTCCGTGCAGCGCGCTCCTTACAGCAACTGCCTCCGTGCAGCGCGCTCCTTACAGCAACTGCCTCCGTGCAGCGCGCTCCTTACAGCAACTGCCTCCGTGCAGCGCGCTCCTTACAGCAACTGCCTCCGTGCAGCGCGCTCCTTACAGCAACTGCCTCCGTGCAGCGCGCTCCTTACAGCAACTGCCTCCGTGCAGCGCGCTCCTTACAGCAACTGCCTCCTCCGTGCAGCGCGCTCCATACAGCAACTGCCTCCGTGCAGCGCGCTCCTTACAGCAACTGCCTCCGTGCAGCGCGCTCCTTACAGCAACTGCCTCCGTGCAGCGCGCTCCTTACAGCAACTGCCTCCGTGCAGCGCGCTCCATACAGCAACTGCCTCCGTGCAGCGCGCTCCTTACAGCAACTGCCTCCGTGCAGCGCGCTCCTTACTGCAACTTCCTCCGTGCAGCGCGCTCCTTACAGCAACTGCCTCCGTGCAGCGCGCTCCTTACAGCAACTGCCTCCATGCAGCGCGCTCCTTAAAGCAACTGCCTCCGTGCAGCGCGCTCCTTAAAGCAACTGCCTCCGTGCAGCGCGCTCCTTACAGCAACTGCCTCCGTGCAGCACGCTCCATACAACAACTGCCTCCGTGCAGCGCGCTCCTTACAGCAACTGCCTCCGTGCAGCGCGCTCCTTACAGCAACTGCCTCCATGCAGCGCGCTCCATACAGCAACTGCCTCCGTGCAGCGCGCTCCTTACAGCAACTGCCTCCGTGCAGCGCGCTCCATACAGCAACTGCCTCCGTGCAGCGCGCTCCTTACAGCAACTGCCTCCGTGCAGCGCGCTCCTTACAGCAACTGCCTCCGTGCAGCGCGCTCCTTACAGCAACTGCCTCCGTGCAGCGCGCTCCTTACAGCAACTGCCTCCGTGCAGCGCGCTCCATACAGCAACTGCCTCCGTGCAGCGCGCTCCATACAGCAACTGCCTCCGTGCAGCGCGCTCCCTACAGCAACTGCCTCCGTGCAGCGCGCTCCTTACAGCAACTGCCTCCGTGCAGCGCGCTCCTTATAGCAACTGCCTCCGTACAGCGCGCTCCATACAGCAACTGCCTCTGTGCAGCGCGCTCTTTACAGCAACTGCCTCCGTGCAGCGCGCTCCTTACAGCAACTGCCTCCGTGCAGTGCGCTCCTTACAGCAACTGCCTCCGTGCAGCGCGCTCCTTACAGCAACTGCCTCCGTGCAGCGCGCTCCTTACAGCAACTGCCTCCGTGCAGCGCGCTCCTTACAGCAACTGCCTCCGTGCAGCGCGCTCCATATAGCAACTGCCTCCGTGCAGCGCGCTCCTTACAGCAACTGCCTCCGTGCAGCGCGCTCCTTACAGCAACTGCCTCCGTGCAGCGCGCTCCATACAGCAACTGCCTCCGTGCAGCGCGCTCCTTACAGCAACTGCCTCCGTGCAGCGCGCTCCTTACAGCAACTGCCTCCGTGCAGCGCGCTCCTTACAGCAACTGCCTCCGTGCAGCGCTCTCCATATAGCAACTGCCTCCGTGCAGCGCGCTCCTTACAGCAACTGCCTCCGTGCAGCGCGCTCCTTACAGCAACTGCCTCCGTGCAGCGCGCTCCTTACAGCAACTGCCTCCGTGCAACGCGCTCCTTACAGCAACTGCCTCCGTGCAGCGCGCTCCTTACAGCAACTGCCTCCGTGCAGCGCGCTCCTTACAGCAACTGCCTCCGTGCAGCACGCTCCATACAACAACTGCCTCCGTGCAACGCGCTCCTCACAGCAACCGCCTCCATACCCGCGCGCAACCTAAGCCGCAAGAAACCATCGCGCAAACTTAGCCGCAAGAAACCATCGCGCAAACTTAGCCGCGAGCAGCCCTCATGCAATCTAAGATGCGAATAACCCTCGCGAAAGTCAAGCCGCGGCCGCAAACCGTGCAAATCAAGCCGCAAGCCAGTCTCGTGCAAGCACGGCAGCAAACCAGTAAAAGCCGCGAGCCAACCTCGTTCAAGCTAAGCCGCAGTCACAAACCGCGCAAGGCAAAGTCACGACCCAAGCTCATGTAAGCAATAATCGCGAGTCAGTCTCGCGCAAAATGACGTTGCACGGCAAAATTACGGCATCAACCTCACCAACGGAGGTATCCGACAGCCTAGATAAAAATGGAGGCGCCGTGCTTGCACCCATGCGCCTTGCCGCACCAAGTTTCTCATTTCGACCTTGTACAAAAAGTACTCGGTGATACACTCGGGGGGCAACAGAAACTCCGCATCTCAGTAATCTCTTCCCTTGGACGCTTAGTCCGCCATGCATGTTACACCTTGCGCACATCGCATATGCAGCGTGTATCGTGCACGCATCACTCACTTATCATGCACATTACATACCGTGCACATCGTACCTTGTGCACACGTTACATACCTCGCGCCTTGCGCACATAAGGCGCAATTGTGCATATTACAGCAAGTATGAAAAGGCCCATGGCGGTGCTTCCAGAATCGCAGGGCGAGCAAGAGCCCGCACGCACCACACTTGCTTGAGCGCGCAAAATACACGCAAAGCCCGCCCGCGCACACGAGACTCGCGCACACAAGCCGCACGCCAAACTTGCGCAGGCGGCCAGCACGTGCGCGCGCGACCCGAACACGCGTGGCCGAAGTGAGCAGGGCCTGCGCGCGCGCGGCCTGCGCGCGGGGTGCCTGCACGCGGCCCGCGCGCGGCTAGCCTGCGCGCGCGCGGCCTCCCTGCGCGAGCGCGGACTGCCCGCCCGCGGCCAGCCTGCGCGCGTGGCTCTCGCGCGGCCAGTGTGCGCCCGCGGCCTGCCTGCGTGCGCAGCTTGCCTGCGCGCCCACGACCCGCGCACGCGCAAGGCCTGCGCGCGCGGCCAGCCTGCGCGCGCGGCCAGCCTGCGCGCGCGGCCAGCCCAAGCGGCCACGCGCCCGGCCTGCGCGCGTGCGGCCCGCGCGCCGTTAGCTCGCGCAAGGCCTGCGCGCGGTCAGCCCGCGCGCTGCTAGCTCGCGCAGCCAGCGCCCGCCCCTGCGGCCCTTCGTCGCACGCGCCGTTTTGACGCTCGTGTACCGTGCCGGCCTCCGTCTGCATGCATCCAGGCACCCGTTCGCCAAGCCTCCGCACGACATAATAACTTAGAGCCGCGATCCATCGCCGCCGCCTCGGATCTCTCGCTGGCACCCACCATGACAACAAAGAATTCCAGAAATCTCTCCTCACGCTCGCTTCGTTCCCGGCCAAGTAGAGATTTGGGGGGCATTTGATGGGTTCCCCCTTTTTTATTTATGAAAAGTCATGGGTGGGCCCCACCCCCCATGATCTCTCATGGAGATGATGGGGGCGGACCCCCACTCCCTCCATCATGGAGAAAACCGCCGCCGTCGTCATGACGGCACGCCGCCGCCGGCGGGAGACCAAGCCACCGCCGGCGGCCGGCCCCCCATGGCCGCCCGGCCACGGCCGCCCCGGCCATGGACGGCCGCGGCCATGGCCGCCCGGCCATGGCCGCCCCGGCCATGGCCGCCCGGCCATGGCCGCCCCGGCCATGGCCGCCCCGGCCATGGCCGCCCCGGCCATGGACGGCCGCGGCCATGGCCGCCCGGCCATGGCCGCCCCGGCCATGGCCGCCCCGGCCATGGCCGGCCGCCGCCATGGCCGCCCCTGCCATGGCCGCCCCGGCCATGGCCGCCCAGGCCGTGGCCGGCCTCCCTCGTCAGCCGCCCGGCCACCGCCGCCGTCATGACGGCCAGCCGCCATGAGGAGAGGGCCTCCTCGCCGTCCGATCTAGAGGAAGGCCCCCCATACCGTCCGATCAAGGTGGTAACTTCCCACTACCCCACTACTTTAGTGGTGGGGCCCGCCATGATCCACCCCTGGAGGCTATAAAAAGACCCCCAGGGGACTCTTATTTCTCATCTTCTTCTCCTACGCCTTCCCCCCCTTCTTCTTCCTCAGGTGGGAGCTCTCCCGTTCTTCTTCGCCGGCGGCCACCCCTCGTCGCCAACAACCAGCGGCCGCCTCTCGCCGCCAACCACCGGCCGCCGCCCGAGACATCCAGCGGCCCCCAGTGGCTATCAGCACCCGCCAGCAGCTATCAGCACTTGTCATAGGCAGTCGGCCCCGTCATTGGCTATTGGCACCCCACCAGCGCTCAATCGCCAAGGAAGCACTCCAAGAACAAAAGAAGACGAGCAAGGGAAGCAGCAACAACCCAGGAATACACACCGCCTCTGAGCGCACGCGCCTGAAGCATTCCGCGCATTCCACCATCCAAGTCCCGTTGGCGAGCCAGTCTGTTGCCCACCAACGGCCGCATACTCTCTCTCTCTCTCCAAGATTGTAACGGGAGCGGCCTGTCGCCCCGATTCCCCCAAACATTTTGTAACCTCCAGCGATCTAGTGGATTTTGACCGGCACCGACCCGGTCACGTGGTTTTTCACCCGGTTGAAGGGTTTTCCACGCTAAAACTCCTTGTGTTCATTCCCTCTTTTCAATTGACTGTGTGCGCGCTCGACTGCTCCGCGAGCTAAGGCGGTCCGAGATTATCCGGTCCGACCGAGACCTCGAGTTAGTCCGCAACAGATATGAGTCCAACAACTCTTTCAAAGATTAATGAGAAATAAACTCTTCAAATTTATAAGTATGTATGAGCCAAAAAAAACCCAGTATTCGCCAAGTCTCTCTCTCCCATGGCCCACTGCCTGGCCCACTCATAGCAGAGCCTCGACCTATCGAGCTGTTTCTGTCCCGATAACTGGGCCCATAACTAAAAATTCCAAGAATCTAGGCTTTCCATAATTAGGATCAAGTTGTGGGCTATAAATGATCGGATAAATACGGTCTTAATAATGCAAGAGAATCCTCAATATTTTTAAATTGATATTTTAATGCTAAAATACATTAGTTGCTACGTGTCCATATTCTAAATTAATAAATTAATGTTTATTAAGATTTTGGCGACGTGGAATCCGCGCATGCCATATTTATATATATATATTTATTTATGTATAATAATGAGACAGTTTCTATACGAGTATTGACATTCCGACAAAACAATTAAAAACACAAAATATGGCTGCTAATAGCAACCCAAAACACGGCTTTTGAAAATAGGCTTACTATATGATATTTTTAAAAAAATGTTCAATATAAAAATTGTAGATCTCGTCAAAATACGCGGAACCCGGGGGAACTATGTGATCCGCAGTAGTTCCACCGGGTGTAGCGTCTTTTGAAATTAGGACTAATATATGACATTTTTTAGAAAAATTGTTCAACATGAAAGTTGTAGTTCTCGTAGAGATATACAACTTTTATGATGAACACTTTTTCTTAAATGTCATATAGTAGGCTTATTTTCAAAAGGCGCGGAACCCGTACGGAATTATGTGATTCGTAATACTTCTGCCCGGTGCCGCACGCCTTTTGAAAATAGCCCTACTATATGGCTTTTTTAGGAAAAATGTTCAACATGAAAGTTGTAGTTCTCGTTGAGATCTACAACTTTCATGATGAACGCTTTTCCTAAAAATATCATATAGTAGGCATATTTTCAAAATGCAGGTGAAACTCGTATTTAGTTAATTTGGGGTTCCTTGTTTTGACATTTTTCCTAAAAATGTCATGTAGTAAAGTTATCTCTGATTTTTTTAGCTAATTTAATAATTAATAATGATTTGTTATTTTTTAAATAATTTAATTTTTGAACTGTCAGTATTCATCGGACTTTCAATAGTTATTTGTTGGGTTGTCATTATTTTTAAGGTGTAAAAAATGATATAGTGCTGTCAATAAAAACACCTTATATTTATAATAACATTTTCATCTCACAAGAAGGAGAACATTGTAATCTCTCTGCCTATGGCATGCGCGAGTCCACGTCCCCAAAATCTTAATATATTTTAATTTATTAATTTAGAATATGGACACGTAGCAACTAATGTATTTTAGCATTAAAATATCAATTTAAAAATATTCAGGATTCTCTTGCATTAATAAGATTGTACTAATCCGATCATAAATATACAATTGTTGCGGATTGTTCATGCCACTGGTTGACAGAACTTAATTAAATCGTCTTAGTTCGGGAGCGGTCGAGCATGCAAATAATCACAGAAGTAAAAAAATTGGAAAAGAAGATTTTTAATTTGGAAAAACCGTTAACTTGGTGAAAAACACGTGCAACAGACTGTCTCTCGTTACAATTATTAAGAGAGAGAGTGAGAGAGTGGAGGAAGAACTCAGAGGATGACAAGCCACCACTCACAGAGTTATGCATTTCTTCGTGTGTTATGGGTGGCAGTAAGCTTGCCGTGTTTTGTGGTTCTCGGGTAGTGCTTGGAAGTGAGAGCGACTCGTTAAGCTCGACCTGATATCTGGGGCTTGGAAACTTGAACGACGTGTTCTACATGGCTTCATATATCTATGTGTCTTGTCTCTGGTTGTCTTTTGGAAAAGTCGGGTGTGATTGTCTTGTCGGTGGTTGGAGCGCTTGTTCTTGAGCGCGTGAAGCGTTTGTTCTTGAGCGCGTGAAGCGCTTGTTTTTTAACGCGCGGAGTGCTCGTTCTTGAACGCACAGAGCACGTGCTGGCGGAGAGCGCGCGGTGCGCTTGCCGGTTAGCAAGGGGCAAAATTCCTTGCTAATTAGCAAAATTCGTTGATAATTTTAATTAGCAAGAAATTTAGGAACAAAAAAAAATACCTTGCTAATTTGGTCCTAACTAATTTTAGCTACGAAATTATTTCTTGTAAATTTGCAGGGATTTTTTAGGAAGGTATTATATCCTTTCTAAATTAGCAAGGAAAACTACATTCCTTGTTAATATTTTGTATTTTCCTGAATTAAAATAATATTTATATATAACCAACAAAAAGAACATTAAAAACTTAGTTTGTTGAATATGATATTTTTATATATTTATATATGATTATGAATATGATATTTTTATATATTTATATATATCGTGCATATATATATATATCTACTAATATACAAAAACTACTCTTTGGTGAAACATTGCCTGATGTCCCTATATTACCCTTATAGTTGTATTCATAATTACACAATTATATCACACTTTATATTAGTATATTATAAAGGCAATGTCCTTTTAGATAATTACATAACTTTACAATATTAAAATACAAAAAATAAAAAACACTAGATACCCTAAACCTATTGTCTATAGCTAGGAATGACAAGAGAAAAATTAATGTTTTGGCGTTAAAATATTATTTTTTTTACAAAATAAAAATTATATTTTTGATTTATATTTTTTTACGGTCATTTTGAGTACTCATATGTATATGTTGTGGAGCGGGCGGCGCCCGCCGAGAGCGGGCGGGTACTGTCGCGCGAGGCCATAGAGGCGGGTACTGTCCACGACAAATGTCGTCGCCACGACAAATGTCTTCCCCACGACAAATGTCGCACCACCGGCGAATGTCGCATCCCGGCGAATGTCGCACCCCGCCGAATGTCGCACCCCGCCGATTGTCGCACCCCCGCCGAATGCCCCCAGGGCCGAAGGCCCGTGCCTGTCACTTGTATATATATATATATATATATATATATATATATATATATATATATATATATATATATAGGCGTGAACAAAAAAACCGGGCCTGACGGGCCGGCCCGAGCCCGGCCCGGTCAAAGCCCGGTCAAGCCCGGCCCGGTTCAGGCCCGAACCGGGCCGAGCCCTAACCCGGGGCCCTGAAAGGGCCCCGGTTTCAAGCTGTTACCCGGCCCGGTACCTGGCCCGGTCCGGGCCGGGTAAAGCCCGAAAATCGGGCTAGCCCGAGACCGGGCCGGCCATAGCCCGATCCGGTCTCGGGCTAGGCCCGATTGAGCCTAACGGCTCTTTTTAAGAGCCGTTAGGCTCTCATGGCAGCATGGCTGCCACGTGGCAGCCATGCTGCCATGAAGAGCAGCCAACGGCTCTCTAAATGAGAGCCGTTGGCTGCATTATATTTATATATAAAAATATATATATTTTATATTTTTTTATTATTTTAATATTTTATAATATTATTTAAATTAAAAAAATTAAAAATAAAAAATAAAAAAAATTCTTAAAATCTTATAAATACCCCCCCTAACCCCCTTCTTTTTTTTGTTTTTTCTCACACACTCTCTCTCTCACTCACTCTCTCTCTCTCTCTTAGCTCTCCCAATGGCGTCGTCTTCCCAAAATACGGCTGCGGTAGTGGAGCACAATCGTAGAGCGGGTATTTGGGAGCATTTCGAGATGGTCCAAGTCGGGACCGAAAGGAGAGCGCGCTGCAAGTTGTGCTCGAAGCTGCTATCCATCACCGACAACTCGACGCTTGTTAGACACCAGAAGTCTTGCGTGTCGAAACAAGCTCCTCCCGAGTCAAGTCAAGCCCAAATTTCTGGAGCAGGACAGATTTGGACGTACGATCAAATGCGACAGCGAGAGCTGCAGACGCAGTTCGTCATCAAACGCGGGCTGCCATTCAGCGTCTTCGACAATGACGACGCGACGGAGTACATACATGGGGGGCTTCAACCCAAATACCAAAAGGTTAGTAGAATTACTCTAAGGCGTGACGCGCTTAAATTTTATTTAGCAGTAAAAGAAGAATTAATTAACTATTTTGAAAATTTCGAAGGACGTGTGAGTCTAACGAGCGACGTTTGGACGAGTAATTTAAATTTAGGATTATCTTATCTTTGCATCACTTGTCATTGGATTGATCCCATTTCGTGGGAGCAAAATAAACGCGTAATATGTTTTACAGGTTTTGAATACCCGCACACGGCTGTAGCTTTATATAAAGTTATTATGAAATGTGCGCGAGAATTTAAAATTAACGATAAAATACTTAGTATTTCTTTTGATAACGCCGCTAATAATGGCGCCGCAATTGAATTGTTAAAACGAGATTTAAAACCATTTCTCAACGACGCGTTTTTTCATACTAGATGTGTTTGTCACGTGCTAAATTTAGTTGTACAGGATAGTTTAAAGGGAATGGAAGAATATATTAATAAAATTCGAAACATGTTAAAAACTATTTATTGTACTAAACAACGAGCTCAAGATTTTAGAAAATTTTGTAAAGCACAAAATCAGAGATATTTGAAACCCGAATTTGATATGCCGGTTAGATGGAACTCAACCTATAAAATGTTAAAAAGAGCCGTTCTACAAAAAGAAATTCTAATGGAATATTATAGTTTGCTTAATATTGAACACAATTTAGGTGAAAATGATTGGGATATTATAGAACATTATCTAGATTTACTAAAGTGTTTTTATAGGGCCACTGTTTCTTTATCTGGAGTGTATTATCCAACGAGCGCATTAGTAATTGAACATTTCGTACATATCACACAAAAATTTAGTTATTATGGACAACACGAAGGTTGGGCTCCTTTAATTAAAATAATGGAAGAAAATTTTTTAAAATATTATAGAGTTATACCGTCTATGTTTTCGTGCGCCGCCGCTTTAAATCCGCTACTTAACGTAGAAGGCGTAGAAAATTTGATCGATGAAATCAATACTAATCTAACCTTAAATATAAATTATGATGATGATGACCCCGTTAGTACTACAAATTTTACTACTTTTTTTACACAGTTATAATTATTACAATAACTTATACGGGTCACGACCCCGCGAAGAAATAACACAACCCAAAACAAAGGATAGTCTTAAAAATAAAATTTTAGATTTAGCTTCTAGGAAAAAATCTCGCACATCTGGTAGTTTAGATGAATTAGGATTATATACAAAAACACAATTTAGCGATTTTATGAGTTCGGACGAGATCGAAAACTTCGATCTCTTAAATTGGTGGAAAGGTAAAGCTAATACCTATCCTGTTTTGGCCTATATGGCCCGTGATTTACTAACTATCCAAGCTAGTACAGTAGCTTCGGAGTCCGCTTTTTCTCTTAGTGGCAGGGTTTTGAACGAGCGGAGGAGCCGGCTTAACGAAGAATCGCTGGAGATTTGCATATGCTACAAGGACTACTTGGATGCTATGAAGAGGAAGCAGCACATAACAGCATTGGAGGATAGCTCGGAGGAGATAGAAGACGAAATTGACGCAATGAATCTACAAGATGATTAAATCGGACAATCTTAAATTCTTAATGTAAATTTTTTTGATGTATGTAAATTTTTTTAATTAAATCTTAAATTCTTAATGTAAATCGGGCAATGTCTGACTTAGATTTTGTATTCTAATATTAATAAAATTTTTTGATTAAATTTTTTGTGACATTTGTGCAATTGTATAACTAATAAACTAATAAATATATATTATAATAAATTAATAATATAATATAATAAATATATTATAACTAATTAACTATTAACTATTTATATTTTATAATAATATAAATTATAATATAAAATTATAAATTATAAATTATAAAATAATTAATAAAAAAAAAGAAAATCGGGCCGGCCCGGTTCGGGCCCGAGACCGGCCCGGTCCTGCCCGGTCCTGCCCGGCCTGGCCTGAAGGGCCGGAGCAGGCAGCCTATTTTAGCTGCCTGCCCGGCCCGGCCCGGCCCGATTGCAGGGGAGGACCGGGCCGGCCCGGCCGGATAAATGAAAAAGCCCGATCGGGCCCGGTCCGGGCCGGCCCGATCGGACTTTTTGTTCAGGCCTATATATATATATATATATATATATATATATATATATATATATATATATATATATATATTTATTTATTTAAATATATGCATATATATAATTATTTATATATATGTACATGAATATATATTTATATATTTATTTATAGAAATATATATATTTATATAATTTATATAAATATATGTTTATTTCATGTATATAAATAATTTATAAATATATATATATAAATAAAAAAATATTTTATAAGAGAGGAATAAGGAAATTATAAATTCTCTTTTTTTAATTAAAGCTTCATTTGGGGAGGCGTTTTCAAGCTGGTGTGGGAACAGAAGCCACCGTATGGCAGGAAAACAAGCGTGCAGCATCTGCTCTCGTCGCGCCAGAGGAACAAATCAAAAACTCTAAGTTTGGAATTCCTGCCTCCCCCTCCAGCTCTGAACGGCGGCGACATTTTCACCTGCTCGCTCTTGCCGAATCATATGAAGTCTAAGAGACATAAAATTTTTCAAAGAAAATAATTTTGTATCTTTATAAATATTTTATAACAAAAAAATTCATTGCTATTTTGCAACAAAAGTTTTGCTACGAAAAAATTTGTTGCTATTTCAGCAACGAAAATTTTGCAACAAAAAAAATTTGTTGCTATTTTAGCAACAAACAAATCCCTTGCTATTTTGGTAGGTAAAATAAAAAAGTATATTCCTAGCTAAATTTGATGTTAATTAGGAAGGATTATCAAGCCTTCCTAATTTCCCTTCCTAAATCATATTTTTCTTATAGTGACTATTCGTAGCAGCTTACATGATTTTGAAATAATCAAGGGTGACAAGCCGCTTCTCGTTACATCTTGGAGGTGAGAGAAAACACAGATTGCCTGGAGGGTGACAGACCACCGCTCACAAAACTCAATATTACTCACTTGTCGGCAGTGAAATCTCTTGTCGATGTCCGGCCGCAAAATGCTGGAAGGTGGCACATAGGAGAATTGCTGAGAAAGGCTGGTGAAATGTCTCACGCGTAGGAGAATCCTTGGAAAGGCTGGCATATCACCTAGTACGCGATTCGTCGCAGAGTTAAACAAATCCGTGAAGCGCTCGAAAGAAGGCGGCTTGTAGGAGGATTTAGGCAGAGCTCTGGCCTGTAAGAAGAGAAGACTGAGAGGAGAAAAGTTAAAATCAGAGGGTGTACGAGGTCCTATTTATAGGACCCAAGAATTGTTAAGGTAGTTATGTGGTTATCTGTATACCGTAATCATCAAATTTACTAATTGTAGACCATCTTTAATATATTTTATGATGCACATTATTTTTATAATTTTGTTATGCGCATGCCAAAATTATTTTTAGTTATTGGCACCCACCCATGACGATGGTTATGCGGTGGTTACCCGCGAAACATACGGTGGAGATCAAAGGGGAATGATCAGAAGGCGGATAAGAGCCATCCTTGAAGGCTCCCGGGCGGCAAACCACCGACGGTGGTTGGCCGCCGAAGAGGAGAGCGAGGCGGGGACGACCGGGATGGGGGCCACGAGAGAGCTATCTGGGGCAGTCGGTCGTGCCTTGCGGCCGCGTCGCCCACCGCTCCTCGCAGCTGCAGGCTCGCGGCCTTGAGATACTGTAACGACCTCCCCAACCCAGGCTCAAAAGGAAGACCGCTGACACCCCCATCACCACGCTCGAAAGAGTTCAGCCTCAACAGGTCTGCAGACCGTACACCCCAACCCACTCTTCAGTCCCACTAGTGTATTGTTGGGGGCCGCATCCTTCCTTCAATATAATGAGAAGCGATCCAGTTACACGCCCCTACTAGAACTTATTACCAATTGAGAGCTCAACTGGTAATGAGAAGTGAAAGAACTTTACAGTTAAGCATGCTCGGACGAGAGTAGTTTCGGGATGGGTGACCTCCTGAGATATCCCCGTAGGGGCGCATAACTGGATAACTTCTCATCGAAGGGAGGATTTAGCCTCCAATAACCCGCTAGTGGGACTAAAGAGGGTTGGGGTGTACGGTCTGTAGACCTGTTGGGGATGAACCCTTTCGAGCGTGGTGCTGGGGGTGCCGTCGGTCATCCTTTCGAGTCGTGGGATGGGGAGGCCGTTAAAAAAGTGCATTTTTTTGTAATGGCCTCCCCAGCCCACATCTCGAAAGGACGACCGCTGATACCCCCAACACCACACTAAAAGGGTTCAGCCTCAACCGGTCTGCAGACAATGCACCCCAACCCCTCTCTAAGACCACATCTGAGTTATTGGAGGTCGTAGCCTCCCTTTGATGAGAAGTGGTCCAGTTAAGCGCCCATACGGGGACTTCCCAAGAGGTCACCCATCCCGAAACTATTCCAATCTGAGCACGCTTAGCTATAAAGTTCTTTCACTTCTCGTCACCAATTGAGTTGCAGCTCAATTGACGATGAGAAGTTTTTTGTAACTGCCTCCCCAACACACGACTCAAAAGAACGACCGTCGACACCCCCTAACATCCAGCTCGAAAGGGTTTAGCCTTAAACAGTCTGCAGACCATGCACCCCAACCCCTCTCCACCCTTGTTTCTCAGTCTCGACGGGTTGTTGAGATCGGGGATCGAAATCAAAACTTTCTTGATAAGGATCCTTCAAGTCACTCTTCATCACCAATTGAGTTGCAACACAATAGGTGATGAGAAGTGAAGGAACTTAATAGTTAAGCGTGCTTGAAAAAGAATAGTACTGGGATGGTGACCTTCTGAGAAGTCCCTATACAACCAAACTTAACTATTGAGTTCGCTCATCAAAGGCAGGGTGTGACCACCAAAAACCCTCCAGTGAGATGGAGAGGGGTTGGGGTGCTTGAGCTGCAGCCCGGTAACGTTGCCTAGAGCGGAGCCGTGACGTTGTCACATTGGATTGGCTTAGGTCGTTACAATAAAAAGTGCACATTTGTGTAACGGCCTCCCCAACATACAGCTCGAAAGGACGACTGCTGACACCTCCAACATCGAGCTCGAAAGGGTTCAGCCTCAACAGGTTTGTAGACCGTACACCCCAACCCCTCCTCAAGCCCAATGGCAGATTGTTGGAGCCCGCATGCTCCATTTGATGAGAAGTGATCCAGTTAAGCAACCGTACAGGGACTTCCCAGGAGGTCACCCATTCCAAGACTACTGCAGCCCGAGCACGCTTAACTATTGCCTTTTTTTTACTACTCCACCCCAAGCTACAACTTAATTTGTGATGAAAAAATAAAAGAATGATATAATTAAGCGTATTCGGGCTGGAGTAGTCCTGGGATGGGTGACCTCCTGGGAAGTCCTCGTAGAAGTGCTTAACCGGACTACTTCTCATCAAAAGGAGGTTGCGGCCTCCAACAACCCGTCGGTGGGCTTGGAGAGGGGTTTGGGTGTACAGTATGCAGACCTGTTGAGGCTGAAACCTTTCGAGCTGGATGATGGGGGTGTCGGAGGTCGTCCTTTTGAGCTGTATGCTGGGGAGGCCGTTACAGATACGGCCATGGACGGCCAAGCGATCTGGCCGGGGAGGCAGGGCGTGTCCGGCCACGCCTTGCGACCGCATCGCTGGTTGCTTTTTGCGGCTGTGACTGGCCAATCGCGCCGGCCGGGGAGGCCGGGCGCGGTGTCGGCCGCGCTTCGCGGCCACGACACCGACCTCTTCTTGCATCTACGGTCTCGCGGCCACGAGAGGGGCTGTGGCCGGCTACCCTCCATGGTCGGGGTGGTCAGCGGCGGCACCGGCTGCGCGCGCTAGCCGGGATGGTCAGTGGAGGCGCCGGCTGTGCCTTGCGGTCGTGGGCTTGTGGCCGCGAGCCGCGGCCACAGCCGCGCCGGCCTGGGAGGAGCCGACTGTCGGTGGGCGGTCGTTTTGGCCGGTCGCGGGAGGTTGGTTGTGCGCGTGGTGGAATCGTTTGCGCAGGTCGCGCATGGATCGAGTGAACGGATCACGTGCACGGATAGGGTGCACGGATCACGTGCACGGATCGGGTGCACGGATCACGCATGCGATGGTTACTCTCATAACCTCCCACTAAATTAGTGGGGGTTATGACAATCCGATTAACGAACGACGGTTTAAGCCGATGGTTTTAGGACCACCACCACATTGTTGGCATAATCAGTGTTGTTACCTTCCAAAGTGCATTAGGGATTGCATGTTGGGCTTAAAAGGGAGGAGTGATGTTAGAGAGTAATAACATTATTCATGCGTTCATAGAGGTAGCAAGATAATCACAGAGCAATGTTCTCATGCAAGGTAGTGGAATGCTGAATGAATAGTGATAAATATTGTTGGATGTCAATATTGGTAATACAATAGATACTAGCTCAAACAGTAACCTAACTTTCATTACACTTGGACAAATTCACAATCACGATAGATATTCATGTTGGGATATAACGCAGAAAATATCCCCTAGGTGCAATCAAATTAATATAGGGTTTACAAGAACGCATAAATCTGAACAAAAATCTGCATACGTAAATACTACAACTGCAAAAATAATACATGAATAAATGTACGACATTCGTTACAGAAAACACCTCGGAGGAGCCGTACTCGCTCAGTCCACAAGAGAGAGAGAATAATCTGGACTGCAATCCGCTAGCACAGCGGACGCACAAGGTTCACCGAGAACCTTCATCGTCCGATGACGACCAAATCACCTGCCACTGTCGGAGAAGCACTATCGAGGCCAACTGCACTCACGCACGCCATCGACGTCAAGCCACACCACCAGTTCAGAAAAACACCATCAAGGCCACTGCACTCCTGCATGCCTTCACCGCCATGCCCGCACCGCCGAAAAGAAACTCCATCAAGGTCACTGCACCACCGCAAGCCTTCGCCGCCACGCTCACACCACAACATCTCCTTCAAGACTGGCAAACACCCTCTCCTCCAAGAACGGCGGCTATCATCTCCAAAGCCGGGAGATGCGTCGAGGGTTGCACATAAGAGGAAGAAACAAGGCGAGATCGACACCAACAATGTCGATGCCGCCACACGGGGTCGCACCACCGGCGGCGGCCTTCCTTCAAAGCGAGCCCAGGGCGGCGCGGTCTCCTCCACGCGGCAACTCCTCCGAGAACAGGAAGTAGCCCTTTCTTTTCATGGCAGCTACACCTCTACCTGTCCCTCCAACATGAACATCAATCTCTCTTTCTATATATATAACAGTGGCGGGGACTTTTTAATTTCTCCCGGCAGAACTGCCTATTCCTTTAAAAACTCCAAGAGAATATATATAAAAGACAGTGGTTTTACATTCATGGCGTTTCCAATCTGGATCCAATTTTCTCTCCATATCTAAGACAATCTTCCTTGTCTGTCATTTCCAAAAGTGAGGATTCGAACCAAAATAACAATTCACTATTTATCATCTAACACAAGATTAAATACCACATGTAAGATTAATAGAGTAAATAAAAGTGAAGAAGATAAACTCAATGTTTCAAGGAAACACTCCTAAAATTTGATTATACAATATAGTATGACATGTAATAAGACATAGTGTATAACCTGTAATTCGTCGATATCAGAAGTACCCAAGTAGACGGCTATTCGCAGATCATTAGGCGAACAGAGGCGAGCTTGGGCGAGCAGAGGCGAGTTTGAGCGAGTAGAGGGGAGCTTGGGCGAGTATGGGCGAGTATCTCGAGAGTTTGGGCGAGTAGACCCTTAGAACTCACTTGCAGAAGCTGGATACTCGTCTATACCCCCCAGTATTTCTCTACAAATAGCCCCCATGGGTACTAGACATGAAACTTTGGAAGAGGTTGAGGTCCCCTCAAGTGGATACTCGCCAAGTCCATGCCTGCCTAGTACCACGTCCAGCCTTTTGGTTGCGGAGGGAAAGTTTCTCCCAAACTTCCGGGTACGTGACGGGACCTCCCTGTTGGAGCACTTGAGGTGTGCTTATAGATAGTTTCTTCTCTCTCGCGCTAGCCATTTAAATTGTGACGTCGGACCGCCGAATCAGTAACCTGAGACTGCCTTGATCCGATTTTGGAGAAGGGAATTTTCCCAGCTTCAACACATAAGCTTTAGAGCCCTTCATTCGAGGAGGAGAGGGGTGTGAGAAGAATAAATATGTTTGCTCCAATGAATTGTCTCGCACCAAAAACCATAACTTTAAGTCAAAGCCAAAACTATTGCATTGAGATTTGAGACTCTTTTCTTGCATTCATTTGTGTGTGTGTGTGTGTCTACATTCACGTCTGCACTAGGGTTTCTCCCTTCTTTCTTTAAGTTTTTCAGTTACAGAAATGAGAAACTAGGAAGCCCTTTTAAATTTGAAGTCTACGACTAACGTAATGATAAAATTGCATAAATATCCCTGCCCACAAAATGCTTCAGGGAGCTGCCCCCAAACTCCTGCTTAGGAGGCCGCTGGCCCCCCGAACCCCCCGGCTAACTCAGCGCTGAGTTGGACCCCGAAAAGTAGTGGGAGAATTGACAGTCTGATCAGAATCCACATCTCCAACAATCTCCCACTTGGAGACTGATCAAAGAAATAACCAGCAACCTTTGCAACTTCTTGTTTCTATTTTTTATTTGCATCCATAACAAATATCCCTAGTGCGTCGCCTCCTCATCACTATCCATGTAGGCCAATTGAGGCAATGCAGAGTCTCAGTTTATCAATTGTAACTACTTGGTGAGCATGTCTGCAGGATTCTTTGCACCAACAATCTTCTTCAATGACAGAGTCCCGCACGTATCAGCTCCCGGATATGATGATACCTCAATTGAATTTGTTTTGTTCTTGGATAAAAAGCAGGGTTCTATGTCAGGTGAATAGTACTTTGACTATCACTAAATAAAGAGTCATTCTATTTTTTGCCCAACTCTTTCAGAAAGTTCTTCAACCAGATCATCTCCTTACTAACTTCTGAGATATCCATGTACTCTGCTTTCGTGGTTGATAGTGAAACATTTCTCTGAAGTTTGGACATCCAACTCACTGCAATACGTACCAAAGTAAACACATATCCGGATGTGCTTTTCTGACTATCCAGATCGCCACCCAAGTATGCATCAGAGAAACCTTGAAGAGTCAAGGTGCTATTTATAAACCACAATGTCATACCTGAAGTGTCCTTCAAGTAACGAAGTATACACTTCATAGCTTCCCAATGCGTTCTCCCTGGATCTATCATGTACCTGCTGATATCTTTTGCTATATGTGCAATATCAAGTCTTGTATAGACCATAACATACATTTAGCTACCAACTATGGATGTGTATGAGACTCTAGACATGTATTCCCTTTCTTCATCTGTCTTTGGTGTCTGCTCCTTGCTAAGCTTGAACTGACTTCCCAAGGGTGTACTTCTCGACTTGGAATCAAAAACTATAAACCTGCTTTACACCTTTTTAATATGCTTTCTTGAGATAAATCTAGGGTTATTTCTTCTCTATCACGAGTGATCCTCATCCTATGAATTTACTTTGCAGATCTGAGGTCCTTCATTTCAAATTATCTAGCCAAATCCCTTTTTAGCTAATTGATCTTCTCCATACCGGATCTTGCATACAACTAGCATATCAACTACATACAGTTATAAGATGATATAGTGGCCACAAAAGTTCTTAAAATAATAACAGTGATCCATCTCACTTCTAGTAAATCCATGGTCATACATGAAATTATCAAACTTCTTATACTATTCCCTTGGACCATGCTTTAAGCCGTATAGACTCTTATTAAGCATGCACACTAAGATTTCTTTACCAACAACCTCGTAGCCTTCTTACTGTAACAGGTAAATGTTCTCCTCTAGGTCGTCATGTAGGAAGGCAGTTTTCACATCTAGCTGCTATAGGTGTAGATTTTTTGCGGCTACAATACTAAGCATTAATTTGATAGTGGTTAGCTTAATAGCATGAGTGAAAATCTTAGTATAATTGATGTAACATCCCAATTCGCGCTAGGCCCCTCATGCACACTTTTAAGTCAGAAGAGCTGACTTGGGCTCAGGGAGTGCTGGCCGCTAGGCTTACACTTGTGTAAGGGAGGAGAAGTTGGTCCAGAGTAGGACACGGGTAGTGACGCGGGCGTGTCCATACCCGTGTGGTACTCTGGTGTCTTTGGGTATTCTTTGTGAAATTTCCAGAAAAGGACACGGGTAGTGACACAGGCGTCCCTACACGTGTGTGTGTGACACGGGGGTGTCCATACCCGTGTGGCTCTTTGGCAACATTGCGGATTCTTTTTTGTGTTTCTCGAGTAGGACACGGGTAGAGACACGAGCGTGTCCCTACCCGTGTGTGTGTGTATGCTTCGAGCAGAGATCAACTAACATCGTCGACCGTATTTCCCGAGCAGGACACGGGTAGTGATACGGGCGTGTCCCTACCCGTGTGCCTGTGTGTGTATTCTTCGAGCGGAGCTCGACAAATGATCGTCGACCATGTTCCTCCCGAGTAGGACACAGGTAGAGACACGGGTGTGTCCCTACCCGTGTGTGTCCACATAAGTTCGACGATTCGTCGAGCGGAGCTCGACAATCGTCGACCATGTTCTCCCAAGCAGGACACGGGTAGTGACACGGGCGTGTCCCTACCCGTGTAATTCAATTTCGTGTTTTGGCAAATTTTTCCGGCCACGTTGTTTTGAAGGGACTCATTTATTGAGTGATTGGCGGTCCAATGAGAGGTCAACACGTGGCTATGCAATTGCTCACTTCCCACATGAAAAGGGGAGAAAACCCTAGCCATTTCTACTCTTCCTTCCAAGCAATTACTGTAGAAAACTGCTGGAGAGGAATAAGGTGTTGGAGCCGATCTTCTTCCCGTGAAGAACTAACACCGACCGAGGAGAAGAAGATGCCGCCAAGAAGGATGACAAGATCCATGGCTGGAAAGGGTGAACACGCTGGAAACGAGGTGAGCTTCCTACCCTTTCCCTTGGTGCTAGATCTGTAGTTATTTCTAGGAGAGATATCGACTCAAGAGATTTTTGACGTGCGAGATGAAGATTTCCTAGGAAAAGACCATTCTAGGGCTTGTGCCCTAAGGATATTGGTGTCTTCAACCTGTCCCCTCTCCTTGAGTAGATGGTGGACTTGGTTTGTGAGGAGGAAATGGTCTCATGAGGGTGAATAAGGGTGGAGGAATTTCTGGACATGATTTGAACATATGGCTTGATGAAAAAGATGAACCGATATCGTTCATCTTGCTTTAAGATGCGTGCAAAAATCTGTTTTCTGCACGCAACAGTCTTTGAGAACGTTTTTGATAGTTTAACTTTCAAGGCAGCCTAAAACACCTAGAGGGGGGGGGGTGAATAGGTCCTGCTTCTTTTTCTAAAACTTCTAGACAGAATTCAATTTATTAACTAATACAAAAACACAGCAATCACAGAAAACAACACATCACAGATTGCACTATGTTTTATAGTGGTTCCCCAAGGTCTGGGTACATCCACTTTCCCCCTTCACCTATCTAGCAGTATGCTAGATTCGGCCAAACTTCCACTTATCTCAGATCAATAGATCTTACAACTCAGAACCCAACTGGTTCCTACAACTCAGGCACAACTGCCCTACCTCAGCCTTGCCCCAAGGCCTACAACTCAGAGAATATCCTTCTCCTACACTCAGGCAATCAGCCCTACCACTCAGAGTTCAACACTCCTACACTCAGCCTTTATAACATAGGCTTACAACTCAGATCTGTATAAACAGATCCTACAGAAATATAGAAAAGATTGTTTTAAATTGTCTTGCCAAGTTGAGAGAGAAGAGGCAATGACAATTCTTAATCAGCTGATGCAATCAACTGTTTCTTAGCCTTCTTCAAAGCTTCTTGAAAATGTACTTAGCTGAGTTGATTCCAAACAGCTTCTTGAGAATCCACTGATGAATTCTTTCTTCTTCTTCAAATTCTGACTTGATCTCTCTCTGTCCAGAACTTTGAATGATTCTTCTGAATTCTGATTAGAACTCTTCTTAGATCTATCCTTAGATAGTCTTCTTAGATCTCCCGGAGAAGATCTTCTTAAGTGCCTAGCACTTTCTTGAAATGAGTAGAATGTAATCCTTCTCCACTTTCTGATCCAATGTATTTCAAAAGGTCAGTTCTATATGTTGTTCTTCTCCTTCTTCTGAATCTGTCTATTTATAGACATTCTTCATGGTAACCGGCTGATCCGGTTTCTAACCGTTTTCTGACAAGTCTGACAACTTCAGTTAACTGGTGACAACCCACAGCTGTCAAGTCTTCAAACAAGTCCTGTGCCTTAGTGTTGAAACAATCTGTCAGAAAGTGTCGAGATCATCTGTCTATTTGTGTCGACACAATTAACTTTGGTGTCGACACTGCCTTCAGTGATGTCGACAAAATTGCCTTTGTGTCGACACATCTTCTTCTGAAAATAACTTGGTCTTTGACTCTGCAGTGTGTCGACACAAGTCCTGTGTGTCGACACAGTTGTTGTAGAATCATAACTTTAGTAAGTGTTGACTGGGCCTTCAGGTGTCGACTATTTTCTTCTGTGTCGACATATTCAGATGATGTCGACAAACTGGAGATCGACTATACTCTTCAGTGTCGACACATTCTCCCAATGTTGAGGTCGACGTTTTTCTTCTGTGTCGACACAATTTCCCAGTGTTGTGTCGACTTACTTCTTCTGAGTCGACACAATTTCCCAGTGTTGTGTCGACTGACTTCTTCTGTGTCGACACTTTTTCCCAGTGTTGTTGTAGACTATGTTATGTGTCGACACTTTTTCCCAGAGTAGTGTCGACTTACACCTTCTGTGTCGACACACTTTCCCAGTGTTGTGTCGACAACTTTCTTCTATGTGACGACACATGTTCCTTTGTGTCGACACTTGGACTTAGAATTTTTTCTGTAAACTTTAACAATTCTTTACCTGCACATGTCAACTCAAAACAACATCAAATACAACATGATGTATATCATTGAGCTAGGTTGGGCTTCTTCAAATCAGGTACACATTTTCCAATGTACCCAACAATCTCCCCCTATTTGGAGAAGTCATAACCCTTATAGCCAATGATATACACCATTTAGAAATAGTATAAAATGATGATAAATGACAATACACAGGGATACTTAATTATAAACAAAATAATAAGAACATCATGGATAAAACAATCTATCACAGATTTAACAATATTTTGTTTATTAATGGGTAATGTTTGATTACATGGTTTTTCTTTGACAGATCACATTACATCATTACAAAACATTATGAAAGAACTAAACATTATCAGGATTGATTAGGCTCTCTAATAACAATCCCTTGGCCAGATTTAATTTTAGCTGTCACAGGAGCTTCTGATTCTTCAGCCATCTTTTTTCCTTTAAGATCAGCTTTCTTCTTAGCTTCTTCCTTGAGCCTTTGCCTTTCAAAATAGTGAAAAGGCTTTGGGAAGTATTTGCTTGGCTCCATAGCATCAGGTGGAAGTCTTCCCAGCTTAGCTTTCCTTCTGAATTGTACAATGGCTTCTTGTCTTGTCTCATACTTCTGCCATTCCTGCTCATTGTACCACTTGCCCCTTTCATGAACTTGATCTTTGACAGCTTTCCATGCAGTGAGTATTATATTTCTGGAAGTAGGACTCCACTGCTCAAAATCTGGCTTCAGCTCAGCCTGCTCTCTAAATCTTTTCTTTGACAGTAGAGCATCTTGCTGTTCTTGCAAATTTACCTCAGGCTTATCAACCTTTCCAAAGATAACATTTACAACTTCCTTTGAAGGACTATACATATATTGCACTTGCTGATCCAATATATCAAAATCTGGAGGGGGGTATATGACTTGGGCAACCTCAGGTTGGTCACCTTCAAGTAGTCCTGTTTGTAGACCAGACTCAGCCACCATGTTATCATCACACAATGGTGGATATCCCAATGTGGCTCTTATACTATTGGTCACCCATTTGGCATGCTCAGAGCCTGCATGAATTAGCATCCTCTCCCCCTTTATGGCTTCTCTTGAGACATGATCTCTAAGATCTTCTTTCTGGAATCGAATTTGGCCATCCAAATAATTCACTCCCTCCTTGAAAAATGGTCTTAACTTTTGAAGCTTTTCAGATATTTCCTGTTGAGAGGTTGTGATGGCAGTCTTAACAGATGCAATTGCAGCCTGAAAATTCTTATCAAATTCTTCCATTTCTTTGGCTCTATTTGCAGGCATCCCTGGAACAATCTTCTTCACCTCTTGAATGATCTCATTATGAGATTCAGTTAAATTGTCATTCATTCTTATTTGATTTTCCAGAACATAACCTTGCTTCAAAGCAATATCATCCACCTTTGTAGAGATAGCCTGCTGTTGTTTAGCCAGATATACTACAGCATTGCCACCCTTGTGGAAGCAATCTGTCATTTCAGTTTTATTTAAGTTGACTTGAAATTGGATAGATTTGATATCTTGGGCTAAGTCAAACTGCAGATTTTTGTTGCTTTCATCAACATATTTCTCAATGGCCACCCTGTGGTCATCCAATTTCACCTGTAAATCCACCAAGAACTTGTTATAATCAACTTCAGGAGGTGGTGGTGGAGGTGATGTCTGTAAAGCCTGTTTATAAGTCTTGCTTCTTCTTTTAAATACAACCAGTTTTCTTTTCTTAGCCAACCTGGCTTCTTCAGTTTCAGATTCAGAAGTACTTTCAATGTGAACTCTATCTGCTTCAGTGCCATGTTGCTCAGTTTCAACATGTACTGGCTCCCCCTCAATTCTTTGCTCCTCCTCTATTTCTTGAACTTTTTCATTCTCTTGAACTTTCTCCACTTCTTGTTCTAGCTCTATGTCAAGAGGCTGCTCAACATCTTGGTCCTCTTCTATTCTGTCAGTAGCTATGTCATCATTAGGAAATAACTCATCCAGAGTGTATTCTTTTTGAACTGGAGCATCTGAAGATAAGTCATTAGGTGCATCCTTGTGCACATTCTCAGGCAGCTGCATATCTGGAGTAGGAGAAGACACATGCTCCCCCTGAACCTGTGCAGTGAAAAAAAAACTTTTAGAAAGTCTTTTATAGTAAAATACATTTGCTCCCCCTACACCTGAACCACTTGTACCTGAGCAGGGGTAGAAACATTTTGAGCAGGAGATTGAACTGGCTCCCCCTGCATCTGTGCAGATGTATCTACTTGATGAACTATAGAGGAGGCAGGTTGTTCTTCACTCTGTATCCTTAGTGGGTCCTCTTGTTGTTGCTCAGTCTCGTGAGCTGGAGAAGGGGATTTCACAGGGGTGTCTGGCCTGCTCTCTTCAGGCACATCCTTAGACAGCACCCTTTCCCACCTGGAGAATAGTCTCATGTCCATCCTTCTCATATGATTGATTTTAGATCCTGGCAGTTGCTGCATCACTTCAGGGATTGCTCCATTGAGATATAGACTTATGATCCTAGCCATGTTAGGCTTCTTGATCCCTTCTTTAATCTTGTCAAATAGGATTACTGACCAATCAGTAGGAATTGTAAAGACAATCCTGGTCATAAGGTTGAACATATAGGCAGAAATCCTATCATGTCCACCTGTCTTGCAGAGAATTACTTTCCCAACTATTTCAGACAAGAACTTTCCTTGCTGATTCATACCCTTCCTATTGAATGCAGCTCCAATCTTCATGTTTGAATCCAACCCACACCATTGAAGGGCTTCCCTTGTCTTAGAACTAGGAACCTCTTCTTCATTTTCAACCACATGTAATTGCAAAAACTTTCTCAAACCTCTTTGGGTAATCTTAATCTTAGTCCCGTGAACAATGGACTTGATCTTGAGTTCAGTAGAATGGACTGATGCTGAGATAAAGAACTCATGCACCTCCTTCTTCCAGATCTTGGATGGTTCTGAGACAAGAAATTCTAACCCTGATGCAGAGAGAAGGGTGATAACACCTTGAACATCAGGCGGCGCCTCTGCAAACGCCTGGCGCACCAACTCATACCCTTCATTAACATTGTCTTCAATCCTTGGCGCCATCGTTGCGTCGAGAAAGCTTGAGAGAAGAGAGAAAGAAAGACTGTCGACACAGGGTTTGAGTTTCGAAAACCTTGAAAGCGTGTCGACACAAAGAGCTTTTTGACCTATTTATAGCTTCTGTTGAAAGAAGTTCAAAAGGCGCCAAAAACAGTCTAAATGTGTCGACACAGACGGAATGTGTCGACACAAGCTTCTATTAACTCGACATTTCTTCAGTCTACTATGTGTCGACACCAATTTGTGGTTATGTCGACACCTTGGATATATAGTAGAAAGACAGAAATTCTGTGTCGACACTAAGGACAAGTGTCGACACATATTTTGTAAGTGTCGACACCATAATTCTGGTTGAGTCGACATTACATTCCTGGTTAAGTCGACAATAAACCTCTTAAGTGTCGACACATATTCTCTGTGTCGACACACTATTTCTGACTTGTCGACATAATTTCTCTGAGTCGACACATTATTACTGAATGTGTCGACACATTCTTACTTAGCCAATTTCTGTAACTTCAATGTGTCCTTTTTAACACTTGATTATTGTTGTTACTACTTTTACTTACTTATTAACCATTTCAATAGCATTGTTAATGATTTTATTTAATACATTATTCAATGGTTAACATACCTAATTCAATTTTGAATTTATTGAATTTGGTTTCATCTAAAGGCTTAGTAAATACATCTGCTATTTGATAATCTGTTTTTACAAATTCCAAAGAGATGTCACCTTTTTCTACATGTTCTCTAAGAAAATGATATTTGATTTCTATATGCTTAGTTCTACTATGAGAAACTGGATTATTAGCAATAGAAATAGCACTCTTAGAATCACATAAAAGGGGTGTTCTACTTACCTGAATACCATAATCTTTAAGCTGATGCTGCATCCATAATAGCTGTGCACAGCAGCTTCCTGCAGCAATATACTCTGACTCAGCTGTGGAAATTGCCACACTAGTCTGTTTTTTACTACTCCAAGATATTAGTCTTCCTCCCAGGAATTGACAAGTACCTGTAGTACTCTTTCTATCCTCTCTACATCCTGCAAAATCTGCATCTGAATAGCCTGTTAGTTGAAAATCTCTATTCCTAGGGTACCAAAGACCTAGAGTAGGAGTGCCCTTTAGATATCTCAGAATCCTTTTTACTGCAGTATAATGAGATTCTTTAGGGCAGGCTTGGTACCTAGCACAGACACATGTTGCATACATAATGTCAGGTCTACTAGCAGTGAGATATAGTAGTGACCCAACTATTCCTCTATACAATGATTCATCAACAGGTTTACCTGCCTCATCTTTGCATATTGGCATACTTGTGCCCATAGGAGTTCTCATGGAGGAGGATGACTCCATACCATATTTTTTAATTAATTCCTTGGTGAACTTAGACTGGGATATGGACAATCCATCATCAGTCTGTCTTACTTGGAGTCCCAAGAAGAACTTAAGTTCTCCCATACTGCTCATCTCAAACTTCCCTTGCATAAGTTTGGCAAACTTTTTACAAAGGTTGTTTTCAGTAGATCCAAAGATTATGTCATCAACATAGATCTGGACTAAGATGATCTTTCCTTTGGATTCCCTAAGGAATAGAGTTTTGTCTATCTTTCCTCTTGAGAATTTATTCTCAATGAGGAAGGTAGACAGGGTTTCATACCAAGCCCTTGGAGCTTGTTTTAACCCATACAAAGCTTTCCTAAGCTTGTACACAGAATCAGGTTTAAGAGGATCTACAAAACCTGATGGCTGCTCTACATATACTTCTTCTTTAAGATCACCATTCAGAAATGCTGACTTTACATCCATCTGGTATACTTTGAAGTCTTGGTAGGCTGCATAGGCAAGGAACATTCTGATTGCCTCCAGCCTTGCTACTGGAGCAAAGGTTTGATCAAAGTCAATCCCTTCTTCCTGCCTGTATCCTTTTGCAACCAATCTTGCTTTATTCTTTATTATTATTCCACTTTCATCTAGCTTGTTCCTATAGATCCACTTAGTCCCAATTATGTTGTGGCCTCTTGGTTTAGGAACAAGCTCCCAGACCTTGCACCTTCTGAACTGATTCAGCTCCTCTTGCATAGCATCAATCCAGTGCTGGTCTTGGATAGCTTCTTCAAACTTCTTAGGTTCCATTTGAGACAAGAAACTAGAATGCAAAACTGTGCTTTGATTTCTGCTTCTAGTTTGCACTCCTTGTCTTGGATCACCAATTATCTGATCAGTAGGATGATCTCTTAGATATCTTATAGCTGGAGGTAGATTCCCTTCAGGTTGAGCATCTCCAGCTTCTTCATTCTGCTGTTCCTCTTGGTTTTCATCAGCTTCCATTATCTCTTGTACTCCCCCTGGACAGCAGCCTTCATTTTCCAATGCTCCCTCTTCCTTTGAAGCTTCAGCAATGGAGAGCTTGTCCATCTTCTTGCTTATACCTGTTGAGTCATTTGATCTACAAGACAATTCACAATTGATTAATCTTGTTTCATCAAATACAATATGCACAGATTCTTCAACAACTTGAGTAGTTAAGTTGAAGACTCTATAGGCCTTACTATTTGTGCTGTACCCAACAAATATCCCATCCTGGGATTTGGCAGCAAACTTAGTCAAATAAGACTTACCATTGTTAAGTATATAGCACTTGCAGCCAAAGATCCTAAAATAGGATAGATTTGGTTTTCTGCCTTTCACAATCTCATAGGGAGTCTTCCTGTGGCTTTTGGTGATAGAAGCCCTATTGATGACATGACAAGCAGTGTTAACTGCCTCAGCCCAAAAATATTCTGGGAGAGAGGTGTCACTCAATAGAGTTCTACCAGCTTCAATTAATGATCTATTCTTTCTTTCAGCAATTCCATTTTGCTGAGGTGTTCTAGGTGAGGAGAACTCTTGGAAAATCCCAAAGTCTATACACAAGTTTGTCATGCTTTCAGATTGAAACTCAGTACCATGGTCACTTCTGATTTTGACCACTGTACTGTTCAGTTCATTCTGAATTTGCTTTACAAACTTAAATAATACACTTGGGGTTTCAGATTTTTGTCTCAGAAAGAACACCCATGTAAATCTAGAATAGTCATCTACAACCACTAGTGTGTAGACCTTCCTACCTAGACTGTGAACTGGCATAGGACCAAAAAGATCCATATGCAAGAGATATAAGCACCTCACAGAATCCTTGTTTTCAAGGCTTTGAAATGAGGTTTTTGTCTGCTTGCCCTTTTGACAAGCTGAGCATACCCCTTCCTTTATACACTTAACTTGAGGCCCATTCCTCACTAGTTCTTTACTAAAGAGTTGGCCAATTGTCTTGTAGTTTAGATGAGCCAATCTCTTGTGCCACTTAACACAATGAGAAGCATTGTCATCAGCTACAAGACAAATGGGGGATGCCTTATTCTCACATTCAAAATTAAGGCAATACACATTTCTCTTCCTATACCCAGTCAATATGATCTCTTGATCACTTGACCTTTTGATATGACATCCATCCTTACCAAATGAAATGTCATATCCTAGATCACTCAGCTGGCTTATGCTTATTAGATTATGTTTCAAACCTTTTACATAGGCCACTTGGGTGATAGTAATTAGGTTTGAAGAGATGTTACCAAATCCTTTGATGACTCCTTTTTCAGATCCACCAAAGATCACTTTATGTCCATCTTTGACAGATGAATACTCCTTCAGCAGCCCCTTTGTTCCAGTCATGTGCCTGGAACAACCACTATCCAAGTACCATATAGGGGCATGGTAACTTGGATTCACCTGCAATACAGAATTACTTACCCTTAGAACCCAAGTAAGTCTTGGGTCCTTGGTTCAGGTTAGCCTTAATAAAGTTATCATAACCTCTTCTAACAGGTAGACTCTTATTCTTTATAACACTTGTGTTATACCAGCAGTCCAATGCAAAATGACCCCTCTTGCCACAGCACCAACATTCAAACTTATTGTATCTAGATCTAGATACATCCTTGTCAGAAGCATTTCTGTTCATTGCTGGTGCTGTTGCAACTTCTCCTACTGGTTTCTTAAAACCATAGGGCTTATGACCATAGGTAGGCCTGCTTGCCTTAACACCCTTGTTCTTCAGAACATTTGTCTTGATATGATCCTGAATGTCTTCATGATCATATATGTTAGAAGGCACTTTCTTCTTACCAAACCTTATGGGGACTGAAAGGTTTAGTGGCTGAATAGGGGCTTTGCCTTTCTTTCTTGAATCTGCCAGCCCTGGAGTTACCCTTAAATCCTAATCCAGCCTTACCCTTCTGAGTGACAAATTCATCTATCAAGGGTAAGACAGATTTTGGCTTAGAGTAACTAGCCACTAAATCCCTTTCAATTCTAAGTCTGTCCTCCAGACTCTTTACTTGATCATTAGTATAATTAATTGTGCCCATCTGAATAATAGTTATATTTTTCAGCTTGGCAATTTCAGCTAACTTTTGATCAAGGACTTTTTCTAACTCAGTTGTTGTAACCCTTAGATCAGCAATTTCCTGAGCCTGTGATTTAACCAGGTTCTTGCTTTTCTTAAGGGCCTGCAACAAGTCCCCATACTTGTCTATCAATTGATAGACATCTCCTTCAGATCCAGATGCATCTTCATCACTTGATGCAGATGTAGCTGATTCTTCACTTGTACTACAAACAAATGTACTGGAAGGACTGTTTACCTCATTAGGACCAGACTGATTCTGGCATAGGTCCTCTTCTGATCTAGTCATCAAACCCATGCATTGATGTTCATTGATGGAGTCTAGCAACTGCATAAACTCCTCTTCCTCAGATGCAGCATATAATCCAATATATGCTTCAGCTTCAGATCCTGATTCTGAAGTTGACTGGTCTGACAGACTTTTATCTTTCTTTGCTACAAAGGATTTCTCCTTCTTGCCTTTCTGATAAGTCTTCTTCTTTTCTGAAGATTCCTTCCTTTTGTCAGGACACTCAGCCACTACATGTCCAGGCCTATTGCAACAATAGCAGACAATCTTTGAAGTAGTGGCTTTGCTGGGCTTTGACCTGCTTTTCTCTTTCCTAGATGACCTTCTTTTCTGATAATAGTCATCTACTTGCTGTGATGAGGAAGGCCTAGACTTCCATTGCTTCTTTTTCAAGAACCTTTGAAATTGCCTAGTGAATGCAGCAAAGTCTGCATCTGAATCACTGCTGACTGAACCCCTATCTGAATTTTCAGAACTACCTTCTTCAACTTCCTTAGGAGGAGATGGTGATTTCCTCCTATTCTTTCTGGTGGCTTCAGCATTAAATGCCACAGTCTTTTCTCTATGCTCTCCTCTTGAGTTTCTTTCCTCCTCCTTCCTTACCATAAGTTGCATTTCATAGGATAGCAACTTTCCAAACAGAGTTGGAGGAGATATCTCTGCCAATTTTGCCACTTCTCTTATGGCACAGATCTTTGTATCCCAATCCTTTGATAAGGATCTTAAGAATTTGTCATTCAGTTCATAGGTACTGAAGACTCTTCCATAGGAAATTAGCTCATTCACAATTCTATAGAATTTCTTATAGCACTCAGTTATGCTATCAGATTTTCCTTGTCTAAAACTTTCATACTCCTGATTTAGCATAGATTTTCTGTCCAGCCTTACTTCTTCTGATCCCTCCATGTAGACAATTAATGTGTCCCACATCTCCTTGGAGGTCTTGCAGTGAATCAGATTCTGAAATGTTGAATCATCTATGGCACTGACAATTATGTTCTGTGCCCTTTTGTCCATGGTTGCCAAGATGATTTCATCCTTGGTCATTTCAGAATAAGTCTTTGGTGTTTGGATATTTGCATCAAGAACAGATATCTTCATTGGTATGAAGGGGCCTTCCTGTACTGTGATGTAAATCCTTGGGTCAGATGCTTCCATAAACAATCTGACTCTTTCTTTCCAGATCCCAAAGATTTCCTTCTTGCATATGGGTAATTTCATTGACCCTAGCTCCTTATGATTCTCTCCAGAACCCATCTTCTTGATTCTTGATTCTGCCTATCAGATCTACCTCAGACTGTTAAGTCCTTTTTGAGGAACCTCCCTCTGATACCACTTGATAGTTTAACTTTCAAGGCAGCCTAAAACACCTAGAGGGGGGGGGGGGGTGAATAGGTCCTGCTTCTTTTTCTAAAACTTCTAGACAGAATTCAATTTATTAACTAATACAAAAACACAGCAATCACAGAAAACAACACATCACAGATTGCACTATGTTTTATAGTGGTTCCCCAAGGTCTGGGTACATCCACTTTCCCCCTTCACCTATCTAGCAGTATGCTAGATTCGGCCAAACTTCCACTTATCTCAGATCAATAGATCTTACAACTCAGAACCCAACTGGTTCCTACAACTCAGGCACAACTGCCCTACCTCAGCCTTGCCCCAAGGCCTACAACTCAGAGAATATCCTTCTCCTACACTCAGGCAATCAGCCCTACCACTCAGAGTTCAACACTCCTACACTCAGCCTTTATAACATAGGCTTACAACTCAGATCTGTATAAACAGATCCTACAGAAATATAGAAAAGATTGTTTTAAATTGTCTTGCCAAGTTGAGAGAGAAGAGGCAATGACAATTCTTAATCAGCTGATGCAATCAACTGTTTCTTAGCCTTCTTCAAAGCTTCTTGAAAATGTACTTAGCTGAGTTGATTCCAAACAGCTTCTTGAGAATCCACTGATGAATTCTTTCTTCTTCTTCAAATTCTGACTTGATCTCTCTCTGTCCAGAACTTTGAATGATTCTTCTGAATTCTGATTAGAACTCTTCTTAGATCTATCCTTAGATAGTCTTCTTAGATCTCCCGGAGAAGATCTTCTTAAGTGCCTAGCACTTTCTTGAAATGAGTAGAATGTAATCCTTCTCCACTTTCTGATCCAATGTATTTCAAAAGGTCAGTTCTATATGTTGTTCTTCTCCTTCTTCTGAATCTGTCTATTTATAGACATTCTTCATGGTAACCGGCTGATCCGGTTTCTAACCGTTTTCTGACAAGTCTGACAACTTCAGTTAACTGGTGACAACCCACAGCTGTCAAGTCTTCAAACAAGTCCTGTGCCTTAGTGTTGAAACAATCTGTCAGAAAGTG